>OX638269.1:2880000-4080000 GCA_951806755.1 Brenthis hecate
TGACGTTGGTGAAATCGGCCATAACTCTAACACCGAGGGTTCCGTAGCATAGAACAAAATAGCATATTTTGTTCTTTGCTACGGCTTACGTTAAAAGTAAAGTAAAATATCTATCTACATTCCTATCCGAATTTTAAAGACCTATTCAAAGGTTTTATGTGGACAAACAAACGCGTTGTGTAACACGTTTATGTGGATTTTTTTTTCACATCTAAGTTACCCTAAAGTGGCACTCGTATTTTTTATTTATTATAATTTGACTACAGGATTTGTCTAACGGTTTATATGAGATGCCGTCCTATCAAATTTCATCAATGTGGCACCAATAGTCTTTAATTAAAATTGCTGTGACGTACCACCGAACATATGGACCGAGGAGCAGACGGACATGATGAAATTACAAATATTGCCAATAACGAAATTTTAAAAGCTTTTTGGGCACAGGACCCTAAAAATGAACTTTTATAAATATAAATTTACGAAACAAATTCTTAGTCTCGTAATATAAATGTAATGACTATATTCATAAAAGCTCAATTAGTTTTACAGCAATCCCTAGTTGTTTCGTTGAATTAGCATTTGTATTTTCGGCTACAAAGAAAACTTTTTCCTTGAGATCTTTGCGAGAAGGCAATATTTACGTGGTTTGCATTGTTGCGTAAACAAGAATATTATTTCATAACTTGGGCTTCATTTCGGTTTCGTTGTTTTTGCAAAAAATACCAAAAATTCGGTTTCATTTCTGTTGCGAGGACTTCGTACAATGCTCGTCGTCCCTGAAATTAAGTATTAGAGAAGGATTTCGCATAAGCTATTTGAAATAACCGTCTTAAGCAAAAGGTAGGTATATTATTTTTGGTTATAATAAAATACTAGCGACTCACCCTCGGTCTGCTCGGGTTCGTCCCTAGGTCATTCTTTAAATTGACGTAACTTTTTTATTTATGAACCGATTGAAATAAAGCTTACTACCATATACTACTGAAAACCGCATCCAAATCGGTTAAGCCATTTTTGAGATTAGCGCGCACAAACGCATAGACAAACAGACAAACCGACAAACAGACAAAAATTCTAAAAATCATTGTTTTGGGTTCTATTACGTAAATAAAGACCCCCAATGATAGTATTTCTCAAATATCTTCCATGTGCAGACAGCGATCAGTTACACTTTTCTTATATGTATAGATAGATTTTACATACATACTATATATCCTTACACTTCTGTTTGGTTGTCATTATAATCTTTTATCAATAAACGATCAGCTACTTTTTGTTTTACTTACTTTGTAAAGTATACCAATTTATGCATTGTGTAGGACTGTTAAGTTATAATATCTTATCCAAACAAACACAATGTTATTCATGTCGGCCCATAATCCTTCGTAATAACAACAATATACTAAAGTATAGTGTCTTGCTATTGAGAGTGTAGAGCGTGTTCATATCAAAATAGACGCAATTTAACAGTGCATGAAAAATGTCAAGATTATTATTATCATGATGTGATACGACAAGGAAAATTAATTGGAGATTGTTGTGAATAGGAAAGAGACACTCATATCAGTTTCCAGAAAGATAGTCTTAATAAAAACAATTAAGAATTTTTTATTATGTACTAAGTTTTTTTTTCATTTTATATACACAAAAAGACAGTATATCGAAGTTTAGTAGGAGTATTTGGAATGCTTATTTCAGTAGTATTCGTAAATGATAATGTATGGAATAACAATAAAATTTCTATATTACAAGGCCAGCAATAATTTCCAATCCCAGAACCCAAGCTCAATAGAATGTAATAGAACATCTACTCATCAATATTACAAGAATATTTTCATAATAATATTATTAAAATACAAAGACTTTTCATATTACTTTCTTCATAGTTCGCTGAGAACTCAGAGCACGTAGTGAACTTATAAAGAACGAACAGACGGATGCATCAGGCGTTTCCGAAAGTTAGACAGAGTGCCATATGTCTTCTAACACTTAAGTTTCAAATCCTATAACACTATTTCTTGTTATCTTTTATGTTTGAAAACTTATTTTATATGTTTTTATATTTTTTTTCTTAAATTAGATTTATAACCTTAAAGTTATTTCATATTTGTTTAAGCATTTCACACTGTTCTTCATTTAGTTTTGCTCAAGTCTCAAGAAACTAATATTTCATCACAAACCACTGGATACTAACATAAAACAGTGTCACTATCCTTCCAATATCAGTGATAATATTAGGTATGTTATTCTGTAGATAAGCACAGTGTAAGGAGTTTTCTTTGCTTAACGTCAATTTTTGGCCAAGTTAAAGTACTTTATTAACCAATTTTTTTTTCACCCATACCTCAAAAATAAATATATACAAAAAAATATATCTTTATATATATAATTCTTCTGTGAGTGTGTATGTCACTGAACTTCTCTCAAACGACTGGACCGATTTTGATGAA
Source organism: Brenthis hecate (assembly GCA_951806755.1). Classification (NCBI taxonomy): domain Eukaryota; kingdom Metazoa; phylum Arthropoda; class Insecta; order Lepidoptera; family Nymphalidae; genus Brenthis; species Brenthis hecate. The sequence goes on from OX638269.1 coordinate 2,882,451, forward strand.
ATTTTTTGTGTGTGTTCAAGGGGATCTGGGAATGGTTTAGATTCACAATTTTGTCCAAAAAATTTGAAATTTTCAAATTAAAGACGTGTAGACAGGACAACGTCTGTCGGGTCCGCTAGTACAAAATATAAAAAAATCCCGACTGCGTAAAAAGTGAACTAAAAAGAGCAAGTTGGCGAAGAAACATAGCAATCGGAGACATACAATACACGTGGCAAGACTCACAGCTAGTATAAATCATGTTTCATAATATGTCAAACACATAACTCGGATAATAAGTAAAGTTTATATCGCGACATACCTAATTTATTAATATACTAGCATAGCCCGCGGCTCCGCCCGCGTTCAGATGACCAAACACCAAATTCTTAGGTTTTAAAGATTAGTATACTCTTACATTGCGATTTTTGCATTTTTTCTCAGAAATGAGATATTTTCCCGCGGTAAAATGTATCCTATATGTTGACCCGGATAACCAGTTATCACCGTACCAAATTTCATCAAAATCCCTCCAGTGGTTTTTCTGTGATGCGGTAACAGAAAGACAGACAGACAAAAATTCTAAAAACTAGATTCGGCTTCTGTATCGATAATAATGCTTATATCAATAAGATTTTCCAAAAAATATTTAATGTACAGATTCGGTTTAGTTACAATTTTATTATATGTATAGATTACGTTATAACTATATCTTGTTCTAAACGAAACTTAATCAACTTTTACGTTATAAAAAATATATATAGCTTAATAATTTTTGCTACTATCATTGTAAACCTAAACACGTAGTATGTTAAGGAAGTAAAGTCGGACCGAGGAAGTTTTCAGTTATTTGTCAGCGCTTCCCCGAATCGCGAGCGTGACTAGCGGCGCCAAGTCCGAAATCTACAAACTGCTTTATAAAATTGAATTACCTAATACAACATTTTTAAAAGACTTTTTAGCGAAGAAAACTTTTTAAACGGTTACATCTAATTTCTTCAAAATAATTTAATTAATCAATTATTTTTAACCGACTTCCAAAAACGAGGAGGTTCTCAATTTGTCGAAATCTTTTTTTTTGTATGTTCACCGATTACTCGAAGATGCCTGAACCGATTTGGAAAGTTTCCAGGTGGTCCCATACAAATTTTATCGAAATCGGTCAAGCGGTTTAAAATTTTTTAACCGAATATGTTATTAAAAACTTTCTTCCTACAAATTACCTGCTTATAACGTCGACACTAAAATATAAAAATAAAAACTTAAAAAAAGCCGACTTCCAGGCACTAAAATGTAAAAAATAACTTAACGGGGGTTTTCATTTATAAAGAATTTATCTTAAAATTAATCATAAATTATGGTCAATAAAAAAAAATGCTGTTTAGAAGTACAGAATAACTATTAGGCATTATCTCCAATATATAAACTATTTGTCAAAAAATGCATTAAAAATTTGTTCATATCTGTATAAATAATCTGTATAAATATTATAAATGTGAAAGTTTGTGAGTATGTATGGATGTTTGTTATTCTTTCACGCCACAACGGATGAATGGATTTGGATGAAATTTGGCACAGGGATAGATTATAGTCTGGAATAATACATAGGCTACTTTTTATCCCGGAAAAATATACAGTTCTCGATGGATATACTTATATTTGTGTTTCGTCTATTATCGCTAGTATATAATATTTTGGTTCGCTGCTCAGCTCACGTAGCTTGGTAATAATTGATCGTGTACTATTTGATACGCCCCTCGTAGCGTCAGTGTCGTAGTCTGGTTTAAGATAATGGTTAATGCTCAATGTCTATAACCTTCTTCACAAAAAGACAACCAAACTCTTCAACTCTACGAGTATAATATTATAAAATCAATCAACAACTAAGTATTTAAAAGCCTAGCTATTTTAGGGCTAGCTATTTATTATGCCAAATTAATATAACTTTTGACATTTAATGTTATTTAAGATGAAAAATTAGATTCTATATCTTCGCATATTTTCGTTATTATGATTTGATTAAAACAGGCATGATGGACCTAATATTAAACAATAACGAAAGATTTCCTTTTTGCTCATCGCGGCCATATTATTTTATTGAGATCAAATTCTTGTAATGCGAGGCATTCTGTTATTACACTCCTCCCGCTACGAATTTAGTTCATAGTTATTTATTAGCTTACGAATACAATCAAGACCCGAGTCTCTTGATAAAGCCTACTCTATTATAAAAAATCTAAATAGGTTACTATCACATTATATGCGTAAAGATAAATAATATGTAATATTGCGGCAATCACCTGTCTATGGTGTGATTTGTAGTAAATACACTTATTGAAACCGTACTTCCGTGTATATTGTATACCATAAAAGTAAGAGAGTGGGAGATTCTCATATGCTAACACATTAGCCCGCCTATGGTTTAAATTAATGAGCTTAATAGTTAGTATTCTAAATTTCATCTTTGGCAGGTAAATTTCTGCTGTGCCAAACATATACATACATACATTTAATGCGATTAGAGTATCGGTTCATATAATTTATACTTTTATCATACTTATAAAAGATTATTTCACATTTTCACAAAATCCAAAACGCTCAAGAGTCGTCGTGTTGTCGCGACAGGAAGAATTCGTCATCAATCTGCCGCGAACCTATTTCCTTACATTCGATCCCTCGCATCCCGAGTGCTATGAGAATTTTCTATTTATCTTAGATTTTACGAAGAATATTTTATAGAATACTCAGCCATGTTTCATATCATTTTAGTTTTTAGATTAATACTAAATATTTAATTTACTTTTAATCCCTCCACGACAGACAGTCAGACAGTTAACAATAGATTTCTTAGAAATTAAATTAATTTCTTAGAATTTTACCTGGAAGTGATATGAGTCATACAAAAAGTGTAATTTTTCGGTTACAGTAGAAAAAATATTAAACTTAAAATACGATATTGGTATTTAATGAATTCACTTATACATAGATTATTGAAGATCTGCCATAAATTCGAAAACAAATGCCTCAAAAAGAAGAAAATCAGCTGGACTATAGATATCCATTATTTTTTTTCATAAAGAATTAAAATATACATTTGATTATATTTGTGATTGAAACAGTTTTAAAACGATCACACAATTTCCAATGTGTGTTTAGGAAGTTGGAATCTTTATTGCATTTACCTAAACCGACTTCAAAATGACTTTCAAAGGAATAATTATATTTTTTGAAATATTCTAGACCTATTACGAGTATAGCTTATTCAATAAAACAATCACAATCGGCGAAGCTATCACGTTACATTTAAAATGAAGAATTAACAAACACTTTTTTTATGTCTGGGCTGTTAAAAGACAGAAGACTGTGAGACTTTTACCCAATAAAACCCACAACGGAAGTATTATTTTAGAAATATCACTTACTTAACTTAAATATCCACTAAGCTAACGTTAATCGTCACTATAAGATGCAATATATTTCTGCAAGTTTAAATGAGATATTATATGGCTCAATGATGGGTCTGGAGGAACGCCAAAGCGCCCCGAGGTAACAATGCGAGCCTGCCAAGAGTTTACTGATAGACGGCTATAGGAATTTGCGACATCTTTGAATATAGCTCCTTGATTAGACTTTGAACGTCGGATGAAATATGACATTTCTAAACATATTATAACACTAATTAGTTTAGTCTCATTGCTGGACACGGCCTCACTTCAATACGAGGGGGATCAGGCCATTGTCCACTACGCTGGCTAAGTGCGGATTGGCGGACTCACATATCCTTCGAAAACTTAATGTTTTCTCGTCAAAACTGTTTAAGCTAGATTTTTTCACGTCAGTCTGTCACGTTCCTAAGTTTAAAATAATAAAAAATTAAAGCGTACTTTTTAAAATATTAAAAAGTATGATGCCTGTTGTGACTTTTGTTATATTGCAGCAAGCGCACGAAATCAGGTCAAATTCAGCTTTCAACAAATTCAATGTAAATTCGGTTATGTCTCAAGAAAAATCTTAAAATTTTAAATTTTAAGAAGAATCGAAATCTCCATTGAAGAAGGATACATTTCCGGTAGCATTACAAATGCGAACAAGACCAGGTATTATTTCATGTTATTGGATTCACTTTGTATATTGTCTCGCTGCGAGGAAAGAAAATTCGATTACATTCGTACAAAGAACATTCATTGTGTGCTTGCTATTTACTACGTAACAGAATATATTTAAAAATCAAAATGCGATACGTTATATAGCTTCATATGTAACACATACCTGCATATCTGCATATTATGATTAGGTCTGTAAAATAAATATGTTAATCTAAGTCTCAGAATGGTAATACCGTTTGAATGGTGTAAGGAGTGCTCATTTCAATTCAATTCCTTTTGACATATCCTTCGTATTTACTCATAATGTATTACAATTCATTGAAGCTATTGTGGCCTTAACAAAGGACTTTCAATAACCAGAAGAGTATTGCTGGGAGCGCTCATGCTTAGGCAGTATGCACCTCACGTTCTGAACTTTCAGTGTACAATCTCACTCCTCAAAGTTAGTCGAAGTGCTCTGCCTTTCTGACAATACGGTTGGAAATCTACGCTACCACTCTCTCGAATTATATTCTGTTTATTAATTGGAGTGACGATGCTCATACTAATGCATTATGTAATTAAAACATACCGTACCTATTGAATGTTTATTGAATATTTTATATTAAGATACCTACTCACAGCTAAAATAAATTAATGAGTAGCTAATAGCTATCCCCCTGCGATTGCGGTCATATATTTTAAAGATATGAAAGGTACATAGACTTCAAAATCTGTCGCAAAGTCATTTTCGATATTTAGTACTTTATTTGAAATCCATATCTAATATATTTAAACGAGTAATTCTTGTATATATATAATCTGAATCTCGGAAACTGCTCCAACGATTTTCATGAAATTTAGGCATCAAGGGGTTTCGGGGGCGATAAATCGATCAAGATTAGTCTCATGTCTGATAAAACGCGTTTTTTTGAGTTTTTATGTAGTTTTCTTTTGCTTTATTCCACGCAAAATATGGTCGGTAATTCGCACGCTCGGGCATAAGCATTGTGGTCAAGCGGCCAAGGCGCGAGATTCATAATGATGGGTGTCCGGGTTCAAATCCCGGTCGGAAACAAAGGTATAACTTTTTTTTGTATTTATTCAAGTTTTTGTTTTTTTTTTATAAAAGAAAATTTTAAACTTAACCAAAAACTCCGAGCGAAGCTCGGTGGCCCAGGTACTTATAATAATATAAACGATATCTAGTAACAACAAAAGTTATGTTAAAATTCGTTCTTTTGTTTCGGCAGATAGGTAAATAAATTAAACATGTTATAAGCTCGTTATAGGACAGCTATTTAAATCTTCGGACTGACCCATATATTGTAATTATAGATGAAGATAAATGCACTGACATGAAAGGCACATAACTTTGTATATACAAAAATTAAAATTATCCAAATTAATTTTATATTTGAACTATATTTCCAATTATTTATATGCCAAAAGAAATGTTACAAGTTACAACCTTGATGTAACAATGGAGAATAAAATTCGCGCTATACATAACAACTAAAGAGTAGGCTTTGTTCAATATCAATGATATCTGCTAAAGGTTGATTTCGAGGCGTTTACAAATCCTCAGTTAGAGTGTGGACTATAATTATTGCACTTTTATCTTCTAAATGTTTTGTTTTAATATTCCAAGGGTCAAATGAACTGATATCAACTTATCAAATCGATCGTAAAGTTGGTATTATCACCAATAAACATCTGCCTTATAAGAAAGTACGACGCCACTCTTTACGAATACGATTGTTAGATTTTCTTTTGTTAATCATTTTTTAGAGCTCCGTAGTCAAAGAGCAGACAAGAGCCACTTAAAATTTCGTTCACTTCCGTTCCGTCTGCCATTTTATATAGAGACTATTGGTTGGACTCATGATGTAGTCAAATTACGAAAACGAGTATGTACACTGTACAGTACACATACGATATCTTTAATAAACCTTTAAAAATGAGATTCATGTTCCTAGACAACTTTTTTATTTACTATAAAATAAAACAGTATATGATTTTATTATATAAACTGAGAATTATGACTTGGTAAATATATTTTATTTTACTTTTAACCTAACAAACAACTAAGTTAAGACTTAGCTCGGCGCTCGTGTTAGACGTTTGTACTCGTCCGATTTTTTCTTTTTGTCGTTTGATACTTTTATTGAAGCCAGATTTACTTAAATGAGTTATTATTCTTTTTTTATTATTTTTTAATTTTTTTGTCTAAAATAATTTATTTTTACATAACTCTCACTTAATGACAATAAAGATCGATCGATTTTATCTTGACAAATACGGGGTCATTTTTAATTTACTGAAAACCTTCTGGGAATATACTATTTACATCATAACAACAACATCTGTAAAAAAATATTTCTTTAATTTAACAAAAAAAAAATATTGCACCTTTTAAACGGTAATAGTCCAGCATTAGCAAAAGAAAGGCCGTGACGGGTAGAGGGGGATGGGTGGAGAGGTGTAGGAAGCGACGCTTACTCTTTTAAACTTGGCCGTTTTTTTACTTTACCGTTTTAAAGGTGCATAAAAAATATTTTTATATTTGTATGAAAATAAAAAATTAAGAAATATTATTTTTCTTGTTACAGATGTTGTTGTTATGATGTAAATAGTACATATATTCCCAAAAGGTTTTCAGTAAATTAAAAACGACCCTGTATATATAATCACAGATCATATGATACTATACTAGTATATTATGATGATGATGATGATGATGATCTCCTGACCAATTCCGGCCACGGCGGCCAATCTCATAGAGACTAGCCAACTGCGCAGGAGATATTATAGTGCTCAAGTGTACGCGCAGACACAAGTGCACTCTCTATTCCTGTCACTCTCATACTCTGGTGGGACGACTACTCGACACGACCAGTGAGAGTTAAGGCGCAGGACCGACGGCTTTACGTGCTCTCTGAGGCACGGGGGTGAAACACCGCCAACTTCCCAACTCCGGGCTGTTACTGAGGCTTACTATACAGAAAGACTCAATAACTAAACTTGGCCCGACCCGGGACTCGAACCCAGGACCTCCGGGTGTGCAGCCGTACAAGCTAGCCACTACACCACCGAGGCATCCATACCACTAGTATATAATGTAGATACCGACATATAATATAGATTATGATATAAAATATTATCATCGCTTTTTCGATTTCAGCAAAGTTTCTTGGAACTCGTAATGCCAACGCGAAAAGGAAAAGCGGGCATATAATTAATTCAGATTTTTTCTTTCGTAGCACGTTTTCCATATTTAGCCATTTTTGTATGATAAAATGTTTTTACTGTATTTCTAACGCCACTCGAAGTCTAATAAAGTCTACTTTAGATATTAGCTTTATTCCCTTTGTTATCACCACTGGCGGACGAACTCGTTACTAGTGTGATTAAATTATGTAATACTCTTACATTCTACATTAAAATTTTATCGTTTCATCTCCTTGACCCTCCTTATGTGCACAGAGTATGATATGAACAAATTATTTGTAGTTATAAGGATATTAACTGCTCTAAAATAGTTTGGTATAGTAAATCCTTAAGTTTTTAAACAAGAACATATAAATACACTTTACTATTCAAAAAATATATTTGCTTAATATTTCAAATCATATGTAAATATTCGTGTGCAATGTATGTGTTTCTAAATAAGTTAGACTTTTACAACATGTATGATTTTTTAATACAACGAATAATTTCAATATACACAATATTACGTTATTTAAGCACAGAATATTAACACAATTGAATTTATAATGAAACTCTCGTCCATGCACGTAATCAATCAAGAAGTGAGGTACCTAAGTAAAATAGATAAATTTGTATTATAAAGTTATAATAATATTTGTATATCTATTACTTATTGATAGCGTAAAAAGATAATGTGTTAATAATAGCATATAATTAACTGGCAATGTTTGTTGGTTGGTATTTTCCTACATAATCCTACAAAGTTGATTCAGTTCCCATGACCCCCCTCCCTTCCCCCTCCTTTCCCCTCCCTTCCCCTCTCCCCCCACGTTAATAATGATGACCTTATTGTCTCTCTAGGTTTGACTCCAGAAAAAGCAACTTACCAACGGTCAACAGTCAAGAAATTCAATAATTATAGCTCGTTCTAAAGTCTATCATGACTTAGCTACTGTGTCTAACGTTGACTCCAAATGAGAGATTTCCTTAGCGGTTGACAGCAAAATACGAAATTATGTATACATTTTAAATTATATCAGCCCGTTACGTATTCGCAGTCAATTAAAGTTCAGTTGACTTAAATAGTACACCCGAACCATGACTTGTAAGCACCATGATTTATAAACTTAAAAATTAGCAAAATAAATTAATAATATAAAAACACTTTTTAATGCGCTAAAAATAAAAAAATAAATACCTATAAATATAATAAAGCTTCCTTTGAACAATGGTTTTTTACAATTAATTGGAGTAATACTAAAAGTTTACCCATTTATATCATGTTTTATAACGCCTTTGCTGCTTCTCATTATAATGATATTACATTTACGAGATCGTTTAATCAGATAAAATTAGACTTTAAAGGTAAATTTCAAGAAAACGTTTTCATTTTGTTCAAATCATCGCTTCTTATGACAATAAAATTATAAAAAGCTATATTACGTATTGTCGTTATACTATTATATACAATACAATTATAAATGCAATAATTATAAAGTAAAAATTTAAAAAACCCCCTACGCAAATTAATTGTCTTTTATCGATTACACTGGCACGCGTGAAGCAATCGAGTAATCATACGCCAAAATGCCTTACATCATTTTGGAAAAGAGTTGATACTGTTACACATTTTTTTTTTTACGTTGGGAAATGCATTTACGCACTACGTGTGGGACTCACCGGCGAAGCCAGTACTACCACTAAAACCCAACAAAACCTCCCCCGTCTTAATGGGGAGTCGCAGGATCGCTTACGCATTCAACTACGACGCCCCGACGGCAGGTCTGCCGAAGCCGACCACAACAACCACGGGGTTGCTCCAAGGTCCACTCTGCTATCAGAGAAGTACCAGGAGCAACCCGCATGGTACACCGCCCTCCGAAGAGGGCCACTTCCCATCGCCCACCGAAGCGGGTCACCTCCCTGTGTGTTTCTTGGCTTCGCGTCCGGCTAAATTGCCGGGCACTACTGAAACCCCCCCCTCCCCCTCCCTCCCCCCACCACCACGACAAGGTATATATATATATATATATATATATATATATATATATATATATATATATATATATATATATATATATATATATATATATATATATATATACATATATATATATATATATATATATATATATATACATATATATATATATATATATATATATATATATATATATATATATATATATATATATATATATATATATATTATGATGATATAAAAGAGGAATAAAAGTAGTCCAAAAATAAACACTCGTGGAACCTACATAGCTATTGGTACAAAAAAAGATCTTTTGCCATTATATAGACTGTCTACGATTAGTGAAGAAGTTACAAGAAAAAAATTTTATCCTTATCGGTTATTCACTTTTGATATAATGATAATTTGCTAATACATATTTTACCATGTTCACTATAAAAGGCTCTAGATTAGTCAAAAAAGTGCTCTATCTATTTTAGAGAATACCAAAATAATAATAATAGCATATAATTAACTGGCAATGTTTGTTGGTTGGTATTGTAATTAGTGCGACTTACCATCTACGACTGCGTTACCACTTACCATCAGGTGGAACGTAGTCAAGCACTAATTCAGAATACTATAAAAAAAAAACCAAAGCACCCTACGCTGCTTTTTTACATGTTCTTAATTATGAAACAATTTAGTTAACATTTAATTGATATCAGGCAATTAACTGTTTAGCGAAAAAATGAAAGCTTTGGAAAAGATAAATTAGCGGCTAGTATAATAAACTTAGATACAGCTATTTGAGTACGAGTTTCGAGAGGGCGTAATTGCTCCCACGGCACTTTATCCCAGCTTCCTCATTTCACAATTAAGTTTTACACTTTTGCATGAAATTTTTTAAATATGACTTTTTGATGAAAATAGCGACGAATTTTTATACCTATGCATTTTATATATCACTATTTATAATTTCAAAGCAAATTTAAAGTGGAATCAAGTTATTAAGATTCTACCTATATTTATTTTTAACATCATTGTTTTCTACAGAACAGAATGAGCTATGACTTTGTCCTTTATGTATATTTTTTATCTATAATTAAAAAAAAAGAAATTCATGAAAAGACTTACTCGTAGTATTCAAACTGCACGTTTTTATATTGAACATTAAATTATACAAATAACGAACAGTAGAACAAATTACTTTATGAATGGAAATTGCTGTTTGGAAAGAATTTAAATAAAATATTTCTCTTAAAAGATAAACACATATCTATAAATGTTTTAAATTTCAGCTCCAAACAAAGAGAGCTCATAAAAACAAGTCTTTCTAATTTTTTTATTGTGTCTCCGCAGCCATCAATTTGTCTAAAACGGCTTACAATGTACCTAGAACTCACGGCAGCTCTATTTACGAAAGCAAAAACCCTCTCCGTGAATACTGGGATTATAAAGAAAAAATATCTCTCTATAATACACAATGCAGAATTGAAAAAGCTAAAACTGAATATTTACATCATCAAATTGTTTCATTCATATAATACTTTTTTAAATTTATGCGAATATTGTTCATTTTAAATAAAACTGTCATTTCGGATATATTTGCAGATTTATTTTAATTTGGTTAACGATGTTTCGAGTGCTTTACAGCAATCATGGTTGCGGGAGAGAGAGACTAAAGTCTGTAGACATTTAAAAAGTTATTAAATAGTTGTTGTAGACGGCAAATTCCCAAAAATTATATAATGACTTTAAAGAAATAGAAAAATGGCACCAAGGTACAATATTTAATTTTAAACATATATAATTTTAATATTTATATGGTTTAATATTGAATATTATTTAGTATTTAATTTACAATGTTGTATTTGTTTTCATCAGCCATCATCATGAACGAATCAGCCACAATTCGCTCATGGCCATCATATACATAAATTACTAGTTGTAATTATAACAGAAGTTATCCTATCTCAATTTTACTCAATTAATTGTTATCCAATTTTTGGATTCAAATTTTTGTCTTAAAAACCTCACGCTGTTCATTAATATAATAATAATGAACGTATTAAAAAAAATATTGTATAATCAAAATTTATTTTAAAGTATATCCGAAAATAACATTAAAAATTTAAGTAATAGTATAAAAAATGTTTTTAAAGACAAAAAAATTGAAAGTGCATTTTACAAGACTTCCGCGATACCATTCAGACAAAGAGAGACAATAGCATTTCCAAGGAGGGTTGACGTCAGGCAGGCGTGAGGCGGCCGGTCGTAAAACTTTTGCCAAATCTTATCAGCAGTACAGAAGATGTACTGCGCCGACCCCAAGTGATTGGGAAATGGGCAGAAAGAAGAAGAAGAAGAAGAACATATAAGAAAAAGCAAAATCAGTCCAGTTGTTCCCGAGTAATGCGCTTACTAATAACCAGAATTTCATTTTTTATCCGACTGCTGCGAAACCCAATAGTTATGTGTTGGCCCTGTATGTATGTAAGTATGTAAATATGTATGTCTGTATGTACGTCCGATCCTATGTTACCTCGTAATGACTAAACGACTAAACCGATTTTAATGATTCGTACGTTGTTAGATAAGTCTTGATGACGCTGTGTCATATGCTATATAGCTATATGGATATAGTCATAAAACTATTTTCATTCGTTAACTTGTTCCATCTCTTTAGTTCGCAGTCCGTTTTTATTAATTATATAGATTTAAATAATTTAATGATTTATTATTATAAGAAGGCATTTATTGAAGGCATTGTTTTTTAATATTATAAAATTATTAAATTATATTTTATATCTTTCTCTAGTAGATAAGATGTGGGATATAACAAAAGTAAAAAGCAAAGATAGATTACACATTCAAATTACACTGACTCCATCATAGATTATTTAAAGGATAAATGACGTAAAACGTTAATGTAACAACATTCTAACACCGATGACAGAACTAAAAAATTTAACTAATTTTTTTTTTCTGGTAAATTTCGATCCAGAACCATAACACAGGATCTCTAGGTCTAAATAGTTATTTTACCAACGAAAAGTATCAATAATTACAAGAAAAGTCTATATTAAAGTCATATCAATCTCGTTGAACATAATTTTATTATACGAGCTTCTCATTTCTATAATAACATCCAACCCGATGAGTTGTTGATAAATCAGCGAATGTATTTAATCACATTACTGAAGGCAACAACTTTCCTAAAATGAAATTGCTTTCACAGATTTATATTTTCGATTCCGAGAAAAATAATGAATAAATATAGATACTTTCTAAAATAATTTATCACAATCCTATGATAACATTTTTTTCTCATGTGTAGTAGGTATACAATATATATGACGACACGTTTGGCTCAGTTTGTAGTTGTTAGGATCAATTGCTGTGTCAGTGGTCGCGGGTTCGAGTTCCGCTGGTGGCATTCATTTGTGTGATGAGCACGAAAAGAACTCCAGTCATGGGTGTCTATATTTATAATATGTATGTATTTAAAGTTATATATGTATAATGTATCAACTATCTAGTATCCATAACACAAGCCTCGTAGCTTACCATGGAACCAGATGGTGATGTATGTCAATGTCCCAACATATTTATTTATTTATTCATTAAAAGGAATTGCAGAAAATAATTAAGACATACTAATGTAAAAATAATGACCATTTAATTTATAATTAAATTTTATTGTATCTCTATAAATAGTTTCAAATTTGTTTCTAGAAATGTACCTACGTTAATTTTTTCTTAGTTTAAACTTAGTTATAACTTATAATACATGAATGAGCAAGCTGTGGTCTCCTATAAGTGAAGGAGAATACGTGTCGTGAGTCTTATTTGCTTTTTGTTTTTATATGATGTTGTATATTGTGTGTATCTTTTGTTGGAGATCCTAATTAAAATAAAAATGAAATAAAATAATTAGGCCAAGAAAATATATTTTCAATGATGATATTCATTTTATCTCAATTATTTCAAAAAACCAAAAGTAGCTTTTGATTTACAGCGAACATAAATCTTGCTTAAAGCTCGAAAACATATCTTCTCTTACGAGCTCTTCAATTATTCGACAGGTATTTGCGGAGAAACTGAAGTACTGTTAAATTTTAAAGTATTTACATTCATTATATCTATGTTCAATATGTGGAACTGGGACTATGGCGTTTGATAACGCCTACATTTAAAACATGAGATCTAATGATAAAGAGTAAAACTATAAATAAATAAAAAAAGTATTAGAATATTATATTTTTATGACACGTTTGGCTCAGTTTGTAGTGGTCCTACTTGCTGTGCCAGCAGTCGCGGGTTCGAGTCCCGCTGGGGGCAATCACTTGTGTAATGAACACGATTGTTTGTACTCCAGTCAATGGTGTTTATATTTATAATATGTATGTATTAAAAGTTATATAGTATATATGTGTAGTGTATCAACTATCTGGTATCCATAACACAAGCCTCGTAGCTTACCATGGAACTAGATGGTGCTGTGTGTTAATGTCCCAACATATTTATTATTATATTTTAACCCAACCTAACATAAAATACGTGTTAATCACAAAATGCAGTATTTACAAACTTTTTAAATCCCAAGCGTCCTCACTTTCTACTTTGTATGGGGCAAAGCACATTGGATGCTGCCTAATATGACGGTAACGTCTAAACCGTAGCGACAGTTGAGAACGATACAAAACACGACTTATTCGTAGCTCGGTTATGTAAGTAAAAATCATTTTAAAGAAGTTTTTCAGCTGTATATGATTGTTTTTAATATATACTGGTACCTATAAAATACTTATTAAATATATATACTTTTACAATAATACGTTTTAATTTGTATTGTAATAAAATCCGAATTGATTGTTTATTCTGTGTACGGAATGCGAACCAACAACGGCATGGCAATCTCGTAGGCTTTTTAAGAATTAATACCATAAAAATACCAGTAATGTATACATAATACATACATATGTACATATATAGAACTATACGAATAATTATAATACCTTAGAACTTAAACATGACTTATTTAACTTAATTCAGAGTTGAATCTCACGAAATGAAAGCACCTAGCACGCTTTACTTACCTTAGGCGTTGAGCTTTATGATACGTGCCTTTTACAACCTTCATTAAAACTTTAGAAACTTTTGAATACCAATTTCTTACGTTTCCTACTTGGCGATTTTATGATAAAACTGTAATATAGATAAATAAACTTACGATTTAAGTACACATACAAACAAAAGAAGTTCCGTTTATTTTATTTTTTTATCATTTATATATTTCAGTTGCCAATAAACAAGAAATAAGGAAAAGAAAATACGATGTATATTTTATGAGGATGGATGAAATAACAAGACATAAAAAACCGGATGACAATTCTACTATACTAGTAATAGCATTTTTATTTCAATATTTGATTTACTCGTTCATAATAAAGTTATAATAACATATAATAAAGTTATAAGTGGGCCAAAATTATATTATATATAAAATGTATTTATAAATCAAACCAATAGTCAATTGTTTTAATTTTAGATTTATAGAATCGAGAATCACTCAAAAATAGCAAGAAAATTATCATTGAGACATACCTCAAATTCTAGTTTAAGCTTTTTATATACAACTCTTTCAACTCTCGTGGTCTGGCAGACCATAAAAAATAGTATACATTTTAATCTACGATCCTATCCATAAGAGTTTAAAGATATAACAGACACACTCACACTCTCACATTTTTTGCTTATAGATAATATTAACTAATAGCTACTTTCACTTGGATCAGCAGATTAGATTTGATGATACAGTAAAGCTCTTCCTATGTAAAAATAGCATAATAAGTTAAATCCCATCTCATTTTCATGTAAAGGACTTTAAAACTATGTAAAGATAGTATATAAAAATATATTTTGTACTTGACCATCTTACTTAATAAGGGATGTTTGGATGTTTGTTACTCAATGATTCAATCACGTCAGATCGGCTGAACGGATCTGGACCAAATCAGCACAGATATATATTATAGTCTGGAACAGCTCAGAGGCTACTTTTAATCCCTTGTTCCCGTGGGATAGATGTTTTTGTTTTGGGACGAACACGAAGCGAAGCGATGGTGAGTCGCTAGTTTGTTATATACGAATTAATAAAATAAGATAAAAAATCAAATTAGACAAAAAGAACAATGGAAATATCGGTAAGAGCTTAAAATTGTGATAAATTTTCAATTGCGTATTTAGAATACCGAGTTAAATGTCCCAATCTATCCCGTATCCGTCACAACAACATGAACGTTGCAGATAACTCTTAAACGTTAAGAGTTGTCATAAAAATATGAGGTCAAAAATCTAATTGTACTAAACTATAAGCCAATACGACTTACGAAACATATTTTATACTTTATGTTAAATGTCACACTTTACTTCCCATTTTCAATATTGTTCTCGGAGTAATCTGCCTCAAGTGACAAAATAAGTTCCTTACACAAATAGTAATAAGCTTATGAGCGCTCAAACTTTAGTTTTGGAGTTTCACCGAATATTAGGAACTAAGAGACAAACTTAGATAGTTTGTGTTGGATAGTCGTCTAACGTACGTGTCTCGAGTTGGCTGCAATTCTATCCTACGTCTGTGAATATTCACACATGGTTTTATGCTTTTAGTTATATAGAAAAGAAATATCCGATTGGTATATAGAAGTTAAATAATTTAGATCAATTCATTAAATATGAGTTGTGTGTCTTATTTACGTAAAATGAATGAATACATTAAAGTCACTCATAAATTAAACGAATATTTTGGAATGTTGAGGAAATACGATAAAACTTTGTGGTAATGCCAATCGAAGTCATTTTGATTTTAAATTAAATGCTGGGAACTGTATATTAATACGTAGCGCTAATTTATGCGTAATTAGTATATTTTTAACAATAGGTTGATTCTCATATGGTGATATTTTGTTCCAAATATCTCGGAATGCTTCTTATAATGGCTAATTAAGGGTGCCAACTTCCATAGGAATTTAGTGGAGAAATTTAACTCAGGGGCAGGAAAACTCTAGTGATATTTCGAAACAAAATGAAGCTTATGTTGCTCTCACGTTCATAAAACCTCTATAGTAAAAAAATAGCATTGCTCTGCCACTTTTATTAGCCTAAAATATGGTAGCCCACCACGCTGGGCAAAGTTGAAGAACTTCACACGGCTCGGGCTTTCGAAAACTATTTAAATTGGAACATGCATTTTACTCATGATGTTTCCACTATATTAGCATGTAGTAATCATGATGAAAATGATTTGTACAGGTTTTCAAACGAACGTGTTATCAATAGGCGATCACAGTTATTAAATGTATTTGTATATTGTAATAGATAATTTTAGTAAAACTTTTCTAAATTATTTCTCACGTTAATAATAAAGTTAGGGGTCACCTAAATATTAAAAGGCCCCCTAAATTTTAGTGTGCTCGAAATATGGGCATAAAGAAAATCGTAAAACGAAATTTAATTTAGGGGTTAGTTTAGGGGACTTTTAAGCTAGATATCCCATACGTAGGTGGTAGCTTATGGGATGTTGGTGAAATCGGGCATAAGTCAGATGAATAAAAACGAACGTTTCGTTTTGAAATAATTTGCTTATTTCTGAATATGCAAAAAGTAATTTTGCCAAAAAAATATGAACACAACATAATATAGTACATTCAGTATTGAGGTTACCAAATCTTAAAATGACGGAATCGCCTCTCAATCTGTAATTTCCGGTGCAGTCTGAGATTTGCCCGATTGGAACCGGAACATATTGATAATGTAAGGTGTTTCCCAACCTATACAATAAATGTAAAAAATATCAAAGTCTTATGAAATTTTCACGTGAGAATTATGGAATGTATTTTTTTGTAAAATTTATCTTGTTTAACATGAGCTAGTAAATATATATATATGTATTTTAAACTTTTAACTATAAAAATTGATAATGAATTTTTTTTTATTTATTTTCATCATTACTTATCAAAAAATAACATTGAACTTTTAATGTTAATTAGCATTCCAAATCATTCTTTAGGAACAATCTAATCTAAAAATAGCTGTAGTATTGAAGTTGCCAAAAAGTTGTGAGGGAGGCGATTCGAGATGAGACTCGTGTTACGATCGTTTATTGGTCGGAAGACTAGCGCCAAACGAGTTCTGTCCAACTTAGCTGTTCTAAATGTCAGTTCTGTGGCGACAGGTATGTAATGGATTTAATTACGTTTATACGAGATCCTTGGATCGTTTTTAATTATTAAGATGGCTTTGAAATATTTGGTCTAAATAATTATCGAACATTAATCATTTTGGTATGAGATAAAGTTCACTCTAAGCTTTTTATATTGCTTATAAACTTATCAAAAGCTTAGCTAACACTGAACAATATCCATACTTTCATACTAATATTATAAATGTGAAAGTGTGTTTGTTTGTTTGTCCTTCTTTTACGTCAAAACAGAGTGACGGATTGGCGTGATTTTTTGTGTAGAGATAGTACTTTTTATCGCGGGAGAGTATCTCATTCCCACGGGAAAACACGTTATAATACAACCCAAAAAAATATTTATGATCAGAATTACTTGAAACTTGGTATTAATGCTCTTTAATACAATTAAATAAAGATGTGTTTTTGCATTTTTCAAAATCAATCCCAAAGAGGGTAAAATAGGGGATGAAAGATTGTATGAAGCCTACCTTTTTAGAGTTTTTTTGTAGTAAGCGCGAGCGAAGCCGCGGGTTCTGCTAGTACGTATAATATGTATATAAATGAAATTGGCATAAAAATTACATTTTTAAAGAAGTAAAGTTTGCGAGTTTGTGACGTTGTAGGGGGTAATCTCTGGATCTACTGAAACGATTTAGATGAAATTTGATAAGAAGATAGTTTGAGACCCTAGGAAGGACATAGGATACTTTTTATTTCGGAAAACATCCTTCCTTCAAGGGGGTGAAAATGGAGATGAAAGTTTGTATGTGGAACCGAGCTAGGGACGAACCCGAGCAAAGCGAGGGTGAGTCGCTAGTCTATAGTAAAATTACTGCTAAGCTTGAATTGATTTATTTGAATAGACAAAAAATTAATAATTATAAATTATTTTTACAAATGAGTTCATTATAATATTTTAATTAATATCATTATTTTAAATTAAACTTTATGGCTCGATGAATATCACGTTTTGTTCACATGAAGAAATATAAATTATTATAACGAAATATCTAAACTGAAGGGTAATAAAATAGACCGTCTCTAAAATAACTTGAGCAATTTATTAAACAGTACTTTTTTAGATCTCTAGTAATAAAATATTTTTGGTTGTATTTTAAAGATACATAATTTAGATCACCCAATATTTTTAACGTTTATTATAAGTCATTTCAAAGGAAAATATATTATTTTTGTGGGAAATTGTAGAGAATGGAATATAAAGAAATAAAACTATAGAGGTCGACTGTCTGTACATAGAAAAAAATGCTAAAAACCAAGTCAGAAGAGAAATAGAACAAATCCAGATTTTTTTCAATTTTTTTGTTTCTCTGTCTGTCAGTTTGTGTGTTTGTCTATTTGTACGGGCTAATCTCCGAAACTGTTGGACCGATTTAAATGAAATTTTGCATGGTGGTACCTTGTATCTTCGGTCCCGTGGGATAGTTAAAAAACGATAGTACATTATACAGCCGGAAAAATGTAAGGTTCCCGTGGGATACACCTATTTGTTTTTGTTTGTCTAGTCAATAATAAAAGTAAGCAATATCGATCCTACTGTACTGATACCCTAATACAATGAATTGTTATCACGTTGATCCAATAATATTTGACATGATTCTCTCCCAAATTCCGATGGAACGACAATTCGATACGACCGATGAGAAATCAAGCCGAGGACCGGCGATTTTAACGTGTTCTCTGAGTACCCCATACGGGGATTAATCACCACCTTCCCAACTCGGAGCTGTTCCTGAGGCTTTCTTAGCAGAAAGACTCAATAGCTATACTTGGTCCGATTCTGTCATCGAACCCAGGACTTTCGGATCTGCAGCCATACATGCTAGCCACTAAGCCACCAAGGCATTTAGAAGTTGGCAAGCAAAAAACCGGGCTAGGGTTAAGTAGAACCGCACTTAAAAAAACATCAAGGGTACGGAAGGGCATTATGTCTTCCTGATGACCCTTAGAAATTACACCAACGGTATTATTAGGCTGTTTCATTTTGATTTGATATCCAAGAGTCGAAAAAGTTAAACGCTATAAAAACATGTCATGTACATATTATATCACCATGGCTGAAGCCATCACTACATGTAACAAGACAAGAGTTTAATAAAATAATTTTGTCTTTTGTATGATAGTATTATTCTAAGCTATAGAATATACAGACACAAATATGAAATTATTTTAAGTAAATTATAAAGATGTTTACTGTCTTTTATAAAATATGTACCTAAGTGATTTACAATTCAAATCATGATTTTGATATCTCTAAGAACCAAGTCAAATCACCTAACAAAATCTACTTATTTTTATTACTAAGAATATGACGTATAGGAATCAATCATGCAATCTAAATTTAAATAAACAGTGTTTTATTTGTTTATCTACTAGCAGAACCCGCGGCTTCGCTCGCGCTAAAACTACAAAAAAATCTCAAAAAAGGTAATTCCATACAAACTTTCATCCCCTATTTTACCCTCTTATAGGATGAATTTCGAAAAATGCTATAACATATATTTATTTAATTTTATTGAAGAGCATTAATACCAAGTTTCAAGTAATTCTGATCATACATATTTTTTGGATTGTATTATAATGTGTTTTCCCGTGGGAATTAGATGATCTCCCGCGATAAAAAGTAGCCTATGTCACTCTCCAGCCCTTCAACTATCTCCACACAAAAAATCACGCCAATCCCTCACTCCGTTTCGACGTGAAAGAAGGACAAACAAACGAACACACTCTCACATTTATAACATTAGTATGGATTTATAACAATATGTCATTAAAATTACTTAATATAAATATCATAATAAAATGATTATATGTATGTGACGTATAAAATGACGTCACATGGGGTACTCTTAGTAAATAATAACTTCTCCTTTTTGAAAGTCGGTTAAAAAGAGTCGTAATGGTAAAAATACAATACTTTTTCTGTCAAGCTTTCATTCGTCTAGGTGCCGAATAGTGTGCTATAAGAAACTTCGTCCAAAAAATATTCCAATATAGGAAATTTGACGACACGTTTGGCTCAGTTTGTAGTGACCCTACTAGCTGTGTTAGTGGTCGCGGGTTCGAGTCCCGCGAGGGGCATTGATTTGCTTAATGAGCACGAATGTTTGTGCTCCAGTCATGAGTTTATATTTATAATATGTATGTATTTAAAGTTATATATGTGTAGTGTATCAACTATCTGGTATCCATAACACAAGCCTCGTACTTTACCATGGAGTTAGATGGTGTTGTGTGTTTATCTCCCAACATATTTATTTATTTATATAAATATATTTCAAACTGTTATTTTTATTTAAGTTGATTTATATTATTATTTATATACGTTAATTTAAAAGAATACAAGTCCATTCTTTTTCATTTCTCTGACAAATCTAAAGAAAATAATATCCTTCTCGGCATTCTGCGTTGACTTGCAACAGGACATGCCTTTTAGACTATAGTAATATATGGAACATCGCTTTAGCATTTAGAACTAGAATATCTTAGGTCAAAGCATACTCTTTGAAATGGGGCCAAGCATTCCAACCTGCACCTTGGTAAATCTTTGTCGTATATTAGTAAATGCCTAGTGTCTAGATTTTACTGCTGTTATGTAAGAGGACATTTTACTTAAATGTTTAGTTTTTGAAGTTATACTTCTTTTGGCACGTTTGGAGAAATTATAAGATTAAAATTTTTACGACGCGCGCACACCGACAACCAAAAAGTGACATGTTGAAGTTAGCTGAAAGCGACATGATGAAGTTAACTGCATTCCTTTTATAACAGAGTCGTGGGTGGCATACGGGATGAAATGTTTAGTTATTTTTGTTCTGTTACGCCAAAGAAGTATAACTTCTTACGTGCGTACACAAGTACACACATACATTTTTTTTTTATTTAAACAGCCTGAAAATAGCTATACAGAATGGTTTTATAGAGACAAGGTATAAATATAGGCATAATATTGGATAGCGTGACATTAATTACTCACGAATCAATGAACTTACTCATTTACGTTACATAAATTTTATGAATAATGTTTTTTGTAACTTATTTTCATAAGTTTATATTCAAAGAAGAATTAATATGAGTGAGCTTTGGGTGTTGGTATTATACACATATACCTAATGTACAATTATAGGAGCCTTGAAATTTTTAGGCATATACTTATGTGTAATTACCCCGTAATGTAGTATTAAAATTCTTTAATTTTTCTTCTTCGTGGACCTAGTATCGATTATATTACAAAAATAAATAACATGTAACATTTTTTTTATTTATTCGCACATTTTGAAGTTCATATTATCCGAAACAACATTTTCATCTTCTATCTTCTATCCTCAGCAAAGCAAGACTTTAATTTGCTGTGTAAATTTAGTCACAAATGCAAAATCGTATTGAGATGCCCAAAATGACGGCATACGTTTACGAGTAAAGATAAAAAAACACAAGGTGTTACCACAACGAGAGCCGTTTTAGTACACCCATTTATAAGAGACGGAGTGAAATTGTGAAAACTTTTTCGTTACAATTTGTGTATGGAATGCGGGCGTCCTTTTATCCCAGAATTTTACTCGTTACGGCACAAACACCTCAACTTCTTAAGTCGCGAAGTAATTTCGACATGTAAAGGAAAAATCTCTTTAGCGACTTTAGAAGTCTTCCGCATCTTAAATGATGCGGTTAAAAATAATGAACAGTAAAGTTGTATTTTATATTAATGTGAATTAATATGTTAACTTTCTATTTTCGAAAAGGTCACTAAAACTAAAATAAATAAAAATGTACTGAATAAACCTTACGAGTACATGATTCTTATCATAGCTAGTTATTTAGTTCGTTCGTTAAACGTTAGTTTGTTGAATTCAAATTATTGTATATACATCCGTACATACTGTTACATAAATAGTTTTAAATCGAAACAATAATTATAATAAGGGACGATAAGTAGGGTTAAATTGAATTCTAAGATTTTTTATAAGTTGCCATAGCAAAAGCTTGTTAAAAGTGAATTCTGTCGGTATAAATGAATGGAAATACTCGCACAAACTTCCGCCCGCTACCACACCACGGCTACTCAATATGGAATTAATTAAGTTTACCAATGGATTATATTAAAAAAGCTTATTTTATCCGTTTTATGTCTATAATTTACAACTTTCAAATACACTTATTGCCTCTTTAAAATAATTTTAATAACTTGTTATTACAAATTTAAAATATCCATAAAGTCAAAAAGAAACTAAAATAACCTGTTTCATTTAGGCAATTTTAATGATCCTAAACACGATAACTCTGCCAATATGTTAGTAAAGATTTGAGTGTCTTACAGATACCAGGAGACTCTGCAGCATCAGGCCAACATTACCATATCATAGAAGTAACGGGATATTGAGTTTCGAATCGATTAAATTTATGGAAGTTGCTCATATTTACCAACTAGAAACGAGCTAATGTAAACGGCTGGAAAGATTTTTTTTTGATTTATTGCTAAAAACACTCACGTTTAAATCAAACAAAAAAAACTAATTTGAAATGGGTTCGGCGCTGCGATGCCACAGACACACGTTGAACTTATTATATATATATACTCTTATATATACTATTATATATATATATACTCCTCTTTGGGTATTGGGTAAACCCCATAAGCAATTTTCTACTATAGTCTACGACATAGAACACAACGTATGTTAAACTGCTAACTTCGACCAAACATGTGCATGTAGGTCAATTGCCTAATGAAGTATAAATTCGAGAGCTTTTAGGATGAAGGTATTGGGAATTAATTGTCCTCATTGTTCTCAAATTACCATGAGGTTTAATTTTGCAAATTAACATTTTGTATATTCTAAAAGTAAAATTAACTTTTTTACGATATTTAAGTATAAATATAGATATTAGTGATCCACTTTGGCTCTACCTATAAACTATAAATAAGCACTTGCAATAGTTGTGGTATTTAGACTAAAAAAAAATATGTTGATGGCATTATACTGTATTCAGTCCTTTTTTAAGGTCCCAATGCTGGGCAAGGACCTCCCGTCAATGCGAGGGGGATCATGCTGTCCAATGGTGTTGGTGGACTTCACACGTCGTTTGAAAACTTATTAGGTTTTAGTTGACATGCAGGTTTCTTGGCGATTATTTCCTTCACCATAGGAAGGAGCATTAGAGGCGCGAGACCCGAGATTCGAACTCGCTTCACTTAGTTTTCCAAGAGATTGCATTACAATTGGGATTTCACTACTTTCACTAGTATATATGTATTTGACTTATTTATATAAGTTACAGAGTAGGTAGAGAGAGAAAAGTAATATAATAATAAGAATTAATTTTAGCAGATACTAAATTAGGGAATAATCAACACAAACTGTTGAACGTAAAGTTTCCCTATTTATTTTTATAATATCTGGCTTAGAGCCACTTACACTCAGTACATTGCTACAACCTTCACCACATCATAGCTCGTAGGAAGTATACCAATGCTTTGCCTGACGGTAATTTGTTAAAAATATATATCTCTTTTACACTTGAATAATTTGTACCACGACGTACATACATAATTACATACATACAACGATACAGAGAAACCTACGTAACATATTCTTGCTCTAAATCGTTCTCGAATTGAAGTAAATTAAAAATCGGTGTTAACGAAGTCATAGGTAGTCGAAAAGAGAACACGTCTCTATGCGCTTATTCAGTTTTCCACATATTAAAGTCATTTAGCTAACTGAATGTAAAGTACCTACTATCTTTAACGTAATAATACGATAAAAAAGCAAAGATAAAATTCCGTATCTTGTTGTTGTACGAATTTTATTGGTTTTGTGAGACAACTTTTGTCGTTACATTTATGTCTATAAAAATTCCAGCCTATTTTAAAAGAAACATGGCCGAATTAGCATGAAGAGTGTTCTTCTAAACGTTTTATTCTTTACGTTCTTTTTTAACTATAATTATATTTTTTGCCTTAGGACATTTAGAATTTTATTTAAGACTAGCATTCCCCGCGGCTCCGCCCGTGTTCAGATGACCAAAAACCAAATTCTTAGGTTTTACATATTAGGGTACTCTTACAATGCAGTTTTTGTATTTTTTCTCAGAAATGAGATATTCTCCCGCGGTAAAAAGTATCCTATATGTTGACCCGGATAACCAGCTATCATCATACCAAATTTAATCTAAGTCTGTCCAGTGGTTTTCTCGTGATGCGGTAACAGACAGACAGACAAAAATTCTAATAACTATAGATTCGGACTCTGTATCGATAATAATGTCTATTTCAATTAGATTTTCCAAAAAATATTTAATGTACAGATTCGACTTAGTTACAATTTTATTATATGTAGTATAGATAAAAAAATAAACACTTTCGAGCTGATAGCCTTAAAAGATCTTTTTAAAATATGAATAATTTGATAAAACAGTATCGTATCAGTACTTAACAGTATTGTGAAATTGGTGATTACAAAGTCTAGATTAGCTTTTCTAAGTACTTTAGCAGAGCGAAACGCAAGCTCTAAAAACTTTGAAGAAGCAATAATCCACAAAACATTACAGTTTGTAAGGAACAAAATCTCAACTGGAAGAGATCCTCGTTGAAATCAGGTCAAGTATTTTCTCTTGTAAAGTTAATTTTGAAGTTGTCATAATTTTTTATTGTTTTTATAATCAGAAATTCGTAAAATATCATCAAATTCTACTATTTTATTATCTATACATATAATATATATAATAAAATTCTAACGAAGACGAATCTGTACATTAAATATTTTTTGGAAAATCTTATTGAAATAGACATTATTATCGATACAGAGTCCGAATCTATAGTTTTTAGAATTTTTCTCTGTCTGTTTGTCTGTCTGTTACCGCTTCACGACAAAACCACTGGAGGGATTTTGATAAATTTTGGTATGATGATAGCTGGTTATCCGGGTCAACATATAGGATACTTTTAACCGCGGGAAAATATCTCATTTCTGAGAAAAAATACAAAAACACAAAAACTGCATGGTCAGAGTATACTAATATGTAAAACCTAAGAATTTGGTTTTTGGTCATCTAAACGCGGGCGGAGCCGCGGGCAATGCTAGTACTTATATAAAATGTCAATAATAATAAGTATTATATTTTAGTATAATTGATGACGTCCATTGAAATGATTTTCCTATGTCAAACTTTATAAAAAAAGAAACTAACACTTTTAAACAAAAAAACAACAAGTTTGGTAACACTATTTCACATTATTTATTAAAATGTATATTTAATTGAAACATAAATTATATTTGTAGTGTTTAACTTAAAAAGGTTATAACTAAAAGAAAAAGCATAAGGTGTATTAGCCTAAATCTGCCTCGGAACTCCGTGAAGTTCGGCTGTAATCAGGTTAGCTTTGAATTTATTATGAGTTCTCACACTTTCTCTTGAAAGGTTGAGAACCTTTTTGAATTAAGTCTTTTTTATACTCGCGCATATTTATATTACAGGGAATAGCAAAGACACATTGAGTAAGAATTTTCAGCATATTTTACTTATAATCTCAAAAATGTCTTAATGGTTCTCATCGTTTCTTTCTTTTAATGATAATTATTATTACAGAGTCGTTCAAGACTTCCTTGCCTCTAGGATGACTTCACCTCGCACTGCAAATTCCTACAATATCTCACCAACCAATCAACCATCACAAATCTGAAATCAAACATCCTTTGGCATGGCTTGTGTAGGGTTGCAAATATTAGAGGGAGAGTGTCCAGCTGTGGAATCTTTAAAAAGGACTGAATGATGATCATGAATATAGTAAGGTATCAAGGGATTTTATTTTAAAAGTAACAAAGATGCGCACTACAAGTCACATGTCCGATTTTATTGACTTTACTCCTTTTAAAAGTAAAATAAAAAATGATATAAGTCTTTAAAAAAAACGTAACATCAAAATAAAAAAAAACGATAAACAAAGTTTAAGGCAGAACTAGATAAATCTATAATTCTTATCTAACCGTATGTACCTATCATTTTTAAATGTCGATGCCCGTACCTGATAAACGAAAAATGAATCGCATATTGCATTTCTCTAATGATAAATTGAGAATTCCTTTAAATGGTCCAGTCAAATGAGGTCTGAAATCAAAATTTTTGCACTCAACTTTGCATTTTTGATATATAGTAGTTTTAATTATGCAAAAACAATATATAAAGGTTTTCGTGTCTGTTGTTAATTTTATTATTCTTTTGTTTGTTTTGTTTTTACCGTTTTCGAGTAATTGCGAAAAAACACTTATGAAATATTTTTTCAAACCTTGCCGGGGGTTGCGGACACGAAAACCTTTACACATTGTTTTTGTATCATTAAAACTGTATTATATCAAAAGTGCAGAGTTGAGTACCAAAATTTTGATTTCCGACCTATTTGACTGGACTATAAAGAAGCTTTAGTAGACTAATGTTCATATGACTATTGACTATATGAATTGTGCTATTCGTATATGTGGGCTGTAGCTTCTTTTAGACTGACAAGATAATCTTCTTTATTCTGTACGGTTAAATAATTAAAGTAAGACTGGTAAAAGTTTAAATGCACATCGTGCCGTTGAGTAACTAAAACTTTCATTCTTTAAAACCACGATAAACTTAAATATTCTGATAGATCACGAGTGCTTCGATTTCACATTCTACATATATAATGAATTTTTAAAACAAGTAAATTAGCTACTATAAAGTTTTGAGCAGCTGCACCTATCTTAATTAAAAGATTATAATATGTAAAAATTGTGAAATAATTATTATAACAACTGTAAAAAGTATATCTTATAATAATTACATAATTTAAAGGCCTAAAGAGTCTAATCGTCTAACAAAACTATTTGTCTTAAATAACATATATATTATTATACAACTGAAATGGCTCCTTATATACTTGTAACCACATAAAATTTTAATGGAATACTTCTACAAAAAGCTGTGCATACTTTTAAATTAAATTTATGTACAAATAGGTAACATTATAATGTTATATACATGTTTTATGTAAATTTAGTTAGTACGCCTTTATAATAAATAAATAAATAAATTAGAGTCATGCATTAAGTAAAATTAGTGCCACTACGAGTATCAAACATCGGTGCCTGACAAGAGACTATTGACAGACTTTCGGACAGATTTAATAGCTATCAACAATATATAGTTATATTTAATAACATTATAATATAGTTATAATGAAATTTGTTTTAAGTTTCATTTCAACTTAAAACTATTTAGTATTCACGTCAAACTTCTGATGGCTTACACAATTTGTATTTTAGGATAGCACACTATTTAAAGTAGCCAATCATAAAACATAGATAAAAGTGGAAATAAAAAGTTGTGTTAAAGGATCCTGGCTAAATTTAAATTTGGTTGTCTGGAAAATCCATAATGTATCTTATATCACAACACTGAGAAAACTCTTTCACAAAGACTGGTCATTAGCAAGTACAAGTGAACTAAGTACATAAACAGCATGGGAACCGCTTCATTTCCTTTTGCACATATTCAAGAATCGTGGCGACAAACAATATCTCAGTAACAATGACTACGTAAGGAGAGACAATACGTTATGGCTCTCATTGTGAAATACCTATTAGATTTCTTTACAACTTTTGCATTATTTTTGCCTATTCAGATTTTTTTTAATTTAACGATAATTTGAATGGTATTGATTGATTATAATAATATAAAAAAAAAAGTGGTGTATGCATTTTACTCGCGGTAGAAGTGAAACTTCTTTGGCAAATATTGCAATTATCGTAATTAAATTAAAATTAAATTAAATAAGGCATATTATGCATATTACAATCATATATTTATAAAATAACATATACGGAAAGAATATAATGTATTTGTCAGACAATAACAACGGTTATCGTGGCAACAATTAGTCATAATAGCTTTTATTTAATAAATGCACATTCATCCCACATATAAATAATATGTTTAGTTTTTTTACCAAGTTTAAAAGTTATTTTACATTTTATTTAACATATGGGGCATTTCACACCAAATAAGATGGGTTTCAAAAAAAATATTTTTGATTTACTTAATATTTTGGTATTTTTAGTACCCCTCAAAAGAGGCTTCTTGATAAATTTTGACATTTTTTGATCACTGGTTCAAAACCACTCTTTTTTTGGTTTATTTCTTATAACTTTCTTAATAATGGTCGAAATTCAACTGTTTTTTCAATTTTTTTGTTTTTGGATGACTTTAAAAAAAATACAAAAAAATATTTAAAATGTGTCAAATCGAGATTTTTGAATTTTAAATTTTCAATCGTGTTTTTAAAACTGTGTATCCTTCGAATTTTTGAAAATTCTCTATTTTAAACTTTTATCCATCATGCAACTTTTAAGGTTGGTCCGGTAATGGGCCTTCCATGATTACTATTTTTTTATAATTTTAAAAATGACAAAAAAACATTTTTTTAAATCGAAAAAAATAATAATTTTAGAAGGCCCACTACCGGACCAAGCTTGAAATTCAAAAGTCTCGATTAAAACATTTTAAATATATATTTTTTATATCTTTTTATGTAAAGGTTCTAATCTAATCTCGAAATTTACCATGAAGCCTCTTTTGAGAAGTACTAAAAATACCAAAATACCTATTAAGAAAATCAAAAATATATTTTTTTAAACCGTCCGATTTGGCGTGGAATGCCACATACGTTACATAATAAGTTAACATATTATTCATAGATAAAGATATTTTTTGTCGATCTACCACTTACTACACACGCGCAGCCAAATTAAATCTCCTAAAGTGGAGTTAGGAAAAATCAACGAATTACCATTGTAAGTATATGTTAAAAACTTTTTTAACATCTATTATTATAAAAATTATTCAATGTATACTTAGCACCGCGTCGTGTATACAAAGTTAAACGGGGCTACACAACGAGTAACCCGACTTTGTAACTTATTAGTAACTTTACAACTTCATCTGCATGTTATATCAAACAAGATTAATTTAAACTTCTTAAGCTCATCGCCAAGAAACACTCGATTTTCTACATTTATACGAAAAAGTACTTTTCAATTTAAACATTTACTGCAAAATGAAACATTAATGCTCTCCCAATTGAATAGGTTTCGATAGGCACCAGGGATTGCTTCTGAAAAGTAAGCCATTAACGAAACAGAATACGCTTATACTTATTTTCTGTTCCTAAAGAAATATAACATTACCAATGTAGGTCTTATGTATATATATTTTTATTCGTATATTAACTATATGCGTGTGATCCCTACAGTCTATAGTTAACTTTGCGTGCATATCGTGATTTATTTTCATTACGTTTTTCTTTATAATAAAAATAATTAATAAACATTAAAAAAAAACCAGTTGCTTAAAACTAAAAAGATGAGAACCAGTTCACGAAAGAACATAGTATAATATTATTGTGTTAGCTGTATCTCAAAAGTAGAGGGAGTTACGAGTGACAAGCCCTATATAAGACTATGAAAACCAGCGCCGCGCTCTCTTCTCTGGTCAAAAGGGGTGCGCTCGTAGACTCGAAAAGATCAATTCAGAATACCGTATTTCGAAAATTAGTCATTGTGTGATTTTATTAATTATATATTCTTTTGTATAACTTATTATCATTTGTTTTGTTAACATTATATTTTTTTTTATTTAAATTTACTTTTAAATTATAAAAATAGTTTATACAGTCTGAGACATACATACTAGTTGCATTTTATACTAGCTGCGAGACTTGCCATCCATGTTTATGTCCGACTGTATAATAGCATGTTGTTTGGTCAACTTGTTTTCATAATTACAGAGGACGGTAGGATCGAACATATATAGGTACACACACATACATACATACATATCAAAGACATATTCCTCCTTTGGGCTTCGGGTTTTAGCGATATGATAAAATATAATTAATTAGCAATAACAGTAACATGAAACATATTTAAAATACCTTGTTTTACATATTAACACTTTTTAAGTTAATCATGATAAATTATAATATTAAAATTAAGTTTATAAATAAAAGTACAAGTTACAAAATAATAATATATACAGTATGTAATCTTACCATATGAACAAGACATAAAATAGTTAAAAAATGAACTGGTTATGTAGGTGGATTGTACGGTCTGGAGTAACGCCAAAACACCTCGAGGCTACAACGTGCGGCTGCCAAAAGCAGACTTGGTAATAAATGGAATCAGGTATTTGCGACTGGGCTTAGTAGCAATCCTTGTTTAATCTAAATATTAGGCTAATTATTATATTCAACCACAGCTTTGCCTATTAGATTATTTGTTGTTCATACAAAATATTACTTTCTCAGAATAAGCAATAATATAGACAGTGTCATAGAACTGAGCATGATGCCGAACAAAATGTTTTATAAAACGGTTTTAAAATCGTTTATAAATATTATTAGAATACTCATTACTGTGATACGTAAATAAATGTTAATAATTAAAAATAGCTACCAGATTTTATAATAGTAAAGAAAAACCTATTTTGCTCTCTTCAAGGTACAACTAATGCTTGATAAATACAAAATAATATATATACTATATTTTTTATTACTCATTATTATTCATATATATATATATATATATATATATATATATATATATATATATATATATATATATATATATATATATATATATAAACACATAATACATATGTAATGAAGAAAAATAATAAAAAACACACAGCAGAACGTATATATATATGTATGTATATATATATGTATATGAAATTTCCATTATTTTTTAAAGTACTTACGTTACTTAACTTTACTACTTAAATTAAACTTATCAGTTGAATGCCTTGTATACAAATAATGCATGTTAATGTATATCGTATGTAATGAGTTTACATACGAATTTCATAGGAATACGTTCACGATAAAACTACCCAAGTGACTCTGATAAGCATATATCAATCATAAACATAAATTATGTTAAACTTTTAAATTTTAAACGATTAACATGTACCATTTAACTTTCATTTGATATGAAAGGGATCGCAAATATGTATATTATATCTTAAATTTAGCTTATCTTATTTGTAAATTACATTAATCCATATGGAATTATAATTTTATAACAATAATAAATAACTTGTATTTAATAATATGTATTAAGTTTTCTTATGAGGTAAGTGATCTCTATCCAATGTTCTTCAGCACCATAAGTTATTAACAATGTGGTAAAATCTTTAAAATAAATAAAGGGTGCTTTGAGGTTCAATTTTACATTTTTTCATATAAAATTTACTCATAGGTATAGGCACTACAAGATAAAAGTTCCAAATAATATAATTCATAAATATATTTTTCGTAGTACCATTTTCTACAACTTTATGTAACGTGTACGATAAAATCTAATCTAATCTTTTACATAAATCAAAACGACGTGATCGACTTGCGTACAAATCGAAGAATATGCTCAAATTGAAATATTGAAGCATTTGGATACCATCCGCAATTTATCCCAAACTTTTTCATACTAGAATTTGAGTGAAGGTTGAGTTTTCATATTCTTACTTTGTTTCGCATTTGCTTCCTAACAAGTACGAACAAATATTAAATATTTTCAATGTCAAAGGAGTCACTTTTCATTAGGTAGCTTTATGCAGCGCACGTAGAGAATTCTAGTAAAAGCTAACTGAAGTTCTAGGAATATCTAGTTATTACCTCAAAATATTACTTCAAATGTACCTTATGTGTCTCCGTCTGTTCAAAAGTTCGTAAAGTAGGTATGCTTCCTATAAAACCTTTTATACAAATTGAGCTAATTTTTTTTTAAACTCCACTAATATTTGGAATTAGGTGAAATTTCTAATCAAAATTATATATCCGCATTTCATTTTCATATTGGTTTGTTTTAACAAATATTATATCCATGAATATAGCAAGAGATTTTTTTTCCTATATTCCCGTTGTTTTGTAAACCATTGTAAGTACATATACTTTACATTTTATGCGATGCCACAAGTTTTGGAGGCAGGTGTATAAAATTCTTATTTATTTATAATAAATTGTAAAGTAAATCGGTGAGGTAAAATAAGTAATTTTTAAAAGTATTTACGTAATATTGTTATAAAGTGAATGGCTACGAGAAATGATGATACGTCTGTGCCCTTTTTTGCTCGAATTGGGCACTGCCATGCCCTTAGATTAAAAAATCTAAAATGAATTTTATATGAAATTGTTCGTACTTGGCGCAACCTTTAATTTCATTTAAAAAGAGACAATTTTGTTTGTCTAATGGAAAAAATCTATTGATGCCAATATGATTCTCCTGAAAAGTATCGACAAAAAATCATATTAAACCATTGCTGTTAATTTCTTGTTACAACTTAGTTGTCAATAATCCTGCATAAGTTCTGATCTGAAAGATATTCAGAATATTTACAATGTAAAAGAATAGTCCTAATTTAATTATAGGGCTCATTTGTAGTACGGAGATAAAATTTTACTCCTGTCATCATCCGGCCAACTCTCTATAAGATATTGTTACATTTTACGAGTTCTGGGATCGGAAATTAAAGTATGTCTTCTGCAATACAGATGCTTTATTACTTCTGGCTCGTGATAGTCACTTGTGGTGATTCAAAAACACACGCAAAATATATACAGTTCTAGCTTTATTTAGTCTTTGAAGACTATTTTTCACCGCTAGTTACACTTTCACTATGACTTTTCTTCAGTTTTTCGTATTTCTTCTCAGTCTTCTCTTACCTCCGAAATTCATCTAAGTAAAGAACCTTCTAGGTTTCGAAATTTCAAAAGAAAAAAAATCTATTAATTTCAATTCTTTTCTGGAAAATATTTTGTTCCTCTCTTACACACGGCAATTTACAATTAACTGTTCTTGTTTGTTAATTGCCATGTGTTGACAACTGTCTTAGGATATATAAAGCATGCTCTAGACGTGCCATTTTTAATTATTATTTTTGCTGTAATGACGCTACCCACTCTCCATTATGCGGCAATATTTTATAGGTTCGATAATTATAAATAATTTAAATACTATATATTTTAAATAATCATATTTTTTATATTTTACATAAATATCTTTATATTACAGCTATCCTGCAAATGAAAAAGGTTTTACATTTTAATGTAAACCAAATATGTATCTAAAAAAGGTTGACCAAATTCCAACTTTATGTAAAATATGACTAAAAGGCTGTTTATTTTCTATGTCCAGGAATTTCTGTTAAACGTTATGTGAACCACTCATAAAAGGAGGGCGACGACTAGTAATTAATCCTACTTTTTCGCTTCGTTTTCTGTGTTACCTAACCTTTATTCACAATTTTCAGAAAGGTATAACAAGAGGTAATTTTAAGCCAGATAATTATAATATAGCTGTTACCTGCGTTTCGCTATGTACCTATTACTTAATGTATTGTGAAAAAGTTTTATAATTTAAATAAGTAAATAAAGCAAAAAATACTAATTTCTATGTATTTATTGCTTCCCCTAAACTCTTTTTAATAGATTGTTCATCCATGCACCTATTATTGAAGAATATGTGAAGGTTGATCAGATAGATCCTTCCAATTACGAGCCCATTGCGATGACCCCTATACTTTCAAAGGTGATGGAGCGGCTGATTAACACCAGGTTGCTATTGAGAGTAAGGGGAAGGCGTTAGCACTCAGCCTCGATATCGCATTGGCTTTCGGGTCTGGCATAAGGGCTCCTATCGAATCCACCAACGTACGGACTTACCGAGAGATTATCTACATTATTATTATTCTAACACTTACAACTGCCAATCAACGATGGCGTACCCAAGGCTCAGTATCACCTACACAATTTATTCTGCGTGTACACGATATGTTGCTAACTGAATCACTCTTTGCTATGCAGATGACAGTATAGTCGATGCCTATAATACTGGCCAAGCAAGCATCTTTGGAGCTAAGGTTTAAGAGAACAGAGTCCAACTTGTCTCTGAAATAGAAACTACCTTGGAGCACGTCTTGGATTATGGTTGACAAAACTTCGTCCAGATTAACCCCTCGAAGACACAAGTCTGTGCATTCACCACTAATATAACCCCCGTTAATCAAATTGTGGAACGACCTGTCTCCTGATTTCTCATACCTGTTTTCTCTGAGTGCTATAATATAGGGCTCTTCAAAAATCCTATACCAATTCATAATACTTTGTATAGTTACTATTTAAGCTAAGACTATACAAGTTTCTACATAAGCTAACATATTTAGTTTCGCTTTACGTATAGCATAACACGTACACTAATTAAAGCTCTTTGAACCAATTGATTGCGCCTGGCATATCAACTATCAAAGGTAACTCATTAAATATTATAAATTAACTAGATTTACACACTGGCTTTATCTACTTTGTGTGTATATATATATATATATATATATATATATATATATATATATATATATATATATATATATATATATATATATATATATATATATATATATATATATATATATAATATTAGTATACCTATCACCTTAATAATTTAACGATACCTGTTGAATTCAAATTAATAAATTAAAATTATAAACTTTGTAGATATACTCACAACAACTAGCAAAAACAAATATAATATGATGAGTTGTTAAGAGATAAACATGCAACGAGATTGAATATATCGACGCCTCCTACGCATAAAGACGGAACTCATTTTTTGAGTAAAATGATATTTTTGTCCCATTGTAACCATATTATACCATATTAAATATTCGTGAAATCAGAAAATTAATATCTTATATAAATAGTGAATTTTCAAATGGATAATAGTCTTAACATTTGAACGCTCCCGCGCATACAGTCACGCCGCTAGTTTCGACGATGTGCACCGGTTTATTGGGCCGCGCACATGCCAATGAGACCACAGTAACGACGTCGTATGATACAATCGCTGTCACAATTTTGAATGTTGAAAATAATATTGAACAAAAGTTTTATGTGATGTTGTTGTTGTTTTTTTTTATAATTAAGACCAATACAAATATAAACTTCAGAAATGAGTAACATACGTTCGTCAAAGATTTTTAAATTTGTATTAAATAAGTTAAACCCAAACAGCGAAGCAATCACGGTCGGTGAACATCTTAGACAAGGTAAGTTTTATTGCATTTTTGTATATTATTATGAAATGTACTTCTTTACTTTGCCATATTGTCGTAGGAATAAATAATATTAATATGTGATAGCGTTCAATTGTCAACGATAAATAAAATTACGGTTCCGGCGCATAACGTCGGTATATCTATGTTACGACTGTATGCGCCGTTAACAATCACTGGCAGTGGTCAGTTAAGACTTTATACTATGCAATAATTTTACTCTAGGAGTCGTAACTTATTATTACGACCATATGCGTGGTTGCAATTTAAAGTTAAATGAACGTATAAAGACGTAACATAGACATAAGACTTTATGCTTTGTTGGTTATTAAAGTTACATTTTTTTGATTATTAAATACAGCTATAAATATCGTTAAAATTGTGTTTTTGGCTTTTATCTGCCTCGCTCGCTCTTCGTAAGTGAGGCAGCTAAGAGGCGTAAAAAATTGTGCCCGGTGCAAGGCACGGTTGGTGAAATGTGCATGTATGTATTATACAGGCTTGTTTAATCCTTAGAGGAATAAAAGGAAAGTTATATTATTATATAAGTTATATTTGATTTTTAAGCTATGTGTACCAAGTCTTTTATTAATATAGTTTTGTTTTCAGAATCATCAGTGCCATTTAAAACTGAACAACAGTGGGATTTGTTGTGAACAGTGGGAGTTCTATACCAAGTATTCACAAGGCAACATTCATCAATTTAAATAGTATGAGTTCAACTGCAATTTTACTCACGACTTCTCCTTTTAAGTCAAATGAAAACCCTACTAGATGTAGGAATTTAGGACCATGTGCTGAAGAAATTACACAAGCTTTACTTTACTTTTAATCACTAAGCTTTACCTGGACAGCGATCTTACATTTACAAAAATTTCATAAACCGAAAAAGGACATATGTAACGAATGTCTTATATATAATACAAAAAAAATATATAACCACTATAGAAGAAAAGCAAAAACAAGAAAATCATAAGAGAAACAAGACTATAGCTAGAGAAATTAAGGCAAGAGATAAAAATAAGCTTTAGAAAGTAAAAGAAAAATAATTACTGCGTGTTTCGATTTCCAAAATATTTCAAACTGTCCTCATGGTAATGTAGGTCAATTTATTATAAAATTGTCAATTTATAACTTTATCGTATTTGATCTTACTAGTCAAGAATAAATAAATAAAATAAATATGTTAAGACAATAACACACAGCGCCATCCAGTTCCATGGTAAACTACGAGGCTTGAGTTATGGATACTAGATAGTTGATACACTATACGTATATAACTTTAAATACATATTATAAATATAAACACCCATAACTGGAGTACAAACATTCGTGCTCATCACACAAATAAATGCCCCCAGCGGGACTCAAACCCGCGACCGCTGGCACTGCAAGTAGGTTCACTACAAACTGAGTCAAATGTGTCGTAAATTAGAAGAAGCTTACTTGTTACATGTGGCCTGAAAATAATGGCAAGCACGGGTCATGTGAAGTTTATTAAGACCAAAGTAAATGATGGTGTTAAAGAATTTAAGTTTTGCTCCGATAATTGTACCGGTCAAAATCGAAATCAAATTGTATTTGCATTTTATAGCTATGCAGGTAAGAAGTATGGTATAACCTTAATTCATAGGTTTTTAGAGCGTGACGTCGTTCATGCTTTAATAAAAAAAAACGCTAAAAATAAGCTAATATATACCCCCGCAAATAGTTTGCCTTAGATGGTCAAAAGTCAACCCTCCTAATTATAACGTGATTGAAATGAGTGTTATAGATTTTTATAACTATAAAATTTTACTGGATGGTAGAAATTGGGCTAAAAATACTAAATATCAAAAAAAATATCATGGACCAAACTTAGAGAAGTTCAGGTAGTGTCAAGTGATATATGTGTAATATTATGAGCTTAATAACTAAAAAAGGCAGAATTATTATTCTTCAAGAAGAAAAATAATAATCTATTACATACAGAAGTTTTGAATCCATATTACACTGATCATTTACCTATTACATTAGCGAAATTTAAAGATTTATTAAGTCTTTGTCAAGGATGTATAATACCCCTACCATAATTTTTATCAACAATTGTCACACAGTGGAACTTTTGCAGAACAGAAGCTATTTATCTGGATTACTCTTTGATTACATTTTGTTATCCGTTGTTATACTGTCATAAATATTACGAACAAAATAACTAAGTATTTCATTTTAAGTAGTTTTTACTTAATCTTGTTTAATGTCGAAGAGACCATTATTTTTTAATTTTGTATAAGTTTATAATAATTATTAGTTACCTATGTTTTGTATTATTTTACAAGGTGCAGATTAGTCTTTTTTTATTTATTTTTGTTTGTATTAATAAACCCAAATAACTAATCTGAGACTTTAAAAGACTGATTAAGGCCAGTTCATATAATTTTGATTACTTTTAAATGCCATGAGCCAGTGCCTTTAGTTGTGTTTAACTCTTGAAAAGTTTTATTTATGTTTTTTTTATAAAAGTTTAAATAAGTCTTTAATATAATGATCATAATGATGCAAGAGGACTGAATTATATACCTACGAATAAAGTTATTTTAATAAAGTTGATTTGAACTAAAACTTGTCATGCTTTTTTTCATCAATTACCTCCATACGACCCATTTTCAGAGATATGAAGATGAGTTTACTCGCAGCATAAAGTCGTAATTTAAACTTACGCGTTGTTTATATCCATCTGAATTGAAGCATAAGGTCGTAACAATAAGATACGACGTTTTTGTAACCAGTATAAGGTCGTATGTACTTAAAATTGGCTATTTCTGTGTAAATATGTTTTTTTTATAATACGCAGAGCCTAGTATAATATTCTTAAACTAATTATTGATCATATAGTGCAAAAACACCAGTTGAAAATGTTTCACAAATCAATTATAACAATAATGTTCATAAAAATGTCTCTCCTGAAAAAATACATATTATGGTCTTACGACCTAATGCGTGGGAGGCGTCGATATTCTTACCTTTACGTAGTATAAAATGAAGTCGCCTCCACTGTCTGTTCAGACAACGGATTTTACTGCAGTTTTCAGCGATATATAGAGTGATTCAAGAGGAAGGTTCATATATAATACATGCATATATGTAGTACAGAAAAGTTAGTATTTCATACTAACCGTTAAAACGTACCTAGGGACGAAACCCGAGCGAAACGAGGAATAGTCGCTAGTAGATATATAATACTAAATAAAGATTTACAGAATGTTGTGTGTATATTCTTAACTGCCTCCAGCTTTCCTCGTGTATGATGTATATAATATATATATATATATATATATATATATATATATATATATATATATATATATATATATATATATATATATATATAACATACATATTATGTATGTTTCCATACTACGAGAATAGCCCACGATGATGAGCACGCTTTGTACGCGTATGTGAATCTGTACTCTGTAGACTACAGATTAAGCGGGTGTTTTACAATCTGTTTAATTATTTTTACTTGTATAACTAAATACTATGTAATCAAATCTTGAAAACAAATTACACTTACTTCTAATAGCCGTTTCGAGTAAAAACTTTGCAATTCTACGAAATCTGGATGATAATAAAATAATATTAGACACCGTCGACTTTATTACACAATTTTTTGGCGTGTCCGATATATTGGTTTCCGCGTGGATTTAAAAAATATAGAAAATGTATCTTTTATTATTTAATTACTTAAACAATAAAAAATATTATTTATTTAAATATATATACAGATAAATAAAATTATAGTGTATGTTTGTAATGTCAAAATAACAGCTTTTTACTAAACGCATATGAAATTATATACGGTACCTACTTATAAGAAAAACACAATTTTTTATAATTTTTGTCTGTCTAATTTTTCCGAAACGGCTGGGCTGATTTTGACGGGACTTTCCGTGGTAGATAGCTGATGTTATAAGGACTTACTACTCTTAAGGCTAGTTTTATTTTAGAAAATGTAATAAGTAAATTGGGGATCCGCTCAAATAATTAAATTTTACCCAAAGACGCAATCTAGCGAAATGAGGGTAAGTCGCTAACAGTAGAATAAAATTGGTATTACTCTAATTATAAAATCATAATAATATCTTTATGCATATCACCTAACAAAAATAATTTTAAAGTGAATAAAAAAATTTAATTCAATTTGCATGAAAGTTTAAAATTCATAACTTTATAAAACGCAATTAAAATGCATAGCACTGTCACAATCTAGACCAAATCATTTCTTAAAAATGCTTGGGATCTGCATCTTGATATAAAATTTTAAATATATTTTTTCACAGAAATAAAACACCCTACCTACGTATATAACTACCTGTATCTGTTCAATTAAAATTATTCAATATCTCTTATAACTTGTCTTATAACTTAAATTTACAACTTTCATTTGACTTGGAACACGTCCCGCGCACTAGTCGTTTAAAGCCTACATGAATTAGGAAGCGGCGACTGAAATATTTATATTATGTTGGCAATTTATTGGTCAAAACTCAAAAGTCGATTATAATACATAGTAATTTAAAATATAATAGATTCTGTGAAACCATTTCCAACTTGAGCATATCTAAAACTTTATTCTTTGATAGAATAAAGAGAAATTTCCGAAACCTTTATGTGTTCGTAACTGAAGAGAACACGGCTCAAATTAGGCTCTCTATCACGCGCTGATGAGAGGATGAAAGGGGCGAATTTGGATTTAAAATTACACCGACGCTTTTAACTTTAGCTTCAAATGAAATCCATATTCCAGGAATATATACGACCAGCATTGCCCGCGGCTCAGCCCGCGTTCAGATGACCAAAAACCAAATTTTTAGGTTTTACATATTAGTATCTCTTACAATGCAGTTTTTGTATATTTTCTAAGAAATTAGATATTTTCGCACGATAAAAAGTATCCTACATGTTGACCCGGATAACCAGCTATCATCATACCAAATTTCATGAAAATCCTTCCATTGGTTTTTCCGTGATGCGGTAACAGACAGACAGACAGACACACAGACAAAAATTCTAAAAACTAAAGATTCGGTCTCTATATCGATAATAATGTCTATTTCAATAAGATTTTCCAAAAAAATATTTAATGTACAGATTCGGCTTAGTTACAATTTTATTATATGTAGATTTAAATTTTATTAGATGTAGATTTAAAAGCATTAAAACAGAACATTGCAAAAAATACATTTTAGTACCATATTATGCTTCAGTATGGACATATTATATATACTAATATGCTAACGCTATACGCTAATTTATACACGTGTTTATTTCCACTTTGTTGCTGTTGTTAAAACTGTTTAACTTAAATTCGCAGTTGGAACCCTTCAAAGTTAAATGTTGCTATTTTTAAAATAAACACATTTAAAAAAAACGAAATTACTAACATAATATACACACTTTATCAGTATTTTCAGGCTTTAAAAGGAAACAAAGAAGGCAAAGTGCCAAGCCTTACGAATAACACAAGATTCACTTCGTTTTTAATGTCTTCATTAATTTTCCTTAACCACCTGAATAATGTATACCTATATACATTTTATCTTCACAACAATCACTTAAGATCTCAAAATAATATCAAAAAACTTATTTGCATCCTTTTTAATGGAAATCTTAAAACTTTTTTACTTAAGCTGTAAGAGCTTTTGTAAATCAGTTGACTTTGAGCGCGACGAGCTTTCTTTACATTTGTAATGAGATTAAAGTTGTTGTACCCACTTTATTTTATTTCTTCATAATTTTAATCGTTTCGTTTGTGTTTAGACATAATTCTTATTATACTTTCAATTTAAATATTAGACAATAAAATATATGTATATATTTAAATCAAATACTTCGTTACATGATTACCACTTGCTTTACGGTGAAGAAAAAACATCGTGA
Source organism: Brenthis hecate (assembly GCA_951806755.1). Classification (NCBI taxonomy): domain Eukaryota; kingdom Metazoa; phylum Arthropoda; class Insecta; order Lepidoptera; family Nymphalidae; genus Brenthis; species Brenthis hecate. Next base: position 2,923,996 of record OX638269.1, read on the forward strand.
GGAGACCTGCAAGTCTGAGAGAGCTTAGCAAGTTTTCGAAAGACATGTGAAGTCCGCCAACCCGCACTTAGCCAGTGTGGTGGATTATGGCCTGATCCCCCTCGTATTGAAGGGAGGCCCGAGCCCAGCAGTGGGACGTTAAAAAGGGCTGAATACATACAATACTTCGTGCATATGTACATAATATGTATATACATACAAATGATTCTTCTCCCCATGACAGTTTCAGTAAGTAATGCTATTAGGGTCCTTGTGGAGGCACTTGCCAATTAACTTTGAAGAATTTCACTTATATCACTTCTGGCTCCGCCTAATTAATAGCAGGAAAGTCGTTACCAAGGAAATTAATTACGTGCGTAGATTTTACGACAAAAATCTTATAAAGTGGCTTACATACAAGTCTCCGTTTTGTAAATGTTAATAAAATAAATGATAAAAGTTCATTTTTGTAATATTTTTGTAGTTCAAATTGTTTTTAATATAAGCATGTAAATTAGTAAGTATTTACATACTATAGAAGTATATTTTGAATGCTTATATTTATAAGCATTCAACATATTACTCGTAAGTGCCAACTAAAATACAGTGCGATGTCGAGTTATAATCAAATCAATCAATTTATCCAAACATTTCACTATTATTATATTATTTAACTTTGACATCGTATTAAGTGTATAAGTCGTTCTTTTATTTTAAATGTAGTTTTAAGTTACATTGATATTAGAGCATGAAGTGAATAAAAAGTTTTTCATTTGAAATTATCATTACACTGGCGTATATTTTTAAAGTACGTCAAAATTTACGACTATATGCTAACCTCAAAAGTACCTGCAGGACAATATTATAGCAAATTATGAGGGCAATAAATTTTGTCAGTTCCGCGGAAGAAAGATCATTTTAATGCGAACTTAAATCATTTTTATTAACTTGAAAATGTTAAATTTATACGGCAAGCCTATGGTAATTTGATATTAAATAACAAGGTTTAGATATTGTTAAACTGTAAAGATTACTGACGTAGCTCTAATTTTATGAAATGATATCGCTTAATTTTTTTTTTGTTCAGTTGCTATATGAAAGCTCTACTGTAGAATATTTTAGTAAAACTTATAATAACTTAAACTTTGATTTCTATAATCATTTTCATGATATATTAAATAAATAGATTTGTAAATTTTGATAGGGAGTAAAATTTACCTGCGTTTTAGGTATATTCTTATTTAACAGTGATGATAAGAGAAAAAATAACACAAAATATATATATTTATCATTTTCTCATTTTGTCTAAAATTTGAAGGTGTCGTGAAAAAAAAACATTTGACTTGCGCTAAAAAAATACATACTTCCGATTCTTCTGATATTGTCCGACACCTATAATTTCTAAATTTGAAACTATCACCAAATCTTAAATAATATAAAGCAATTAATATTTCATTGGGTGGTCTGAGTTTAAAAAAAAGGGATCTAACGAGAGGGCTAAGTTTTCTCAACCTACGTTATCCAAGTCGGGCCTATCACATAATTGAAAGTTAAAACTTACAAATAAATAATCGTTTAATATCCGTATGCTTCAAATTTAAAATTAAAAAAAAAACAAAATAAAGTAAGTAGCTGGACAAATAATTATAATATATTAATCATACAGTAACTTGATTATCAGTCACTAAAAAAATCATATTATACGTAAATGAGAAAGGGTATCGGTTTCTTCGGCTGTCATAGTTTTATGTAAAAATAATTTGAAGATATTTTTTTGTAAAGAATATGTATAAATATTTTTATTATTTTTTATTTGTGTACGAACAAAAAAGGAAGAGAAACAATAGAAAAACCAAAGACCTACCTTATGTACTTTTATCTTTCCACAAAAATTCTTCACAAAAAAAAGATACATTATTTTTGACACATCTCTGGTAAATATCAATTTGATTAATGAATATTTACAAGAGATGTATATAATTAAATAAAAATATGACATAATGAACATCGAAATTCTTACAATTTGTCTATTATAATTTGGCGCTTAAGAGTGTCAGGTTGTCAATATAGATAAGTATATTAGTACTAGCGGACCCGACAGACGTTGTCCTGTCTACACGTCTTTAATTTGAAAATTTCAAACTTTTTGGACAAAATTGTGAATCTAAACCATTCCCAGATCCCCTTGAACACACACAAAAAATTTCATCAAAATCGGTCCAGTCGTTTGAGAGAAGTTCAGTGACATACACACTCACAGAAGAATTATATATATAAAGATGTATATTTAAGACATTTGCTAAATTTTAGAAGATACTTACTCAATATTAATAATATTAATTTAACATTTTGTAATAGTATTCATAACTATTGCTTTATATTACGTAAGTGAGATTGTCGTTATGACTAATAAAATATAAGATATATAATAGAACCACTAGATGCACTGGATAAAAATGAAGATGAAAATGTGCGGAATTTAGTCATATTGACTCATATGCGGGCTATCTATAATGTTATGTTAATAAAATAAATGTAACCTCAATATTTAAAAGAGCAACTGTTGAGTTTCTCGCCGGTTCTTCCCAGTAGAACTGCTTTTCGAGCCGGTGGTAGCTTCCTCACGGACTGACTACACTGACGATTTCATTAAATTGACGATTCAAAAGCAACTTGTACTCGTAATATGTAAGTATAATTGAATAAAATTTATTTCATTTCATTTCACTTAAATAAAATACCTACTAACTTCAGAAAAACGGCCATGTACAGATTCCTAACTTATAACAGCTTTTTAATTTAAAATATAGCCTTTACTCTTTTATTAAGTGTTAAAAGATAACAAACAAACATTAAACTCATTTTATATTTATAATATTTCTAACCGTTTACCCCGATTAGATTTTCCATCAAAAACTAACTTTTTAAGGTTTTCGCGATCATTATCCTTGAAAAGTCTCAAAAGAGTTTTCTTTCACTTGTAAATATAAGTATTACTTACTAAAAGTACTTACTAATTTCCTCTTTTCTGACTTAAATAAGTAACGAGTTTTCAACCTCTGTTTAACGTTTTAAGGGATGTTATTCCAAAAACAATAATAGATATTCTAAATAAAACTATCTTTTCGGATTTTTTCGCGAATTTATTTAGATTTTTGGTTCCCGACGTTTCGAATGCTTTACAGCAATCATGGTCACGGGAGAGACTGAGGTGTTAGATGTCTCTAAGGTATTATATAGTTGTTACAGACAGGCTACCCACAATTAACAAAATGAATTCAAAAAATTGAAAATGGCACCAAAGTACCTTACAATATTTTTAACTTTTAACATTTTTATATAATTTTAATTAGTTTTATAATTGAATATGGAATATTGTTTATTTAATTGGAGCTGTTATTATTATAATTATTACAATTCTAAAAAATATTAATTAGTAATCTATATTTTTAGTGTTGCCATTATTATATTTATAACCATAAAGAAAAAATCATAATATATATTAATTATTTAAGCCACATAATTGATCTATGTGTACATAATTTGAAAAAGTTAAAATTTAATTAAAAAATTATAATTTTAATTTGTTATTATTTAAAAACAAATTTTAAGCAACACATTACTACATACATTTACAAATGAAAAATGAAAAAATATTAATCTGAATTGTCTCTCCCGTGACCATGGTTGCTGTAAAGCATTCGAAACGTCGGGAACCAAAAACCAAAATAAATTCGCGAAAAAATCCGAAAAATTAGTTTTATTTAAAATTTTAAGTATCGCGTAAATCTAAGAAAGTATTAAACGATAATAGAACTAACTTTCACATAAACAAATAGAAGTTATAAATATAAACTTCTTCCTTTGTTACGTCAGAAATGACGGAGTTCATATAAAATTTCATCCCCTATTTGACCTCTTTAGAGATGAATTTTCAAAAAAACATTCCTTAGTGCTGGCCATAAAGCTATAAAACACTTTTCTGTTAATAAATTTAATATTTATTGAGTAAAATAACGATTCTTATGCCAATGTTTAATGGAACACAATCCAATAATATGTCGTCCCACTCACGATAGCTACATCACTAGTGCGCATATACTACGTCACTAGCAAGACTTATCTGACTAGTCTTCTTTATGTCACAATAAAATTCATGAGGCTATTGTAACATTCATGAGTTGTGTTCTCTAAGAATCGTGTTTACACGCATTAGCTGCCAATTGTAAGAACTGCACTAAATTATATAAATTGTACCGTTTGCTTTCAGAACTTATGGTATTATCTTCACCAACCGATTATGACATAATTTCCATGTTTTTTAATGAATAAATATGCCATATTGTGTGGTAGGTAAAATTAAAAAAACTACACCTATAAATGTGGAATTATAAATATGGATTACATTTAAAATGATTTAGAAGTCGTATGCTTAAGTTTATTATTTCCTTAAACATTGAAGTACATATCTATCTATAGGTATATTAAATCTGTACATAAAATATTTTCGGAAAATCTTATTGAAATAGTCATTATCGATGCAGAGACCGAATCTATAGTTTCTAGAATTTTTGTCAATCTGTCTGTCTGTTTATCTGGAAACGCATTACGAGAAAACTACTCGACAGATTTTGATGAAAATTTGTATGATGCTAGTTGGTTATGCGAGTCAACATATAGGATACTTTTTACCGTGGGAAAATATTTTATCTCTAAAAAATCTATACTAACCGTTAAAACGTACCTAAATGTAGGACGAACGTATATGTTTATAAGTGAGGTAAATAATTCAATATGATAGTGTGTTAGTTTATCCAGTCAATATTATCTTTTTAAAGATTATTAGAATAATAGTTATTTTTTTTAAATATCCCAAAAATACTATTAATAAATATTTAACATTTTTTGTTACGTAGTGCATTGTTGTCTGTCATGACGCAGAGGTTATATTTATAAAATATTTTATTAAAATTCATTATTATACCTTGTTATCTTTGAAGTAAATTGATGTCACGTTACGGTCATTTAACTCAACAACTTTAAGTAACATTACAGACTTAAGACTTCCAACTTCCAAGTCTCTAAGGGACTCTTACTTTTATTGATAATTCAAAACGTAAAAACAATTAGCTTACGCATTAACATTTCCAAAAACTTTATTTTAATATTTAACAGATAGATGGCATGTAATAATTATTAACTGTAAATAAAAGTTGCTAGCTTAAACTGTGAAATATTTGACGACAGGTTTGGCTCATGACGACACGTTTGGCTCAGTTTGTAGTGACCCTACTAGCTGTGCCACCGGTCGCTGGTTCGAGTCCCGCTGGGGGCATTCATTTGTGTATTGATCACGAATGTTTATACTCCAGTCATGGGTGTTTATATTTATAATATGTATGTATTTAAAGTAATATATGTGTAGTGTATCAACTGTCTGGTATCCATAATACAAGCCTCGTAGCTAACCATGGAACTAGATGGTGCTGTGTGTTAATGTCCCAACATATTTATTTATATTTATTTAAGCTCAGGTACATTGCTACAAGATTTATTACAAGCTTTCTTCAAATAATGCAAAGAATGAATTTAAGATCAACTTCAAAAACGAAAAGGTACTCAATTTAGATGTTTTTGAATGCTATATGATTCTTCTCTATCAATTACCAAAGGTAGTTTCTACAACTACATATAAAAAGGAAAAAAAAACCGTTCACTACCTTTGCCTCCTTGTTTGTCAATCGATTTTCTTTATTTTTTTAGTCTATTGACGAGCTTTCAATAAAAAAAAAATTAAATACTTATTATTTATACAACGTGGAAAATATCGATGGGACATGGAAGAAAAGTACCTTAAATATTGAAGTTATCAAGATTTACGCAAAGGAAATATTTCTTTATTTTTAAAAATAATAATAACTGTATTTTTTGTAAAAGGTTACCTGAAACGGAAATCGAAAAAAATAAAAATGCAAAAAAGGACACTATCACTATTTAATCGAATTAATCGATTGAGTGAGAGTGGGAAGGATAAAATCTCTCAAGCAAACATTGCGTCTTAAAATTGAAGAAAACGATGAAAACTTTCATTCCCATTCTCACCCCCTTAAGGGATGATTTCCGGGATAAAAACTATTCCACTCACTCACTTTTCATATTATGAGATTAAAAAAAACTTACTTTAGTGAAAAAAAAATCTTTTAATTTTTTTCTATACAAAACATCTTGATAATAACAAATACAAAAAAAAGAATTATCCAACTTGGTGCAGTCGATTCGAAGTTATGAGCGAACATATATTACGGTGAGTCATTTTTATCTTATATATAAAATTTCCATGTCACAATGTTAGTTACCGTACTCCTCCGAAACGGCTTTACCGATTTTTACCAAATTTTATATGCGTATTCAGTAGGTCTGAGAATCGGCTACTATCTATTTTCCATACCCCTAAGTGATAAGGATAAGGGTGGTCCTCCCAGACCCCACCCCAGGGACGAACCCGAGCGGAGCGAGGGTGAGTCGCTAGTTTATATATAAGATAGAAGATTAAATACGATAACTTGTTTTGTTGTTTTGTTTGTTGCATTAGCGATACCACTGATGATAGAGATAGTCTGGAAAGCAAACGTACTAGATTACTTTTTAAAGGAAATCAAATCTTCCTTTAGTTAGCATTCTTCTTATAATTTAATATAGAAATTCTATATGCATTACGTTCGGTTAAATGTATACAATAACAGATACTAATTTACCGAAACTGTATATTAATTAAACACCAGCACTCAAGCCTATGAAGTTATTAATTATACCTATAATTACACAAATCTATATTAAATTAAGCATCTATCGTTTATCTTCGATTATAATATTATTGAAGATTAAATTGAATAAAATACTTATAATACAATAGTGAACAATGTCTGTGGGATATTTCAAAATCTTTTAGCCAACTGGAATACATGCAAAATTTTTGTATGTTGCACATTATATGAAAGTTGCAGTAACTGGAAAAGTATTCTTTACACAAAACCACGTGGATGTACTAGTCAATTTAAAAAAGTTTAGATAAGCGTCAATAGTATTCAGCCATTTGTAACGTCCCTCTTCTGGGCATGGACATTCCCTCAATACGAGGGGGATCACGCTAGCCATGTACGTGTCTATCGAAAACTCACTAGATTCTCTCAAACGTGCAGGTTTTCTCAGGATCTTTTCCTTCACCGTATGACTAGAAGGTACGAGACCCGGGAGTTAGACTCTCTTGAGTCTGTTTCCCAAGCGAGCGCGCTACCACTAGGCTACCTCTGCCTTTAAGCGCCAATAACATAAGTAATAAAAAGCTTTAACTATTTAGTGCTCGCCCATTATTTAAAGGACCTAAAGACAATTGTAGTTAGAGTAGACAACAGTAAACCTAATCCTCTAAAGTCAAAAAGAAAAATATTGGAACACTTTCTAGATTATCCTAAACACACAAGCGTTTTTCTTTAATCTTATTCAATAGCACTCGCTTATTCAAACAAATTACGCTTTATTATATTGAGCTAGTTTTTTTTTGTTAAGGGGCGTTTAATAATTGTATTATAAATTACAAGCAACTCACCCTTGCTTCGCTCGGGTTTGCCTCTAGAAAAACAAGAACAAATCTATCCCACAGGAATCATATATTTTTTCGAGATGAAAAGTAACCTATGTGCTATTCCAGACTATAATCTATATCTGTGCCAAATTTCATCCAAATCCATTAAGCCGTTCTGGCGTGATTGAATAATAAACATCCATCCATCCAAAATTTCGCATTTATAATATTTATATGGGATTTATGAATAGGATAAACGAAACTATAGGACTAAATTAATAATAATGTTTTCTTAAACCAAAGTAGTAGAAATAAGTTAAAAACTTACTTTTAGCTACTTTGGTTTTACGTTTATGTTCATAAAAAATATGCCATAAGGCTAATTATAATTAGCTTCAATTTTTCTAGAAATGTGTGTGAAATAGAGTATCAAATTCACATAGGTATTATGGGGAAACTATTTATAAGTAGTAAAGTTGCGATATACAAAATATTTATGTTTACGACGAGATGACACCAAAAGTTTACGGACGGGCCGATGTTTGTAAAGAGCCTTTTTTGTGGACACAATATCGTTGTGTACATTTTATCTATCATAAAAAAGCTTACATATTCAGTGTAAATGTGTACTTGTATATAGATAGATAAATGTATACTGAATATATAGAGATAAAATGTATATTTAATACTCAGTATGTTTTTTATACCAAACTACAATAAAGTGACCTTACTAGAAAGTATTGAATTAAACTAAAAATCATATTTATTTCATGATGCAAAAATGTCATATTTTCTGTAAAGATTCTAATAGAATTTGCTGGAATAACGTTTAAATCTCTTAAACTGTTAGCTGAGACTCGTCAGTAGTTCTTAGTAACTTAACAGCTGTATCCGCGAACATACTTCAGTATCGTGCAACTATCGTATTACATAAAAGTTTTTACAGGATAATGCTACTGACATTTCCATGTCAAAAGCGCAAAAATAAACATATTCAATATCCATTTATACCCTTTCGTTATCTACGAATATACTACTTCACAATTAAGTTATGAAAAATGAGTAAATCAATTGGAAATTCAATAGAAATTACATGAATATATTTTACCAAACAAGTCAAAATATGGCAAGATGCTAATGATTTATGAAGGCTATAAATTTTACTTTAAGCTGTTATACACATGGTGTTTTCTTTTGTGCTACTTCCTTTGCTTAATTATAAATTAATTTTGGTAAGCTTTAGTAATAAGTATTATTTACATTTTCATAAATAATTACGATATCTATAGTCATGACGAAATATGGTGGTATTTTATTATATAATATAATCTATACATATAATAAAATTGTAACTAAGCCGAATCTGTACATTACATATTTTTTGGAAAATCTTATTGAAATAAACATTATTATCGATACAGAGGCCGAATCTATAGTTTTTACAATTTTTGTCTATCTGTCTGACTGTTACCGCATCACAGAAAAACCACTGGAGGGATTTTGATGAAATTTGGTATAGTGATAGCTCATTGTCCGGGTCAACATATAGGATACTTTTTACCGCAGAAAAATATCTCATTTCTGAGAAAAAATACAAAAACTGCAATGTAATAGTATACTAATATGTAAAACAAGAATTTGATTTGTGGTCATCTGAACGCGGGCGGAGCCGCGGGTAATGCTAATTAAGAATAAATAAACAAATAAGTAAAGGTAATATTGTGGATATTTAAAAACTGCTGTTTTGTACATATTTTTTTTAAATTCGGATTCAATTTTATTTTATCAAATTTGAAAAAAAAAATACTTGTTACGCAATCAGTCTCGCTAATTTTTCTTTCCTTGCACTATTCCTTATAGTTTTGGATTCTGCTCACAATCCAAGCCCACTTGAATAATTCGCCCTCTATAGGTACATTGATTCAATCGTAAATATTGAATGTCACCTTCATTATCTTTCAGCAGAGGCATGAAATGCTTCCATAATTATACGTTAATTAATTTAAATGTGTATACAATAAGACAATGGTTTATTAAATGTCGAGTAATGCATTTAACGTAACACATTACTCAGATAATTGATTGGACAGTCGTATAGTTCATTAGTGGAGCGCCATAGCAGAATGGCGAGCCGAGAGATGAAAATATTTGCTTAATGAAAGCTTTGTGCGGTTCACGCCCTTTTGACAAAATAATCTTGCAGATTGCATGTATGTATTTAATATAAATTGGCTGTAGATCTTAAAAAACTTGAAGTTTATTTAAAAGTAACAACTCGCACTTGGCTTAGTCATGTCCCAACCAGATCTTTATTTAACCAAGTCTTTGTCAGATATGTTAAAATCTAATGAAATTATTCATTTAAGACCTCTCACGGTAGTTTGTAGTCGAACTAGATAAAACGTAACCTACATTATTTGTATTTATATCACTTACGAGGCATGAATAAAATGTAAAAATCAAATAATCAAGTATAAATCAGGCTTAGTACCTTAAATTTCACAATTATTATATTAGTAAGATATTTATGCGATGAGAATGTACCTGCGGTGTAGAATGATATGGAAATATAATATAACTATTACCTATACTCTCACTACGTTTTGTAGTTTTCATTTTTCTTAAAAATAATTTAAATGCAAAAAAAAAATATAGCAAAAATAAATGCCTACTAATCCAATTTACCATTTGACAATTCGTCTATATGAGGTGAACAATATATCGTTATATGAATGTAATATTCATTTTAGGTTTCGTAATCTACGAGTAACATACGTTATTATATAAAAGGGGAATAACATAAGCATGTCTGTAACTGCGTTGCTTATGAACCTCTTGGCTGTGCTACGACTGGGCAATCAAATCTTAATAACCACTATATGATGAAGTAGTAACGGTCCGGGTTGTTGGAATATATTTTCAAAAGTTTGAAATATTTGGTACGAGTATAGTTGAAACCGAAACAACAATTTGAAAATATTTGTCTATTGTTGCTGTTATTTTCGCTTCTAACATTTTCATTACACATGTTGCATATCTCTTGCGTGAATCCAAAAATGACGTGTTCTTTTTACTATTAATAATATGTAAAACTAAATAAAAAAAAGCACGCAACGCCACTAGAAAAAGCTAATTTAATAATAGTTAATATTTTTATATCGGTACCTAACTAATATGCATATGTATATGCAGATAAAAAACGATGGACGTGGGACACCTGATAGGAACAAAATTTCTTTTACTGTCTGCCCTTGGCTCATAAATTAGGTCATAAATATTGTTAAGAATACTAGGATATCATAAACATCAAGCAACGTTCATTGTACATGTTGAAGCTCATTGAAGAAAAGCTTTCACAGAGTGCACACGCATTTCTTACAACATACATACATGCGTTAAAACTTATGGTGACGTCATATTAAGGGTTGCCCTTAATATTTAGTGACATTAATTGTCACGACTCACGAGTACTAGGGCAACACAAATCTCAAGGAATATATAGTATGTAGGTACTGCATACATTCCTAAAGGATAAACACTTATGGTACTTGTGACGACGTCACAAGGTGCTCTTAGTAAATAATAAAAAATGTCCTGACGGTTTAAATATTACGCTATTTTCTACCTAGGTCTCATTCCACTAGTGTGCCGAGTGGTCGAAATTCAAGCATATTTTTTTTATTGATTACTACGGCTCGACAGTAGCTAGAAAACAAAAAAAAGAAATCGATTCACAAACCATAGATTAAGGAGACTATATGACAAATAGAAGAAAAAGATACTGAAACTGTTTTGTCTTTGCCTATTTATATATAGATAAATTGATATTTATTGTATATACAGAATAAGTCCAATAAATATATTTACACAATTAAAGTAATTACCTGTCGCCGTTGAATAAAGCCGAGAGTCGAAAAAGCAAAGTTGGATGAACTCGTTTGGCGCTAGCTTTCCGTCCAATAAACGTTTGTAATTCGAGAGTTCCATCTCGATTTACCGCCTCCCCCTACATAACTTTTTGGCAACTCCGCGCCAACTGGTCAGCTTTTTGTACGAAAAGTTTTTGAATGCAATGACAAGGAAACATACGATAGTAAAATATTAGAATACGTATTTAAATATTACCAATATAAATAAAATATATTTTAAAGACGCTACTTTATTCTCTATTAATACAATGTTAAATGTGAATATTTGATAAAATATTTGGGTTATTTTGGTTACTCAATTAGGCGTCCATCGTTAGTATTTTAGATGAATCTTGACATAGCGATGAAGTGCGTTGGCCTATTATTAATATACATATGTATATATATCCTGACCTTAGATTACAAGAATAATATTAAACAAAGCGTCATAGACATAGAACTAAACATGAAGTATACATACAGTTGTGTTAGTAGAGTTACCAGGTCTAGATATAATCTGCCGAAAAAAAGTATATTTTAATGCATTAAAAAATTTACAGCTTTGTATTCTCTTATTACAATTACTTTTTTTAACTACAAAAATATGAAAATTTACTATATAACATTATTTTATGTAACAATTTCATTTAGACAACATTATGATAATTAAATAAATGTAAATAATTTAAAATTACCTTAATTTTCTACTGTATAATAAAAAATATATTATGTTACTAAGAGATAGATAGAATGATTAAAATATATAAAATAATGAAGTATTAGGTTTTTTTTGTTATAGATATATATTTTATTTACAAAAATGTAAAATTTACGGTTCTTATAATAATTTCCTTTATTTACCTAAAGACAAACAATTTGTATGGCAACATTAAAAAATGTATCAGGATAGTAGATTTATAGTAGTATCAACAACAAAATCACTTTATAATGTTTAACTTGAGCAAAATTAATTTTTTTATTAATATTGGATTAAATTTAAGTATAACATCCGAATAAAGCGTAAAAGTGATGCGATGAAAGTTAGCTAGAGGCAGGACGGGCCGACGTGACGCGGCTGGAGCGCAGCTTGCGAGTTGCAAACGTTTATTGAGCGGAAAGCCCGGCGAGTTTTGCGCGGCAACTTTATTGTTTACAATTTTGACTTTAATTCTGTGGTAACAGATAATAAATTTAATTACGCCCGGTTTTAGTGTGAAGTGTAAATGCTCCCAACGCTATAGATAGATGAGGTTGCCTGTGTCGAATCGTGTAAGAACCACTTATAACAAAAATTAAAATATTATTGTTAAAGTAAGGAATAATATAGACAGAGAGTCAAACTAAGATGTAATATAGAAAGAGTGTCAAAGAAATAAACATGAAGTAAAACAATAATATTTTACAATAATACATGATGTTTAAAAATAGTATACAAATGTTAATAGATTACGCATTGTGGGTAGGATTGTTTTTGTATGATTGTGGGTAGGGACTATCTGTAACATGTATATAATGCCTTTAAGACATCTAAAACCTTAGTCTGAGAGATTTCGTACCCCGAAAGTCGTGACAAGGAGCAGTAGCCGCCGTTCGGCCGCTGATCGTCTGGCTGGGCCTCCCTGAATAGGGTCTCACCCAGCCGGACTGATCGCCCGGGCGACTACAATTAAGAAGTCTTAAGGGTCCCAGAAGGGCCCTCCCAGCGACGCGCCCATAGTTGTGGGCGGCGGAAGAACCCACGGTCAGGGGGCTATGCCCCGAAACCGTTTCCCCACTCCCCTTACGGGGATTGTGAGATGACGTCGTCAAAACCTTAGTCTCTCCCGTGACCATGATTGCTGTTTACAACTTTCTAATGCTTTAGCATTAGAAACGTCGGGAACCAAAAATCAAAATAAATCCGTGAATATGTAATCCGAAAAGATCGTTTTATTTAAAATGTCAAATATTTGCGTAAATCTAAGAAAGTCTTATGATTACGCATTGTTCTGATAAGTAAATAAATTATATAAATAAAAATAGCTAACGGGTTTTATTACAAATTTCTTTCGAGGAGAATGAGCTAATTCTGAGAAATATAAAAGAATATAGTATTATTACCCGACTGCGCAACGCAGAGGAGAGTAATGTGTTTATCAGCCTATATACATGTATGTATGTATGTGGGTTTATACCTTTGTGGCACTATTTAGACTAAACACGTGTGCTGATTTTGATAAATGACACGTCGTTTAATTCGTCATAACAGCGCGAATGTGATAGGAAGCATAAAAATTTGGAAAAATTAAAATGACCGACTTTGGACGCCATAATGTAAAAAAGAAAAAAATTAAAATCGACGAACAATATCAAATAGGGTACCGTTGAATAGGTATTCAAAAAGTCATTTTTATGTTTCATCATTTTTCATTTTAAATAATAGTTTAGGATATACAATGATTGAAAATTATGTAAATAAATAAATATAGGTATTATAAAAATAGAAAACCCGACTGTATACAAGCTAACTAAAAATATGAAAACAAGTTCACGAAGGAATATAGTATTATGCAGTCGTAGAATACCTACATTAGCTTTTATAAATATAAATATAATATAAATATGTTGGGACATTAACACACAGCGCCATCTAGTTCCATGGTAAGCTACGAGGCTTGTGTTATGGATACCAGATAGTTGATACACTACACATATATAACTTTAAATACATACATATTATAAATATAAACACCCATGACTGGAGTACAAACATTCGTCATCACACAAATGAATGCCCCCAGCGGGACTCGAACCCGCAACCGCTGGCACAGCAAGTAGGGTCACTACAAACTGAGCCAAACGTGTCGTCAAATTATAATAAATTTATGCAATCGAGGTTTTTTTATATTTTTATTATAATTTTTTTTATTATTTATTAGTAATTATTAATCATATTTCTTCTCAAAAAATATAGATTATCGACTAATACCGAACATGAAGAAAGTTTCTAGGTATATGGCAAAATATAGAATAGCAGCTTAACAACTTAACAGCAAAATCACCTTATTATTTTTGACATTTTTTTGGCGGACACCGTCTATATAACTTTTTAGTCTGAGGATGATTCGTATTTAAGTAACGAAATTTAATATGTTTAATACTGGTTGGTATATTGAAACATTATATATTTCTTTAACATTTCTGGCAACATTTATGAAAAGATATAAATTATAAGCTATATTTTTTTTTTCATTTTGAGTAAACTGTGTACAAACAAATCGAAACAGCCTTTTGTGAAGATTGATCCTCATTATCTGAGTCTTAAATAAATATAAAAAGTCTATCTATGTAGGTATATTATATACTGTTTTGCTCTGTTGTAATTCTTGAGGTACAAAAATGTGTACTTACTTTGATATTTTAATTACACATATTTCTTGACATTTTAACAACATTTATTAATTAATCAAACAGTATATTATGATTTACTTGTTGCTTCGCTATTAAATAAGAACTATTCATGTCTCCGACAACAATAATAGTGAGATAGATGTGATTAATATCCTATCTAACATAAGTTATTTAATGTCATGTTCAAAATAGTGAATGTTTGTACTCCTGTCATGGGTGTTTATATTTATAATATGTACGTATTTAAGGTTATATATGTGTAGTGTATCAACTATCTGGTATCCATAACACAAGCCTCGTAGCTTATCTACCATGGAACTAGATGGTGTTGTGTGTTAATGTCACAACATACTTATTATTATTATCAATAGAAATTTCGGCTGTACGGAACCCTTGATATGCGAATCTCATTGGTGGCCCGAATTTATATTTAAAAATCGAAGCACAAATTTATAAAAAAAAATATTTAATTATTATATCAAAATATAAAATCGAAGAGTTTACTTTTTTGATGGTTACTTAAAATCCATCGGATGCACTGTTGTTTAATACAAAATACTTTTCATTCGACAAGCAAAAAGGGTGAAGGACGGTCTTACTTAAAATCTTTTCTTGGTTCTTCAACAAAATATATTGTTAAATATCAGAACTTTTTTTATAAAGAACAATCTTGATGTAAGCTATTTGTATTATTTTATCGCAAAAATATCCCGAAATATGAAAAAATATGCTTTATAGATCATGGTTATATTGAAAAAAAAAACAATAATAAATATTTTGGGCGAACCGTACTTTCACAAATTTATTTTTTATAGAGTTGTTATTAATAGTTCAGTAATGTTATGTTAAAGTTCACGATCCTCTTGAGGCATTACAGAAGTTTAATATTCAAGTAAAAGCAGAAAGATAACATTTTAAAGATACAGAGTAGTTTAAATATATTCATCATACTTAAAAAATAGTTCTACAGGTTACAGTAAATTAAGTTTATATTTTAATATAAATATTCATAGCTTCAGCAATTGTATTTTAGCCATGCGTCGCGTTAAGGAATGATTTCTGGGATAAAAAGTATCCTATGTCCTTCCCAGGGTCTCAAACTATTTTCTTCTTAAATTTCATCTCAATTGGTTAAGTAGATCCAGAGATTACTCCCTACAACCTCACAACCTCACAAACTTTACCTCTTTATAAATATTAGTATAGATAATTCACAACTTATAATAAAACCTACTATGTATTTATCTTTGATCTATTATAAACAAAACAATGTGAAGTAAAGATGAACTCCACTGTGCTATAGATAGAATCAACAAGATAGAAAATATTCAAGTATTAAAATACAGAGTTCAATAGAAACTCCATTTTATTTTATGTTAACCTAATAAATATATTATAATGGTACTTACGAAACTCATCCACAATGAACACACAAGTTAGCAAGTGCCGTTAGGCTTGTTACCTTTCCTCTAACTCAAGATATGTTTTTACAAAACGCCTAAGGGTAGAGCATTTATTGACCATTACTTCATAACTTTGGCACTTAATATCATATGGGAGTCGAAACATGAGGTAAAAGTACGATCATTCTAATGAAATAATTTAACTTCGCAATAGTTAAATATAGGACGTTAGAACTTGAATAGCGTATTTGATTTCTACTTGAAGAAATTTTGGAAGGAGTTATACTTTGGAAATATTTTAGGAACTCATAATTTTGATAGTGCTCAATTCTCATTAGTGTTACCATGTATTTATAACTATAAAATAGTATTGTAAGTACCATTAACTTCGTTTTTAACAATATTTGGGATGTCTGGTGCAATATTTGGCAATAAAAAAACACATCTGCAGCTCATAATAATAATATTTAAATAAAAATGAATTGCTTAAAATCCGTGGTAAAAAAGGGGTATTACAGTATTACCCTTATTTACCCCGTTCATTTTTAAACATCCAACTAAAAACGTTTATTGCTCACAGACTTCATTAAATAATTAATTAGAATTCATTATACTGACATTATAATCCTATTTTTATATTCGGCCGTTATTGAAACGTGTGGAACTCATCAAAACGAATCATATGACCCAAACTCGAGCGGCTGACTAGTAGCCATTGAAGAGTTTAACTATACACCTTCTGGCTCCATCATCAGATTAGCTCCAAAATACCAAATTATAGCACCCATCCGAACTAGATATAAAATACATAAAAATACGAACTATATACTAAGTTTAATTTTGATACGATAATTAAAAGCAGGTTAAAATTGAGTTCAAGGATTTGATTACATTGTTAGTGTAGCTAATGTGAAGCTAATAAAAGGTGTTAAATAACTCTTAAATTAATCGTTGAAACCCCCAACATAATAACATATTATTATTATAAGCCATTTCAATTACCTAAACAGTGTAATACAATGGCCTAAACACGTCATATCATAGTACTTTAGTAAAGAGTTGAGTATCTTGCATATTCAGGTTATGCTGCACCATCACTATTAGTAGAGCAGTAATTGTCTAAAAGTCTACAGTGTACGAGGGCCTTTAAAAAAACCGACTTCCAGGAACTAAAATGTAAAATATAACTAAACGTAGGTTTTCGTTTAGAATACAGCCAGCCGATGAAAAGCAAAAATAATATATTTCGATACGTAAAATACATATTTACCTATTAGATATTCATATTTTAAAATATTGTAAAAATATTGTAGGCTGGCACCGACTTCGAAAATATCTGATTAGATATCTATTCTAAACGAAAACCTCCGTTTAGTTATTTTTTTACATTTTAGTGCCTGGAAATCGGTTTTTATTTTTTGTTAAATGGTTTTTATTTTTCCATTTTTAGTGTAGACGTAATAAGCAGGTAATTTGTAAGAAGAAAGTTTTTTAATAACATATTCAATTAAACAATTTATTTAAAAAAAAATTTTATTGTAAATTTTTTAAAATACCGCTCAACCGATTTCGATAAAATTTATATGGGACCACCTGGGAAGTATACCCTTTAAAACAATACAAAAAATTTCTAAATCGGTTCTGGCGTCTTGGAGTAATCGGTGAATATACATAAAAAAAGAAAAAAAAAGATTCCAACGAATTGATAACCTCCTCCTCTTTGGAAGTCGGTTAATTACTTTTTTGCCACAATTTATAATATAACATATTTTATTTTTAAATAATGTTAACTAAAAATAATGAAAAATAAAATTTGTTAGATTTAATTTATTAACTATTTTATTCATCGACTTCAAAAAAGGATAAGCATATTTTTAATATCATTCATTAATTCATTATAGTATAAAAGTTATTAAAAAACAATTTTCCAGTTAAAATTGATTATCACATATAAAATGATATGAAATATTCAGAGATATAAAACCTTTCTCGCACTTACCCAGTAAGCTATACCACAGATCATATAATACTATACTGACAGCGTGCTATACGGACAAATGTCATTTATGTAGTTATACTATGTATGATACTACGGCTATCAAAGTCAACACTCATAATTCTAAAAAAGCGTGTGCGTGCACGTGGAATTGGATTTTCGGCAACTGACATATTTCGTTCTAGTCATGTACACCATAAATATACATATATATGCAGTACCAATAGAATAATAGTATTCAACTAGTGATATAGAGTTTTAGCAGTGAAATCTCATTAAGTTATAACAAGAATAAATCATATTATGTTAATTAAAAAAAATCTATTTATTATTATAACATTTGATTGAGGCTAGCCCAGTGTTTCAGAAGAAAGATAGTTATAAACAAAAGTTTTCATCCTTCCATAAAACAAAACCTGTGTTACCTACACACAATTTGACTTGAACATGACCGCTAAATATGTATTAAAAAACTACAAAAAATCTGTAATAACACAATATGTTCACTATTTATTGAAAATAATAAATTAAACTTATTTATATGAGTTATGTGAGTGCTCATGTGTACTAAACTTTCATAAAAGGATCGCAGTTAGAGTTCAACATTTTGTTTAAACCGAGATAATCCTTTAATTGTTCGTTAGTAGAGATTTACGGTTCGACCGCCAACATTTTATTTAAGTAAATAAGGCTCGCCCTGGGGCTATTCTATTCATTTTACCAAGGATTTTGTTTTAAATTATAATATTGCTATTTATTCTCATATAAAACGATACAATTTTTCTTACTTTTAAAGTAAAATAAATTTTACACGTACTTTCGCGATGCTTTTATTGTTAATTTATACTGGAGTGTAAGAAACAACATGTTTCTTTATTATCTGTAGATTCATATAACGTGAACAACGTATAAAGGAATTGTGAACAAACTTATTAATAAACAGAACTAATGTCTGTCACAGCACCCATTCTAATGACAATATTCCAGATGGACGGCAACCCCATTTAACATATAATATTTCTGGTTAAATAACAGATTAATGAGCAAAACTTAGTTCATTATTTAATTATATACATAACACTTTTAATAAAAATATTTTAAAATAAATGCGGCATTTTATTGTCTTCTGTGCCAACAGTTTTTACATCATCCTTTACGAATGGCTAAGCCGGAAGTAGGTATATAATAACAATCAATTAGTACCTTATTATGTAAACACTAGCGACTGACCCTTGCTTCGCTCGGGTTCGTCCCTGCTTGCGTTTTACGTTTCGTATAGATTTCTCAGAGATAAGATATTTTCCCACAATAAAAAGTATCCTATATGATGACCCAGATAACCAGTTATCATCATACCAAATTTTATTAAAATCCCTTCAGTGGTTTTCCCGTGACGCGGTAATAGACAGACAGACAAAAAATCTAAAAACTATAGATTCGGCTTCTATATCGATAATAAAGACAATTTCAATAAGATTTTCTAAAAAATAAAAAATATTCGACTCAGTTACAATTTTATTATATGTATAGATTTCTTCGTGGCCTTACCATGTAAAACTAACGCCCTATAAAAATGAGAAAATTAAAATATTTAGTTTTGTGTATGTCCTAATCTAAGACTCCTTAAAACATTCAGGTAAATAATTGCCATTGTTTTTTCAGTTTTAGCTTTAAGCCAAAAGTTTCCTTTCAGCAGATATACTTAGTCTTATCATGAAATTAAAAAAATATTTAAGCAATTAAATGCTTCCTAACAATAAATCTATTTATAGTCAAAGCAGGAAACAATTATACATACCCATACAATTGATAGTCAAAGCATAAACGTATTTATATGTGATACTAGTTATTTGCCTCAGTACCTCAAACACATATCTTGGTAAAAGACAAGGAGTGTGATAAGTGAAGCGTTGAGTATATTTATGATCGTAACGTTAAATAGCACCCTCTTTGTTTATCCGTAATAGCTTAATACAGATAAACAATGAGGGTAGTGTTTTATACTCGTAGCTTGGAGGTGACATGTTTGAAAACCTATTACTCGTATATGTATGTACGTTATGTATAAAAATATGGCGTTATTCTTCTAATTTGACAAAGATAATAAATCGTTTATGGGACTACTATTATAAATGCGAATGTTTGTATGTCTATATGTGTATTTTTCTAATTCAACCCTATTAAACGTCTCACTAATCTCCCTTTACTACAAGGAGGATCAGGTCATAGTCCACCACGCTGGCCAAGTGGGAGTTGGCAAACTTGACGTCTTTCGAAAACTCGCTAGGTTCCCTCAGACATGCAGATTTCCTCGTGGTATTTTCCTTCACCGTAAGACAAGTGGTAATGATGTTGGAAATGATTCGCACATGAAAATATTAGAGGAGCGAGACCCGGGACTCGAACCCGCTTCACTCGGTTTCACAATAACATTCGGCGTTACCACTGGTCTATACTGCCTTACTGTATTTGTGAACCTTAATGTGTTATAATTGTGTATGTTTGTTATTTATTTACTGTACGAAATATGAAAATTACATAGATAGACTGTGACCTAAAGTAACACATAAAGTGATTGATGTGATTTAAACACCGGTAACAAAAATTGTAACTTCATTCTTATAAAAAGTGGCTTTTTGGTATAATAAAAATAAAAAGACAATAAAAAATACCCTATATTTATTTCTATTTCAAGAACAAAATTAGTCTAATTTATTTAATATACTACACGGCAAGATGTGCGGAAGGCATTCACGCGTCAGCAATCAGGGCAAAGAGCGCGCTAATTAGTTTAAGCAGAGACAGCTGGCACTAACGCTTGCATCACTTTACACTTAGTGTAGTAGCTACTTTATAGTTGAGTTATTAAATTATACTGCTTTAATAATCTAGGTTGAGGAAAATGGG
Source organism: Brenthis hecate (assembly GCA_951806755.1). Taxonomy (NCBI): domain Eukaryota; kingdom Metazoa; phylum Arthropoda; class Insecta; order Lepidoptera; family Nymphalidae; genus Brenthis; species Brenthis hecate. Next base: position 2,945,161 of record OX638269.1, read on the forward strand.
CGGAAAAAATCGATATTACATATGTATTCAGCCCTTTTTAACGTCCCACTGCTGGGCACGGGCCAGATCGGTCAGACGGTCAATACGAGGGGATCAGGCCATAGTCCGCCACGCTGGCCAAGTGCGGGTTGGCGGACTTCACATGTCTTTTGAAAACTACATACATACATACATACATACATATGAATATGTATTTATAGTGACTTTAATACAACTTTCGTTTTTTATGACAGCGAGCATTTGATGATAAAGTACTTATTTTTATTGCTACCTTTTCTATAACGCGATGTAACGTAATTTCTTTGAAATGATAGTAATTACGTAAAAAAATACAAACTGAATTCTAAAATATTGATAAATTCACAACAGTAAGCTGGGTAATCAACCCATTGAAGCGAATTTATAAAGGGCCTGTGACTAAATGTATTATTTATTATGATATTTCCTTTTCCTTTCTTCTAATTCGTGGCCTTAATATTCCTTCCATTTCTGCTAAAATAATAAATAGATTATAAAGCGTTTACAGAAACGATCAATTATAACTATGATTATATAAAAAAATCATAAAAAAGTTATAAAAAAAATCTGCATAAACCATATAATAATGTATTTTTGGCCAAATATCAATTATACTTTCTAAGATCTACGTGAATTTTTGAGTTTTTGAATAAAATTATCTTTTGGTTACTGTATAGACTCTTCTCGTGGCCATCTTTGCTGTAAAGTATTCTTTCGAACGTTGGGAACCAAAAAATTTTAAATATCAATCACACATAACACTAAGTTAAGACTAGGTTTATGCATTTGCAAAAAATAACGGACGAGGCACCTAGATAATAATTTACAAACATCTATAAACATTATAAGTAGATGATGATGAATGATTAATTTTAATTAAAATCAAATAAGCACACCATCTAATTAAACATAGCCCTAAAGCTTTTTTATTATAGCAAGTAATTTATATAAAACTTAAAGGGAAAGGACATAAAGAGCCATTGGAAGGAAAAGCGATAAAAACTCAATGTTGAGTGTAATCTGGGATAATGCCTTAATTTCATGGCTACGATTTACGCGTTTGACCGACGCTGGAGCATCGTTAAAGGTAATTAATAAAATAAACAACAAAGATATGCAACTTATCTGTATGTTCTTTAAATGTTAAAACATATCATCTATACATATAATAAAATTGTAACTAAGTCGAATCTGTACATTAAATATTTTTTCGGAAATCTTACAGAAATAGACTTTCTTATCGATACAGAGCCCGAATCTATAGTTTTTAGAATTTTTGTCTGCCTGTCTGTCTGTCTGTTACCGCATCACGAGAAAATCACTAGACAAATTTGATGAAATTTGGTATGATCATAGCTGGTTATCCGGGTCAACATATAGGATACTTTTTACCGCGGGAAAATATATCATTTCTGAGAAAAAAATACAAAAACTGAATTGTAAGAGTATACTAACTAATATGTGAAACCTGAGAATTTGGTGTTTGGTCATCTACCGACGACCGCGGGCGCAGCCGCGGGCAATGCTAGTAGTATACCTATATGACATATACATTTTAAAAACGTACGTAAATATGTAACGTATGTATTTACAATGGAACAAAATGAAAAGAATTTACATATATATATATATATATATATATATATATATATATATATATATATATATATATATATATATATATATATATATATATAAACTACGTTTTTATATGAAAAACTCAGTCATGTACTCGTATATCTTATACAAATTTTTATATTGAACGAGAATCTAACCCGTCATTATCAAATATAATTATTCTTATAGCATAGTAAGGGTAAATACTAATGTAAATTATTATATGTATAGTTAAATGGTTGTTTATTAACAATTTTCTTTATTATAACAAAGATCTTAAATTCTTTTACAACATAACATTCCAATAGATATGAAGAGGCCGATGTCTATGTTAGGTAACAGGCTCATGGCAGATTGATGGAGGATTTTCCCTGTCGCAACAGCTACTCTACATTCGAGGATTTTTGATTTTTAGAATCTCGTTGCTATTTGAAATTCGAATAGGATTGAAGGTTTTAAAATCCCTCCATATTTTTTTATTTTCATTTACTCATTGAATGAATTTTGTAAGTCTATATTCGAAGCTGTATTGCATATATCGCCGCACTGCAGCCCTCCGACCGACATATGTACGTACGTAAAATTGAAATTGTGTGTTTTAATTTATTTTATTATCAAAATTCATTTTAATTAAGTTTTTGATAATTTTATTATCAAAATTCTCATCTAGATAATTATAGAGAAAATTGGGCTATTGATGAATAAACTTTGGCGCTAAACTTTAGTTATTGTGTAGGTCGGTTAAATATTATTTTTTAAGTAAATAAAGTGTAACTTAAGTCAAAGAATACATAAATTTTAGGTATATATGTAGAATATACTTATATATTGAATACTATAAATAAACTTGAACGGTATCAACGTTGACTTTCTCGGTTTGAATCATATCGAATTTAAATATCTCATTAATATATTATATATATATATATATATATATATATATATATATATATATATATATATATATATATATATATATATATATATATATATATATAATATTAGCACTAGATTGTATATATATAGGATATATCGAAAATAATTACATACACACAAATAAATTCCTCCAGCAGTACTCGATCCCGGGACCGCTGGCACAGGAAGTAGGATCACTACAAACTGAGCCAAACTTATCGTCAAAATATAATCGATTAAAGACATATTTAGGCTTTTATGATACGTTATTTCGAAAACACTGCGAGCTAAGTAGAAAATCCTCGTAACAGAAATGAAACTGATTTATCCGCTATTTTCTGCGAAAACAACGGCCGAAATGAACCCGAAGTTATGAAATAATACGTTGTCTTGTTCATATAACAATGCTAACCGCTTAATATTGCCTCCGCGCAAAGACCTTCTGAAAAAAACATTCCTTTTATTCGAGAAATATGAGAAAGAAATTGTGATCACTGCAATACCAACTATTGTTCGTTACTGAATGCTTTTTTTTTGATATTGATTCTCTTTTATTATATTTTTTTGTAATTATACTTTAATAAGATGATATTCATTCATATTAAAATGAATACGAACGTCCTAAGTACAAAAGTAATGTTTAATAAAATATATAAAACTAATGACCGTCCCTAGATTCATTTCATGAATTAGTTTTTTTTTTCACAAAATTATATCCTATAATCCTATAACCATCCTAGATAATTCCACTTTCTATTGATGAAAACCGAATGAAAATCTGTAGGTAAACTAGTTTTTGTATGTTTAGCCCAAAGAATTTACCTATAAAATGTAGAGACGCTAAAATTCGCAATCAAATAAAAAAATGTAATGTATAAAAATGTAATTATTTTAACACTCGGGTTTCTTTCTGACAAAACATATGAAATTCACTCGTTATTTAACATTTAATAAATAAATATAAATAAATAAATAAAACCTATATGTAGAATAAAAACATTGTTTAAATAATCACTGTAATATATTCAGAAAATCCATTATATAGTACTTTCGCAAAGAATTTAATCGAACTTTTATTGAACTTTTTACGTTCTCTTATAGCTTTTTTTGGTCAATCGGCAAACGAAATCTTATTAAAGACGCTGCGCTACAACTTGCTATAATTGAATTGTCTTTAGCTACCATTCTCAGCCGATACTTTAACATGACCTTAATACTTCTCCGATGATTTCTACGTAGTATAAAATGTTTATGTATTTAATTACAACAATCAATGACAGTGATATTTCAATTTATAATCATTCACAAATATCACAGGTCAATCAATCAATCATCATAGATCAATCAATCAAAATCACCAAATTTACATACATTTTTTCGCCTACAATATCTGCCTATGAATCGCGGTCTAATAACAAATTCTATCGGATATATAGAATGCTGGATTAGTTTCAAAATAGAACATGTTACCACATCCATACTAATATTATAAATGTGAAAGTGTCAAACTATATTATATATAATATATATACATAGGTATGATGAGTTGTTGTGGGTTGTATTATAACGTGTTTTCCCGTGGGAATGAGATAGTCTATCTAATCCATACTAACCGTTAAAACGTACCTAGGGACGAACCCGAGCGAAACAAGGGTGAGTCGCTGATTATAAGTATATAAATGTAGAAATTAAGACGTTTAAGTCTTATAATGCCAAAAATTTTATTCTTTAATTAATCGTAAACATAAAAGTCTATACTTAAATATATATACAAAACAAACGCACTTACACTTAAAAAATTATTACTGTGCAAGTCGTATTCGTGTGAATTAATGGCAAGAACGCAAGCTGCACTCCGCTGAATGCTGATTTTTGACGAAAACGATTTATTATACTGTATTTCTAGAAATCCTTCATTTTTATTTATTTTTTATTGCTTTAACTTGCAATGAAATTATCAAAGCAGCTCTCGAATAGCAAACTCTCGTTCAAACAATAAACTTTCAATGATATCCCACATAATCCAGGGTACAGGAATGGATAGACCTACATAATTTATTACAGTAGAAGAAATTAATAAAGTAGTCTAATCTTTAGTACCTGATTATTCGAATAAAACTTTTTTTTGCTCGCAGTTCCGCTCACAAAGTAACGAGGGAATTAAGTAATTATGGACTTTGTATAACATAGAAAAAATATAATACCAGTAACTCACCTTTGTTTCGTTCGGATTCATCCCTAGGTACGTGTTAACGGTTAGCATGGAATAGATAGACTATATATTAGGTATATACTTGTATATACATAAGTATGATATTTAGTAGGCAGTGGTAGCCCAGTGGTAACGCGCTTGCTTGGGAAACCGAGTGAAGCGGGTTCAAATCCCGGGTCTCGCACCTCAGATATTTTCATGTGCGAATCATTTCTAACATGATTACCACTTGCCTTACGGTGAAGGAAAACATCGTGAGGAATCCTGCAAGTCTGAGAAAACCTTGCAAGTTTTCGAAAGACATGTGAAGTCCGCCAACCCGCACTTGGCCAGCGTGGTGGACTATGGCCTGATCCCCCTCGTATTGAAGGGAGGCCCGTGCCCAGCAGTGGGACGTTAAAAGGGCTGAATACATACATAGGTATGATGAGTTATTACAATATCTCGAAAAAATACGTTATGACCTACAGTTCATAACGTGTTTTCCCGCGGGGATGAAACAATCTCCCGCGGTAAAGTACAGTAAAAAAGTAACTTATGTCGCTCTCGAGCCCCCCAACTATCTCCACACAAAAAATCATACCAAGCCGTCAACCTATTTCCACGTGAAAGAAGTAAAAACAAACAAACAAACAAGCAAGCAAGCAAAAATATATAGAGCCCGAGCGAAGCGAGGGTGAGTCGCGTATAACATAATAATAGCCAAAAAGTTTTTTTTAGATTGAACGCGAGTGAAGCCGCGGGTTCTGCTAGTTGAAGTATAAAATAACAGGCACTATGTAATAATTTTGAAATAAAAAAAAATGTTTTCTTGTTCGGTGGTGCTGTGTTCGAGTCATTAATTATTTTTATAATCATAAATCACTCCACGATTTTATAATTATTAGATTAACTTATGGAAAAAGAGCAGAGTCATCTCAAATAACTATTTACATATTTCTTATCCAAATATTGAAATATATAATACGTAGAAAAATATCAGTTAAATAAAACATATAAATAATAAAATTAGACTTAATATATACCTATTGTATTTAATTGTTTTTCGTTGTAAAAATCGAATTTTATTTGTCGTAAAAAATCATATTGCATTTAAAATTCAAATTGGATAAGTAAAGGTTTAGAGATTGGTAATCAATGAGTTTGAAAACGTCTCTTGAAAAGCAGTGAATCGTTCGAGTGCATTTCATCCTATGTCCCGTAAATTGAAGAGATTTAAACTTACATAGTGAATTTGTGAAATTTACACCGTTTACGGGAAGGAAATAGCAATTTTGAAAAAAAAGTATTTTTCATATTATGATTTTATTAGATTATAATCCTAATGTTTGTATTGACTGACTTATATACCTGCTAACATTTTGAAATCATAAAACTTCAGGTTTTCAATATTTTGTTCCCAAATCGGATTCTGATTGGACTATAAGCGTACCTACTGTCAATTTAATCTTGTCTATAGCTACCTGTCTATATTATTAGTATTTAGTACCCATATTGTAGCGTGTCGTAACAAAAAAAGGGATGTAAGAATTTTATTGCCCCGCCAATATCCACTCGATTCAAAAACCATAAACAAAAAAAATAGAATACACTCTGAAATTCTGAATTGTCACGGTCTACGTTATGTCACATGAATTCTACATAGCTTCGCTTATATTTTTACAAGATTTTATATGGTTTTGTAGAAAAAACCTATTAGTCCTGTGTTTTCAATCGAATTGTACTTTATTTTAATGTTTTACTAAAATTGAAATTTTAGACAATTTAGTCGGTCATTTTATTTAAAATAGGCTATAATTCAATAATATTATATATACGATATAACAATAATTGTTGGCATAACATTCCTTGTATAATCATGCAAATCATATGGCACACAATAATGTGCAATGAACTGCCGAACAGGCCAATTAATTGCAAAGTCATTTGCCTGGTGAATTAACATTTGCTTACTTTAACCGATATAAATATGTTCCATTAATTTATAAAAATACGGTCATCATAAAGAAAAGTATTTAATTTTTTTATTAAATAATCAAATATCTAATAGGCAATACATCATTGAAGGCAGTGGTTGCCGAGTGGCAACGCGCCCGCTTGGGAAACTGAATAAAACCGGTTCAAATCCCGGGTCACGCACCTCTGATATTTTCATGTGCGAATCATTTCCAACATGATTACCATTTGTCTTAGGGTGAAGTAAAAACATCGGATGGAAACCAACTTTTTAAAAAAAACCTAGCAAGTTTTCGAAAGACATGTGAACTCCGCCAACCCGCACTCAACCAACGTAGTGGACGTAGTAGAGTATACCCAGATCTCCCTCGTATTGTAAGGCTCGTGCCCAGCAGTAGGATTTTAAATAGGTAGTAGGACGTACTGCAATACATCATTATAATTGTATTTGCATTTTAAAATACAAAATTAATGATATATGTTATTGGTTATACGATACGATAGGTGTTTAATTATCTATATATATAAGGAAGTCGTGTTAGTTACACTATTTATAACTCAACAACGGCTGAACCGATTTGGCTGAAAATTGGTGGGGAAGTAGCTTAGACCCCGGAGACGGACATGGGATACTTTTTATCCCGTTCGATTGCGTTCCCGTGTAACGTGACATAAAACTCAAGAACGGCTGGACCAATTTTTATGATAATTGAATTTTTGGATCTCTCTTAGTCCGGAATAGGATAATAAGTATTAAAACATCAGAAAAATTAACGAAAAAAAATTATATGGCTAGCGCTGGCTAATAACTATTTATCTCTATTTAAAACGTACCTAGCGACGAACCCGAGCGAAGCGAGGGTGAGCCGCTAGTAATTTTATAGTTTCTAAATTCATCGTTATTATAAAATTAATCTAATATGAGGATGCATGATAAATTCGAAGCTAGCGTTAAATGCATACTCAAGGCGAGTGTTACTACGAAATGGATTTACGCCAATCTACTCTCGCTTTGCAGGTCGCAAGCCGATGATAATACTCTTCTCTGCAGTTCGTAATATTATTATAAAGAACGGACTCACTTATGCATTTAAAATTTATAAGCAGTTTCTATAACTAAACTATTTCATAACGAGTAATTTTAAATTTTTGAGGTTTATAGCACGGTAATCTATACATATAATAAAATTGTAACTAAGCCGAATTTGTAAATTAAATATTTTTTTGGAAAATCTTACTTAAATAGACATTCTTAGATTTACGCGAATACTTGACATTTTAAATAAAACTATCTTTTCGGATTATTTCGCGAATTTATTTTGATTTTTGGTAAATCAAAATAAATTCGCGAAAAATCCGAAAAGATAGTTTTATTTAAATAGACATTATTATCGATATAGAAGCCGAATCTATAGTTTTTAGAATTTTTGTCTATCTGTCTGTCTGTCTGTCTATCTGTTACTGCGTCACAGAAAAACCACTGGAGGGATTTTGATGAAATTGTATGGTGATAGCTGGTTATCCGGGTCAACATATAGGATACTTTTTCTGAGATCTCATTTCTGAGAAAAAATACAAAAACTGCATTGTAAGAGTATACTAATATGTAAAACCTAAGAATTTGGTATTAAGTCATCTGAACGCGGGCGGAGCCGCGGGTAATGCTAGTGTTATATGTTAACATTACCGTGTTTACAATGTATTTTACTTATAACTTACTTACACGTATCGTATATGCAGTATGTATTATTTTACTCTATACTACGTCTGTGTTTAATTTTCTTTATTTCATCCAAAGAAATCGCTCTTTTAGCGATAAGGTCGAATCTTGTACCATTACTTTCTTTGTACACATAAAATATTTATTTCTGATTAAGCGTTCAATGAAGTGTGATAAGTAAGTGTAAGGGCGTGAGGTGGAGTTACGATTTGACGCTAGTTAGGTAATAGCCAACTGTGTTTTTGTAACTCTGTAATGTGTGTATTACTGCATAATATCAACATCTTCTTACAATTCTATTTTCTTATAATTTTAACATATTTAAAGATTTCTATTCTTTCAGGAAGAAATGTACCGTTTGTTACATTTCCTCTACCCTCTAGTAAAAGCTAAACGGCTCAGATGTTTTAAAGATACCAAGATCAATCATATATAATATTTTTATGTATTTTCGTCATACTAAGCTATCGAGCAATTTATTTCCTAACAATAAAATAACAAATTCAAACATTCGTAAAATTCGCACATAAATATCTTTAGAACGTGTTTAATATTCTCGCAGTGTCTAGCCGCAGTTTCGTCCGTGTGATTTGTTTCGCCGCCCCAATTTTTTGTCGAGGATTTTCTATCTTTCTTTATCCTAGTACACAACAAGTACCTTTTACTGAAAGCTCTTCGTTATACACAAAATACAAGATTGTTTCAACCCTAACATACTTACACACAATACACATCCTCTGTGTATATGAATTAAATGATTATTTTATTTCTTACATTTTGTCATGGTATCCGGAGATACTTTATCATTTAATGGAATAGAAAACATAAAATAAAAATATCGCTCATTTATGCGTTTTCGTGCCAGTTTTTGTAGCACTTTACAGTAGAAATATGTATGTATTTATGAGAAAATGAGAAAACTTTATATTAAAGTACTAGCATAAAAGATAATTATATTTTTTGTACTTTATAGTCCGCACACTAGTTACAGCAAGGTCGACGTTCGAATATATTTTACTATCTTGCCAAACGTTTTTTATAATAGAGACTCTCTTAAATTTTTCATTTTTTCCTTTTTTTACTATTTGTAAAGGATATTACATGCTATATTCACCTATGTATGTATGTATTCAGCCCTTTTTTTTTTTATCGACCCACTGCTGGGCACGGGCCTCCCTTCAATACGAGGGGGATCAGGCCATAGTCCACCACGCTGGCCAAGTGCGGGTTGGCGGACATATTCACCTATACTAATAATCAAATAAACGGCCCTTCTAAATATAGTAGAAGGATTAACAGCATAGCCCAAAAACCTACCAAATGGACTCCCGAAAAATCGCTACAATATCATTTAAAACTACTATTCGATTAGAACTCCAAACTAATTTATTTCTCTATTAAATTAAATGTACCATTGCATAATACGTTTAACTTGTATAAATAAAATGAATTTATTTATAGAAACACACATAATAATATATTGGTTCATATAAAGGTTCCAGAATTATATTCACCAATCTCGTTCCCATTTTATTGTTCATTAATGTTGGTTTGGCAAGTGTCGCTAAGGGAATAATTGCTTGTACAATTATTTATTTGATTCGGAATTATTCTGATTGTAACTGCAATATTTAAATAGCAATAAAATATATGGCACACGTTTGATCGTAACTACGAGTTCCTTATATTATTTCTCATTTATTAAATTTAAATGGATGGCTAATGCACGATTTCACCAACATCACTTAAGCTACCACCTACGTATGGGATCCCTAGCTTAAAAGTTCCCCTAAACTAGCCCCTAAATTAAATTTCGTTTTACCATCGTCATAGCCCGTATTTCTAGTGCCTATATTTAGGTGGCATTTTAACATTTAGGTGACTCCTAACTGTCGGTGAAACAGAAACTGTCTGCTAAAAGCCCCCTAACCATGCTTAGGGGATTCCTTAAACTTAGGTGACATTGGTGAAATTGGCCATAAGAAACCTATGCGATAACCTTATACCGCAAATTTCTTTGCGAAGATAAGTTTGTTTACGTTAAGGATACGAACAAAGTAAATATTTTTGTTAAATCACAAACATGACTCATAAACAAGTATCGAAGTTAATGTACAAAAAAACAACTTTTACAATCAAAAAACGAGATACACGTTTAGTATTAAAATACTTATTTAAAAAAATCATGATGCTATTAATGAATCGAAAGTATGTTCGTCAAAGGTAATAAGCTCGGAGGGCTCAAAAGAGTTGGAGCAATTTTAAAACCAAATTCGCCCCTTTCATCCTCTCATCAACGCGTGATAGATAGCTAATTTAAGCCGTATTCCGCTTATTTCGCTTTCATCACAAAGTTGAAAAATTCTCAATATTTTTAATGAACAGTACCGTTTATACATATTTAGCAAAATTGTGATTTGTTTTTAACAAACAATAAACTGTTTAAAACATCACTATCACTAATATTATTAAAGCTAAAGTATGTTTATTGGTTTAACCTTTTTTCCTTTTTAATTATATTATTACGTTCTATGAGTTCTATTCCGAGATCGGAAATTAAAGTACATACCTACACCTTATGCACTCTAGATGTTTTATTACTTTTAGTTCACAAGAGTTACCTATGGCGGTTCACAAACACACGCAGTACGTGAACAGTTCTAGCTTAACTCAGTCTCTTAACACTATTTTTCACCACTAGATACACATGCACTATGAATTTTCTCCACTTTACCTCACTCTTTTACTTTTTCGTATTTTTTCTCGTCTTCTCTCGGCTTTGAAATTCAACTGATCCCTCAATACACTATCGACAACTTATATTTGTAAACAAAGAACATTCTAGTATTCAAAATTTCGTATCTTTTCTAGTAATTTCAATTTGGAACTTTCTGGAAATTGTTTTGTTCTTCTCTTGCACTTAACAATTTACGAATAAAATGTTCTTGTTGTTAATTGTCATATGCTGACAACTGTATTGGGATGGGTTAAGCATGCTTCAGACGTACCATTTTTAATACATAATAATTATTTTTAGTGTAAAGACGTTACACACTGTCCACTACACAACTATAATTATATATATTTTTAATGAGCTAAAAATAAATTAATAAGGTTATCACTGTCTTTGTTTTATTTTAACTTTAAAAGTCATTTACAAGGCTTACAGAATTAATATACAAGTTGCGCTACTTACACGCGCACTAATTAACTGTGTACATTTAGCGACTACGGCGTATACATATAACGTCCATTTAGTAAGCGGTTTAGTTGATGTTACTTCCAAGCGTATAAATTCTGCAGTTGCTAAAACAACTTGTTTCAATGCAAGCTATTATTAACGAATCTTTTCTTCTTGAATCGTTTAAAAACTTAAACTTAACAAAATATTACAGATCATGTAGCATATGGTCAGGGCCGAATTTAACCTTAGCGCCGCCCCTGGGCACTGTAAAAAATGCCGCCCTATTATTGAAATTTTGAATAAAGTTTTGAAAGTTTAAATTTTTTACTTATTAAATTTTCGAAATATGCAAAAAAAATAATAATTTATAAATGATATCAATTTTTCGAAAAGTCAATATTTTTTTATTTTTCATTTTTTGGTAAATAAAAAAAAGCATTTACGATAACGCGAAAAAAAAATTTTTCATACCCTCCGAATTTTGCCGCCCCTAAAAATTTGTGAGTGCCCCTTATGTAAATCCAGGGCTGCATAAGGCGACTGATGCCTGAAATAGTATTTTATACGTATAAAACTGATGTAAGACAGATAAGTAGTATTCCTATAATACTATTCACGCCTATTTTTGCATGCGGTATTCACCTTAAAAGGTAATGCATTTAGCAATAAGAACTTTGTAAAATAGCATAATTTTTTACTGTAATAATGTAATTACCACTGGTGAATCTTAATAAATAAAAAATAAAAAATAAAAATAAAAAATAATAATTCTTATATCGTATTCGTCACTAGCCACGATCCACTCAACCTCTAAGGATGCCTTATACTACTTAACCTTGCATGTCTTCAGGCCGAGGACACAAATCACGTTGCGTTTTTCGTCCGTTATAACCACAAACGGTTACCGTTCATAGGTAACCTATTGGAACTAAAGGTAAATTATACTTGGACCAGTATCTATTTTTATATTTTACAAAAAATCTTGTAAATGATAGGTACTTGTATATATGCATATAACTATCTTTTTGGATTTTTTCGCGGATTTATTTTGACTTTTGAATCCTGACTTTTCGAATGCTTTACAGCAATCATGGCCACAGGAAAGACTGAGTCTCTTCGAAAATTCGAAAAGATATTTTTGTTTAAAATGTCAAATATTCGCGTAAATCTAAGAAAGTGTTATCATATTATGTATGTAACTCAAATTATAAGCGTACAAACGAACAAGGCTTTGTTTTACAATATGTATATATGTACCCAACTGACAACCTATCCTATTCTTTTTGTCTAGTTAACAAAGTAACATTTGAGTTAAGTGTTGATATATTTAAAGCAAGTGCCGTCTTACGATGCTATTAACGGAAGTGAAGAGATGGCTGACGAGCCTAACGCAATCAAGGGGCTCAAAGAGCTTCTTTAATTAGTTTAAACTTTACGTGGAAACAGCTGGAACGCGGGGTGACGCACGACTTCCCGTACCTTACCATACCGAAATATACATACATATAACTTAGTAGTGTGTGCTATAACATAAAGTTGCAATATAACAATATTATTATATTGAAATACTTGCAATAAAATCTATATAAAAATTTACATTTTTGAAATAGTACACCGCGAATAAACTAACACGAATAAAACTCGTTTATTTTCAATTTTAATAAGAATTTAAATATATTTAATACTTTTATTTTTTATTTTATTTTTTTGATACGGATCAAAATTGCAGGAAATTTTGATTTTAAACAACATTATAACCATTTTTCGCGTAAAATTGAAAATAAACGTGATAATACAATAATGAAATTTTACCCCCTCCTTTTCTCAGGTATAAATCGAAAAATATTGATCCTACAAAAAAATTGATAAGTACCAACATTGTAGGAAACTTGATTTTTAGCCACTTTGTTTATTACAATTTTTCATGTAAAGTTGAAAATAAACGAGTTGTTCAATAAACAAAAATTCAGCTCCTGTTTTCGGGTTTAAATCGAAAAAATTGATGTAATCAAAATTGTAAGAAATTTACTTTCAAACAACTTTTGTTAAAACTATTTTTTTGTGTAAAGTTAAAAGTAAACGAGTTATTCAATAAAGAAAAATCATCCCATGACGCAACGGGTCTTTTACCCCGAGAACCTAAATTTAGACTTCCAGTGGCACCCCCCAAAGAATTCCGAAAGTAAATTGCAATTAAAAAATTTTGCAATGTCAAATCCAAATTTGACAGTTGATATTTGAAAAGTTGTATTATGTCTGTCTGTTGTTTTCTTAAGCTTAGTCTAAGGAAGTCGCAGTAAAAACTATAGTTATTTATGAATAAAAAAATATACATAAAATAATTCTATTAAAGGTAAAGTTTATTACAGTGAAATTCTTTTTTATACTTAATATTTGCTTAGTAGTTATGTCGTAATGTCTAAAAGTAAAGCAAAAATAGGCGCAGATAATGCGTCCCGAGAGCAATTACGCCGCGTCGAAGCTCGTGCCTGCAGCGCGGCTTATTATATTAGCACCTAATTTACCTCTCCCGATGCTTTCATCTTCTAGTAATTTCATTGACTTTATATTAATTGGCCTTATTATCCTACATCTTCACTTGTATGATTAAATTTAATTAAATATGACTCAGGCTTAAGGAAATTCAAGTTTTATCTTTGATAACTTTATCAATTTCAATGAAAGTTGGTTGTATTTTAATTCAGACTTATCCATCTATGTATAAATGAATGTCCGATTGTCTGTTTGTTTTAATAATTGCTTGATTAAATCATCAGATTGCGATAATACTTTGTTGTTTTTTACATGCTAGGAAATGATTCTGACATAGTTTCGTTAGTGTACGATTGGTGGAACGCAGTTTAAATGGCGAAGTCAGAGCGGGTCGCTGGCATATCAAAAGAAAGGCCCACTATTTAGCAAGCAGTCTACGAGTGACATGTTCCACATCCACATACTAATTATATTACATAAATAATTCAAAATTATTAAAAAAAATATTTTAAACAGCGGTTTAATTTAGTTACTATTGAATAATACGTTTAATTAATTAAGTAAATTAAAATTAGAAACAATAAATAAATATTATGATGGATGTGAGCGAAATTCAAATGAATAATTACTTTTTTCACATTTAGGTACTAGAATTTATGTGATCTTTATTATAAATGTACCGTACCTAATACCTATAGTGCATATCTACTATTGGTTAAAAAATAGTGTAGTGTAGAAATACTGTAGTGTAAATGTTCCAAAAAGGTTTAAAATCAGTACAGCCTACGAGTAGTAAGCCAAGACATATCTATGCTTTTAACAATACAGTTAAAAGAAATAAAACAAATAGCTTAAGAACACTGTTTACTTTAATTATAAAGACAAAACTTGTAAGTATTTTATACCGTCGCGATTAGATTAAAATTACAAACGCTCCCACAAAGCATTGGTTTAATTACAGATATTTAATTGCTTGTGAAACAGTAATACGTTTTTTTTTATATTTGTATTATTTTACATTTTTTGTAATAGTATATCTAATATATATTTAGCTAAATACGACTTTGTAAAATATTTAGAAAATACTTAAAAGTACTTCGCCAAACCATAGGTTTCTACTACCAATTTCTACTTTCAATTTTCTTAGTAGCTTATATTTTTTGTATATTTATACAATAAGCTACCTACTTCAATAAACTACCAAATATACCTGTTTAGTAATATGAGTAGAGCAGACGCGACACACTTAGTTCCATATATATGCATACCCTCCATCCATTTATATTCCATGCACAAAGAGAATCATAGGTAGATAAACTTTGGAAATCCTCAGTACAAACCTGTCTCACAAAGTAATCGTGCTGTGCTCTATCCAGCACAAGCGGACAATCTAATCGCTCATCTAATAAACTTACTGATAGTACTGCTCTATGCAGAAATGACCTACGTTTAGGTCGACGTGATGAAGTCTATGTTTGTTTATACTTACTTATATACTTAAAAATAAAATTAAAAGACCCATCTGGGATTTGATGTGATTCTGATATAATATGATTGAATATAAGTTACCCTATAGGGTATTATGATTTATGAGATATACCTCATATTCCTAAGTGCATAATACGAAAGCCCAAACATCCGTTAAATAATTTTAAATAGAAATAGTTGGACTGATTTTGATAGAACTTTTTTTTAAAATAGTGGAGTTTTTTAAGGTTGAAATGTTATAAATTTATTTACATTCCCGGAAAAGAAAAGGGTTCCTGCAAAGGACTTAAGCGTGAAAGCCGGACTTTACACATACAATAATAAAAAATAGTCCTAACATTTAATGTACGCTTGTGCTAACTGTATTATACACATTTTTCTAACTACCGATACTGTAATTTTAGTATAACTATAATATTTTATTAGAAAAATGTATTTATTCAATGAATGATATCATTTTGAATCTATATTTCGCAATCCAGTTGCAAATTCCTAAAGCCATCGATCATTTAACTCTTGGCAGAGCATCGCTGCCTCGAGGCGCTTGGCACAACTCCAAAGCGCGCATCGCTTAACATCATCTCGCAACTTTGTCATAAAAACATAAACTGATGCGACCGAATCTATCTGGTCATATTAAACTACTTACTCCTATTTCACACTTAGTCGTATTATTATATAAAATATTTTTTTACTAGACCCTAAATAAAGATGAACAGTTTGAAAAATGTACTTAGATAATACCTACATTAATTCGAACATCTTTTCGCCATTAACGACTGAATTTGTAAAAAAATATTTATTTATGTATATTTATAATGCGCACAGCCAAGAAGTGGAACGTGCTGCCTGCGTGCCAGCTAAGATGAAGGTCAAGAGTAAGCCCATTTCTAATTAAAAAAAAATACGAGATGTCAAGATACATGATGTGAGGTCAGCGAAATATATGTACATCCTGTGCAGGCCTCTACTTCACAAAGAAAGGATTTTTGAAATTTTGTCATCTAAAAAGTTTTTGATACCTAAGAGCAATTCCACTGCACAAACTTATATTTATTAGATAAACATTTTCCGGTGACTAGAGAGGTCGTCCTGCACCCAAGAATTGTCATAGCGTCAATAATTACAAAACAATTAATAAATTAAAAATTAGCTCTACTAGTTATAAACATATTGTAAGCTTTTAAATTACTACAGCTAGGCTTTCATATAATATGGATTTAATAGAAACATGCATAAATTTCAATTGTTCGATGATATTATCTATTGAATGAAGTACAACTATTGTTTCAGGTAGCCCAGTGGTAACGCGTTCACTTTGTACACCGAGTGAAGCGGGTTCAAATCCCGAGTCTCACACCTCTGATATTTTCATGTGCGAATCATTTCTAGCATGATTACCACTTGCCTTACGGTGAAGGGAAACATCGTGAGGAAACCTGCATGTCTGAGAGAACCTAGCAAGTTTTCGAATGACATGTGAAATCCGCCAACCCGCACTTAGCCAGCGTGGTGGACCATGGCCTGATCCCCCTTGTATGGAAAGGAGGCCCGTGCTCAGCAGTGGGACTTAAAAAAACGCTGAATACATACATACAACATAAATACATACACTAAAATGAGATATTACGCAATAACACCCTTAACAGAAAAAGCAAAGGCGAATTATACGTATTCTAATGCCAGAAAATCTCTATCGAGCAAATTTTTCGATTTGTTCACACAGCCGTCGTATCGATATGATTTATGAATAAAACGATTCCCCCATATGCGGCATGTGTTTGTATATGCGCAGATATGAAGCCTATACCGTTGTGTCATTTACAGTTATCGTGCATCTCATTTATCACAGCCTTTTTATGTCTCTTGAAGCATTAAGTTCGTTGAAAACATATTTGTTTTACGCTGCCTTCAAATACATTAATTATTGATGGAAATGGTAAAGGAAGATCTATGAAGGAAAAACAGGTTGGGCAGATACGGGTTTCCATTAATCTGTGAAGCTCTGGTATTTATTCAACGTGTAGCTAAACACAAAAAATTGCCAACGAAATACATACGGATATTTATAATATTTTATGGTAATTTAGAATTAGTCAATTTCCCAAAATTAATTTTATATTATTATTAAAATTAAATTGTTTAATACTTTCTTAGATTTACGCGAATATTTGACCATTTAAATGAAAGTATCTTTTCGGATTTTGTCATGGTTTATAGTTTTATTTTTGTTCCCGATACATGGTCACGGGAGAAACTAAGGTTTTAGACGACCCCAAAAGTATATATGTACATATATAGTTGTTATATAAACAATCTGTTCTGTAATAAATATATAAAATAACACCACGACAAAATCTGAAAAGATAGTTTCATTTAAAACGAATTTGTTTGTTTGACTATTAAATAATAACTGACTGAATAAAATATCAATAGAAAACTAAACTCTCTCTGATAAGTCTTTAACGTCAGGTGAACAGAATTGCCACTTTGCTTATTATCACCTCCAGGTAAATTTCTAAGAAATTAATTAAATTTCTAAGAAATCTATTGTTAACTGTAACGCCGGCGTGTCCACGGTCGTGGAGGGATTAATCGAACATTTTTATATAAATATAATAGTTTATACAGTGTTAGACCAATACGAATTATGAATTATGAATAGTCTGTGCAGGATAACGTTACTCAGGATAAAGATGGGGCGCGCAATGACGCGGTTGCCTTCAGTTGTTAATATTGTTGTCTTTACTAAATAATATTCGTTTAAGTTTCAGTTTATAAATAGACAGATAAATATTTTACTTATGATTATTCTTATTTATTTAATTGAATCCTTCCAGACTCTCTTTTTTAGTAACTTCAAGCAACTGTTTAGTTGCTTGTGACGCGTTCTTGCTCTTGCTTTAATGCATACGTGTTGCATATCAGATCTCATAGCGAAAAGGCTTTGCAACTTGACGAGCAATCTCGTGATACTAAGACTGCAAGCTGCCTACAAATGAAGGTCTATGTGTGAGAATTATATCTGGATGGAATACTTTACTTGTTATAAAGTAGGTGGTGTATACTGTATAGTGGTGTGAATAGACAAAATAAAGAAATGCGTTTTTTATTCTTATCTCAATAATTATATTTAATTTAGTTTGTCAGATAAACCATAAAAACCATTCGTACCCCTTTTTCCAAGATGGCGGCCGTGGGACAAGGGCTTCAATTCCACAAATTTGGATTTAACTTTACACTAACCCCTCCTAGATATCTAAAAAATAAATCTGCGTCCTGTGACAAATGCAACCCCAAATGTAACTTTTCAATGGACTAAAAGAGCTAAAAAAATATTTTTAAATTTTGTTTTGATTTTTTTATTAAATCTATATTTTTATTTCATTCAAACCAGATAAACTTTATTTCATTAATTTTTTTTATTAGAATTCATGCTAAGATTGCAAACGCAAATCTGTTTGATTTTGTCATTTTGTTTGTTGCACAGAGACAGGGATAGAGATAGTTAATTACTAATTAGCCGAAGATTGGCACAGATTTTTACTTCTAAGGCCTTTCAGGTTAGGACGAAGCGGGGGAGAATGATTTGTTAAAAATCAACATATGCTCAATTTTAATATAAATTATTTTGTTATTCCATCACTATTATATTAAATCTACGAATAAATAAATTATGTATTCGTAGATTAAAATACCTTTATTTATATAAATAACTTAGGTAAATACAATATTAAATATAAAACAATTAAAAGCGCATTCAAGCTTATTTTATATGCTTTGATAGAATATTATTGAATGATTCAACGAGTAAATTTGTACTACCTAAAGTACAATTAAGTTTATCCCGGATTAAAAAAAATATTGGGTTCTCGCGCGTATTGTAACTGTGCAATATTTTTTTAAACTGCCGTCCGAATGAAAGTTGATGATACTATGTGACAAGCGGTATTAAAGTTTACTGGAGTATATTATATTGTTATCTATACTATCTATACTAATATTATAAAGAGGAAAGATTTGATTTATTGTTTGTTTGTACTGAATATGCTCCGAAACTACTGAACCGATTTCAATGAAATTTGGTTAGAAGATAGTTTGAGACCCTGGAAAGGACATAGGATAATTTTTATACCGAAAATCGTCCCTTAAAGAGGTGAAAATTGGGATGAAAGTCTGTATGAAGCTAGGGTGAGTCACTATTATACCTTAGGTGCAGCAAGTTACATCTCTCCACGAACGCGGACACGCCGGCGTTACAGTTAACAATAGATTTCTTAGAAATTTACCTGGAGGTGTCGACTACTCCCTCTTTTTTGCCCTCGACTTCGCTTGCATATTTAGCGAGACGGGGTGTCTTATGTCCCGTCCGTTCCCATGATGCAATCTATGTCCTTAAATAATTTCTTCATAATCTCTTCAGCGGTTTAAGCATGAAAATAGAACAGACAGAGCAACTTGTCACATTTAAAATATTACTATGGATATCTTATAAATGTTATAAATGTATCTTATAAATGTATATATTATGGAATTTAAGGAAAGAAACTGTTTTAAAAATAATTAAAAAGGAATCTTAATAATTGTTTAAACGTAAATGTTTCATAATCGCTTCTATTGTGTATGAATTTATATAATACACTGATTTCTTAATTATTATTATTTTTTTACGTATAATAACATAAAATATTTATATAAGTGAAATGATGATATATCCATTAAATAAACAAAGAGAGAGATGCGTAGTTGCAAAAAAATATACCACACACATAAGTCATCTTTCAATATTCAAACAATTCGTTGAACTAACAATAAAGCATTTCTCTCGTTTGTCTAAAATTTAAATAGCCGGGATGTAGTTGAAACCAGGACAGGACACAAAGGGCGTAGCAGATAAACTATGTAAATCCTTCAACAACAAACCTCGCGAGCGATGCGGTGATCTCTTTCGTGAAAGCGGACAATTCATACTATCAAAATGCTACGCTAATGTGTAGTGCTATTCCATCACTTAGCTTTACGTTATTTTTTTAATACTTTAAAATTTTGTGATACATTTTTATCCGTCTGTCTGTCTGTATGACCCAGTCATATTACTCGGAGATTACTTATAAACAAAACTTCTTAAGCATATAATAAAATAGTAACAAAGCGAAATCTGTACATGAAATATTTTGTAAAAACAATAACTGTTACGTATTGTGTGCAGAATAAAGTCATTAAAACAGTGCTTGTTGTTTTTTTTTTTTTTTCTGTTTGTAACTTTATCTGTTCGCTTTTCATGCAAAATGTTCTGAACAGAATTTAAGAAAATTTATTACAGCGATAATACCCCGAGTATTTCAACATTCAGCACATAGATTGCGTTCCAGACACATGTCATTCAATTATTTTCTATTTCTTATGAAAAAATCACTCTTGAAAAACTATATCGTATGTGGACTACATGAAGACATTTTGTCATGTCATGACATTATCATTTATTTATGACGTATCCGATACGACCAACAAAGGAAAAACCTAATTAAAACATTGAATCTGAATAGTTTCGATATAAGTACATAGGTAATTTTAACACCATTTTATCCGTTCCTACCTCTTAGAAAGCCAAGATGGTACCTATACAATTTTGTAAGAATCCGGTTTATGTAACCATGTAAATTAAGGTATGATTTTTATATTAAGGATTTATATTAAGGTATAGGGTGGGCAATTTTTTTAAATAAAAGCCTTTAAAATAAATAGAAAAAAAACATTTGGGATACCTTCTACCACAGGAAAATCTCTAATTACCATGGGAAAACACAATAACTATTTCGTTTTGTCAAAAAACGATACCTACATCAAAGCATTGTACCTGCTGGAAAATTGTAGGTTAAAAAAGACCTACAGAAAAGTCCGCGATAAATTGTGTACACTAATATCATGACTCTTAACTAACTCTGTCCTTTTTTTATCTTTTCACGCCTTAACTGCTGAACATATTTCGATAACATTTAGTAAAAACAACATGCGAGCGGAGCCACGGGTAAAAACTAACAATTTATAAACAAAAACACACCTTTAAGCAATCCACAAAAATGATATAAATTTTTTTTTTATTAAAAAGATCTATCTTATTTACATAGATTCAAAGAAGAAAGAAAAATATTTTTATATATAATCCATACAAAACTCTTGTAAAGCGGTAGAATTATAGAAGTTTGCTTTCAATTTGATTAAAACTGAGACTGACCTGGATTACTTTTGTTGTTGTACCTTTCTAAAATTATACTAAACGATAATAACGATATATATTCAGATAAATTTTTATTATTATATCTAAACAAATAAATAAAATTTAAGTGTCTATTTGTAATGACAAAATAAAAGCTTTTTACTAAATGCATACGAAATGAAATACGTTACTTATAAGAAAAACATATATTTTTTTTGTCTATCTGTCTGTCTGTTTGTTCCGGCCAATCTCCAAAATTAAAACGTACCTATGGACAAGCCCGAGCGAGGCGAAGGTAAGTATCTAGTTTTAAAATAATCTTTTTAATAAAGCTTACAGGATGCTTCCTATAAGTCACGCAAATAACTTTCGAAGTTTCTCTCGCGAGCTGCTGTTGGTCCTCTTGATTACATTTTCAGAACACAAACTTGTTAATTTAAGTTCTGGTGAAATTAACTAACTCAATATATTAAGCTTATCGAAAGATGGCATCTTATCTAGACTGATAAGTAATAGGGGCACAGTGCATTGGATAGTTGCTACATTATGAGAATAAATCTGAGACTATCAAGATTTCTAATCTAGATAAAAATTGCACAGAATATTTACAGATTTTTTTCTTTAGTTTTAATTTCGACCTTTCTATTTTTCTTGTGCATTTATTCAACAAAGCATATTTATTACGGTTCTCAAATCCGGTGAGCCTTTTCTAAAACATAGAAAATCTAGTTACTCCAAATTGCCTATTATATGCATAAATATTTGAGTATAATTAAAAAAGAAAACTAACTTTGTTATTTCTACACTTTTTAGGATTCCGTGGCCAAACGGCTAAAGCGGAATCTCTATACTTTAGATTATTTAAGAAGATACGTTGAGTAGTTTTTTTTTTAAATAAGGGATGTATGCACTGCTAAACAAAGGCCTCCCCCAATGAGCGCCAACCATCCCGTACCTGAGCAGCCTGCATCCATCCACTTCCAGCCACCTTTCTTAGGTCATCAGTCCATCGTGCTGCAGGACGTCCTACACTACGCTTGCCTAAACGCGGTCTCCACTCTAGCACGTTTCGGCTCCATCTACCCTCTGGAACTGAAGACTACCTAATAATAATTAATAGGTATCCTACTGAACAATTTCGGTTTCGCCAACTAATCTCACTGAGACCAATTACCAATAGTCATGTGCACAGGAGATGGTAAAGTGCAACAAACAAGTAATCACGCAACAACAAGTGAATACTATTCCTTTAACTCTCAAACATAATTCAATTCTTTGTTATTTGGCTTTTAGGCGTACCAGTTGGGCACAGATCTTCACCATCAACACAATCGGTATGACGTGTTGACGTTGTTGTCAGAAGAAGTTGTTCTTACCTTCGGCCAGTTAGTGAGAATTTCTTTACAGAACAAATCCAACAACTATACTTGGCCCGACCCGATTTATAAACTTTGGTTCGTCCGTACAAGTTAGCCACTACGAGTAGGTATATATTAACGAGGCCATAAAACTACCTACATTATAATTAAACACACCTATTACACCACACACACAAAAAAAATTTCAGTAAAAATAATTAGATAATCATTTGAGGCAGGTATAATTGGAACGGCAAACTTCCTTGAAGGTAGGATTTACGGATTCCAAGAAAAATCTGCTAAGTGAAAAAGTTTGTTTGATCAAGAAATACGTTCTTTTTCCACGTGTAGCAAGAAATAGGCCGGCTATTACTCGACTGCGGCGAAGTCCTAAAGAGGGTTATATATTTGACCCGATGTATATATGACCAGTCCTATGTTATATGGCATATTAAAATTACAAATTTAAAATATTAGGCGTTAATTTGAGTGTCTTGAGAATAATTGAGTGGGTATCTAATTAAGGTTTTTTAAGAGCGATTACAAAAATATGTAAGTATATACATACAATCTATATGTTTAAAAACAATTTGCGTAACAAATTGTTGTATAAAACTCCCCTTGTCTAGTTGGCCAAACCGAATAATAATAAGCTGTAGTAAAACAATTAAATTAGAAAAATAAAAAAACACCAGACTGCGTAAAAAGCTAACTAAAACTGAATAATTATAATAATTATACTACATACATATACATGCTCGTATATAAGTTCCTGTCTAAACATGTTAGTTTTTACGCGGTCGGTTCTTTTATTTTAATTTTATTTCAAATATACTAATTTTGTATAAAATTGTCTAAAAGGCTTTTCCTTCTCAAGACTAAATTAGACGGTCTCATGACAGGAATTTACAAGTACAAACGTGCAAGTACCCCTAACTATACTTTCGTAATTTATGTAAATATTCTAAATAAGACTAGTTAAACCTATTTAGCGCGAGCTGTACCATGCAACTTTATCCGTTTTCCATTTAACATTTAGCCTAAATCGAAATCGTTGACAATACCTATATTACAAGCATTTCTTAACTCAAGACAGTAGTAGCAAAATGGTAAAGAGCTCGCTTGGGCAACCATGTGAAGCGGGTTTAAATCCCGTGTCTCGCACCTCTGATAGTCATATGTGTCATTTATTTCCAGCATGATACCACTTGTCTTACGATGAAGGAAAACATCGTGAATAAACCTAGCAAATTTTCGTAAAACGTGTGAAGTCCGCCAACCCGCACTGTGCCAGCGTGGTGGACCACGGCCTGACTCCCTCTTGTTGAAGGAGATAGTGCCTAATAGTGGGACGTTAAAAAGGGCTGATACATATATCGTCTTTACGAAACCGACCTAAATAATATATTCGATATATAAATTCACTTTGTGGCTTATACAGTGTCGAACTTATAACTTTTTCTCATATGACCCACTGTGTCCCCTGGATAATAACATTCTAACTTATTCCTTAGCCTACGGCATAAAATGGTACGATACTTACATTTTAGCAGCGAATAAAATAATCCACAGAAGCAAAGTTGTATCAAAAAGTTATTTTGATTCTATTTCCCTTATATTGAGGTATTCAAATACTTCCACAGTACCTTTAATCGCCTACTTTACAAAGCAATCCCATGAGCCTTCCTATACGCTTATCCAAGCTAGCGTCAGCGTCCGGAGCAAACATTCAAATTGAAATTCACTTTTTCGAATAAAGGTACCAAATTATATGGGACTGAACCTGGAGAGAACTGCGAGGGCCGAGGAATGCTTAAATTAAACTTGTTTGAATTTGTGCCAAAGCAAACATTTAAATCTGAAATCAATAATTGAGGCGTATTATATCATGATTATGTATACTAGTATAGATGTGCTGCCTCGGTGGTGTTGTGGCTAGCATTTGGAGGTCCTGGGTTCGAGTCCCGGGTCGAGATTTGTTGACAAGTTTATTTGTTGAGTCTTTATATTTAGTAAGCCTCAGTACATTGCACCTAACTAATCTTTCGTGGGAGCCACTCAATACCTAGATCAGGATAAAAAAGCCTATGCATTTATAAAATTACATTAGTAATGATGGTAATTATAAAGAATTATAAAAATATAAAATAAAAATATAAATGCAAAAATTATAATTAGTATGTGTACTTAATTTTTTATTTTATTTTATACCACATTTATATACTTTGGAATATTATTCCATTGTAATAATAATAAAGATCATTTTATTTCAACACATAAATTACACAAAATCAAACAATAATGTTTTAGCACTAAACTTCTGGGTTGGCGATTTGTAATAAAACACTTTACTTTCACGATCTATTTTACTTTCACGATCCAACACTCACTGACATTCATTTGTTCATTAACATTATTATAGACCAACAGAATGCTGCCATCAATGCCATCGTATTTATATAAATCAAATTAAAAAATAATTATTATTTGACACATTATTATTGCCTCTTTAATTCATTTATTTTAATTTATTATAATAAATACAGATATTTTAAATTAAAAGATGTAAAATATGATGACTATGCTAACCAATGTCTAAAATGTCATTAATTGGTTCATCGATATATGTATTTTATCGATTACGTTCAAGCACTAGAAATATTGTATTGTGTACCTGTGTGTATAATAATGTAATAAAATCTTTGTGTGCGTTATGCGTCTTTTGGTTGAACGAGTTTTCATACATTTGTATTTTATGTCTCGTCCAGTGGTTTATTCGTTCATGTAAAAATATTACCAGCAAACAACATTAACTTTAAATTTTCATTTTCATATCATATACCTAACAGATGCGTACTTTTTCACAGGTATAAGTTTAATAATCTACATAAGTGTGCAATTACATAAAAACTCAAATACCTACTCATACTCAAAAATACGCTTAATCTACCTACGGAATAAGAAAAGTTTTTCTAAAACTTCGTCACGAAAGGGTTTCATAGATAAGTAAACTAAGAGTAACAAAGGTACTAAGTTTTGAATATTATCGAAATCTGAACAAAGTAAGGACGAATAACTTACGAAGTTGTTTGATGGCCGCGGGTTAAGGTTCGTTATACAGAAATTGTAGGCGCAGCATACAAACAACACCCTGGAGAAATAGAATTGTTATGCTACTTGTGACTTGAATAACATATGATTTTCCCATATTTAGGGATTTTTAACCGACTTCCAAAAAGGAGGAGGTTCTCAATTCGTCGGAATCTTTTTTTTATGTATCTTCACCGATTACTCGAAGATGCCTGAAACGGTTTGGAATTTTTAGATAATATTTTAAGATATGAATATCTAATATGTAAATATGTATTTTACGTATCGAAATATATTAGATTTGCTATTCATAGGCTGGCACCGACTTCGAAAATATCTGATTAGGTATCTAAATGAAAACCCCCGTTTAGTTATTTTTTACATTTCAGTGCCTGGAAGTCGGTCCTTTTTAGTTTTTATTATATTAAAATTAATGTAAATTTCTATTAGCTATTTCTTTATGTTATAATCGTAATAATATTAAATATCTGTGTATATATGTTTGTTACTTTTCAACAGCTCGACAGATTATTCATTATGAGAGACTAGGACCTGGACATCTAACACATACACAGTGGCGTAACTGTGCCAATGCAGTCATAGCAGTCGCATGGAGCCCCTGATTCAAGGGGGCCCTAGCAGACCACAAACGATTCTTTTATTTCAAAATATTTTTTCGCAAACGGTCCTCATAGAAATTAAAAAAAAATATAAGAAAAACGTGTCCTAAATTTCCGCATACTAGTTTTACGAGGAATGTGATCGTACCTAGGAATGTTCTATAAAAAGATGAATGGTCCTCTAAGCTCACCTTTTTTCTATACGCTACCCGTTCTTCCGTGAAAGCAGTTTGAAAAAAGTGAGAAGTTCAAAAACTGACTCTGTCATATTCAATATGTAAGAGTGCGGCAGGGCTCACGCTGATTTTAAAGGAGGCACTTCCATATTTTTTTGCATTGGAGCCCAAAAAAGCTAGTTATGCCACTGCACATAGACTACTGTTAGGCACCCGGGAACACAGTTACAAAAACAAATACTAGCAAATTCAAACAGAATTAGTTATGCCAGTACATTTATATATAGATACATAAATATGTAAATCATTAATAGATTCTTAAACAAACAATATGTATAATAGACTACAAAAAGAATATTAGCGACACAATTCACTCAAAGAGACTGATTTACAACACAAAAGCGATAAATAAAATGGGCTGAACACGAAATAGCAGATCGCTTTGAAATGCAAATTGAGCAGTGAAAAAATCAAAAATATACAAGTAAAAGCATATGTAATGTCAATATGTCATGAGAAATAATAGAATATACTAAGTTTTGAGTTCTATTCATTTCGTAACACAATTTGTTTAAAAAAATAATAATAAATATGTTGGGACATTACACACAGCACCATCTAGTTCCATGGTAAGCTACGAGGCCTGTGTTATGGATACCAGATAGTTGATACACTACACATATATAACTTTAAATACATACATATTATAAATATAAACACCCATGACTGGAGTACAAACATTCGTCATCAAACAAATGAATGCCCCCAATCAACAGCAAGTAGGGTCACTACAAACTGAGCCAAACGTGTCGTCAAATAGTTTAGTCGTATAGTTTAGCTACAATCCACTGTAATCTTTCTAAACAACAAATCATAATTTTATTATATACTAGCAGCACCCGCGGCTTCGCTCGCGCTAAAACTACAAGAAATTTCTAAAAAGGTAGTTTCATACAAACTTTCATCCCCTATTATACCCCCTTATATGATGAATTTAGAAAAATGCTAACGTAACGTATGACACGTATTTATTTAATTTTATTGAAAAGTACATATACCAAGTTTCAAGTAATTCTGATAATAAATATTTTTTTGGATTGTATTATAACGTGTTTTCCCGTGGGAATATTTAAGTAATCTCCCGCGATTAAAAGTAGCCTATGTCACTCTACAGTCTTCCAACTATCTCCACACAAAAAATCACACCAAACCGTTACTCCTTTTCGATGTGAAAGAACGACAAACAAACAAACACACTTTCACATTTATAATATTAAGTATGGTTATATATATATATATATATATATATATATATATATATATATACCTACTTGATTTAGGTCATTATTACGGCATAAATAGAAATTCTGAACAAAAACCAAAGTGTACCAAATATCTTTGGAAATATTGTATTTTGCTGCCCTAGCCGTAGCCCGCGGAGGACTTTAAATAATAATGTTTCTTTGGATCTGGTTACTTATTGGCAGCGGACGGCCTGTTTTGAGAGTTCGAACTCTTTGATTCGCTTCTATAACATGCCTAAATAATACAAAAGGAAAAAGATGTATTATTATAGGAACAGAAAAAAACCTTGTGTCTCTAAAACATTTCACTACTTTTCTAAAAGGCCATTTTCAAATACTTAACTTCTATTCTATTCTTTTGTTTAGTGGCTTCCAGGAGTGCCAATTGGGCACAAAATACTTCGCCAATGTCGCGTAGAATGGAGAAAACACGTTATATTAAGAATGACTGGTAAAAGAAAGAGAAAAAAAACATCACTAGATCTGATTACGTGTTGAAACGGAGCAATTCGTTGTAAAATCAGGATCTACAACAGACAACACAATATATATAAAAACACTAAGAAAAAAATAAATACTGGATGTTAGTACTAATAATAATCTAATTATAACTACATTTTAATTTTATTAATTTTAATATATGTACACAGAAATCTACATAGTGGACTAAACACAAACATTAACAAACAATTAACATTAATGGGGCGAGGGACTTTAGAAGGAAGAATGTCATAGAGAGGGTGGAGGAGTTTGGGACAGCTGAAAAGAATATGGGAAGGGGAGCCTTCGTCAAGGCCACATTCACACAAGGAGTGGTCCCTGACTCTAATCTTAGCCAAGTGTACAGGAGTACTTGCATGCCCAAGACGTAGACGACAAATTGTAGATACAACCCACCGTTCCGCCAGTTTGTAGCAAAAGAACCAGGGGCGTCTTGGAATCTCTGGCTGAATAGCAGCATAGTGCTTACCTTTAAAAGATTTTGAGGAGTTCCAGTCATCTTTCCACGATTTATCCAAGTACTTTTTAGCAAGATATAACAAATCCTGCGCCGAATTTGAGAAATGCTCTAATGAGCCACACTGTATGGCAGATTTGGCACAAGAATCTGCTGTTTCGTTACCAGGAATTCCGGAGTGACCCGGAACCCAAACTAGTGAGATCGCTAAGCCCTTTTGATCACATGAGTACAGAGCTTCACGAATCCTTAAAGTTATGGAACATCTTAATCTACTATGAAAGGGGTTCTCCTTAATAGCCATTAAGCAGCTTAATGCGTCAGTAAAAATAACAGTCTGTTTATAGTTATGGGAGCGGGTAAACAAGATTGCTTCTAATAAAGCAACAGCCTCGCCTGTAAACACCGATGATTCGGGAGGACACTTAAATAGCAACATAACTTTGAATTTTGGAATCCAACAAGCTGCACCAACACAGCCATCCTGAGATAGTTTTGCCGCATCGGTAAAGATCAGGAGATGATTCGACCAGTTTTGATGAACCATTGCTTGGAATTTTGTGTTGGTGTCAGGTGCTCCCTTAGTCAGACCAAGATCTGTGATTATAGAAGGAGCCATGGCTAGAGCATCATAGGGAGTACAAAAGATAGGATTAGAGGGGAAACAAGACATGGGATGTGGAAGTTTAGTGAATTTAAGGAAACTGTCCAGTAAAAAGGATAATGGTTTATTTGAAGGGCTTAGTTCAGCCAACTGCCGCAGCTTCGGCCACAAGGGATGGGAAGATAACTGTAATGACTTGCAAACATAGCGGTCGGACAGATACTGCCGACGGATAGGTAAAGGAGGATCGACACATTCAACCTGAAGGGCGTTGGTAGGAGAAGACCTCATTGCACCTAAAATTAATCTTAGGCACTTATACTGTATTTTATTTAGCTTCTCTGAAGATACTTTATTAAAGGGGTCTAGAACAAATAGGCCGTAGTCTATATGACTACGTATGACAGAATTGTACAGTAGTTTTTGAGTATATGGGTGTGCACCCCACCACACTCCCGACACCGCTCGAAGAGCATTGATGCCTTTTTCACATTTTCTGCTGATATACTCCGCGTGGGCAATTCCATTCAGTCGTTTATCGATTATTATGCCTAAAAATTTTATGTACTCAGCTAGACTAATACGTTGATCCTCATAGCATAACTCAAAATTTGGAACAGATCGTTTTTTTGTAAACGCCACAGCTTGACATTTTGACACCGATAATGACAAGCCATGTTCATTGAGCCACTGGCCTAAATAGTGCAAAGCAGAGTTTAACCGCAAACTAATGTCCTCCATCGATTTTGAACTAAAATAGATAACAATATCATCAGCATATTGAAGGATGTTACAAAAACTATTAACAGACAATTCGAGGTCATGTGTGTAAATGCTGTACAGCAAAGGACTGAGGACCGAGCCTTGAGGTAAACCCTTCCAGACAAGTCTGGGCGGCAGTGTAAGTAATCGATGTCTTACAGATACAGTTCTACCGGTCAGCAGATTACATATAAAATGTACCAACCTCGGCGGTATACTCAGCTGTTGCATTTTCTGCCTGAGCAACGGAAGAAGGACATTGTCATATGCAGAGGCGATATCTAGAAAGACACCAACCAAGTACTCTCCCTTTGCATAGGCAAGTCGAATGTCTGTCGTTAGGATGCTGAGACTATCTATAGTACTTAGACCCTTTCTAAAGCCAAACTGAGAGGGCGCTAAGATGTTTCTGCTTTCCACTATCCATTCCAGTCGATTTTTTAAAATGCGTTCAGTAATTTTCGATAAGGTAGATGACAATGCGATAGGTCTGTAAGAATTCGGATCAGAAGGGTTTTTACCAGGTTTAAGGATTGGGATTATTATCTGAGATTTCCAGGCTTCCGGGATAATGCCTGACATAAATATTGCATTGATAAGTTTAAGAAAATACAATTTAGATTTTTCATTTAATTTACCAATAAAAGAATATGGTGTACCATCTTCACCTGGACTGGTGTCCTTTAAACCGGTTAAGGAATTCTCGAGCTCATCCAGAGAGAAAGGGGAATCCATATGATCCAATGATAAGGGTTGTGCTGATGAAGGAAATAGATCATGATGGGGAACAAATGGAGGAGCTAGCTTGTCTGCAAAGTCATTGAGCCATTCAGAAGGATTGTTGGAGCCTTGATGAGGGATAGCATCAACAGCTCGGCGAAACTTTTTAACTTGTTTCCAAACATAAGAAGACGGGGATCGGGGTTCAAGGGACTCGCAGAATTTGATCCAACCAAGTTTTTTCTTTTTATAAATCACTCTCCGAAATTTGGCATCACTGCGTTGATAATCAAGAAAGTTCTCCATTGTCATACAGGCTGCGTATGCTAATTCGGCAAAAGTACGCCGGTTTACAAAATCACTGCATTCCTGATCCCACCAGGGATTGAAAGGCAACTGATTTTGTGTGGAGTGTTTTTTGGGGATAAAAAGATCAGCGCTTGAAATAATAGCTGAAAGGAATCGATCATAATAAACAATTACATTCTCATCACTAATAGACTCAGGAAGAGAGTCCAACATGTTATCAACAGAGTAAGCATACTCTATCCAGTTTGCTTTATTTAAATTATATGAAAGCAAGGGCTTAAAGGAAGGAAGAGGAGAGTGTCTATTATTTAAAGAGAGGAGAATAGGAAAGTGGTCACTACCATAGGAGGAAGGGAGAGTACTCCATGATAGTAAGGAAGATATAGATGGCGAGGCTAATGAAAGGTCAACTGCAGTCTTGGGATTTTGATTAGGATATACTCTACGGGTCGGTGAACCATCATTTAAAATACAGAGATTGAGATCATCAATCATGTCCACCAACAAAGGAGAGAATCCATCGCAAAAATAGCACCCCCACAAAGTGTGGTGAGTATTAAAATCACCCATAACTAGAACTGGACTGGGAAGGGAAGCGATGATAGACTTTAACTCAGGGAAAAGAGAAGAAGAAGGATAAGGAATATAGAGTGACAGAAAAGATATATCAAAAGCTCTTATAGCAACAGCATTTATCTGTTGACTATAAGGGGGAAGAGGGATCAGGGAATATGGAGTGGAGTGCCGGATAAGGATGGCACTGCCCCCATACCCGTCATTTCTGTCATCCCTCAAACAAGCAAAACCCGATACCCTAAAACGGGAACCGGGAATTAGCCATGTTTCAGAGATGGCAATAATGACAGGCTCATATAGGGTAATAATAGAAAGCAGTTCGTGTTTCTTAGGACGAAGGCTTTTACTATTCCACTGAAGGAAGTTGAGTGGGGCCATTTCTAAGGATATTGAAAATATGGAGCAAGTTCTGGGCAACGTTGGACGGTATAGGAATTTCATCACCAGTTGAAATAATAGATTTAAGAGTTTCTGTTAAATTTAAAAGAAGGTTAGATCTAGAAAACTCATAAGGAGATTCATTGTTGCTGTTTAAAGCACAGCCATTTGGTAAGAAAGAAGGAGAATTGCTGGTGATGGCTTGATGAGCTAGTCTATCATAGCCTTTAGGAAGAGGAGCACGAGGACGAGGAGAACGGACAACAGTTTTGGTGTACGATTTCCTGGTATTATTCTGAGGATTGCTAAGACTGGGTTGCGACATTGATACAAGAGGAGGAGAAAACATTTCCTTAGCCATATCAGCATAGGAACGCCTTACCTGGGGGAACCGGGAGGATGCTTCCATATAAGATATATTTTCCTGCGACATTAATGTTTTAATGTTTTGCTGCCTTACAAACTCAGGGCAGTCCTTGTCAATAGCATAGTGCTTAGCCGAGCAATACAAACAAGTAGAATTATCCTTTGAGATATCACATGCATCCCCAGTGTGTGGTTGGGAACACCTGTAACACCTTGGCTTAGACCTACATTGTGTTTTTATGTGACCAAAACGACAACAACTCATGCATTGAATAGTAGGGAGGTTATAGGTCTCAACGGGTAAGGAAGTGTGGTATGAGTACACTTTTGATGGCAATACTTGCCCACGAAATGTTAAAACAACTGACTGGGTCGGGATCCAAGAAGCAACACCATCATTCATAGCCTTACGATTTAGTCTTCTGGCCTTCAAAACCTGAGTACAGCCTGAGGGGAATTCCAGAGACGACACAAATTCGTCCATTGCCCAGTCTACGGGGACTCCCTTTACTAGACCCATTCTAGTAATATTAAAAGTTGGGATTACAGCAACATATTTTGATAAATTCAGAATAGGATTACTTATGAAGTTGTTTGCAGCTACAGCAGTCGAAAACTGGACTTCGATAATACTTAACTTTAACAATGCTTTTATAAAGCTCATAGACAACTGTCAAGTTAAAAAGATACTTTTTTTTTAATACAAGTAAAATTCAGACAAAAAATATAAAACCTACGGAATAATCTAGAATATTATAAGCATGGTGTATATTACATTTAAATACAAATGTACTATTCACATGATGAACTCAAGTTACGCACGGTTGCAAACACCAGTTCCGATAGCTCAAAGTAAGAATCTCACTTTTCGAGCGCACTGGCGACGTGAGATCACTAATTACAGGTGTTGCTATGAACTACACATATCCTATGTAAAGCTAATTTTAGCTATTTAAACCTTATATTCAATACATTTAGATGCGTTTCAAAATGTATATCTTACATTATTAAAAAGTCATATTATACAAAAAATTAAGTTTTTGTATTTTATTACTCACAGCCCCTTTTTTACACACAGCGATATACAAGTGGTATTGGCTAAATGGGTTATGAATCTGACTAATAAGTCTATAACAAAATTCAATAATCAATTGTATCAAGCATTAAGTACTCTTAACCACTACTATTTGTCGGCGGCTTCGCCTGCGAATTTTTTTATATGGCTCGCTCCTGAAGGTATTATAGTTACTTATATAAATATACCTTTATGATATTATAATTATATGTACCTATACTCCTACTATTCTCAATAAATAAGCTATAAAATATTCTTTTTAATATTACTGTATTTCTAGAGACTAACGCACCCAAACAAAAAAACTAGGTTTATTAAAATCATATTAATTATTAATGTATTTCTATTTTCTACACTCATTCGATTAATCATATTAAACAGATACAATCAAGTTGTTTTCATCTACATAATCGCAATCGCATAAACCATGCAGAAATACTTTAAGTGAGACTGATTTTTCTGCCCTAGGCATTTTTCCACGATAATGAGTCACTTGACGTATTATACCGCAGGCGCCATCTCGTCCAAATTACATAGCCATTGTTACTGAGATATTGTTCATCGTCTCTTGAATATGTGCGAAAGGAAATGAAACGGCTCCCTCGCGTCGCCGTTTGTTCGACTGACACTCGAGCCGACGCTCGCAAGTGCTTTCGTTTAAAACCGCGATATAACATTAGATTCAATTTGTACTGTTTACATGAAGTTTAACTTCATTTATATAAATAGAGATAGCCTAAGGTGTCGCAAGCACGGAAGTTTATTTACAATATTAAATGTTTTTAGTTAGAACATAAAGTAAGTTCGACTCACACTTAGCCAGTCTTTTTTATTGGTAATCTTTAATTAGAAATATTAAAAACTACAGTGTAAGTAATACCATTTATACGTTAGGGCTTAGTAAACGAAAAACGATGAAACATATATTTAGATCCGAAATATTTTATAATTTTATAAGAATAGTGTTAGACATCAATATTTACTACCATATTTTGAAATAATGAAATTTTATATGCTTAAGTTTTATTAAAAATATAGAGGTACCTAACACAAAAGAAACTTTAGACAAAATATCTGGTGTCACAAATTAAGAAAAATAAAATTTCAATTGTATTGTGAAGTTATCAAAAGTCATAAAAGCTGTTAATTGTTTATTAATAATGAACAGCTCAGCTATGAATATGAATAATAAAAGAAAACTATTCTATACTTAATAATGTTGCTAAAATATGAAATATATAAAGAGGTCTATTAAAAAGTTACTTCAACTCCAGCACAAGACAAGTCGCCCGAAGATACAACTTTCAAAATTAACTACGAGTACTGCAGCGTTATAATTAAAATTAAATAAATTTTCTTCGTCTACCCAAAGGTTTTTATTAAATGGGTATTTTATACAAGTAGACACCCCGCGTCTGCGTTCATATTTACTGGCGTTATTTTTCCACTTCTTATTCTTCCATATCTTCCATTTTATTAAGCTTTGATGGTAGACTTCCTAAAATATTTGTCAAGTATAATATGAAGTTTATAATACAAAAGTTAGTGATTGTATTTGTTACTTTTAACTTTTTCGCACCGAAGCTGTTCAGCAGACGTGAGAAAAGCACGGAAAGGAGATAACTTATTTTAATTTTTATTAACATAATTCGTTGGCTCACTATTACAAGGTTCTATGTTACAATTTTAGTACTTATTTAGTTACTAGCGGCTCACCCTCGCTTCGCTCGGGTTCATCTCTAAAAAAGCACAAACAGATTTAGCCCACGGAAACCGTTCATTTTTCCGGGATGAAAAATAACCTGTTGTTTGACCGGCAATATAAGGTATCAGCATGCCAAATTTTACTTTAGGTGCATAAGTTGTTGTGTACTAAGCTGTATAAGTTACTATAGTTTATTAAATAAAACTATCTTTTCGGATTATTTCGCGGATTTATTTTGATTTTTGGTTCCCGACGTTTCGAATGCTTTACAGCATCCATGGTCACGGGAAAGACTGAGGTGTTACATGTCTTGAATGTATAGTTGTTACAGACAATCACGTCGCAATACAACATCTGCTGTCTGCAAACATAGCCAGGACCGCCCAAGCCATTATATTCGTTTCGATAGACCTCAAATCCTGGCGAAAGAAAACCGATATCGCCCAAGAATGATTCGAGAAGCCATTGAAATTAAAAAACATCCAAATTTCAATAGGGAAGATGGCTGGGTACTACCATCGTCATGGGATCCTGTTATTAATATAATAAAATCAAATAATAAATATAAACATAACAGACAGGCAGATGTAGTAAGTTCATACTGTGTAGATCAAAATGACAGCTTACCTGATTAATATTTTTCATTTTTCATTTGTAAAAATATATATTAATAGTGTTGCTTAGTAATTTGTTTTTTAAATAATAGCAAACTAAATTTAAATTATTATCCTTAATTAATTTTAACTTTTTAAATTACACATAGAACAATTATATGGCTTAAATAATTAATACTATATTTTATATTTTTCTTTATGGTTATAAATATAATAATGGCAACACTAAATATAGATTACTAATTAATATTTTTAAAATTGTAATAATTATAAAAATAATAGCAAAAATTAAATAAACAATTTTCCATATTCAATTATAATTAAAATTATAAAATTATAAAAATGTTTAAAGTTAAAATATTGTAATGTAATTGGTGCAACTTTCATTTTGTTAATTGTGGGTAGGCTGTCTGTAACAACTATACATTCAAGACATGTAACACCTCAGTCTTTCCCGTGACCATGGATGCTGTAAAGCATTCGAAACGTCGGGAACCAAAAATCAAAATAAATCCGCGAAATAATCCGAAAAGATAGTTTTATTTAATAATGTCAAACATTCGCGTAAATCTAAGAAAATATTACTATAGTTTTTTAACTATCCCACGGAAACTCTTTAATTTTCTGGAATGAAAAGTATCTTAGATGTTGACCGGGGATTTAAGGTACTACCATACAAAATTTCATTTAAATCGGTTTAATAATTTCGGAGACTAGTCCGTACAAACAGACATACAGACAGAGAAACAAAAAAATTGAAAAAAAAAACTGTTTTTGTTCTATTTCTTTTCTTTCGGGATGTAAGAAGAGAACTGACTCGGTTTTTAGCATTTTTTTTCTAACCTCTACAGTTTTATTATATGTATAGATAGAATAAATAACGTATAATAAAACAGTAATATATAATAATGAAAATAGTTATAACGAGTGTACCTTAGGAGATAGACATATACTATGTAGAACTTTTCTATTGACTTTTTTAAGACTTACAATTTTCTTGCACAATGTTTTGATCTATCTCTTAAGGTTGAGAAATGAATAATTTGCCTGTCGTAAAAGGTATCCTAAATGTACACCCAAGTACTAAGTTTTATCACTATACAAAATTTTGTTAAAATCGGTTAAGTATTTTTTGCGTGAAACGCGCACATCGATTTGACTAAGTTAGTTTTATTATACGTATAGATAAGAATAAATATTGCGAATGTAACTTAGGAGATAGACATATACAATTAAGGACTTTTCTGTAGGACTTTCCAAGACCTACAATTTTTTAGTATATAATTTTACTGTATGTATGTCTTGGTTTCTAGGGTGGACTCGATAAAACCAGTTATTGTATTTTCCCGTAGGAAAGAAAGATTTTCTTGAAGTAAAAGCTATCTAGGCAGTGGTATCCTAGTGGTAACGCGCTCGCTTGGGAAACCGAGTAAAGCAAGTTCAAATCCCGGGTCTCGCATCTCTGATATTTTCATGTGCGAATCATTTCTAACACAATTACCACTTGTCTTAACGGTGAAGTAAAACATCCTGAGGAAACCTGCATATCTGAAAGAACCTAGCAAGTTTTCAAAAGATATGTGAAGGATAGGCAAACAAACAGACAATTTTTTTAATAACTATTGTTTTGGGGTCTATGTTGTGTACATAATACGTTACTAATAAACAAAAACATCTATCCCACGGGAACAGTACATTTTTCCGGAATAAAAAGTAACCTATTTGTTATTCTGATGTATGAACTATATATATTTTAATAAAGTTTCATCAAAATCCAATCAGTAGTTTTTGTGTACTGAGCTGTATAGGTTACTATAGTTTTTTCACTATCCCACGGAAATTCTTTAATTTTCCGGGATGAAAAGTAGCTGATTTGTTTTTGTCATGTATGAACTATATTATTGTAAAGTTTCATTAAAATTCAGTTAGTAGTTTTTGTGTACTAAGCTGTATAAATTGTTA
Source organism: Brenthis hecate (assembly GCA_951806755.1). Classification (NCBI taxonomy): domain Eukaryota; kingdom Metazoa; phylum Arthropoda; class Insecta; order Lepidoptera; family Nymphalidae; genus Brenthis; species Brenthis hecate. Next base: position 2,983,558 of record OX638269.1, read on the forward strand.
TAGTTTTTTTAACTATCCCACGGGAACTCTTTAATTTTCCGGGATGAAAAGTATCTAAGATGTTGTCCGGGGATATAAGTTATCACCATGCAAAATTTTATTTAAATCGGTCCAATAGATTCGGAGATTAGCCCGTACAAACAGAAAAAGAGACAAACAGCTCGCTCGGGTTCGTCCATACCTACGAATATGTTGTATTATCTCTTTAACCATTTGTCCAAATTATATGCAGTAAAAGGGAAAAGTCTTTTGTTTTAAACATTTTAGACGATAAATTTACTTATTTTGATAAGAATTCATAATTGTTGATAATATGACCAATAAACGTGACCTACCGATTTAAATTATTTTTTTAATATAAAAAACTACTTTTTGTGACTTAAATATAAAAGTTAAATATATGCTGTCGCTGACTTTTTTGTAGGCATTATTAAGCTCTACAACTTTTCTCTAGAACATAATTATATATCTCTCATCGTTAAAGCAGCGTTCGTAAGAAACGTTTTCATTCGACCGTTTTTTCACCGACTTACTTTGCAAATCCGACTACCACGAAAAAGCCTTTTCATTCTTCGGGTTAATATAGCCTATGACACTCAGAAAGAACGTGGCTTTCTATTGGTAAAAGAATTTTGAAAATAGGTTCAACAGATCCAGAGATTACCCCCTACAACGTCACAAACTCACAAACTCACAAGATCACAAACTTTACCTCTTTATAATATTAGTATAGATTAATGCTCCAAGGTTCTATGTGTCATTAGCTACAGTTTTGCAAAAACAAACCACTAGATAGTGGCACTATAACTACAAAGTATTCAATTTTACATAGTTCTATGTTGTTTTTTTACGATAACAAAATAACGAAGTTCTATGTAAAAATAACTAAACTTCATTAAAACTAACATAGAACCTTGTAATAGTAAGCCAACGAATTATGATAAGCTATTCTTCCAAACTTTTATTTAACTTGCAAATCTTGTAACTAAATTTTAGATCAGTTATCCTCAACCGATTAAGCTGAAATTCGGCATACCTACATGTTTAGTTTGGATGACAATGCATCGTTAGCTAAATGATGTCATTCTAAATCCAATATGGCGGGTTCCCAAAGATGGCGGACTATGTTTTTTTATGTACCCCCATAACATGGATATCAAATGAAATCGTTTGCTGAGAAGAATACGAATAAAGTATAAAGTAAAAAATAAACCAGTAGTAAAAAAAAAACATTTTTAAAAACAAACTTTTATTTAAATGCTCTAAAAAGAAGCAAAAAACCTTTAATTAAATGAACACAATTTATATAAAACATAAGGTTGCCGCGAGATTTATCTGAGTAGATAAACAAGAATATAATACGATATGTAACTTGATCTTGACATAAGTTATAATTCAGAAAAAAAATACATACGTATGCTAAGTATTTTTATAAAATAAGTTTTTTATAATTTATCCTTTGCATAGTTCCTTGTTATGCTACTTTACTATTATTTTTACATCGTTTTCATCTATATCTATAATTTTTATTTAATATATACTTGAAATTACTAAAGTAAATTATGTTCAAAAAAAGAAAATAGATAACCAGTAAAAACTGAAGCTAAATCTACTGAGCTAAAACATCAACCGATACACATATAAAACATATTTATAAGAACGAATTTGAAAAAGTCTTAAGTAAAACGTTTTTCGTAATAAAATAAGCATAGGTACACCTACATTCTGAGTATTCAATAAAGTTCAATAAGAGCTCGGAAGTTTCGTGAAATGGAATAATACAATATGGACCCTACACGTTCTCAGCATCTGTGAACACTATGCATAGCAAGTATTAAGAAAAGACAATCTGAAATGGCTGTATCGAACAAATAAAATTCTGAGTAAAATTTTTTCTTCTTATTAGAACTAATGTTCGCTCAGTTGTCAAAATTCGACGTAATCATTATTGAAAATTTATAAATAATAATACTTACTTTTTTCTTTACCTATCCATATAAAAAATACTGTTTCCATTTTTTTATTGATGACACTAAAACTCGTTAATATAGGTACTAAACAAAAAAAAAAGAAAATTGGTTAAACAAGCAGAGGAGGAAGTGATACTGAACTGTTTTATCTTCACCTATTTATATATAGATTCTTTAGCACCAGTCATCTCGTGACGTTCCTCGCCATAACTATTTTACACGAAGTCTAATGGCAATATTCTATGCTGTTGGAATTAGTTATCCGTAAGTTACAGTGCAACTTATTAGTTAGCGTGAGGCGTAACTCTAGTAGCTTATCTGTCATAAATGATATATAAATAAATAAAATAAAGAACGAAATTAATCTATTAAAATTACTTTTATTTAGTTTAAAAAATAATAAATAACTTAATTAAAAAAATCAAGGAAGTACCAACTCAAATCAACTGTTCTATATGAAATTGTATTTTATTTTCAAAATAGGTATATCACAATACAGATAATATACAGTTGATGACCGTTTAATTGTTTTATGTAACAACATATAAGACTACATAGATTTTATGGTAACAAAAGAATTTTCTATACCAATAGCCATGGAGTAAGCGCTGCTAGAGTTTTCTCGTTTGGCCACAGTCGTCAAAATGTAAATGAATTGAACTTTCCGTTTGCTGATTACTTGACGATTGCAACAGTTACAACAAATATATATATTGAACGTACTAAATTTCAAAGTGTTTTACTTCTATTTCTGAAGATATATATTTTGTTTCACTTTAGAATATAATTGTATTAAATATGTACTAGCGACTCGCCCTCGCTTCGGGTTCGTCCCTAGACAAAAAAAAACAAATTTATCCCACGGGGACCGAAAGTACATTTTCCCGGGATAAAAAGTGACCTATGTGCTATTCCAGGCTATAATTTATCTCTGTGTAAAATTTCATCCAGATCCATACAGACGTTCTGGCGTAAAAGAGTAACAAACATCCATCCATTCATCCATCTATCCTCACAAACTTTTAGTATATTCTTATTTTAATATAGGAAGATATATTTGTCTATCTTATATGTAGTAACAACTTAGAAGTAAGTTAATAGAAATATCTATTATAAATAAAAATAGTAACAAAGGCTTTTTAAAATAATTTCACCATAGATGTATTCGTAACGAAGCTATTTTGAATTTTATAGTATTTATTAGGTACCTATCTCATTGCGACGAAGATCGCTTTCTACCAAGATATTGAACTTCCAAACGGTAATGTTTCTTCGATTATTGCTTCTTTTAAGCTTTTATAGCTAGCAATTTACTTTGCTACAGCAGCTCTAGGAAAGCTAATCTCGAATTTGCACTCACAAAGTAGAGTTAAACTTCTGTAATTACATAAATAAGGACACTTGGTTTTGTATATTAAGTAAGCGTTTGTTTTTTATCTAATAAATTACCCTTGCTAACATTTTATTAAAGAATTTTCTTTGACACACTTCTATCATTTCGTTATACATTTAGGTACTTAAATATCTAAAAGTACGAGTACATACCTATCGTCGTTAGTGTTCGTTATTTATCGTGTAACTAGAATTAAATGGGTGTCGCTATGCTGTCAATAATCTGTTTAATCAATAATCTTATATTTAACAACTATTTTATTATCTTAACTATACAAAATCATTGAAATATAGCATATTTTAGTAAATCTACTTGTTATATCCATACTAATATTATAAATGTGAAAGTGTGTTTGTTTGTTTGTCCATATTTCACGTCGAGACAGCGTGACAGATTAATTTTGATTGTGGAGATCGTGACATGTTTTTTTTTGTGTGGAGATAGTTGGAGGGCTGGAGAGTGACATACCTAGGCTACTGTCTATCTATTCCATACTAACCGTCAAATCGAAGCAAGAGTCGCTAGTTAATATTATAAATGCTGATAATTATAATATATCACGGGCTATAAAAAATAAAAGAAAAGAAAAGAATTTTTCAAATCTTATTTGGAGTTCCTGAGATTAGCGCGTTCAAACAAAAAAACAAACAAAATTGGCTTCTTTATAATATTAGTATAAATTATATTGCATTTGTCTACAACTTAACTGTATACATATATATTTTAAATGCTGCCTAAGCATATATAATTTATAAAGATACGTAGTTGTTTGGCTCCATACAGCTGCAATGCAAATTACCCTACTAAGGAATGCCTCTGAAGCTTTCGTCTATATACAATTCTCTTTTGCATCGCATCCAATATGCAACAGGAACGTAATAGGCTACTATATAATCATTTATAAAACATAAAGAGCTCTATTTTAATTTGTATTCGTTCTTTATTACTAATTTTACATTATACTAGCATTGCCCGCGGCTCCGCCCGCATTCATATGACCAAAACCAAATTCTTAGGTTTTATATATTAATATACTCGTATTAGTATATTAGTTGAACCGGATAACCAGCTATTACCATACCAAATTTCTTCAAAATCCCTCCAGTGATTTTTCTGTGATGCGGTCACAGACAGACAGACAAAAATTCTAAAAACTATAGATTCGGCCTCTGTATCGATAATAATGTCTATTTCAATAAGATTTTCTAAAAAATATTTAATGTACAGATTTGACTTAGTTAGAATTTTATTATATGTATAGATTTTTATTAGTAACACTTACTTATAATGTAAAAGGTTACACTATATTATATTATTTAGGCATTTTTGCATAAAAAAAAATTAAGGTACATAATTTATGAAAGTAAAGATTTGCGTATAAATTATAAGCGTTGTAATATCCAAATTAATCACCTAAACTCGAGACCCATCCAATTGCAGCTTGTTGCTGCATTGACAGATGTCTTTAAGATTCTGGATTGGAACGGACTGGGCACCTAAATTAAGGGCGAGTACATCACTCACCTTCGATTTGCCGATGATACTGAGACCATGGAGGACCTTAGTATAAGTATCTTAAACTTACATTAAAATATAAGTAACTAGACATCAACCCCGTATATATTGAAATATTATAAAGATTCTGGAGATGTTTTATAAAGAGATACAATTTATTGTTTTTTTGCCTAAATAGAAAGCGATTTTTTTTACTATAATGCCCTGTTATACACTTAAGGTACTTCTCATTTAATCGTTTACAATTCGAATGTGGTAATAATTTCCTATATTTATCCTCCTTCGTACTCTAGAGGCTAATACAGAAGCTTATTAGGATGTCCTGCTTAATGGTTTCAAGCATCTGGATTGGCGCCTTGGCCAATCCAGATGCTTGATCTTGTCATGGTGAGTTACAAAAATAAAGAGTTTAGCGGTGTAGATCAACTCACTCGTCTCCTATAATATCTCCTGTGATGTTAGTTAGCTAAATTAAATTGGCCACTGTGATCAAAATCCATCCAATCCAGTATTATAAAATGTACTTTAAAAATTACCTTTAGTATTATTATAAATTTCGATATCACGTGCCTTTAGTAAATGTTTAATGCATCGTAGATAGTAAGATAGTGGTTATGATGTCTTCACGTGCAACTAGAGCATGTATCCTTATAACGTTGTAGGTATGTTTGTGGTTAATAATTTCAATTATCCTGGCTTTGTGTCCGATGAGATTTACAGGAACTTCCACATTTCTATAACGAATTTCAATTAATCCAAACTTTCGTCTTGTGTTGTTTCTAGTTTAATACAAGAATCTTTAATAAACCTCCTTTAGTGCCCACCCTCATTGTATAAAAAACTTTTGCAAAATTACATTCTTATAGACCCAACAGAATATATAATAAATAGAATGTATAATGTAACTCAATGAATCAGTCGATAATTTTAAGATTTTTACTAAATAGATAATTCTCTATTAATAATATGTAGATACGTCTTAGCACTGTCTTTTTTCTCGTTTACTGCTTGGACAGAATTTATACATATAATAAAATTGTAACGAAGCCGAATCTGTACATTAAATATTTTTTGGAAAATCTTATTGAAATAGACATTATTATCGATACAAAGGCCGAATCTATAGTTTTTAGAATTTTTATCTGTCTGTCTGTTTGTTACCGCATCACAGAAAAGCCACTGAAGGCATTTGATGAAATTTGGTATGGTGATAGCTGGTTATCCGGGTCAACATATAGGATATTTTTTACCGAGAAAAAATACACAAACTGCATTGTAAGAGTATCCTACTATGTAAAACCTAATAATTTGGTTTTTGGTCATCTGAACGCGGGCGGAGCGGCGGGCATTGCTAGTATTCTATAATATTAGACGCTTTTCTAGTAGCTAGGTCCAAACAAAATTATTTGAATAGATTTAGCTAAAGAAAACAATTTAAAACACACAAAGCATTAACTAATTCATTCGCTTTCTATTTTAAATGTGAACAAGTATTTAATGTCTAATAATTATTTCTTTAATGCCTAAAAAATCTTATATTGACGTAACCAAAGAATTGGCCAAGTTTGCAGATATTTTGTTTATACAGGAGTAAGCCAATAGGTGTGGTGCTTGATGCAGTTGATCCACAATAGAGTTACAAAGCGAGTTGGCGGGATGCCAACGTACAAGATGTAAGGTGAGAGAAAGGACCTCAAAAGTTGCGGGTATTGTTAATGAGAGAACTTTGAGAAATATAATATATACTCGTATCTGTGCAAAGGAAACTCTTTTAGTAAATTATAATAATATATTATAATAATATTAACGTGCGAAATGTGATTTGGAAAAGAAATTTATACAAATAAATAAAATTGAAGTGTCTATATATAATGTCAAAATAACAGCTTTTTACTAAATGTATATGAAAGTATATACAGTACTAATAAAAAAAAATGTCTGTCTGTCTATTTGTTCCAGCTAATCTCCAGAACGGCTGGATTTATTTTGACGGGACTTTCCCTGGTAGATAGCTGATGTTATGAGGAGTAACTTAGTGCTACTTTTATTTTAGAAAAAGAATCAGGAGTCCGCTGAAAAAAATTGAAACGTACCTAGGGACTGACCCGTGCGAAGCCATGGTAAGTCGCTAGTCTTTGAATGATTTAAGCGGAAGTTAATTTCTCCTCTATTTAAACTTTAAAATTACTGATAGCAAGTAAATGTTAGCCATTAGTCTCGTTTAAAATTATTAAATTAATTCTTTTATTCATTGCAATTATTCAAAATCAAGTATTTGAAACTTTTTTTTCTAGCTCTCTTTGTAGGTATCGGAGAAATATTAATCCCTCAACGAACGCGGACACGCCGGCGTTACAGTTAACAATAGATTTCTTAGAAATTTAACTAATTTCTTAGAAATTTACCTGGAGTTGTTAAACTACAGAAGCGCAACGTTGCCCTGAAACGGATAAGAAGATTAAAGTATTTTCTATAAAAAGTTTCTAGTTACATACCTACTATATAATTGAAAAAAATATCTGTATATATCATCTATAAATAAATATACATGTATAGGTAACCTGCCCTCATTGGATATGGATTGCTTTGTGCCCACATATTGAACTTCCAAACAGTAATGTTTCGTCGATTATTGCTTCTTCCAAGCTGCTTCAAAGTTTAAAAGCCTGCAATCTGCTTTGCGACGGGACTGGAAAAGCTAATCTCAAATTCGGTTTCCTTTACCCAGATTTACAGTAGATTATTTTTATAGAATATATTTATTGAATTTAATATTTGCGAAAGACAAGTTTTTGTAACACAATTTAATATTTTATATATATATATATATATATATATATATATATATATATATATATATATATATACATATATATATATACTAGCATTGCCCGCGTTCAGATGACCAAAAACCAAATTCTTACGTTTTACATATTAGTTTACTCTTACAATGCAGTTTTTGTATTTTTTCTCAGAAATAAGATATTTTCCCGTGGTAAAAAGTATCCTATATGTTGATCCGGATAACCAGCGATCATCCTACCAAATTTCATCAAAATCTGACCAGTGGTTTTCTCGTGATGCGGTAGCAGACAGGCAGACAGACAAAAATTCTAAAAACTATAGATTCGGACTCTGTATCGATAATAATGTCTATTTCAATTAGATTTTCCAAAAAATATTTAATGTACAGATTCGACTTAGTTACAATTTTATTATATGTATATATATATCGTCTTTCTTTTTATATCTTCCGTTCCGTGGTAATTCTCTTAAGAGTTGCCCTAAGGACAACGGTTTCAAAAGTTTAAAAAGTACATAAAAGAAATGAAACGTTTATAGGAAGCCCTCATTATGCTAATATCTACTTTCTTTTTAGGTTAACAAATGTAATGGGATAGAAGCCTACGCAAAATTACAATACACAAGAAATAAATACTGTAGATAAAAGTTAACAATAATTTTGAACAAAGGTCCGCAACCGCAATGAAAATTGTATGTGTGCAAGTAAATTTTCATGCACGTTGAACAATTGTTTCAGTGCATTTTTCTATGCTTCTTATTTTTGAATTTAGAAAATCACTAAAGTATCAAAGACCTTGCACTTCATAGTTTTTGAAGACAAAGTCATATAAGACAATATATTAATCAATTTAATTAAATAAAAAATAAATTAATATTGTAATGCTATGCAATCTATTTAAAACCCATATTTTCATTTTATTCTAGTTCAAACGTCAAATATTCTCGTAAATCTAAGAAATTATTTTTAAAAACCATAGTTAATATATAAAAGTAATAGACGACCACTAAAGTAATGAAAAATTTAATATTGTCTTTATTTTATCTCGCATTACCTCCCAAAGTCGTAGCAATACCTAATAACGCAGAAAACATGGCATGCCGTATTTTCTAAAGAATTTTTAAAAGATAGCTGTAATTGAATTTTCTTCGATATTTGTGACATGTTGAACTTATAAGGAGGTAGTTGCAAAGTTTCCAACTCTATACATAAAACTTGATGCTGAAATCCGACTTATTGAAAGTTTGAGAATCTCCTAGTCAACTAGTTGTATACGGCTGACCGAAAGTCTCTCGAATTCATACCTCATTAGTTCACCTTCAGGAATTTAGAACGGAAGGAATGCTTAGTGCCTCTATGGTACTCGTAATTAAGAGAATTAGACGACGTTAGTCAGGTTGGCTTTAGTATAAATGACTTATATACACGTAAATATGTTATGTAGAAATAGTAAAGTACCACCAACTGTAGATTAAATGCAGGATTATACACTTCATTTATTACGATTCAGTATATATGAATATATACTTTTTAATTAATAAAACTGAATCGACAGTTAAAAATTGACCTCTCCATTTTCTTAAATTGATTACATAACGAGAACTTTTATATTACTCTCTAATGCCATAAACACCGTAGTTCTCGCGCAGGCATCTCGTTAGCATGCTTTTAGTATAAAGCATAATGTTCCTTATGAAGTATTCACTTGCGACTTATAAGTACCGAAGAGCTTCATTTGTGACCTACAATTCCTATTCATTAATCTCTCGACTCATATAACAAAGTAACAGTATCTATATGAATATGTAGGTAAATAAATAGTAAATAAAATTTGCACACATTTTTAAATTAACACAATAATTTTTTGTTACAGATTTTGAAGATTTTCATATCCCCTCAAGGACCATGGACTTTTTCTTCTTTCTTAGAAATTCAATTAATTTTTTAAAAATTTACCTGGAGGTGTTAAAAACGACCATTTTATTATATACCTACTAACCTTCATACATTAATAAGAAGGGTAGTTTTGAATAAATGTTGCAAGTCATGAAATTATGTTGTACTAGGTACTAGTATTGTTCCGGGGCAGAGGCTGACTGCTACCGGACGCGTCCCCCGGGTGGCGGATAGGGGAACACCACTCGCGACTGTCTGGACCCGACAGGAGCTTGTGGTACCGGAGCAATCCGGCGCGGACCAACAGCCAGGAGGGGAGGGGGGAGCGGCGTCAGGAGGGCGCCGTCTCCTTCTTGGAGGTAGCGCGGTGTCTCCGACCGTTTCGCGGTAGGAGGCGCTGCGCGGGCCGCGCTGCCGGGGCTAGCCCGTCGGTGCGGCGGCTGGAGCGGGGCCAGTTCTGGTCCTGCGTCTGGCGTGGGGTGTCGGCAGCCATCTTGGTCCGGAGGTGGGCCGACGGTAGGGGGGCCGCGGGGGAAGAGGAGTGTCGGTATGGCGATGCGCCGCTCGTCCCTATCTCCCGCGGCCTAGCGGGGCCGCCACCGCTTGATGGCGGACGCGGTGGGGCTGCAGGGGAAGAGGAGTGTCGGTGTTGCGTTGCCGCTCTCCCTGTCCTCTGCAGCCGATTGGAGGTGGCCCACTTCGGTGGGCGGTGGTAGGTTTAATGGGGCTGCTCCGGGTACCTCTCTGGTGTAGCAGAGTTGACTGTGGAGCAGCCCCATTGGTTTGGTGGTCTGCCTAGCGTTTAGGCAGACCTGCCGCCGGGGCGCCGTAGTAGTTATGCGCAAGCGATCCTGCGGCGTCCCACTAAGGCGGGGGGAAGGGATGTCGGGTTTTAGTGGGTAGTACCGGCTCTTCTAGCCGGTGAGCCCCACATAACCACCTGGGGGATCAGGTGGTATGCGTAAATGCATTTCCCGACAATAAAAAAAAAAAAAAAAAAAAAAAAAAAAAAAAAAAAAAAAAAAAAAAAAAAAAAAAAGGTACTAGTATTGTGATCTCTGGTTGTCCAAAAAAAAATCTTTTACATCTTTAAAATACTGTAATACTAAAACTTAAGGCTTATCAACGCCATATTTTTATGAGTATGTATTTTAAACTTCAAGATTTACCTTTATAATAAACTATTAGCTTACCGCTTCGCTCCGATGCCTCCATAAGCTTGAAAGGTTTAGGAACGCATAAAAGACAAACGTCCAAAAGAATCTATTTTATTGCTTCAAGAATCTTCGCAGACGAATACAGATAAGTGATAACCCACTAGTTTCATCACAATCGGATCAATGGTTAAGGGACAAAGGGGACAAATATACTAACATTCATTAGATAGATGATAGAATATATTGTAGCTAACTAGTAAGTTTTTACTCAAACAAAAATATGCGATAAAATTGGTCAGTAATTTATTTTATAAATCAAAGGTAGAAACTACTTTACCCTACCCTTAATAACGTGACCTATTATTTCAAGGGATTCATATCTATAAAACTAAACGAGACGGATCAAATATTGTTAGGGTAATTCTGAGGGTATAATGCTATTTCTGTACCCTTGATGTCCTTTTAAGTGCAGACCCACTTAACCCTAACGTGGACTATTGATTCAACTATTCTTCTCAATTACTGATGAAAGAAAAAATAATTCAGCAAAACTTATTTTTATTCTCTCATACTTATTTCATTATTATCATTGATATGAAACGATAGTTATAGGTACTTTTTGAGGCGTGTTTTTTGAATATGCTATTAAATCTGAAATAAATATTACTTGATAATCGACAATAATTTTATACCAATAACGACATATATACGGAAAAGTATTCTTTTAGTTCATAGAATTCAAATCAATTCTTTGATTTGGCTTTTAGATGTGCAAGTAGGCGATTTAATTCGCCAATATATATTCAGCTTAAAGAAGAAAGATAGAGGCAATCAAGTAGATGAGATATCTATATTATGTCGTCTAAATTCCAATAATTTCTCAAAAAAGACCCTGAAGTCCAGTCAATAAAGAGCTTAATTAATTAATTCATGTCAATTATTTTTTAAATAAACACAAAAGTACTTGGATACCTATGTTAAAAAAAAATCTTTTCTTGTGTATTCAGCTTTTTTTAACGTCCTACTGCTGGGCTTTATCTGGGCACGAATCAGGCCATAGTCCACCACGCTGACCAAGTGCGGGTTGGCGGACTTCACTCTTATCTTGACATTACTAAATTAATATTATATTATATATAATATTATGATATTAATGCGCTCCTTTTTATTCTTGATAGTATACATACAGACTAAGATTCATTTTTATTGTCTATGATATTGTGGCGGAAATGGGAAAAGTTGCCATACTTTAGCACGCGTCGGTTTTAAATTGACAGTTCGCGGCGTCTCAACAGCTGTTCGACCATTATCTCAACCTCAAATACGATTTTGAATTTGTCGGTGTATTACACGTGTTTGCGCAATTTATAAAAAGTTAGCTCTTTGTATTGTCAATATTTGATTCAACTATGGAAGAAGACGCAGGCGTCAAAGGTTCGTACTTAATACTTCATGATTTTTTAGAAAAATCTAGAGATCCTTAGCATTACGCATTATCAATCATTCGTCCGGTATACCTCATGCTTTCAAACAATTTTATTGTGAGATAATTATTATATGATGTTTGCCTATTGTATTCTTGTCAATACTAGAATTTACTGTTTATTAATATTTGAATTTTCTTTTTTCAAATCTTTTAATCTAATTGATTTTCTTCTATTTTATAAAATATTCATAAACACTTTTTATTTAATCATATGTTATATCATTACTTAATAATAAATATATGCAGAATTGAAAAATGTGTTACTTTTTTTAATTCCCTAAGATAAAGAAACTTTTATTCCAGCTCCAGTTACTCGTCGGAGACAAAGAATATCTGTTGAGCAATCTGAGGAGAGTAAATCACCTGCACTTAATACTCCTACTAAGAAAAGAGGTGGAAGAAGGGCTAAGCCTGAGTTGGAACTTATTGATGAAAATAGTTAATATGTTATCTGTATTTTTAAAAAATAATATTTTTTACTGTCCAAGTTTTCAGTTAGCTTATAACCTATTTTTGTTCAAAACTTTTATTGTCAATTGAAAAGAATAATTAATATTTATGATGTTTTAAAGTTCGTCATCCTGTTTTTAATAATTTTATTTTTTTATTTCAGGTCCAGATAAAACAACAAGAAAAACAAAGAAAGCTGCTGCAAAGGAAATCAAAGATTCTATTGAAGAGAAACCTGTAACCCCGTCAAGGCGTAGTACCAGAATTAAATCAAACACAAGTATTGTTTCAGAAACAGCAATAATGGTTGATTCACCTAGAGCTAAAAGGGCTGCACGAAGGACATCTGCAGTAGGTATGCATATCAAAAGATCTAAACTTTCCTATTAATTATACCCTTGAAAATTTTATAAAGAATTTGTTAATATCAAATATATATTTTTTATTAGTAAAAAGTGAAAGTTATTTATTCGTGATTAATAATAATAGTTTATATATTACTAGAAACTCACCCTCGCTTTGCTGGGGTTCCCTTGGTTCAGTCCTTTTGGTTAGGTTGATTCCCCATACATACTTTTATCCCCATTTTCACTCCCTTAAGGGATGATTTTCAGGATAAAAAGTATCCTATGTCCTCCCAGGTTCTCTAACTATCTTCTTACCAAATTTCATCTAAATCGGTTCAGTAGATCCACAAATTACCCCCTTCAATGTCACAACTCACAATTTACAAACTCACAAACTTTACCTCTTTATAATATTAGTCTTGATTGATAATTGATAATCCAATATAAATTCCTGACACAATTTACAATAATCAAAAGGGAATGTTATATATTTATTTATTGAAATTTAAATATAAATAAAATTTATATAGAAACTCTAAATATATAATAACATTTTGTTATATTTGTATTGAATTACTTTTTATTTTATATGATATATATGAATGATAATTTAATGAATCAGCTCATATTTATTTCAGGAAGTGACTCCGAAGCTACAGTTACACCTATTAGACAAACAAGAAGAACAAAAAAAGACTCTGCCACTAGTGTGGAAAAAGGTATTAATTAACATTTAAAGTGTCCTTGATTCAAATATTTAGTTAAGACAGTACCATATTATGGTTTAATACTTTGATGACACATTTGGTTCAGTTTGTAGTAACTAGCGGTCGCGGGATTCGAGTCCCGCTGAGGGCAATCATTTGTGTGATCAGCACGAATGTTTGTACTCCAGTCATGGGTGTTTATATTTATAATATGTATGTATTTAATGCTATATGTATATGTGTAATGTATCAACTATCTGGTATCCATAACACAAGCCTCATAGCTTATCATAGAACTAGATGGTGCTGTGTGTTAATGTCCCAACATATTTAAATATACATATATTTTCTTTTAATATTACAGCTGAATTACCATCAACTTCTAAACCATCTATTCAAATAACAGAAGCAATTATAGAGGAACCAGAAAGTAATGAACGAAAATTAACTAGCAACGCTGAGGACAATGACAATTCTTCAACTAGCAGTGTCCGTAAAAGCCCAAGACTTGAGGCAAAGAATAAAACTCCCTCCAAAAGGAACGCAAAAGAAAATGACCAACCAAGTGATAATACAAGTGAACAATCAGAAAGCATACCATCTAGAAAGTCAATTGATTCTTCACTTCCAACATCTCAAGAAACAGAAGCTACAGCTGAAACTGAAGTATCATCAAAAGACAATAAAGAAGCAGACAGGCTTTCAATATCTAGTTCTGATTTAATAAAAGATTTACATGTAATAGTGCCCAAAATAAAAACAGACAACTTAAACAAAACAACATCAGCCATAGAAAGTAAACAAGAAACGACAAAAAGAAAAAGAACTAAATCATGGACAACATTGACTGTAGCAAATGAAAGTAACTTTTTTAGTGATAATGAAAGTACTAAAAAGAAAATTACTAAAACTGTTAAAGATCTTATACAATTAAATAAAAGTGGTGCAGGAGATGCTTCGATAAATACAAGTATTAAAGATAAATCATTTTCTAGAAGAAAAAAGAATGATAGCAACAACTTTATAGTTGAAGATATTGATACATCACTTAACAAAAGCAAGAATAAATCTCAAAAAGAAGAAAATAAAGATGATTCACTCTCAGCTAACCAAGACGTCACTGAACAAAACAGTAATATTTTCGAACTATTTAAGAAAGAACCAAGTAGCGACATGCAAACTTTAGTAATAATTGATACTGATTCTGATTCCAATCTTGAAAAGGATATTCAAAATAAATGTCAAAATGAAGATCAATGTGTACCAGTGGTTGAACATCCAGTTCGTACAGAAAAAGAAGAAGAATTAAATTTAATAACAAAAAGTCAAAGTATTATAAACAAATCAAGTCTAAATGACAGCTGTGAACCAATGGATGTTGATGAATCTATGCCAGATAGCCTTCTAGTTGAAATGCAGAAAAATGAGAATAATTCATCTAAAAGAAATTTAATTTCACAGTTTTCACAACTAGACAATAGTTTATCAAATAAAGAAATTTTAAACAAATCAAAAAGAAAATCTTCCATTTCTAATAACTTAGAGAAAAGTGACAATGAAAATAAAAGTACTCTTATACTATCGCAAATAAAAGATACTTCATCTAGTGAATTAAATAATGCAGTAAAATCTCCTCAAATGAAAACCACTATTTTGTCCAAAACTGTAGAAGATTTAAATGTTACTCAGGAAGTTAATAAAAGAAATATTTCACTTAATTGTGTAACTACAAGTACCCCTTTGCAACAAAAAAATTTACAAAAATTGGCTCTTAATGTTAATACATCAATGATTTCAACTAATGAGGACAGTAAAAATGTAATTGAAAATGTAAATTCCAAAAACAAAGATGATATTATTGACAAAGGTGAAAACTCTTCAAATGAAAGTGACTCAAGTGAAGATGAGAATGACATAAAAGAAATCCGTAAAAAATCTAAAAAACAGAATTATTCAAAAATAATGGACTCAGATGATGAAATGGAAGTTGAAAAGATAACATCAAATGACAATAGTAATAACACAAAGAATCAAAGCCTAAATATATCTAAGAAGAATTTGTCACAGAAACAAAAGGATTTTGATACTGGCTTAGAATCAGCTGATGAATCATTAAATATTAAAACAAAACGAAAACCTTCGCAGTCATCAAAGAAAAAGTCTGCTATATCTAGAGAAATGGATTCCGATGACGAAGTAGAGTCTGATGATGAATCACAAGATACTAGTAACTTCTTAGATGATAAAGCAGATGATGCTGGCGATGATTATGAATCGGGTGATAGTCAAGACGAGAATGAAAGAGAATATGCTAAACAAAATGAAATTCTAGAAAAAGGAGAAGCACTCACATCTGAAGATGACTTTTCTGATGATACCGATTACGAAAAAGACTCGTTTGTTGTGAGTTCAGCTGAAGAAGACGACGAATTGTTGGATGGTACGGAAGGAGATCTTTCTATGAGCGACAATGAACTTAAAATGTCAGCCAAATCAAAGAAAAAATACAATGAACGTAAACTCAAAGAGCAAAAGAAAGCATCCAAAGAAATGTACGAATCTAGGCATAAATTAAACACATCAAGTAAAACTAAGAAAAAACAAGAAATAAGTTCATCTGAATCCGAAATCGAAACGGATCCAAAACCGAAAAAGAATAACAGAATGAGATTAGATTCTACAAACGAAACCAGTATGCTGGAAGATAAAGATGAGCAAACAAAATCTAACAATAAAACTAAACGCCTATCAAGAAGTGTATGTGATGAAAGTGCTATGAATGAAAAGGAAATAACTATTGCCAATGAGAGCATAAAAGATGTGGATCCATTAAAAACTCAAATAAAAGAAGAACCTGAAACACCTAAAAAAGGGAATATGTCTGTTGCTTTTATTGATTCAGAAGAAATTAATAATGATGAAGTTGATAACAATGAATTGACAAAAACTCAAACGGAAATTGATCCTTTGGATGGGTCTATGGAAGACTCTTTAAGCAGTGATACTGAAATAATTAATAATTACGATTCTGTACTCGAAGATCTGGGCAAGAATAATGAAGTGAAAACAAAAACTTGTGACATATCTCTAAACCTCAATAAGAAAATAAAGAAACCAAAAGAACCTATAGTTGAAGAATTAAATCTTACCCAAGTGAAGTCTTTTAAGAAAAAGAAAAATAAACAAACAAAAGAAGCTGATAAATCTAAAGAACAAAATGCAGATGATGGAGCGTCCTCAGATTCTATTGATTTACATTTGCTATTCTCTGAAGATAGTAATCAAAGTGATGATGTACGAAATAAAGATGACAATCAAAAAGAATTTATTCCATTGGAAAGAAAAGATGGGAAGACTGATATTAGAGAAAATATTGGTAAGTTATTGATTGTTGCTCAAATATATATTAACAGAATATTGATTTATGTAAGAAAATACAGTCAATTTACTATTGATACTATTTCTTACAATTTAAATACATCTAACAAATAAATTTTCGAATACATAAATATTATATACAAATCTAAGAACACAATACAAATTCCATTGTATTTTTCAGATACCAGCTATCAAGCAAATAATACATCACTCAATGTCAGCCTCAAAAAGAAGAAAAAACGTAAATCTAAGAATGACGACAATATAGATTCAAGTAAGTTACTAATATATCATCCCATTAACTATCCTATTATATAATTATATTTTATACTACTATATAAATGCTAAAGTTTGGATGGATGGATGCTTGTTACTCAATCACGATAATTAATAACTAACACCTCATCCTCACCTCGCTCGGGTTCGTCCCTAGTGTAAAATAAAAAGAAATCTATGCAACAGGTACCTATATGAATGCTATTCCAGTGTATAATCTATCACTGTGCCAAATTTCATCCAGATCCGTTCAGCCGTTCTGGCGTGAAAGAGCGAGAAACAACCATACTCACAAGCTTTCACATTTATAATATTGTAATACGGAATACGGATATTAAAAAAAAAAACCATCACTTAGTTCATTCATGTATTACTAAGTTTTTATAAATCGTTTATAATATAGTTTAGGATAGTAAGATTAACGCCGCGCTAACTTCGCTCTTACTCGCATTGGCATCCTTGCATAACTTAAATCCCATGAAAGCCACTAGGTGGAATATAAACAGCATAATCACTCTCCATATAATCTTGCTCTGTTGCCGTGTAAATTGAAAATAAAAACTCATTACTTACCTAAATTTTAGTATAAATATTAACATGATCTAAGTTTTTATATACCATACAAAAAAATATGTGACTAATTTATTATATGATGTTTTTTTAAAAAACAACCTTTTCTCAAACTTTGAAGCCAGATTTGATAATATTAATTTTAATAACCTTAAAATACATAAAATTTAAGGCTTGGGGTATAAGTTTGCTTTTTATAATGTGCTCCAATTGAAATTAGTAAGAATTAGATTTAAAGTGATGTAAAGAATCAGCTGAGTATATTTAAAAAATTGCATTGGAATTTCAATTTTTTATTTATAACTAGCAACTTACCCTCGCTTCGCTCGCGTCTGTAGGTACGTTTTAATTTTTTTTCAAGTAAGACCCTAATTCTTTTTCTAAAATAAAAGTAGCCTAAGTTAGTCCTTATAACATCCGCTATCTGCCAGTGAAAGTCCCGTCAAAATCTGTCCATCCGTTCCGGAGGTTAGCCAGAACAAACAGACACAGACAAAAATGTTAAAAATTGAGTTTTTCTATAAGTACCGTATATAATTTCATATGCATTTATTATTATTACAAGCAGTCACTTCAATGAAACTTCAAAACTCAATCTTATTAATCTGTATAGATTGGTTATATGCATTTGTAAAATGTAAATTAAGTAACTAAACTTAATATCCTTTTTTAGATGACACAGAAGATAAAGTCAGCTTCTTTGTTGACACTGAAGGTACACATACATCTGTGAATAAGTTTATTAATACCAGTTTGGAGAACAAAAAGAGACTTTCTACTCAAAACAATGGTAAGATTATCATATTAAATTATATTATACTTTGTGTAATTAGTTATGAAAAAATATTACAGAAACAGTATCTTAAAGAATGTCGCTAAGAATTTTTTTAACTTAAAAGTGCTTGCTTTTTTTATAAATGGATATTATATATATATATATATATATATATATATATATATATATATATATATATATATATATATATATATATATATATATATCATCTGAGGCATTACAGCCGCGGGTGGGCCTTAGCCTGGTCCAGCAAAGCTCTCCAGTCCGATCTGTTATAGGCTTTCCTTCTCCAACTTGTTACTCCCAAGATCTTGATATCTTGTTCGACGCCGTCCAACCATCTGAGCTTGGGCCTGCCTCTACTTCTGCGGCCCTCCGGTCGGCCTTCTAAAAGGCGCTTGGGTACTCTGGCCTCGTCCATTCGCAGCACGTGCCCTGCCCAACGCAGACGCCCGATCTTTATGGTCTTAATTACGTTTGGCTCATCGTACATTTGGTATAGCTCGTGGTTATAACGCGTTCGCCATCTCTCATTTTCCATCACAGCTCCGAAAATGCGTCTTAGTATTTTCCGCTCAAATACCAACAAGGAATTTTCGTCTTTTTTGCTCAGCACCCAACATTCGGAACTGTAGGTGAGTATGGGTCTTAGTAAGGTTTTGTACAAGAGAAGTTTTATGCTTCTTAAAAGAAGTTTCGAACGAAAGTATCTTAGTAGTCCGAAGTAGCACTTGTTAGCCGCCATTATTCTCCTACTTATTTCTGAAGACACATCGTTGTTATCGGTTACTAAGGATCCCAGGTATACGAAATCATTGACGCTAGCGAAGGTGTTGTTGCCAATATTAACTCCTTGTGGTAGAGTTTGCTGGTCTTTTGACGCTTTCAGATACTTAGTCTTAGCCATGTTAACTTGGAGACCGGCCACCGCAGCTGATTTTTCAAGCGCAAGGTATGCACTCTCCATTGCAGGTAGAGATCTACCTATCACGTCGAGGTCATCCGCATACCCTAGAATTTGAACGGATTTGTGGTAGATAGTGCCTTTGGTCTCGATCTTTGAGTCGCGAATACACTTGTCGAGAACGATGTTGAACAGTAGGCACGAGAGCGCATCCCCTTGTCTTAAGCCGTCATTGGTTCTGAAGGGTTCTGATACGTTTGTTTGAACTCTAACAACGCTCTGAGAGTTTCTAAGAGTCATCTGCGTCAGGCGCACGAGCTTTGTTGGGATGCCAATCTCCATCATAGCCTGGTACAGGAAACCTCTGTGCACATTGTCATAGGCAGCCTTAAAATCTACGAAAAGATGGTGAGTGTTCACGTTGTACTCAAACGTTTTTTCAAGGATCTGCCTAAGCGAGAAGATTTGGTCTACTGTGGACCTGTTCGGACGGAACCCACACTGATACTCCCCCAAGCTGGATTCTACATATGGCTTTAGTTTATTAAAAAGCACATTGGCAAAAACTTTATAACCGGTGTTCAAGAGAGATATGCCTCGGTAATTATTGCACTCCAATATGTCGCCTTTCTTATGTAGGGGGCAGATAACAGATGTATTCCAGTCATCAGGCATTTTTTCACAGTTCCAAATTTGGAGCACCAGGTGGTGAAACTCCTTCTCGAAACCAGTTCCGGCATACTTTATAAGCTCGCCTTGGATATCGTCCATTCCCGGAGATTTGTTATTTTTAATGGATTGAATTGCTCGTATAGTATCTTCTATAGTGGGGTACAAAGATCATCAGTTTGTTGATTGTTTAATAGACCTTCAGGTACTGGTACAGAAAGTGGACGGGTCTGCACTGAACTGTTAAGGAGTTCACGAAAATATTCAGCCCATCTCTGAACGATCTCATCTTTATCATTAAGTAGCTGTCCATTCTTACTTCTACAAGCCGTGGTTCTGGGTTTGAATTCTTTCCGTCCCCTATTTACTTGGTTGTAGAAGTTTCTAGTTTCCTTTTGTGTGTAACTAGATGCAATCTCACGTAGTTGTTGTTCCTCGCGCAATCTTTTCTTTTTCTTATGTAGGTGTTTTTCCCGTCTTCTTCGCTCCTTATACTCTTCTCTACGCCTGCGAGTGTACTTCTGTTGCATTAAACTGTGCGCATCATTTTTCTCATTAGTGACCCTCTGACATTCATCATCAAACCAGTAGTTACGCTTCAGTTTTTCCTCAAATCCCAAAGTCTCACTAGCAGCCGTAGATAAAACATCCTTAAGATTCCGCCAGGTGCTATTAGAATCGCCAATGCTGTTGCTATTTCTTTCGCCCACTTTCATAAGTTCTCTGTGAACTGTGTCCATATATTTGTATTTGACATCCTGCTCTCTCTTCAGCCTTGTTGTGTCAATCTTTTTCGTTCTTACCGTTTTGGTGTACTTGTACCGTGATATTCGTGCTCTTATTTTGCATACAACAAGATGGTGATCGGAGTCGATGTTTGCTCCTCTACGGCTTCTGACATCCAAAAGATTAGAGCAGTGTCTCCCGTCTATCAAAATATGGTCTATTTGGTTTCGGGTGACGTTATCTGCGGAGACCCAAGTTATCTTATGGATATTCTTGTGTGGAAAGCGTGTGCTGCCGACGACCATTCCTAGGGAAGTTGCCAAATCAATGAGGCGTGTGCCATTGTCGTTAGATGTTTCGTGTAGGCTGTGGGAGCCTATCGTTGGTCGATATATACTTTCTCTTCCCACCTTTGCATTCATATCCCCAATTATAATCTTGATGTCACCTTTGGGAGATTTAGAATATACGCTTTCCACATCGGAATACCATCTTTCCTTCTCTTCTAGGTCAGTATCTTCCGTCGGAGCGTGCACATTAATGATTGTGTAATTTTGAAATTTACCTTTAAGTCTGATTTTACACATACGTTCATTAATTGGTTGGAAATCAATTACAAGATGTTTTAAGCGTTTGCTCACGACGAAACCCGTTCCAAAGATATGATGCTTTTCATTACAACTATAATATATGGCGAAATCTGGTTTGTCAATAACGCCATGTCCTAACCATCTAAGTTCCTGAACCGCTGTTATATCAGCCCTGTGATTTGCAAGTTGTTGACATAAAAGTTGAAGGCCCGCTGGTCTGTACAGTGTTCTCAAGTTCCATGTACATAAGGTAAATTCGTTAGCCATTATTGAGTAGCCAGGTCGTTGGTTTAAAATCCGGTCCGTAAGTTTTGCTTTTCCTTTCACAATCTTTTGTGTTCAGACGAGTGGGTGATTAACCCCCTGCGTCCTAGGCCTTTAGTGGGGCTGCCACTTTTGAGCTCAAGACCTAGCTCCGTTTATTTTCGGGTATCGTCCCTTCCGAGGTTGAACCAGTTTTAAGGCGCCGGTTGCTCGCCTTCGCCCTTTGTCCTTAGCATCTGCGCTCTGAGAAAGGGATGGTGATCGTACTTAGAGTACGGGCGCAGGAGGTCCCAGGGGGTACGACGGGGACGTGGACAGATCGGACTGGTTGGTACCTGCATATTTGTACTCCACCATCAGAGCACTGCAGTTAGAAGACGGGCTTTTTATAGAAGACACTAAGCTCGGGTCTTAGCGCCCCCACCCATACCCAATACCAACTTCACCCCCCATATATATATATATATATATATATATATATATATATATATATATATATAAATGCAGTCATTTTTATTTTAAGCAAAACATAATTTATTCTTTAATATTTCAGACCCTCAAATCCTGTCACAAAAAGAAAATGAAGACTTTCAAATTGATCAAGATGAAACAGGTATGTATATTTATTATAATGTAAAAAAAATGGATTTTTTAATGAATTTGAATTTTTTTATTGAATTTCTGTATCTAACTGTATGTTTTTGACTTTTTAGATTTTGGCACAAACCAATCTATGAATAAGTCATTGACAAAAACACCTGCCAAGAATAAGAAAAAAGCTTCACTTGTAAATGAAGAACAAGAAGGTATTTTAAAAAGTAAAAGATACAGTACAATATTTGAAAAAACTCGTGATTATTTTGTTTGCATATCTTTATTAAATACACTAGCGTCTAACACTCGCTTCGCTCGGGTTCGTCCCTAGGTAAATTCCCCACACAAACTTTCATCCCCATTTTTACCCTCTAAATGGATGATTTTCTGTAGTAAGTATCCTATGTCCTTCCCGGGGTCTCAAACTATCTTCTTAACAAATTTCATCTTAATGGATTCAGTAGATCCAGAGATTACCCCCTACAACCTCACAAACTTTACCTCTTTATAATATTAGTATAGATAGATATATGGATACGAGTTACTATCGCTAATACAGACTAAATTACTAAAAACATTAGTATTATATCATTTATTTCATTAATAAATAATCTATTTAAATTTTAGACGATGATTCAGATGAGGCGCCGACAGAAGTTTCATTCAAAAAAGAAAAACGTAAAAACAAAACTGAAGCTGTTAGTGAAAACGAAACAGGTCTGTTTAATTTTTGAGTCAAATATTGTTTTTTTTTTATATAAATACCTATTATTTGTTATATCCAAATATGCTGGCACAAACCTGTGGGCACTAAACCTAATTTAGCTACTGTAAGAGTAAGAACTATTTGTAGAATGCCAAAAGACCTAAAATTAATATGAATAGGCTGTTTCTGAAGATTTGTCAGAAGACATGTATCTCTCAATGAATTAATGCTTACGTATTGCTATATAATGTCATGAAAACAATGATAAAATTATAAAATAAACTTTCTGGTATCTTCATTATCTGTATTTAAAAAAAACGTAAAACACATACTATTGCTCCATTCTTATGGGAAATAAATAATGAAGAATTTCTATGTAAGGTTATCTTTCACTTGTGTACTTACTGTAATATATTGTATGAAATATGTAAACAAAATCACATATGGAATGCCTAATATGGCCAATATTCCCATTTATTACATTTCATTCAATATTTTTTCTTTTATAACCAAATAAATGAATGACCCCTTTAAATCTTCAGTAAAAAAAAATCATTTATTTTACATACCTTTAAAGTTTTATGTATACATTAAGAAATTATTTTGCTTCTAGATTTGGCTACTAACATATCTATCAATAAAACACCTGCCAGTGAGAAGAAAAAGAAGGCTAAGAACGCGCATATAGAAAACCAAGCAGGTACTAAATATTTATGTACTATATATTTTTTTTAATTATTCAATAATTTAGGTATTAATAATATTATTATAAATTTTTTTCAATTTACAGAAGATGAAAATGTTGATGATAGATCATTGAATGCTTCATTAAGTGTTAAAAAGAAAAAGATATCTACAGGTCAAGTACAAGAAACTGAGCCAAATGAAGGTTAGTGTTTTTTTTTTCTAAAGGTATATAAGGTAAAAAATAATAATAATTTGTTCATACATAATATTTATTTTATGCCTTTTTAGATCTTCAAGAAGGACAAGCTTTGAATGTTACATTAACCAAAACTCCAGCCAGCCAGAAAAAGAAAAAACGCACATCAGTGTCCAAAAACGAGATGAATGGTAATTTTTTTAACTTATTCTCATCTGATTTTATGTTCATAGTTATTTATGTTATTTTCATATAGTTAAAAGTTAATAAATGTATATGTTTATAATTTATTCCAGAACCTGATAGTGCACTTGATACGTCATTGAACAAATCCTCAAGTGATAAAAAGAAAACGAGTTCCTTAAATGTAACAAAAGAAATTGAGCCATATGAAGAAGGTAAATATATTATCTTATATATAAAATTTCCATGTCACAATGTTAGTTACCGTACTCCTCCGAAACGGCTTTACCGATTTTTACCAAATTTTATATGCGTATTCAGTAGGTCTGAGAATCGGCTACTGTCTATTTTCCATACCCCTAAGTGATAAGGATAAGGGTGGACCTCCCAGACCCCACCCCAGGGACGAACCCGAGCGGAGCGAGGGTGAGTCGCTAGTATACTATAAAATCAAAGAATCTTTTACAAATGCTTTCAAGATACGACGGAACTATTTTTATTCGTAAGAAAAATGCTTTCAAAACCCGTATATTTCTATATATATAACGTTCAAATTAGTTAAAAACAAAGACAAGAAATTTAAGTATACAGCGACGTAAGTTTTTTTTTAATTTTAAACCATTGTTTGATTATTATGATTTAATTTTTATTACAACAGTTCTCTATATTTTGAATTATAAATTTTGTCCAGAATCGTTTTCGTGATTTAACTTGGAGCTATATGTATTAGTTACCTTTGTTTGATATTAATATACATATATAAGCTCGCAAGTTTTTACTGGGAAATAAAATTTTAGGTTTGTAGTTCAAAACAGCTTAAAATGTATTAATGTAATATAAATTGTTATATTAATAATAGAATTATTTTTTACAGATCTTCAAGAAGAACAAGCCAATAATATATCATTGATCAAAACTCCTGTCAGTCAGAAGAAGAAAAAGAAGCACACATCTGTATCACAAAATGAGATAAATGGTAATTTATTTTATTTGCTTTAATATAAGATGTTTGGTTATACAACGAATAGGTTGAGATAGCCCTGGAATAAAAGAAAAGAATAGGTAGGTATAAAAGATACTTTCGTAATTGCAAACTTATTAAATTTTTAATGATTAAACTTATTAAATGTATCAAATTATTTGTTTAAAATTAAAAAAAAACTTAAACTTTAATAAAATTTAACATTGCACTGTAACATGACCAAAGGAGAAAAATGTGCTCAGACAAATATTTAGTATGGTGAAAGCGGTTTGTAGAACTCACTATTTTGGCAAAACAATAATTTGTAAGTGGCATAATCTACAGATAAATAAAGGATCTAGCTGTACTTCCATGGCGAAAGTGCCTCCGATAGGAACCTATATTGTAACCAATGTTATATTGTAGAGGACACTAATAGTAATTGATCCAGTAAATATTAGATCTATATCTTAATTAATTGAGGAGCTATTTGAAAAAAAGTGCCTGGAGACGACTTTTTTTCAAAGCGATATATCTTAGTCAATAAAGTTAGCAAAATAAAACAAAATGTAAGTGTTATAATTAGCTTTATAGTTTATTTTATAGCTGTTTCCTATGGGCCAGGCCTAAATAAAAGTATTAAAAAAATGCAAATAAAAATTTTGTCAATCGATTTCTATCAGATATAATTAAATTACCACTTTGAAAAAAATACATAATAATTGTCTATATATTGTCTTATAGCATGCCAAGTTTCATTAAAATCCTAAGGGTGCAACATGTCAAAAAAAATCAAAAGTATGTGAGTAGGCACTTTACGACCACTATGTTGCCGCTTTTATCTTGCATAACCTTTTTAGTTTTTACCCGACTGCAAGGAAAGGGTTATGTTTTTCGCCCCTATTTTATTTGTAATATTCTTTATTCCTTCATATCTTCCAAACCACTCGATGGATTTCTTTTATTAAGGTATAGTTAGATTCGTCTCATTACTCCAAATGTACTTAGATAGGTGACATAAAAAAATTGGGACTGCTAGATTCCTTAATGTGAAAAAGAAAAAAATTAAAATCTACGAACTATGTCAAGTGGGTTATCGTTGAATAGGTATTTAAAAAATCATTTTTAAGTTTCTTTTATCATTTTTCATTTTAAATAACAGTTTAGGATATATAATGATTTAAAGTTGGTTAACAACCATTTTAGCTAATTTTCCTACTTAAAAATACTTAAAAAGCTGTAAATAAATAAATATGTTATAAAAATAAAAAACCCGACTGCATAAAAGCTAACTAAAAAGATAAAAACAAGTTCACGCTCAGCTAAAAAACAAATCTCAATTAATATTTTTTCTAACTTTGCCAGATGGAATTGAAGAGGTTGATATAAACACATCTCTAAATAAGACCCCTAATAATGGAAAGAAAAAGAAGCAGCCTTCAATCTCGATTGATAATGACCAAGCAGGTATTTTCTCTCACTTTCAGCTTCACTTATAAGTTTAATTTTACATTAAAAATAGGAGCAGGTAATAAGCTATGTCTATTCTGAATTTCACCTAAATCTGAGCCTTTGCATTGTAATAAGTATTATAAATGTCAAAGTTTGGATGGATGTTTGTTACTTAATCACGCCAGAACGTCTGAACGGATCTGGGTGAAAGGCACAGAGATACATTACAGTCTGGAGTAGCACATGGGTTACTTTTTATCCCAAAAAAAAATGTACGGTTCCAGTGAGATAGATTTGTTTCTTTTCGAACTTGTTTTTGTTTTTGCTAGTAAGTAATAAGTACAAATGCATTGACCTACAAATATTTCGCATTTATTGGTTGTATTGTCAGCAATCCTTCTGGATCAATAATCCAAACATTGATACTTCTAATGTAAGCAAGATATAAAAAGAATATTTACTGAACATACTATTTATCCACATGATATTAGCTAATTATGAAAAAGATACATTAAAACTTTTATTTTTTTAGAACCATTAATAGAAGATGTGTCCAAAATTAAGACACCAGGTAGTCAAAAGAAGAATGAGAAGTCTCAAGAGAATGTACAAGGTAATTTCGTGTTTTTAGTTTTATAATATTTAATGTTAATTAATCCTTTTTTTATATATTGTACATTACAAAGAATTTTAATGGAAATAAAATTTAAAATTTTGAAAACACTTAATTAAAATCTTAAATCTATTCAAACTTACTAACAGACAATATTACATACTAAACCACTAGGTATATAATTATTTCATATTGCTTAAATCTCTTATATAAAGAATGTCACCACTAAATGAGGTTTTTGAAATCCTAAATGAAATAAAAGACTCCAAAATGGGGAGACAGTTTATAATTTTTGAAGTTAAAAATATTAAAACTGCTGTTTATAATACCGATGGGAAATCGCATCGAGCTCACTGCTTGACCTAGTATGATAATATTAACATCATTTTTTTTATATATTTTGTTATAAAATCGCTTAATGTGTCTAAAATAAAAACGCCAGGCAGTCAAAAGAAGATAGTACAAGAATCTCAAGAGCAACCAGGTTGGTTCTAGAAATCTCATATCGAATATTAAAAACATGCATATGGGACATTCAACGCCAAATCGGACCGGTTTCAAAAGTTTTTATTTTAGATTTTCTTAATATTTTGCTATTTTAAGTACCTCTCAAAAGAGGCTTCCTGGTAAATATTGAGATTTTTTTGGTCACTGGTTGAAAACCGCTTTTTTTTTTGGTTTTTTGCTTATAACTTTTTAAGTTAAAAGAGCGGTTTTGAACCAGTGATTAAAAAAAACCCAAAATTTACCAGGAAGCCTCTTTTGAGAGGTACTAAAAAATATCAATATATTAAGAAAATTAAAAATAAAACTTTTTGGAAACAATCCGATTTGACGTGTAATGAATGCTCCATATATATGCACATACAACAAAGAAAAATTGGGGTGAAATGTGGTTATTTTGTTTTTCTTATTAAAAAATACATGTATTTTGTTGCTAGATATTCCTGAGATGCAAGTAACGAGCTCGAAGAAACGTAAAAGGTCTCTCAACATGACTGTTGAAGAAATTGGTGAAGGTATAAAACTAATCTCAAACGAATACTTAAATATATTAATTGCTTATCATTATTTTTTTTATCATTTAAAATATTTCATTAGATGGCGAAAATAACGTTCCTACAAAATTGAATGAATCGCTGGTTGGAAGTCAAAAGAAGAAATTAAAGATATCCCAACAAAGTGAGGAAGGCATTCTAGGTAATAGATAACTTAAAAAAATATTTTATAATTTTGTATACATTCCATATTAAATTGTTTCTAACTATTTATATTATTATATAGAAAATAACCAAGAAGAAACGAAGTACGCTGATGGTAAAAAGCAAAAGAAATTGAAAAAACCAGATAATCTCCATGTTGAAAATGAGACTCCTGGTATAGGTATAGTAAAGTTTAATTTAACAAAACGAGACTTGAAACACATATTATTTATTGTATTCATTACTAAGTTATATTCATTTTAAATTTTGTTTTACAGAAATTTTACAAGCAAATAGAAATAAACGTAAACAACGAGAGGACGATGACGAATATATAGTTTCGAAGGTATTTAAGAGTTACTTTAATTAAAAATATCATTTCACAATTATGTTATTATTAATCGCTTACTGCTTTTTTAGGTTTTGAAACAAAATTCTTTCGACAAAAAAGTTCCTCGATTACCACCAAGCATATTAAATCAATTGGATGAAAATCCCCAAAAGGAAATCCATGTGTCAAAGAAAGCTAAAGTAATATCAACAACAGACTTTGTAGTAGAAGAAACTAGGAAACGAAGAAATAAGCCATCAAATTATTTAGAAGAAAGTGTGTATCTCAATGATGATGAATCTAAAAATAAAAAATTAAAGAAACACCTTCATAAACCCAAAGTTTTACCGTTTGTGCCAACAGCATTAACATCTGGTAGCGGTTACACAACTAACTTCAAAGTGAATGTCATACCTAAAGAAATCAAATTCATTGCTCAAACGAGCAACATCTCTAACTTTAAACAAGAATATTTAAACAAAAGAATCAAAAGACAAGGAACATATGAATTGTATAAAAGAAATAGGAACATTAAAATATCTAAGTTTTAGCATTTGTACCTTTATATAATTCATAAAACTATTCCGCCTCAATTTATGCCATCTTGACATTGGAATTGTACTCATTGCTTTTTATAAGACTGTTATTAATTTTTATATTTAGAAAATGGTGATATTACATGATAAGCTCTTGTTGCGTTTCATTATGCTATTAGGCGACATATTATCTTGCATTGTGAACCATATCTTCTAATTTGCTTTTATTATTAATAGGATTGTTTTTAAAATATTACACTTAACAATGTTTCATATGTATACTTATTTGTTTTATTTTAAATTGAGATTTATCTCAGGAATACTTGTGGTTGGAAAAATGGACTATTGAAAAATAGTTAAATTCATTTTTACAACAATTTGAATGTTACAATTGGATGTTTATGTAATTGACAGCATTATTTTGTAATAAATAAAGATTTTTTTATTGTTAATATTTAGGAATTGTTTGCTGGCATGTCTTTGTGTTATGTTATTATTTTAAGTTATTTGTAAAGCAGGAGGAATTGTTTATGTTTCCCGCCATTACTTGTTTAGCTGAATAAAAGTTAATTCTAGATGGCGCTGGTGATCAAAATTTATATCGCCCATGTGCCGTGTTTTCCTTTCTAAATTAGTTACTTATTACCAAACCAAATGTTTCTTTTAATAAACAAGTTCTTTATTTAAAAACGATTATTTTTGGTTAGTTACTCTTAAGAAATTCTGCACTTAAACAATAAAATTACTTCCCGCCTTATCATGCCGGTGTAAACAAACCGCCATGTTGTCGAAAATGGACGAGTCACCATAACTGGTAAGTTGTAGCTGACTTTATTTAAATTGAATTTAATTTAAAAAATACATATCCAAATATTCATATATTTTTTTATAAAATAAAATACGTAACATTGAAATTTGCAATTCCTATTTTTATCGAAAAAAAGTATCTAAACAAGCGTGACGTCAATGTGTAGGCCATTCTGAACCAATAATATTTGCTTGCTGCTAGTCACGTGGTATAAGCCCGCCAATAGAAACTCGAGCCATTCTTTGTGTACCTTTTCACATAATAGCAAAACAGAATACATAGTCTATGGAGTGAGTGGTGTTATATTTGTCAATTTCATGACGCTAAAAACGTAAATGTGTGAAATTCAGGATTATTCTATTGAGCATAAGGATATTTATTTGGATAAATATTCGGTAAGTTATATTTTACACGAATGTATAAGTTATATCTTGTATATGTCATATTACGGGCAATGAGAAAGTAACAGGCCCATGTCCCGCTCTTTTTAATGTCATTCATTCATAATGCATGTTTGTTTTATAACATAATACTAAAAATTGGGCTATAATCGTATATTTATATTTAGTATAGATTTTTAACATGTGCTCTTGTTATATTATTGGTGTCAAAGTGGCGGGAAATCATTCTACTTTGTTACGTAGTCTTGTTAAAATCATTACGTGTTATGGCTGATATGTAACTTTTTAGAAATAATACCATTTACGTACAATGATAATATAACGTAGGGTTATAAAGTTTTTCTATTTAATTTCAAAACACATTTCTAAACACGCGGTGTATAAATATTTGTAACGGACGAAAATGTTACATGTTTTGTCTCTCTCTCACACATTCATTGAGCGGACGTATGATAAGGATGGAATCTGTATTATTATTATTATTATTTAACAAGTTATTTTAGTAATTACTGACGAATAATTTGATTATGTTTTCTTTTAAGGCGTTTCTTTAATGTAAATACAAATTAGCATTAAAACGAAATATTATTAAATAACTTAATTACAATAATTGATATCAATTGTATATCTAAAACGGCGCCAATTCGCCGTCAATGAACTTAACGTAAGTAGTAACTATACGTGTTGATAGTGCATACCTACTTGCAATATTGCTATGTATGGCGTTCTATAATATGACCCAATAGTTGCGAATCGTCATCGCTTGCATACTTGAACTGAATTAAATGTAAATATTTTATAGTTTATCATTACTTAATTTAACACATTTAATTTAGTTTTACAGCAATACATCCAATACCTATATTTTATAAACTTTTACGATATCACATAGTGTATGTATTATACGCTATGGATTATTATTAAATATGCTGTTTATATAGATCGATTCTGTCTACGAAGTAGTAATGCGGTTCCCACGGCCGGTTTCGAGCGAGAATTTCAAAACGTTTAACAATGAGTGCACCTCGTCTATGTGTTTGTGTGTTATCGAACGGACAAACTTGTGTGTCGTATGCCACAGTGTATAATATTCAGCAATATGAAGACTTTAGTATACTATAACATATGAAGTTGGACTGACTTACATTGGAATTAATTAGAAATATTTTCAATACTTCTTAAATATTACCTTCCACAATCGTTTAATCGAAAAGTTGTATAATTATTTAATATGTTTATCTATACTAATATTATAAAGAGGTAAAGTTTGTGACGTTGTAGGGGGTAATCTCTAGATCTACTGAACCGATTTAGATGAAATTTGGTAAGAAAATAGTTTGAGACCCTGGGAAGGCCATAGGATTTTTATCCCGGAAATCATCCTTTAAGGGGGTGAAAATAGGGATGAAAGTTTGTATTGGGCAACAAGCTAGGGACGAACCCGAGCGAAGCGAGGGTGACTCGCTAGTGTATTATAAATTATAATGGCGTAAACTATGATTAATTCAATTCTTTGTTGAATATTAATACGTTAATCTTACATTATATAAGATTACATATTATAAGAAATTACTAACATTATTAAAATATATTTAAGTTAATAAATTATTAATACACCTTGTAAACAAACTATTGGTGCTAGTCTGTGGTAAGTGCACTCAACGAAAAAGGGACTGGCTGCAACCTGTTGTAGTGTGCGTATAGTGTCAATGTAGTACATAGTAGATTTTGTATATGGATATTGGATAGCATGCACACACCTGTGGTTGTTCCGTCAGCCGTTACACTCTCCCCTAATGTTAACGGTTGGTGTTAGTTGGATAAGCGAAAACAAAAACTTCCTTCCCGTTTTACTAATTTTCTTTAAAATACTCCATTGATCAGACAATAAATTAACTCACATCTTTATATTTATACACATACAGCCAATTCAACTTTCTGTTAACCTAGTAGATAGTAATTGTTCTACATTTAATTATTATATACCTAATAGTTAACAATTATATACAAAACAAATAAGAAAGTTTTTCGTTTTATCTGCTGACTAACTTTTGAAGCTGGTATGTATTAATTATAGGCACCAGTATTTTACACCGGAACCAGAAACTTCTGTAGGGTAACTTGTGTGTAGGAGGTATAGTTCTTTGATTACATGGCTTCCTAAACATTTGTCGTAGTATTTTGTTTCGGTAAATTAAGAAAAAACCTTACTGTGTGCTAGCGTGCTACGTTTTATTTTTTAATTAATTGA
Source organism: Brenthis hecate (assembly GCA_951806755.1). NCBI lineage: Eukaryota > Metazoa > Arthropoda > Insecta > Lepidoptera > Nymphalidae > Brenthis > Brenthis hecate. The sequence continues at coordinate 3,016,376 of OX638269.1, forward strand.
ATTATTTTAAGGAAAATTTAAATGTACTATTTAATTTAGGATACAATTATATTCTTAGACATTATTTCTTATTTATTATTGATTTAATTAGTATTATTATAAATTAAGAATGATGAGTCTTACTTATCATACAAGGTTGAGTCAAATACTTATTACGTTGAGGGCGTTGACCCGGCAGGTGTCATCATTCTGTAAATCGCGAACAAACAAGTGAATATTCAAGTTAGTAAAGACAAATTCGAAAAAAATCTCTAATTGAAGTCAAGTTTTACAAGTTGTAGCTAATTTACTATTTGTTTAAAAGACAAATGACTTAACATTAAGTTTAATTATATAATATACTTAAGAGATATTTCAGTTATTACTAAAAACTTTTTAAACATTTTGCCTAACTACAATCCTGAAGTCCAGACATAATAAAATATATAAAAGTTTATGCAGAGAATATTTCAGTTTCCCTCCCTTTTAAAAGGAAAGTAGACGAAGGGGAGTGACTGCGCCGCACACACAATCAATACGGAACCCCTCCTATTTTATCCCAACACTGCGCGCGCAGGAAAATTCATCTAAATTATTTTCGCGCCAAGCAACTTCATAGAATTTTCCTCTTGAATTTATATTAAAACTTCTTAGTGACTGTAACGACTAAAGAAAAACACGAAAAGTACTAATAAAAATGACAAGATTATTAAAAATTAAAAATAAGATACTGGGAAGGTACTGAGGAAATAAAACCAAATGAAAGCAACTTTAATTTTAATATATTAATGAATCGGTGCGAATTTTTGTATTAAATTTATCTTAGATTAGGTAGTATTTTTCAATTTTTCGTGGTAATACTGGCCGCCAGCGTAGACATAAGGTAATTTGTACAAGCAGACTACGGCGAGTTCAAGGCGATCGCGCGCGGTCAGGTTCGAGGACACTAGGCGGCCCCTCACGGCGCCTCTATGGCCCCACTATCCTTTGCTGAAATTATTTCTCGACATCTTTTGCTAAATAAAGCGAAGAGGTACAAAGCAGGAGAAGCTTAAACAACTTAAAAATATTGACTAATGTAACTCGACTGGCTTTTGTTACAAGATAAACAACACAGGCATGCTCTAAAAACTGACGGTTCGATTTTGCCGTTGCCGACTACCTGCTCCTTCACAAAACATTTTTTCTGAACACAAAATAACATTTGAAATGTGAGCCAATTTTAAAACTTACACTCCGTATAATATCATCTTTTCCGGTATTTAAATAATAACGAACTTTGGTTGTCTTTATCACACATCGCATTCTTTTACAAAATTTGTTGTAATTTTGATGATAAAATTCATTCATGCCATGCAAAACACGTTTATTGAATGTCGTAAACTTCAGACGGTGTTTCCTTGTTAATTTTTTGTGGTGTTTTTAAATGCCAACCTACTAACCGTAAGTTATAAATTATAATAAAAGAAAGGTATATTATTTTACATTCTGAATTTTATTAGTTCTAATTATAATTGTGATTATTGAAAAAAATCTGAACGTATTAGAGAGTCAACCGGGTTATCTAAGTGCTCGTAAGATGAAAAGCAGTTCAGAAATATCTTTTAATAGTTCCTATTTCATATCGCACGTAAGCGAGATGAACTCTAAGTAATAAAGAGCGAGTTCATGGCCCTCTGTGGCATGGCTCTACTCAGTACTGCCGAGACGGATCTACAGACATTTTCGGCCCGTGAAACACTTTAACATAAAAACAGTGAATAAATATTATGGAGGCCTCAAGACATGTATTCTGAGCTCTATTAATTTGCCTTCATAATAGAAATCTTTTAAATTTGTTTTAAAAATTGTATGTACGTAAGTATATAAGTAAGCATTACACTCTATATTATAAACAAAGTAGTTATTAAATTAAAATTTTCATATTTATTTCAACGCGTGAACCAACAAAAATATCAGCAGGCAGCCTTTCGTTAGCTCAAAGGGCGCGGTATGGCGGCTGCGATGTCATTAGGGGTCGATTCACCCTCTTTCGATCTCCTATACCCATCTCTGTCTGCCACCCCACTTTAGAGTTTCTCTCTTGCTGATTTGATAAAATATATAACCCAAAATTATATGTGACGCAGAAAATCTTGACTTAGTGATTTCCTGCAGCTAGAAATGTAAACAGATTTTTTTATCAATCAAATGTATGATAGCGATTAGTAGAAAGTAAATGAAAAAAAAAACTGTAAACTTTGTTCCCGATTGGCTAAAGATATCATATACACGTTTTCTCTTATCTGTCAGTGCACTCATTTCGCATTCAGAATAATATTTTGTATATAACATTAAGTTTATTATACAATGAGTATTGAGAACACAATCCATTTTTATGTAAATCAAGTCGCTCCATATTTTTTAAGATTATCATCTCTTACTGAGCTCAAACAATATATTATATATTAATAATAATACAATGGCACAGGAATTAGTACACGTTTATTATTTCATTTAACAACAGGCAATTGTGAATTCACTATAAGACTAGATATTTTAAAGTTTTCACGTAGTAATTTTAATGCTGTTTAAGTTGTTTTCAAAAGAAAATTTATTAATCGATTGGCTCTATTATCGTTTTTTTAATTAAAATATAAAACTTACTTCTAAATATCAATTCGTTATAACCATGTAATGTGAAAATAACTATAAGTAGAGTCAATAAATGGTATGTATTATTAGATCATCAGACGACAAAACTAACGAGAGATAATTTATTGAATAAGAGTTGCACATCGTTTATTGAAGTCAATTCAATCGTATAGTGTGAACTACAATGTAATAGCAAGGCGATAAAATAACATCTGCCGATTCCGTTCTTTCCCATGAATTTTATTTCATGCTCTGCTACCTTTATTCCTTAACTATATAGTCATTCCTTTGGCTTCTTTTATTGTTCAATTGTAAAAAAAGATAATGACGTTGTGACGACTTTAAAACATTTATTTTGTAGACAATACGAGTTTCAAACAAAGAAATACGTGAATTGTGGATTTTAAATATGGATATGAAGGCCGATAAGTTATTGCGATTTTGGACTATAAGCGTGATATTTAATGTTTACTTTTTCATCAAAATTATGCACTTTTAGAAAGAAGTTATACATAGTCTGCCCATATATAGGTGTTTTACCACGAACACTGGGTAACGGAATAAGATGTTTATTTATAGGTGCGATAGTTTCGACAAAAAATGTGGTCCCGAAACTTGGAAGCCTTCCGATGTACAACTCCATGAAGGTTTTTTTGTACACTCACTAGGTAGTAGAACCAGCCATCCTGTCCGGCATCTCGCCTTCACAACAAATATTTTGTTGGTGTAGGTCTACGAAATTATGTTATGTACTAACAAAAAAAACTTACAAGTACTACTATAATATCACTTACAAATTTTATAAGAAATATTGCATTCTAATTTATAAACTAGGGCTGTATCAATTACAGTTATATGACAAATGAGACATAGTTTCTGACCAGTTTTACAAAATAATATTAGTCCATTTACGGAGTTTACATTTCATGTCCTTTAAATGAGAACAAACGAGACAGCATTATAAATATAGACTCTTACTCTTTCATTGCTAAGGCGCGCATACCAAGAGATGAAAACCGGTTTCACTATAGAGTATAGGAATACATTCCCGTCTTCCTTCCATCACGAAAAAATGCTTGCTGTTTTTGAAACAAAAAATGGCGCGAAAGTTTTACATCTATTTTACTATCAGTTGATGCCATCATTAACATTTATTTTTGTTATAGGCGTGCTTAGACATGGATTTGTACATAACCGATTCACTCCAGGACATGCTGGACATGGACATCAAAAATGAAATAGCAACAGATTTAAGCAGCATAACAGACTTTTCCGTTAGTATTTCCGATTACGCTTAAAATTAAAAATAATAAATACATACATAAATTTATAAAATATATACATACATTTTAATTTCAGGACTCGTTAGGATTAAATTTTTCAGAAATGCCACCGTTATTGGATATGGACACAGATAATTCAGTAACCTGGCTCAATAACTCCTCTTCCAGTTTTGTACATAATCTCGATTTATACGGGTCAGAAGCGAACGCTGTTATGGTTAATCCGAACTCGGTTATGCCTTCATCCTTTGCCGAAACACCAGTCAAAAGTATCGTCAAAGAAGAAGCATCTAACCTTTTATTAACATCAGCTGCCAACAATGATCTCAATAACAGTACGTCTCTATCCAGTCCAAAGGAGGAAAAGAGTCACTTAACGTTTTCCCCGAATACAATAAAAGTTTCAAAAGTTCAGGAACCCGAAGAACCACCGCCTAAGAAATCAGAGGAAACCACGCAAATGGTTATATACGTCAGAAAGCAAGACAAAACTGTAGTAAAAGACTTGTTAAAAGATTTAGACACTAGTAAAACTAAGAATATAACACCAACGATAACACCAACAGTTCGAATAAAAGCGAGTCAACCGGAAATATTGAAAGTTAATAATAAAAACTGTTCAATTCTAAATAGCCAAAAAATAACACAAACGCTAGGAACGAAGACCATTATATCGGGTAATATACACATATTGGATGCGCAACAATCTAGGACAATTTTAGGTAACGGTAACAAAAATCAAGCGACCATCTTGATAGACAACTCGTCTTTAAATAATAGTAGGCAAATAATAAAGACCGCGGTGAGTGGGGCCTTCACTGTGGACACGAGTCAAGGGAAGTATGTGAATAGCAAAGCGGTAGCGGGGGAATTCCCGAAACCGGCCTATTCCTATTCCTGCCTGATAGCAATGGCGCTAAAGAACTCCAGGACAGGAAGCTTACCGGTCTCGGAAATTTACAATTTCATGTGGTACGTTGTTTTTTCGTTATGTCGTCGTGTGTTATAAGATAACCTTTTTTACTTTGTAAACATGATATGTAATACCTTTATAAAATGTAGCTAATTGTGTATTTTAATTGTTATTCTTGGTTATGTTAATAATATTATTGTCTTAAAAATCCTTTACTATTTCAGCCAACACTTTCCGTACTTCAAAACAGCGCCAAATGGATGGAAAAATTCTGTACGGCACAATCTTAGTCTAAATAAATGTTTTGAAAAAATAGAAAAACCTTCAACAAATGGAAGTCAAAGAAAGGGTAAGACAATTATTTTTTTAAAGTCGAGAAAAAATTAATGTATATTCTTAAAAATACAGATTTACTTAGGTGGTTTTTACAAAATAATCTACAGGCAGTAATAAGTCATTAGTAGGCATTAGATTAAGTAATTTCAAGATTAAGCTAAATTTGTAAGAAAAAAGTAAATTTTTGTAATTAAGTAATTTTATATGAAAGTATTAATTATCGGATTCAAAAATGTCTGGACAATGGCACTGAATAACAAATAGACATAAATTGTTATTTCAATTACAGGTTGCTTATGGGCTATGAATCCGTCGAAAGTTGGAAAAATGGATGAAGAAGTTCAAAAATGGTCCAGAAAAGATCCACAAGCTATCAAGAAAGCAATGATTTATCCAGGTAATTATTAGAACATCAAGTCATGGTGTCCAACTGCCCTACTATCAAAAAACCAATGATTATATTTTTTCCAACCCTAGATAATCTATATAGACGTCTAACGAAGTCTATACAGGGAAATAGTGCGATTTGAGATGAAGATGAGGCGCACCCGACTATCATATTTACTTTAATATGGCAGTTGCTTTAGGGTTAACGGGTATAACTCCCATACTAAAAGATGCCACTATAGTGCTTTAACTTCGAAAATGTTGCTTGATTTGGTTTGGTGGTGTTGTGATTTGGTTGAAAATAGATATTTTTAGGGTTCCGTACCCAAAAAGTGAAATGGGACCCTATTACTAAAACTCCGCTGTCCGTTCATATGTATGTCTGTCCGTCTGTCTCCAGGCTGTATCTCATGAACCGTGATAGTTAGAGTTGAAATTTTCACAGATGCTGTATTTTTATTGCCGCTATAACAACAAATACTAAAAACAGAATAAAATAAATATTTAAGGGAGCTCCCATACAACAGACATGATTCTTTCGCCGTTTTTATAGGTAATGGTACGGAACCCTTCGTGCGCGAGTCCGACTCGTGCTTGTCTGGTTTTTTAACTTTTTTTTTGTTAAAATCAACGGTACGCCTGCTATATGGATTGTATATATGTGTTACTAGCATGCAAATACATAGGCAAGTAACAAGTTAAACTCGAACATTCCAGAAAGCCTCGAAGCATTGGAGCGCGGCGAGATGAAGTACAGCGGGTTCGGCAGCGACAACGAGGTGGACGACGAGGCGGACGCGGACGCGGACGTGGAGGACGCAGACTTCGAGATAGACCCCGAGGTCAAGGACGAGGTCGAGGAGGAAACTGTCATTGAGCAGGTGGAGATTGTTCATAGCTTGCTTTCCAATACAACCTTTCATCCCCATCTTCACCCTCTTGATGGGATGATTTCCGGGATAGAAAGTATCCTATGTCCTTCACAGGAACTCAAACTATTTTCTTACCAAATTTCATCTAAATCGGTTCAGTAGATCCATAGGTTACTCCCTACAACGTCACAAACTTTAAGATTGTGATGTACAATTGTCACATTAAAATCGAATTTTTCAAGCCTTTTTTAAAAATAGTTATAGATTTAGGTTTTTTTTCATAATTATTGAAATATTACATGTAATATAGGAGATGCTTAAATTGTTTGTTCTACGAACTACGTTGTTTAGCCTTCGCTCACATAAAAATGATAATGTCCATATAATTTTAATTTTATTATTTTCATAATAAAACGTATTTTACAAAAGGACAGGGCGGTATAGAAGAATTTAAAAATTGATCACGACGAGAATAGAAAATATGGGGATTAAAAGTTTATTTTACATTCCGGTATTCAAAATAGTTTCGTAAAAAAATTCCTTTTAGCTAACTGTAATATAAGGATCATCCAGACGAATCAAATCAGCTCAATATTTGTATAATTTACAGAATTAAAGACTTAGATACTGCAAGGCTCGTGTACAATCGCGTTTTTTTTTTAATTATTAACAAATAATAAAATCGCACTAAAATACTTGTTTTTGAATATACTGCTGTGTGTGGGATAAGTAGTTGACATTGAGCCGTTTTGTATCCTCTGTGAGTGACCCCTTGAGAATGCAAGCAAATACGATAGCTAATGTTCAATGTCAAGCCATAATGTCAATTGTGCTAATCTCTTTTTTTGTTTTTGGGGATCCATATCACTTAAGCATTCACAATAAAGAGTTATTATACACATTTTTTTAATTAATCATTAATATTTTATTTCATAAAATAATGTACATTTATATACAGTATCCCTACTGATTCAATATCAAAAATCCCTCCAGTGGTTTTTCCGTGATGCGGTAACAGACATACAGACAAAAATTCTAAAAACCATAGATTGGGCCTCTGTATCGATAATAATGTTTATTTCAATAAGATTTTCCAAAAAATATTTAATGTACAGATTCGGCTTAGTTACAATTTTATTATATGTATAGACAATGTCTTGTTACGAGATTTTTATGATCTTTGTTTTGTTAAATTTGTGTATAGCAGAATAACTATTAAAAAATCTAAAAAAAAATCTATTTCATACTTAAGCGTCAAAACGTACATAGGGACAAACCTCAGCGAAGCGAGGGTGAGTCGCTAGTGTATAATAATAATGATAAATAGTGTAATAACTATTTCATTTAGATAATTAGCTTGAAATACTTAGTTGAAGTCCTTATTTCAAAATCTGTTACTTATTTTGTGAGTTTGTATAATTTTATTTTTTTGTGGATATATCAGAGATAATAAATTAGTCTTTTATATTTGTATGTTAATTTTAAACACTTATCTTAAATCCGTTAATTTTGCGATAACATGAAGTCACTTTTAAGTATGATGTCATAATATTATAGTTTTTGTTGCTTAACATTTGATGTTTTTCCTGAAATTAAATGGCTGTTTTATAATTTTATAGTGTCTGCACAAAGTCTACACGTAGTATTGGAATATTATTAATTTTGAACAAAGAATTGCAAAATTTAAATATTTATTACAACTCACCACAAAAAAATTACATAATTTAACTACTTATATGTGTATATACATATGTTATTCCATTCTTTCAAGATAAAAGACGGCACAGGATTAAATTATGTCGAATTTATGAATGTCCAAACTTTATGATACATATATAAGATACAGTTTTGCTAAACTACCTACTTAAATTATAATAATATTTTATATATTAAATAAATGATTTTTTTTGTTTTACTAGTGGTAACCCAGTGATGGCACGCTCGCTTGGGAAATCAAGTGAAGCGGGTTCAAATCCCGGGTCTCACACCTCTGATATTTTCATGTGCGAATTATTTCCAACATTATTACCACTTGTCATACGGTGAAGGAAAACATCGTGAGAAAACCTGCATGTTTGAGAGAACCTAGCAAGTTTTTGAAAGACTTGTGAGCTCAGCCCGCACTTGGCCAGCGTGGTGGACTATGGCCTGATCCTCCTCGTATTGGTAAACCCGTGTCCAGCAGTAGGGCTTTAAAAAAGGGTTGAAGGAAAATTATAAATTTATAATAATTTAATATGTCTTTTTTCTTAGGAGGTGTCAGATCAAGAGTTAGAAGTGGAAGAAGTAGAAGGCACAGGAATGGTGGGAGGCACTTACCGTTTACTAGCAACAGGCACTTCGGCTCTCACCTCATACATCACTGATATAGAGTCTGGCGACGATGTGAGCGATATTGAGGTATGTTACTGTTTGGCTATCTGTTTGCCCATATTGTTAATCTTGCTAATCTTTATAGTGTACTAGCGGACCCGACAGACGTCCTCTATGAACGTTCTTAATGTTTTTATCTCCTACAAATAAAATATAAAGAAAAAATATTCCTGGAACCCTATCGCACCGCCACATACGAGTACAAATGCGAATCTTAAACAGCTCAAAGACACACAAAACAAATTCATCAAAATCGGTCCAGCGGTTTATGAGGAGTTCAGTGACATACACACCATGTACAGAATAATTATACATATAAAGATAGTGTATAGAATGTAGAATACCAGCTTTATTTTATTTAAATAAAACCTTCACTTGAGTTATGTTTTTAAGTTATAACTAAGCATAGTTACGAACATACTCTGTGTTAAAAATCTGTTATTTTTTCAAAAAGTTGACAAACTCAAATATCTCCTACAAATCTATAAACATTCAATATTCAATTTTATCAACACTGCCTTTTTATTAAATGTATTTTCTATTTATCTCCAATCAAATGATATTTATTATTATTATTAGTATATTTATATAAAAGAAATATGTTTTAGTTGGGGTATTTTCTATACTAATGTTATAAATGTGAAAATTTGGATATTTGGATGGATGTTTGTTAGTCAATCACACCAGAACGACTGAACGGATCTGAATGAAATGATTGGCACAGAGAGAGATTATACTCTGGACTAGCACTAAGGCTACTTTTTATCCCGGAAAAATGTACAGTTCCCGTGGGATAGATTTGTTTTTGTTTTTTTAGAGGCGAACAACCCATCTAAGCGAGGGTGAGCCGCTAGTCTTTTTATAATAATTATTATTTAATACTTTCTTAGATTTACGCGAATGTTTGACATTATTAAATAAAACTATCTTTTCGGATTATTTCGCGGATTTATTTTGATTTTTGGTTCCCGACGTTTCGAATGCTTTACAGCATCCATGGTCACGGGAGAGACAGGTGTTACATGTCTTGAAGGTATAGTTGTTACAGACAGCCGCTGTCTGTGCTGCTGTAAAGCATTCGTAACGTCGGGAACCAAAAATCAAAATAAATCCGCGAAATAATCCGAAAAGATAGTTTTATTTAATAATTATTATTATTGTTTTATTTAGTGTTTGAAAAGTAACTAATGTTTTAAACTTTTATGCACGCAGGTATTAGATCAGTCGTACGAAGAGATCGACATTGACGTCACAAAACCGGTCAAATTCGACTTATCTCTTACAGAAAACTATACGAGTAAGTATTACGTGTTAAAAGATTACTTCATTAAAAATTAAAATATTTATTAAATTATAGATTAAATAATATTCTAATGAAAAAATTGACATAATATTTCCTTGTAAATGTGTAGTAAATTAATTCCATTCGAGCTTCAAGACTGTTAATGTTTAGCTACACCGTTACTACGCTGAATAGAGAATACTTAGGTTTAGGCAAATATTTGACATTTTATATAAAACTATTTTTTAGCAGATTTATTTAAATTTTTGGTTCCCGAAGTTTTGAATGTTTACAGCAATCATGGTCACGGGAGAGCATTCAAAACGTCGGGAACCAATAATCAAAATAAATCAGCGAAAAAACCCCGAAAAGATAGTTTTATTTAAAATACGCTGTTTTAGGTGAAAATATAAGTAAGAATTTTAAAAATAACTATTAAGGAAACTAGTTACTTAATGAAATAATTCATTTTTTTTCATTAATTCTTAATCAATTTATTTCACGTTCTAAAACTAGTCTTCGGGCCAAGATAAAAATATAATTAATCGAACAGGTTCGAATCCACACAACGAATTCTATTATAATGCAGTGTAGCGTACGTAACGTTGAAGTTTCTATAGCGTAAATAATTTTCTATCTATTATGTAAAGCAGATTTTACTAATCATTTTTAGGGTTCCGTACACGAAAGGTGCCAACGGAACCTTTATTACTAAATCTTCGCTGTCCGTCCGTCGGTCCGTCTGTCAGAAGTCCGTATCTCATAAATCGTAATAAGTAGAGCATTGGAATTTTCAAAGAGTATGTGTTTCTATTGCCGCTATAACAACAAATAATGAAAATAAAAACACATGAAACATTTTTTAACATTCGTAATTGATCATCGAAGTTAATTTACTACACACATAGAGTAAAATTCATATTAATAAAAATTATATGTACGATTGTACGGAACCCTTGGTTTACGAATCGACTCGCACTTGACCGATTTTTATTAAAGTTAATTAGTTAATTAAAACTTAAATATATTTTGTACTTTGATTTTATTTATGCAAATAGTTTTATCGAGTTTACTCCTCCTACACCTGTTTACTAAATTATAATATTTAATTACTTTAACCTAATTAACTGAACATCCTTTCTAAAAAATAGTAATGGTTTTATTGGCTCAGTAACTCATACGCTTTTGTTCCGCCATAACCATTACACGTGAATTTTGCTTTATTAGTAGTAGTAGTAGTTAGTACTAGCAATTCATTCTCACTTCGCTCGGGTTCGTCCCTAGGTTGATTCCACATACAAACTGTCATCCCCATTTTCACCCTCTTAAGGGATGATTTCCGGGATAAAAAGTATCATATGTCCTTCCCAGGGTCTCAAACTGTCTTCTTACCAAATTTCATCTAAATCGGTTCAGTAGATCCAGGGATTCGTCCCTACAATGTCACAAACTCATAATTAACAAACTCACAAACTACCTCTTTATAATATTAGTATAGATAAATACTTTTTTTTTCAGTCCATCCAGCGAAAAGGGCGAAAACCAGTTACATATACCAACCAGTGACAACTCAAACCCACACGAGCAGGCGGAAAACTCCACTCGTCAATAGAGTCGCCTTAGTCTAAAATTTATTGTGATCAAAATATAAAACACATAAAATAAAACATATTTTCTTGAAGTAAGAAAAAAAATTTTGACATGAAAAGAACATATAAAGTTCGGTTAAATAACAAGTCGGTTAAGTTAAGAGTTGCTAACATCAACTTCTATGATTTGATAGAAAATGTATGTATGTATATTTATCCCTTTTTAATGTTGGACACCGGCCTCCATTTAAAATGAAGGGGATCAGGCCATAGTCCACCACGCTGGCCAAGTGAGGGTTGGCGGACTTCATATGTCTTTTTAAAACTTGATAGGTTATCTCAGACATGCAGGTTTCCTCGCGATGTTTTCCTTCACCATAAGGCAAAATGATTTGCACATGACAATATCAGAGGTGCGAAATCCGGGATTTGAACCCGCTTCACTCGGTTTCCCAAGCGAGTGCGTTACCACTGGGCTACCACTGTCAAATGTTAATAGAGAAATGTTTATTTATCATTGAATTTTACTTCCATAATAATATATTACTCAATGCCTTTTATACGTGATGATTATTCTGTATTTATAATAATGAAACTTGTCTATGGTTCGCTTCGAACTAGGCATCGAGTTAATATATTATTCAGGAAAAAGCAATATAAGGAAAAACATTATTGGCTGGGACTTGTTTCTAAATCATGAACATGGCAAAATAATTAACTTAATTTTTGTTATTAAGAAATACGCATTTAATTAGAATATGAATTAGCAATAATAATTGTAATGAAGAGTTGAAGTTAGCGACTCCCCGACCGACGCGACGGTGCGAGAACGCTAGCACTGTACTGTAGGGACGTGATAAGGGGCCATTCATTATTACGTAAGGGTCATATATGGGAGTTCTCAAAATTTCTACACGTCCTTATCTCGGGAGGAAGGGTAAAAGCCATTCTTACGTAATATTTTATATGTCGAAATATGCGATTTCTAATAGAATGATGACTATTTCACAGCTGAGCGTTGGGAAAAACACCTCTGAGATCTATTTTCTCTTTTTTAATGTACAATTGCAAAATTAAAAATCTGATTTACGTCAAATTATGAGTTTTAGCGCAATTAATTCTTTTCTTAAACGAGATAAAATCTTACGTAAAAAGGGGTAGGAGGGTACGGGAAATCTTATGTGCTCCGACATGGGGGGTAGGTTGGGGGTCAAAAATGATCAAAATTGACATTACGTAATCAATGAATGGCCCCTAAGTACCAGATAAGTGTATTTACGACAAAACACTCGTTACATATCGTACACTGTACATTTTATATTGTAAAGCACCACACAGTATATATAATTTTTGTTTCTTATTTGTCTCGAAATGATTGTTTTTATATAGTTTAAATGGTTGCAACCATAATCTCAGTACAAAACGTGTATTTGGCTGCTCTACTCATACGTTTTTTTATTAACGTTGATATTGACGTGTTTTAACAAAATTATGAATATAGCAGCAAGAATTGTAGCGGGTATATTAATGAAGTTCCCACCGCTTGTATGTACATATTTATTTTATTGTGTGCATTTTACATGTTGACGCTGGCAGCTTTTTCTCTCATTTTTTCACAAATTGATTCTGAGCCGATCATTATATTTTGTAACTTGCAAATGTTTTTTATATTCGCTATAAAAATAAGTAATATAAATTTACATTATAAGGAAACGTATCGGTATATTGAAATCATGTAATTCAATTTTATTGTATGAATAAAATTAGATCTCAATAATTTAAATTATAATTAAAAGTGTTTGGCTGAATTTACTAATTTGATGGGGGGCTTAGAATTAATTTGTACATAGTTATGTATGAAGCTTTCCCATACTGTTAATTATCTTCTGTTAGGCTTTAGTTTAGTATTTTGTAATATAAGAAATAATTGTCGAAATGGTGCATTATTTGTTTCATTAGTGATACAAACGTTATGGGAAAGCTTCCTAGTAATATAAGTAAAATGTCTTTTGTCTTGTGTTATTGGTAAATTAATTTGCAAAACTATTATTTCTCACTAACTATATATCGTAAAGCTATTAAGTATTTTTAGTATGTAATCAGTTTTAATTTTAAGAACTTAAAAAATGAGCGCGTTCCTTTACGTACGTTGAAGTAAAACTTGTTTGGCGCTGTGGCAGGTTAAATTAAAACAAATCAAAATATGCAATATCATATTTTTTATAAAATTATTAATAATATATATATTATTATAAATAACAATTATTATATTTTTTTTATTATTAATAATAAATTTGACTTTCACTTCCGCTACACTCATTTTTCCAATGACTTACCCCTCTGTCACGCCTAAGGAAGTTTTACTTCAATAATTTCTAAAACGAATTTTCTAAATTGTATAATTATAAGTAGATACAAATTTTTCGTATGGAAAATCGTGTTCCCTCATTCGTATATTTGAAAGACTAGCAAAACTATGTTATATGTATACGTTTAAGAATTTAATTATGTCTCTTAAGTACTCTATTATCGAGGAGTACATTTTGTTAACTTTATCTTGTAATAGGGAATGTGCGTGTTATTTTTTTTTTTTTATACGATAGCTTACATCGTTATATAATTGTAAAAAAATATCCAGTTCCAAAGAACTAAATTTAGTTTTTTTTTAATATCATACCGATACGGATATTTTAAACGCCCGCCATTTCGCGTGCTTGGCATGACGTCATAACAATATAACAGAGCCAGTGTTGTCAGTATAGCAATTTTGTCGCTAAAACTTTGACTCTGTTATTATAGACTCCGACGACATATTCAGACTGACCAATGGCGTTGCGTTTTAACTACTTTGAATTTCCCATCTATATTTGCACTTTTTAATAATTATTTTCTTAATCAAAAAGAAATTACATAAAAAAATATTAATATAGGCTTAATTCAAAAGCAATAAAGATTATAAAAAAAATATTTCACCTTTATCACGTATCTATCACGCGCATATTCCCTATTAAGAACGGTGTGTTCATCATGATGGTAATGTCAACTTCTAGGTTTTAGACATTTGGTAAAATGTACTAGAATAATAGGTTGTGAATTAGTTCTGTCCAAAGTAAGATACCCTGCGTGGAAAGTCAGGTTCGATTTGTGTTTATGTATGCTTTGAATGAATTACTTGAAAAAATTATATATGAATTGCAAAAAAATTATATATGAATTGCATTATAGGTCATGTAATATTCAATCTTCAAAAATCAATTGGTAAAATAAAAATTAAATATTGAAAATGAGTGCATTCTCCAGAAATATAGATTAATCTGTGATATGGTTATTGTTCACAATAATTTGTTTAATGAATTTTTGGATTTAGAAGTTTGCAGACATTGTATTTTGTTATTCAAATTAAAGTTACGGTAAAAATGAATTCTTCGATCAATCACCAAAACAGAATGCCTGTACATTTCTCTAAAGGCATATACGCACTTTAAAATAGAGTTACTAAGTTGAAAATTAGGAACAATTAGCAGTGTTTGTATGGAACTTAGTGAAAGTAAAAAATTTTCTAATTTTAAAAAATATGGTTTGAGTGAAGTAAACAGTAGATTTTATGGCTGCAAGGCTACGTGTTGTTTGTTTGGATGGAATGTTGAAGTTGACTGTCAGTAGAATTCGGAACTCGAAGGAGTACTAATATATAAGTGCACGATATAGACTTTTGTACACATATTATGTACTTCTCATACAAAGTCGAATAAATAGATTTCCATATAGTGTGCAATTTTGTAAATAATTTCTTACATTAGTGGTCTACTTAGAAACCTTGCTTATAATTTACTAACGCTTTAATATGAAATTAAGTGCTAAGATATGTATAAGTAATAGTAATATTGTAGTGTTTTGCTATAAGGTAAAAATACGTTTGTAACTTAATGCCCATAATGTTCACAATAGCCAAGTAGTCTTAATAGCTATGTACCATAAACAAGAAATGTATTTTTCCACTGCCAGTATTTCAACATCCATATTAAATATGTAAGCTTAAAATATAAGGGTAGAGGATAGTTTAGTTTAGTAGAATTAGACAAACAAGCTAAGTTGAATGATTTTTAATAATTTTTTGGTAATAAAAATGAAATGAATATGTATCGTGTTTTTTCTCAACGTACTATTTTTTCTTTTCTTTTTTTATGATTTTTTTCTTGTGGATGATACCTTAATAACTGCCCTTTCGATCTAGTTGCTAGCAAGTATGACCGTACAACGTCGAACCCACACCTTATGTCATAGGTCGTGTCGAGTTGATCCGCAGTCCACTGGAATATGAGAATTAAAAGAACAGAGAGTGCACTATCTATGCACACACAACTATGTATATCTATTATCTCTTCCGAAGCTGACTAGTTTCTTGAGGTTAATAGCCGCCGTAACCAAAATCGGTTAGGAGGACATTATTATCTACAGGAGATTGCTGCAAAATCTGAATCGGCTGCATGCTGTAAGGATTATTATAAGGTTTAGTATTAAATATTCGAAGTCCAGACTACTAATTACTAATATTACTAAATTTAAAGCGCTGTATCTTTTTAACCGTAGTAGTAAGCTTATTGAAAATTATTTTGTTAATTTTAGCAGAACTCTTAAAGTAAAAATTGTATAGAGTAGAAGAGGAGACAATAAGTAAAACCTTTATTTGTCATCCATGGGTAAAACCTAAGGTAACTTTACGCTAATAGTGACATCAGAGGATCCCAGATAATTAGAGTAGTCCGCTCCGTCACAATAACCAGGCTGTTGTTCTCTCGTGTCATTTACATCTCACTTTTAAAGTTTCAGCCCACCAAGGTACGGCGCATCCCAAATGTATCTCGGCTCAGATAGAGAAAATAATACAAAGTACCTAAAGTACATATAATAAAATTCTGAGTCGAATTTGTACATTAAATATTTTTTTGGAAAATCTTATTGAAATAGTCATTATTATCGATACAGAGGCCGAATCCAAAGTTTGTAGAATTTTTGTCTATCTATGACCGTATCACGAGAAAACCACTGGATAGATTTTGATGAAATTTGGTATGATGATATCTGGTTATCCGGATACAGGATATTTTTTATTGCGAGAAAATATCTCCTCTCTGAGAAATCTAAACTAAACGTTAAAACGTAACTAAGTATGAACCCGAGCGGAGCGAGGGTGAGTCGCTATAATGTATACGTTAATGTCAATAATCACTATAATATAAACGAAATGAGGATATGAATTATATTTAATAAAAGTTAAAACTGAATTTAGGAAATTGGAATGTAGAGATCTGTCACATGTCACTTTGTTAATGTCATCTAGCATGTTGGTATTGATTTGTAATTGTTTGTAATCACAAACTATAAAGATATTCTATTTTAAATAATTTTAGTAATGTAAATGATCAAATAATAGTGTTTATATTTTACTGTAAATCATTAACTTTTCTTTTGGAAAAAGAAGACAAGCATTTACGAAAAAAAAAATTATACACTAACTCATTACAACGTAGTTTTCTTCAATATATTTCTAACATACCTACATGAATTTTCTATATTATAGAAAAGTAAATCATAATTTATAACTATGACCACTCGAGAGATAGTAACGCTTCAATTTGGTCACTATGCAAATTACGTAGGAGCACACTTCTGGAACATACAGGAACTAAGTTTTGATTATACTGGAACTGTAAAAACTGAATGCAATCATGATGTTTTATATCGGGAAGGTCAGACAGCCAATGGTGAGGTTACTTACACCCCTCGCCTACTTCTTGTTGATTTAAAAGGTTCTCTCAAGACACTACAGACAAGTGGAGGTTTTGAGGAATCAAATCCAGAAGAAAATGTTCCTTGGAATGTGGTAGAAAAAATTGCTGAACCTGAAGCCAAAAAGAATAACTTTTTACAAGACATTGATTCTGAAGCCACAGAAATTGTAAATAAGCAATACGATTTGGATCAAGATGTTACTACATGGACAGACTATTTATATCCCAGATTTCATCCTCGTACCATCAATGTAATCAATGAATATCAGCATGGAAATGAAAATGTATGTATTGTAAACAGTGTTTCATTTTATGCTACATCATAGCTACCGATTTATATTTTGTAATATTTAACTCAAAATAATGTATTGTTTTCAGGAAAATTTCGAAATAAACTTGTTTGGACAGTCGATTTGGAAATCATATTTTGGAGATTCATTTGCTGATAAAATCAGAAAATATGTAGAGGAGTGTGACAGTATGCAGGGTTTTCAAGTAAACTTTGACTGCACTGATGGATTTGCAGGTCTTGCCTTAAGTTGTGTTGAACATCTTTCTGATGAATACACTAAAAGTATATTAGCATATCCAATTATACCTTCATTTTTTACTGACAACAACCCAACTACAGAAGATGAGAGAGAGAAATCTACCTTAAAAGATTCAAGTCGATTAGTAAATATTGCATTATCAATTGAGGAATTATCACAGTATGCTAACCTGTATGTGCCCTTATGCACTGGTGAGAAAGGCTGGCGGAAGCCAGGAAATCCCAGATTATTTGATTATATTAGTTACAAGCCAGATCTATATTATCATACTTCTGCTTTGTTAGCATCCGCTATTGATACATTAAGTCAAAAATATAGACATAAGGGTAGTACCTATACAATGTCTGATATGTGTGCCGACATGACAGGATATGGTAGAAAAATGGCAGCGGCGTCACTTGGAATGCCATTTGCTATTAATGAATCTGAATATCTTATTGAATATTTAAATAATACCACAAAACCACTTTATAAGTCTATCACACCAAGCTGTAAGATTGCTACAGATAAATTATTCCAACTTATAACTGTTAGAGGTATACCAGAATCATATTTAAAAGCACCATTGAAACAAGCAAAAGAGCAGATGAATATACCAGCTTATAGATGTAATAATGTTAAAGAAATGTTTGAATTGTATTTCCAAGCTAATAACTTTCTTTCAGCAACCAATGTTACTGTGTGTGAAAAAGCTCTTGAATTGAAAACACCATTTCCCTCATTTTTTTCTGATAGTCTAAATAAATATGGGTTTGTTACAAAAGGAAATGAATCAGAGAAGGTAGAGAGTTGTCCCATGATAGCCGGTTTGCACAATGGTAATTTTATGGCTGACATGATTGAAAAACTCCACAGAGATGTAAGCAGAATTAAATTTACAAAATTGCACAAATTTCAACAAGAGGGGCTTGAATATGCAGATTACAAAGAAAGCTTAGATAGGCTAGCTGAGTTTAAGGATAATTATGAAGATAATTTTGAACTTTAAAGACTGCCAAGTATTTTTTATATTTTCACTGCCTTGGTACTCAATGTAGACCAAAAACTTCTAAATAACTATGTTTATTAATTTCTAAAATATAAAGTAACAAAAACAACATGTATATATATTTTGTACCCATGCAACTGTAACAAACACATTTCTATAATGTGGAACAGTTTTAGTCAGTCAGTATATAATCACTTTTTAGTGTAAAGTAGGCTATTGAAATATAGTTAAGGCAGGATATAGGCTATATATAATCTTTTATCTCACCGATATCCAATGTACCATTACCATGATGCATGAAAAAGTTACAAACAATATACAAACTTTCACATTTACAACATTACTGCTGTCATAAGAAAGAAGGCCGTAACTTAGATAAGTTGACTTCGAGATATCCAAAGTTTTGTCTTAGTTCTAGTTTTGACGTTGTTACGATTAAAATGGTTATGGTATCTCCGGATTCATAAGACTTAGAGCTTTAAGAGTAAGACTATCAAGTAGCATTTTTTTGCTGATTCCTAATCTGCATATATGTTATTTTTGACCAAATTGTTAGTTACGGCCTTCTGTCTTATGACGATAGATTACTGATCAATGACGCCAAAAGGAAAGGCTATTAAGGAATAAAAAAAGAACTATAATTCATATATTTTATTATTCAAGATGATTTAGATAAAATAAATCATATCTCATTCACACAATCGCAATTGTACACATTTACATCTAGGTTTGTCTTTGGCGATCACGTCGACCGCTCCAGCGCCCTTTCTTTCATCCGCGTAATAAATGCTGCACCTTTGTTCTTTCTGAAGTTTTCATAGGGATCGTTTAAATTTACTCCAACACCTGTGTGCAAAAATACGAATTATTATTTATGATAATAATATGAGAATTACATAGAAGGTTTGCATATTTTTGGAATTTTTATGACTTCTAGCTATTTAGAATGAATTTACATTTAAATTAAAAATCACTATTGTAAGTCAGTAAGGAAATTACCAAAATTTTTAAAATCCGTTCAGTAGTTAATTGCAAAACTTTTAACAGCAACATACTATTTTTAAACAGTCAATGCAAAGCAAAATAGGACGAGACCTCAATGAACTTTTGAAGACCAAGTATTTTTATTGAAAAAATCTGCATGTCTAAGGGAATTAGTTTCCGAAAGACATGTGAAGGCAGCTAAACCACGCTTAGCAAAAGTGGTGGACTACGGCCTGATCCTCCTCGTATTGAAGAGAGACACATGTCTACAGTGGGACATGAAAAAGGGGGTGAATAAATGAATGCACGTGTGTGTGTTTGTTTGTGCATGCATACCTTTATACTGATCATGTCGGTCCCTGACGGCGCCCCCGCTGATGGGCTCGGCGATGCCCTGCCCGGCCGCGCCCAGCCCGCCCTGGCTCCAGCCCATCTTCTGCAGCAGCTGGTGGCCCTTGTTGCTCGCGTCGATGCCGCCTGACGTGCTCGCGTATGTGCTGCCGCTACTGTATAATCATTATGTAATCTATACTAATATTATAAAGAGATAAAGTTTGTGATGTTGTAGGGGGTAATCTCTGGATCTACTGAACCGATTTAGATGAAAATTGGTAAGAAGACAGTTTGAGACCCTGGAAGAGACATAGGACACTTTTATCGCGGAAATCATCCCTTAAGGGGGTGAAAATGGAGATGAAAGTTTGTATGGGGAACCAACCTAGGGAAGAACCCGAGAGAAGCGAGGGTGAGTCGCTAGTATAAATCATTGTGAAGTACCTCGGTGGTCTAGTGGCTAGCATGTATATTGCAGATCCAGAGATCCTGGATTCAAATCCGGGTCGGGCCAAGTTTAATTACGGAGTTTATTTGTTAAGATATGCTCAGTATGACGGAGTTGGAAAGTTGGCAGTGTTCCAATATCGTGCCTCAGAGTGCACGTAAAGCTGTCGGTCCTGCGCTTTAATTTTCACCGCGAGTGTCGAAGTATTGTTCCATCTGACTTTAAATGTAAAGAAATAGTGCAAATTGTCACTTGTGCACTATAATATCTCCTGCGCATCATCCGGCTAGTCTCAGTGAGATTGGCCGCCGTGGCCGATGTCGGTCAGGAGGACATTATTATCACTGTGTATTCATTGTGCAAAAAGAACTGAACTTTTATTTATTTATGTGCCAGAAAAAAAAACATACAAGTTAAAACAGATATCATGTGTACAAAGGATGACTTAAAGAGATCTCTACCAGAAACCCTCAAGCGTGAGAAAATATAAAAATAATAATGCGGTGCGGTGTAGGTACAAACTACAAACATCAATTATAATATAAATATACACATATACAAACATACATACACACGTACAGAGATTCATACATACATACTTTTTACTTTATTTATAAATAAATGCAAGTGTTACAAATAATTACTTTATAAATAAATATTAGTGCAAATAAGCAA
This sequence comes from Brenthis hecate, assembly GCA_951806755.1. Lineage (NCBI taxonomy): Eukaryota > Metazoa > Arthropoda > Insecta > Lepidoptera > Nymphalidae > Brenthis > Brenthis hecate. The sequence goes on from OX638269.1 coordinate 3,037,795, forward strand.
AAAATATGTAGAGATCATAGTACTCTGTGCTGTCTGACTATCCTGCAAGGATGGATCATTGTAGCCGATTGGTGTAATAACCCGTTATGGGGCTAAAATCGGTTAGGTTATATATATGTTCGTGTGTGTGTATGTATATAAACATATCTAACAGGAAGCTGGGCGGCGTCGGGGAGCGGGAGCGCTCGACGCGCCGCGAGCGCGGCGAGTCGCGGTGGCGCTCCCGCTCGCGCTCCCGCGAGCGGCTGCGCGAGCGCGAGCGCGTCCGCGACCGGGACCTTCTGCGACCTGCTTGAGGGACAAATGTTGTTCATTAATACATATGTCAATCTATAACATTAAACGAGCAATTCTTGTTTCCGACGAATTAAGAACGTCCTCCCTTTTGGAAGTCGGTCAATCAGCAATTCTTGTATAGGATATATATAATTTTTTCTTGTATTTCGGAAAATGCTCGAACGATTTGGATCAAATTTTGTATTTATCTATTTAGGTGTTTTCTGAAAAAATACCGCTATTACCTTATTTTCTCCAAAAAAATGCGAGTTTATATGCAAACGAAAATCCATTATATAACTAATCTCTAGGAAAATCATCTAAAAAGTACTTTTACAATATTTAAAGTTTTGGTTCAATGACCAATTGTCAAGATTTAAAAGAAACGTGTAATTCTGACGTTCCGTTGCAAAATTGCATTGTGCTCAGTAAACAATGTAGGAAAAACCTTTTTACCACTCGTGTCAAGAGTGTAATTTACATGACAAAAGTTACACAATATAATATTGTACGTCTCTAGAAATTATACGAATGAACCGAGTTCAAGTACGTTTTCGCTATGTTACGCCTAGTTTTTATGCAACTGGAAAAATACAGTGGAATTAAAATGAGTAGTTTTCAAATTCACTAACAGTGTTATTATTTTAATGTATTTTGTTTGTCCTATATTTTTATTTTTAAATGTTACCCATAGTGAAATCGTACAAGAATTCTGCCCAAAATAGTGGAAACTGTATGAATCTGATGATAGTCATTTCTTGCTATGCCATGAGACAGAGACAGACTACGCCACTTGACTATGCCATGAGACAGAGGAAACGGCTATGCACATCCTCTGCTCGTGCGGACCACTCATGCCTCGCAGAAGTATCTATCCAGGGCAGCATATTATGCAACCGAAAGAGATACAGATGCTGCCCGCTCAGAAAATCTGGAAGTTCCTGGAGTCAACAGGTCTAAGCGGATAAACTCTAAGTTCACTTTAAAGGGAGCTACAATTGACCATAACTGGTCGACGTAGCTAGGGCCGACCTCGGCACCACACCCAAAAAAATATAATAACAATAGTCATTTCTTATTAGATACTCTTATTGTTTCGCAAGTTTGAATCCTGTTATGAAAAAAAACAAAGATGTCAATCAGAACATACAAACATACTGAGAAATGCTTTAATTACTCGATAAAAAAATGTCTTTTCTTAAGTTTATTGTTAATAATAATTACTTTGTCGAAAAGTCGGTGTACTAGACTTCTTTAATCACTTAAAGTAAAAATTTAAGTTATTTAGGTATACTTGATGAAATACACCCTTTTTATTAAAAAATAATTATGAAAATCAATTTAAGAATCGATTGGTGAACACACTGCACACAACACACAAAAAAAAAAACAAATCGAGTTACTCCTCTTTTTGGTATTCAATCAAAAATACAACATTAATATTAGATAGCCTTATGTATGATAAAATTGAAATATGAAATATATATATATATATATATATATATATATATATATATATATATATATATATATATATATTTCATCACTATAGCGCTTTCATCACACCTGTGAGAGATGAGATCCTAGTTGACCATGTTTGTTAAGTGCATGGTCCAACCTGCACTTATAGAAAATGGTGGACTATGACCAATTGGCGATGTTGGTAGAAAAACCAGTCGTAAAAATGTAATATTAAAGAGACATTTACGCAGAGCTAGTATACCTATGTAGTCGCTGAGGTTGCAGATTCGGGTCATAACTAAATGTTGGAATTTAGGACATAGCTGATGTAATATTATTTATTATTAATTAGATAATATTAATTTGTCATTATTACATTTTAGCTTCAATCGAGAAGAATTTTAATTATCTATAAGTTAATTGTAATATAATAAGTTTTAACAAATTATTTCGAACCTCTTGCTGTTGCTAACGTAATTAAACTTTGGTAAAATGCCTTAAATTCGAGTGAAGTGGGTTCAACCCGTGTGTCGCACTTCTGATATTTCCATGTGCAATTCAAACATAATTACCGTTTGTCTTACGGTGAAATAAACCATAGTGAAGAAACCTGCATGTCAGAGAAAACCCAGCAAAATTTCGAAAGATATGTCAAGTCCGCCAACTTGCACTTGCCAAACGTGGCGGACTATAGCCTGATCCCCCTCGTATTGAAGGGAGACCAGTGTCCAGCAGAGGGCGCGGACGAAGACCTGAATACATACATTATACACACATACATATATATAACAGTCATCACTCACTGTCTCTATCGCGTTCCCGCCTCCACGCAGTCTTGCGCCGTGGCGAGGGCGACCGCGACTTGGACTTCCTTGGCGACTGCTCAGGTGTCCTGCTCAGCGATCTGGCACACACAGATATTATTTATTAATCGGACAAGTATTAATTATTATATACTAGCGGCTCACAATCGCTTCGCTCGGGTTCGCGTCTAGGAAAACAAAAACAAATCTATCCCTCAGGAACTGTATATTTTTCCGGGATAAAAAGTAGCCTATGTGTTATTCCAGATTATTATCTATCTCTGTGCCAAATTTCATCCTGATCCGTTCCGCCGTTCTGACGTGAAAGAGTAACAAACATCCATACATACTCACAAACTTTCACATTTATATTTATTATTATATATGTGTATTACTGTGAAGGAACACGTGGTGTGGAAACTGTGAAGGAACACGTGGTGAAGTATGTCTTAGAAAACCTAACAAGTTTTCGAAAGACATGTGAAGTTCGCCCGCACTTGGCCAGCGTGTTGGAATATGGCCTGATCCTCCTCGTATTGGAGGGAGGTCCGTGCCCAGCAATGGGACGTTAAAAAGGGCTGTGTATGTAATAATACTCCTTAACGCTAAAACGGCTGGACGGTTTTGGATAAAATTTAGCACACACATAGGCCAGCCAGGCAGCTAGAACCAAGCTAAGCGAGAGAGAGCCATTATTATGATATAAAAATAATATGGGAAACCACACTTATGAAAATAATTATAATGCCATTAAATAAGAAATTGTGATCTTAGACACTAAACACAACACTGAACAAGAGTAATAATTAATTCTAAATATTATTTTCATGTAAACATGAATTACCACATATAGTTTTTTACTTAACCCCTGAAATGATAAACAAGATTAATTTTTATAAATCCATACTTTTATATCCAAGAGCTGAAAATAAATAAATAATCAAACCATTTGTAAATTAAGTCTAATAATATTTAGACAATTCTATCTTCTATTAATTATTATATGTATGTGACACTGTAAATATTTAACATTAGGCAAAAGACATGTTCTCTGGTATTATTAAAATAAACAATATATTAGGTCCTATTTTAGGTCACTTCATCATTGCTCTGTGAGCTTTAACCCTATAAAGTCTCCACGGATTGTAGTGAAATTCTAGATAGAGATAGCTATCTCAATAATATAATCAAAATTAACACAAAGCCTAATAACATAAGGCGAGAGTAGCCACAGGCTTAAACGAGTATCAAATGTATAATCCTAAACCATTAGATATTACATAAGAATTGAATATCAATTAAAATAAAGCATATTTAATTTTTTACCTGTATCTACGTCCAGGGGGTGTTGGCTGTTTCTGCAGGTCCTTAGGTATAGGGCTCGGTGATTTTGACTTCTCTCTTACTCCTTGAGCTATTGCATCCTCTTTATTCTTTCGAGCTGCGTTCTTGGCTTTGTAGTATTCATATAATCCTAGTTTTTCCCATCCCTCGCTAAAATAGTTTATATTTATTAGAAATAGTGTAAACAGGGCAGTTCGTTTTAAATGTTCTTCATAGTTATTAATAGTACAGAACTTTTTATTATATAGCTTAATCTTCATAGATAAATACTATTTTTAATTTATATTGACCAAATGGGAATCTGTAGAGTAGATTTTGACATTAGTCCAAACAAAGACAAATTCAACTTTAATTCGTAATATGTAGTGATTAGAACATTATAATATCGCTCACGGTTTAAACTACTACAATCAATTATTTTATTATTATAATTACTACCATTGATTTCTGAAAATTCATTCAATTATAGATATCTATATTACCACTTTTATTTAAATAAAAATGTGTTCACTGTCAGAAATGATAATAACTTGAAGTCGGAAAAAAATGGCTGTTCTCATAGTTTATTGTCATTTTGAGGTACCCGAGCTATTTTATAAGGTGATATAAATATAATAATAATAGAAACAAGAACAAATCGTACTTGTCCCGCGGCCGTTCGTGGTTGGGCGAGGCGTAGAACGCGTCGACTGCGGCCAGCAGGCGCTCGTTGGGCGGCGCGGGCGGCGGCAGGCGGATCTTGGCCGGGTCCAGCGGCTTGTAATTATCATCTTCTAGCTGCAAGTTCAAATATTTTATTCAATACTAGCGACTCACCCTCGCTTCACTCGGGTTCATCCCTAACTTGATTCCGCATACAAACTTTCATCTCCATTTTCACCCCTTTAAGGGATGAAAAGTATGAGAGGGTCTCAAATTATCTTCATACCAAATTTCATCTAAATCGGTTCAGTAGACAAGACGGAGAGTACAACGTCACAAACTCACAAACTTTACCTATATTTATAATATTAAGTATAGACTAGCGATTTACCCTTGCTTCGCTTGGGTGCATAGGGATGCACCTAGGACCTAGGGAGGTACGTTTTATTTTTATGAACAGAACCCTAATTGTATTTCTAAAATAATAGTAGCTTCAATTACTCCCTATAACATCAGTTATCTGCTAGTGAAAATCCCGTCAAAATCAATCCAGCTTTTCAGACATTAGCCGGTAACTCAGGCAGACATAAAGTTTTAAAAAATTGTGTTTTTGTTATAAGTAACAAAAAAAATCACTCTACCTTTTACTATTCACAACCAATTCACAAATTCTGTACTAAAATTGAATTCTAAATAAAAATAATGTTGCTTACCATAATAAGTGGTACCATTAACCCAGCAGGCAATTCAAAGTATGGTACAGAGGGCATTAAGTCCTCATTATTGATTTCCAGAAAGGGAACGAAGCCTGGAGGAGGTTTGCTGAGATCGGGAAGACCGTTTTGGAATGCTAGCAATGAATTTTCTGAAGGTTTAAAACCGGGTGGCGGTTGTGAAAAATTAACATTTGGCAGATTTGATAAGTCTGGTTCTTCTATTTCTGTTTTTTTCTGATTCGTAATTTGATCAAAGGTTTGACTATCATAACTATTTTCGTTTCCACTTATGCTATTATTTGAAGGATAGTTGTCCCCACTCTCGCTACCATACTGTTGGCCTGAATTGAAATTTTGATCATAATGTGGATAGCTTGGATCATTGAAATTGCTTTGAAATTGGTTTGGTATTGGTGGTTGACTTTCCTTATTATGTTCATGATTATTTTGTATTTCCAGTGCATGTTTTTGCATTTTCATCTGCTGTATTTGTTGCATTGTGTGAGCCACAAACGCTTGGTGCTGAGATTGATAACTGAAAAGAAAACATTTGGACAATGGTAAATAATGATGAAAATGTATAATTATAGGCAAACCACAAGTACATACTTCTCAAATGTGGCTTTGGTTTGTTGTGATAAATGAGCAATGGCGTTAGAATGCTGCGCTATCAGATTGTTCTGGTACTCCTGATACGAGGTAGTGGGGGTCTTCATTTTCTCAATGACAGCTGAGTCGAAGTAGTTAGACTTAGACTCCCACAGTCGAAGCAGCTTATTCAACTTAGCCTCCTGTTCCTCGGTCACAGCTGAAACAGCAAAATGATTAAAGAGTTGTCATACAAACAAATGTGACTCAAGCAAGTTACCTGAAGGTTTAACCACATATGTTCTAGATGCTTTAAGTGCGCAAACGGACAAGAGACCTAAATCTTTGACATTATTATAAATATGTTACCTATACTGGCATTGCAAAACATTGGAACCACCACATTTTCCAAATTTTTCTTGAGATCTTCAGCGTTTTTGCGTGCACTGTAATTAGGAATAATCGTATCATAGACACCGAATTGGCAGTGATTGCAAGGGTGCATACATTAGAATAAATTACTTTCCATAAAATAAAATACAAATATAAAAAAAATTACAACTATATAAAATCCATTATAAAATACAACCAAATAAAACAATAACAAAATACAACCAATAAGAAACCATTTGAACTTTAATTTGACAACACTCAACTGTGAAATTACAATGTTAACACAAAAGTAGAACTGAAAGCTTGTGATAAATAACACATAGTGCGCCCAATAAATGCAGCTCTGTTCCAAAAGGACCAAAAAAGATTAGTATCTTATTATTACTGTATTGACATACTTAAACTCATTTAATACCATATTATACCCTGGCCCTTTCAGCACAAGGCAATACAAGGTTTTATTATCAATTAAGTTTTCTATCTATAAGCTTTTATTATTTAATAGTAAAGAAAATACTAACCAGTGATGTAAAACATCATTAACAAGGTAAATGATGTGCAGCTTTTGGGTAAAGGCGGCTCCCGGTTGAGTGACTTTTCTTAGCAGATGTTGTGATATCACCTTCCCTGCCTCATTAGAAGTTGCATGTTGTAAGATCCATCCTTTACCTATAGTAAATAATATTATTAGAATGTTGGAAATATTTTAGAAAGTAAAAGAAAATTTAAATATACATACTCTTGGATGAAAAATCTTTTAACTTAAAAGGAGGTATCTTTTTTATTTTCTTATGCACTTTAGCTAGTTTATGATTTTTATACAAAATGTCAAGTACTATATTATTATGTTCAGACAGAATATTAGACCAATCTTTTTATAAGAAAAATATTATAACTTATAAAGTTAATGACAGGTATTTCCTCCTTTTTTATACATTTGTGAAATTTACTTATTTTTTTTTTTTAAAGAGTAATTTCTTCAATTTTAATATAAGTAATACATGTTTTATGAACACACCTGTAGATATACTGTCTTTAGTACAAGTGTCAATTATTGGCTGCAAGATGCTATCAAGTTCTGTGAGACTTATGTTGTTTTCTTCTGACATTATTTGTATTGTTTCTACCTGGGCCTTGCTCACCAGCTCATTAATTTTAGCTTGCTGTTGCTGTATCAATACCTACAATACACATTCTTATTTATTTTGAATTACAAAAAACAAATACAATTGTGTATGAAAATTTTGAAAGAGAAGCTAAGTGCCTAGATAATGTGGAGTACCTATTTTAATGTATGGAGATTTATTATTGTTATTGTAAACTATTCTAAAAAATTTCTAAATAACACTGAGAACAAATCTGCCACATGCATATATTATGTATATTAAAGTATAAAAGTAAGAAGTGTTGTTGACAAAAAGCATGCAATTTGCCTTGAAGACTACCTGCCTGCTTAACGGATACATACTGAAACTTGATTATAAAACACTTTAAGTTATAAAAACAAACTAGAAAGAATTAAATTTCTTTTCATGTCTACCTCCAGTACATAAACATATTAAGAAACTGCATTAATAATGTTAAAATTGTGTTTCCAATAAGCTTTACAGTCAGTAGTAGGATGCACAAACTCACCGTATGCTGGGCATTGAGATTATTTTCCGATTGAGTAATTTGTTCTTTAAGGATGTTGATCTGGGCATTGACGTTGTCGATGTCTGCAGAGTGCGGAGGCTGCGGCGTAGAGTTGGCCGCAAGCCACTGCTGCAGCGCCGGTGCCGCCGCCATCGTCGCTGCCAGGCCCAACTGCGGCGTTGCGCTGGCCTGTTGGGGCATTACATATTGCCTGTTCTGTGCCATATAAGCCCCGGGAGCGGGTGCCGCCTGGCCACCGGCCGATTGCTTTAGAACTATAAACAGCGGAGGGTCACTTGAAACGGTTATAACACGCAAGCAGCGATCGCGCGACCGCGATTATTCTATTTCCACCATTCGTCAATATGCTTACTTGCTTGCTCTGTCGTCACTTTGTACTGGTAGTAGTTGAAAAACTCCCCGCCGTAGAGGAAACTGAACTTGGGGTTGTTTTTTTGTTTGGTTTTGGTCATCTTCTCGAATTCCGGGCCATTTCTTGCTACGAACTGCGCAAGTTTGTCGATTATGTTACGCAGATCTTGATCTGTAGATTTAAATAGCATTAGGGATATACAAATGCAGACCATACAAATAATTTAAATAGAAGTAAAAATTGGCAGTACCCTGTGGTGGCTGTGGAAGCTCCATTTTGATATAATTTTGAGGTTAGCTATGCTAATCTATATAACTTAAACGAATAAACATAAGTAATTCTTAACTTATTCCATTTAAAGTGTTCCACTTATATTCATATTACATTAACTATAAGTTTTAACCGTGACAAATTTTGTAAACGCCATTTATCGTCGGCCATTTGTTAATGTTATAAATCATAGACTTTAAAATGTCACAGACTAGACAGGCTAAGCTAAAAACAATTATTACGTTGCTTTAAAACCTTTATAATAAATGTCGACTGTGATGTTCAAGTAATATGACTAGGGTCCGAAATAATAATTCGAATAAGTATAAATATGTATATATATATATATATACACCAAATAATAGGTTGTGGTTAGATTTCTTTAGTGGCTCTTTCGGAATTAACAAGAGTAGATTACAATAGTCAATAACAGTTTTAGTTATTTTATCACTTTACTAGCTTATTTTGACTAGTTTACTGTGTGAGAATATGTGCTTTATACTTTTATGTTTTAAAAAGTAGGCGTAGTACATATTTCGACGTATTTGTCTATGGACCTATTTGTGTAACACATTTTTAAACGTCACTATGTATGTCAATCAAATCAAAATTTAAAATGACATTTTGTTTATAAGTTGAGGTGGTCCGTCTGTATCGTATTTGGATTATCTGATAAATAAACATTAAATACCGGTATGATAAATTCCAACAAATACAACAAACTTAAATATTCTATCACCATTTTTGTTTTTAATATTGTAATTTGATTTCTCACATCTGGCTTTACGATTAAACTGTTTATTTTTTAGATATGGGTCGCCGCAAATCTAAACGAAAGCCACCACCAAAAAGAAAAGCTATAGAGCCACTAGATCAACAGTTTAACTGTCCCTTCTGTAACCACGAAAAATCTTGTGAAGTTAAAATGTTTGTATATTCAAAACTTTTATTATAGATTTATTTTGTACATACAGAACTGGTTTAATGAATTTTATTGGTTCCTTTACAGGGATCGGGCAAGAAATACAGCCAGAATACAATGTAGAGTTTGCTTAGAAGATTTTCAGACCACAACTAATGTTTTATCTGAACCCATAGATGTTTATAATGACTGGGTGGATGCATGTGAAACTGCTAATTAGTTTTAAGGTTATTTTAAGTTGAAATAATTTTGTGTTTATAAAATATATTTTGTTTAAATTTAATTGTCAGTACTTCAATTTTATTATTAAAATTATAAAAAATACCAGTAAACATTTTTTTTATTTTTTGAAAAACATCAATAGTTTTATTATATTATGGTCAAATAAAAGGATTATTATTTATATATTTCATATCTTTTCATACCTAATCAAAATTTTACAATCAGTGTTCAATTGTTTTAATTATTATATGCTATAAATTAATCAGGCTAAATTCAGGTATCAATTTTGTTTTAATAATTTGTGTTTATTTGTTAAGCTACTACTAGTACTACTACATTTGGCAAATAATTTGTTGTAATATGTTCAGCTTTTTTTGGAATCATTGTAGTTTATGCACAAAAATGATCCTGCAGTATTCCATTAATGCAGGGACTAGTGCTACTGTAGGTTTTTAGAGACAAAGAGCCTCATAGTACCTATTTTCAGAGAGGAAAATAATATTCACTTTTGGATGTCATTATTAAATTTATATTCTACGGGCTTTTAGTAGATCTCGCAAACACAAACTACATTTTGAAGAGATATTCCACTCATCATGTCGAAGATCCTCATCATATCATCGCCAAATTTTATGAAACCAATATAAAGTTACAACCTTCAAAATAAAAAAAGAACCATCGAAATTGGATCTCAAGATAGATATTCAGTAGCCCCCTTTTTGGAGGAAGTACCCCTCCAATCAAAAATCCCCTATGACAGAAAAATCTATAGTCATAAAACCTGTATACCAAGTTTCGTCCAGATCGGTTGTAAAATACAATCTGTAGAGGAGTACCAACAAACTGAACAGAGGTAAGCAAATTTTGCCAGATTTGAAGAGGAGCTGCTTTGTCTTGCTTGTCAACTAAAAGTGATAGACAAGATATAGGTAGATAAAAGGGTTTAATGAGAAAGTAAAATTTGATTGTCAATCTTTTTATTTATTATTTTGCAACAGTTAATTGTATCAGTAAATACATACAAGGAAAGTGTACATACATTTGTATTTTCATACATTTAAGGCTAGACTTTTCTATCAATTCCTTTAAACTATATGTGGGTAACCTTTTACTTAATTTTGCTGATACAATATAGATTTTAAAATTCACTATACAATAGGAAAAATATTTTATTATTAACATTTCGATCATCTACAGTGTACTACAAGCATATTGAAATTTAAATGAGATATCCATTAGATTACATTATATATATGATAAGTATCATGTGATTGTCATAGCTCATGAATGTGAAATGGAATGTCCTATGCATTCAATGCGAATTAACTAGTAACAACAAACAGATTGCTAGCAACTAATATTAACAATTATATACTGATTTATTATTTCAACAATTTTAAATATTATTTATCATCACTTATTTTGGTGTATCTCGTTAATTTGTAACAAATCACTAAAACATTGAAGCTGCAATTTGATTCTATAAATATATTTATTTGGTAATGCAACCCATCCACCTTCACCATCCTAGTGCTGTAGATTAAAAATATTTAAAATTCAACTACAAAGTACAACACCAAAAGCTTATTAAATATTAATAAATTGTACTTCTGAATATAATTGTAGGTTTTAAGCCATAAAATCGTAAAGGTCCTATCACTACTGACAACAATTGCAAATTCCATAATACTACAGTAAATACTTTCATATTGACATTTTCCACTTAAAAAGCTATGTCTATTAATATATTATAACAATTAAATACACTTAATTAAATTAAACAGCATCAAGCTGTATCACATTTACATAAAACAAATAAATAATATTGCTCTCGAAACTATATTATATTATACAAAAAATTGAGCTATTGGCTACACTTACAACCCCGGAATTTCTGTAACCATGCCACTGTAAGTACTAAGTACAACAGTTTGTAACAACCAACGACACCTACTCCTATAAAAGAATTTTATTTACATAAAAACTCTATGGAAGATGCTATAATAGTAATTGATATGGTGTTATACAATGACATGGTTACGGGATATCGCATACCACTCAGCCCTTCGAGCTTAAGCTGTGTCAAAAACGTTCGTAGGGCGTAAATAGCTCACAACGAGACATGCATGCTCAGAAGCTAGCCTCATACAAGTGGAATGTACACACACACAAAATATATCATCAAGTAACTATAAGCAACAGATAAAACATAAACAAGCGTCAATATAGATTATAAATATTAAATAATAAGCGTTTTTTTATTAGAAAGAGTTAAAATTTACCAATATCGACAAACGAATCGTATTGAAGATCATTAGCGTCGCACAGAGTGTCTTCCAAGTTACCGTCGGGCGATGTTTTCAGATTCTCCGTATCGTCACATACGGCCGTGTTGTCCGAACTATCGCTGTCACTATCGATGTACTCGTAAAGCTTTTTTTTATCGATTTCCGCCTCGAACACGCTGATAATCGATTCATCAACATTGACGGCGTCGTACGAATTGGAAAGCACAGCGTCCGAATACAATACTGGAACTTCGATGTGAGATGACGAAGCCTCCTCAGTGAAGCGTCCCGAATCGCACCATTCCGATATATTTATCGATATCGTATCATCGATAGCTGTGGAGTCTTCAGATATCTGGATGTTCTCGATACATTTCGGGACATCGATATTCGAAGCTGAATTATCATCTGATAAATCGACTTCTGGGTTCAAAGTGACCGAGTCTTCGTTTTCGTGGAGTTGTTCCAAATCGTCCACACATTTAGTGGAGTCGTCACTGTCGGAAACAATCAATTCTATACTGTGGTCTAATAGATTAGTGTCAGTGTATGTTGATATTTCATCTTCGAATACTATTTCGACGCTTCTGATTCTCATGAGGGGCATTTTCATTGGAGATATTTCATTCCCTTTAGCCGTTCTGGTGACTTTTAGACTGGTATCGGGTATTTCGGTGCATTCGCTGATTTCATCGTAGTCGATTTCAAAGCTCCTGAGGTCTGAGGCGCAGGGGGAGCTTTCGGAGGGTCGGTTTAGTGTTTTGTATGTATGTGGTAGTGAGGGCGTGTATGTGGTATGCGCATGTAACCCCTAAGGTTGCAATAAATCTTATTGTACCGAAGTACCGAGATCGACGGCGCCTTCTTCTTGCAGCTTCGTAAGGAACTTGTGAACCCTCGAGCCTTCGTCCGTCTGCTTCACCATATCAACAAGGGCCAGAAGCTTCTTAATACCGATAAATATCCTGCAAAGACAAATCAATTATTAGATGATATTCCTTATTTTATAAACTATATAATATATAATATAAGAAATATTTAAACGTTATATTGATATTTTAATGATACAGGAGATTTGTTTTAATATGTATTGACATTGTGCAGCGAATTTTTTTTGCATTTGTTATGTAGTGACTCATTTATGAGGCTGTATGTTTACTTGGTATCATAGCAAAGAAGAACAAAAAAAATTATAATATACATATATTTCACACAACTCTAAAACTCAAACCAATCAGGTTATATTAGAAAAAGGAAACAGAACACTATGTCCCTTTTTTAATCAAAGGTATCGTATATCATTTACTGTTTACTTATCAGATCGTTCCACCTTTGCTATTATAAAATTATATTTTATAATATAAATTTTATTTTATAATATGTATAATATGGTGTATAAAATTTTATTTTATATTTATTTGCTATTATAAAATATATGTATAAAAAAAATCGGACAAATGCGAGTCTGTCTCGCACACCTGAGTAGCATGAAACATTAAAATAAATTTATAATCACAATTTTGTGATATAACTACGAATTTACGATTTACGGATTTACCTCTTTACTTGTGGTTTATGATATTGCGTCTTGCCAAATTTCATAATTCTAGGTCAACGGCAAATACCTTATAGGTTTTGATTTCCTTCCAATTCTCCTCGCAAGTGTCAAAATATGCGGCATAAACGGCCGTTTCTTTTGATTGCGTTGACTTAGAAGTTTGAATTTTTCGCAGCTCCAAGGGATTACAGACCTGAGTGTTTGATATAAATTTTAACTCGACACCGCGCGTCTCCGTTAAAAAGGGTTTCAACAGATAACCGAAGTGATCCTAAAAGATCCTTATTTCCTTTCGAGGTACGGAACCCTAAAAACATAAAGCTGGTAAACACGCACCTGGCTCCGCGCAGATCCCGCTGCACGGCGGCGAGGTCGCGCTTGCTGAACACGTCGCTGGCCTCCAGCACGGCCAGCACGTGCTCGGGCGCGGACAGGTTGGGCACGTGCAGCACGCCCGTGAACGCCGACAGCATCTCCATATCCTCCAGCACTTGTCTGTTGAATGTTAGGTATTATCTATACTGATATTATAAAAAGGTAAAGTTTGTGAATTGTGTGTTTGTGACGTTGTAGAGGGTAATCTACCGAACCGATTTAGATGAAATTTGGTAAGGAAATCCTTAAAGGGGTGAAAATGGGGATGAAAGTTTGTATAGAAAATCGAGCTAAGCAAGGGTGAGTCGCTTGTTTTAAATAAAACTATCATTTCGGATTTTTGCGCAGATTTATTTTGATTTTTGATTCCCGACGTATTAAATGTTTTACGGTAATCATAGTCACGGGAAGGATCAAAAAAGTACGGTTCCCGTGAGATAGATTTATTTATGTTTGTCTAGAGTTCAGCTAGTCCTATATATTTATGTGTTCGTCTCTTTCTCGTGACGTATTTCCGTTTCATCGAGTTTCAAATCACAACGATTCGAAAGAAGTTTCACTTCGAAAGTATGTATGTATTATAATTGTTATCAGTATCACCTGCGGCTGCTGGTGCACAGTATGAGCAGCTTGCGGCCGCGGGGCGGCTGCTTCTTGAGCAGCACGAGCAGCGCCTGCAGCGTGAGGTTGGAGTAGCGCGGCCCGATGGGCCCGTAGTCCAGCAGGCGCTCGATGTTGTCCACCAGGATGCACGACAGCGACGACCTGTACGCGTCGTCGAAGTACTGTTGGACGACAACAATAGAATAGTAAGGTATTAGATTGTATTCAGCCCTTTTTTGACGTCCCACTACTGGGCATGAACCTCCCTTTAATATGATGAGGATCAGGCCATAATCCGCTGCCCAAGACCAAGCCGGAGCACCCGTTTTCGGCCATATTTTCATCCCTCTGAGAAAATTATAAATATTGGTCCTACAGTTGGGGGATTTTTAGGAAATTTCTTTAGATTTTTTTTTAGAAAAATCTTTTTTTAGATTTGAAAAACCTCAATGAGTTTTTGAGATATTTGCAAAAAACTAAACTCCCTTTTTTATTATTAGTTAATTGTTTATAACTTGCAATTTTTGAAAGCGGAAATTGATTTAATATTATAAATGAGTGTGTGCGTTGTCGTATGTTTCTATATGTATACATAAAGCATGAAGGGATTTGAATGAGATTTAGTATACAGATGCTGTGACCAGGAGTTAAATAGTCAAAGTACTGTGTTGGTATAATCGATTTACTATTATGTAATAAATAAGTATGTGCGTGTGTTTGTAAATTTTTCACGTTGAAACGACTGAATGGATTGGGAAATACATTATACATAAGACATACATTTTTTCAAACATGTTTTAATTGAAATGAAACACTAATGAAAAAGATTTAACCACTAAAATCAATTTGAATTGAATTGAAAGCATTTGAATTGAAGAACACCTTTTTTTCGTAAAATGGTGAGCGAAATTACACATCAGTGTCATATTTTTGTAAGCTTAATGTAAGGCTCATTACTTATTGTTGTTTATATAATTTAAAAATTACCTTCCGTATCTGCAAACATTTAGAGGTCTCAGTGAACCCGACCATGTCTTCAGGCGAGCAAACTTTGACAAATGGAAAGTCTGACATCTTGGCCAGTTGCGCTGCAAGGGCTGTTTTGCCGCTGTTGGGAGGCCCTTCTATCAGGACTGATACAAGACCTAAAAAGAATAAAAAAAAAATTAGTAAAATCTCTATAATAAACACATCTACAATAGACTATTTAATCTCTACATATAATAAGATTCTAACTAAGCCGAATGTGTACTTTAAATATTTTTTGGAAAATCGAAATAGACATTATTATCGATAGAGGCCGAATCTATAGTTTTTAGAATTTTTGTCTACCTGTCTGTTACCACATCACGGAAAAACCACTGGAGGGATTTTGATGAAATTTGGTATGGTGACAGCTGGTTAACCGGGACAACATATAGAATACTTTTTTCTGCGAGAAAATATCTCATTTCTGAGAAAAAATACAAAAACTGCAATGTGAGAGTATACTAATATATAAAACCTAAATATTTTGTTTTTGGTCATCTGAACGCGGGCGGAGCCGTGGGCATTGCTAGTATTTAAATAAAATGCATTAAATGTGGATTATTATATATCAGTCTACATACTCATAAGTATTATTGTTGGTATAAAAATCTTCACACAATTATAGTTGTGTTTATCCAAATTAACGTGTGTATGTATGTGTTGCGTGTGTGTGTGTATGTGTTGCGTGTGTATGTGTTGCGTGTGTGAATATTTATTAAGTGTGTGTGCGTGTGAGCGTGCGTGTTTGCTCGTTTGTCCTTCTTTTATCCAACAAAAGAATCGACACGATAGAAACATATCCCAATAAATCAATTTGAACGAGTTACACGTTATATTAAAAGCAAGAGCATATCACTAGTATTATCATTAAGTATTCTTTTCTCTCTCACCACTATCTTCAGTAGCTCTCGCTTGTTGTATATACAACTGGCCATCTTCTAGTATAGACGTGACAGGAGAGCCCCAGTTAATGACGCCACGCGCTAGGAAATGTTCCAACGCCTCTGCTGATGTACCAAATGCCTAAAAATAGACCGTTTATTTAGCCCGCTTAGTGCAAATATATATTACTATATCATTATTAATTGAAGCCTATGTGTTACTCTGATGGGTAGGCTCATGAACGAATAAGTCACTGGACCAGACATATAAGCGGACGTACCTTTATCTGTCTTATTAGTAGCCAGGAAATTTCAGCCTTTGTCGTTTGTTTTTTGCGTCAGTCTCAAGCATTTACTTGTCAACAAACAATCTGCCAAAAATGACTAAATGTTCTGTTAAATGGTGTAAAAACTATAGCGGCGGAAGCAGCACTGTTTCTTTTCACTTGTAAATACATTATTTTATTACATTTATTGTTATTTATCACACAATTTAATAAAATTGTAAAGTAAAATGTCATATTATCCAACTATGTTAAATATAGTCGATATTTCTATGTATTGTTGACATCTGACAACCATCATAAAATCCCTGGATTATACCATTCAGAACAAATGACTAAACTGTCGAGTGAGTCCATTTGACATCGACTAGTGCTTGACAATGTCGAAAAATATATCGATATTTGACGAAATAACTGAACGAATGATGTTATTTGTATAGTACAATAACATAAAATACTTTTACACAGTATCCTACAATCTGATGACAATAAATTTATAAAAATATTTTCTAAATCAAATAAAAACATAAATGCATAAATTATAATTAGTATGTGTACTTACTTAATTTTTTATTTTATTTTATACCACAATTATATACTTTGGAATATTATTCCATTCTAATAATAATAAAGATTATTTTATTTCAACACATAAATTACACAAAATTTTAGATTTCCTAGGGACCCTTCTCGAAAGAGAAAGTGGGTAGAAGCAGTTCGTAGAGATGACACCTGGATTCCAACGAAACACAGCGCAATATGCAGTGTACATTTCGAAACTGCCTGTTTTAATAACAATGCAAAGAAGCAGAAAAAGCTCGAAAAAGATGCTGTTCCAACATTGATTTTACCTATATATGTGAGTTTATTAAGATGACTTACTTTAATCATAGGGGTTAAAGTATGAAATTGCCGATTTGTACTGAAAAATTGAAATTCGTTTTTTTTTTTAAATTAACATACTTATTTAATCAAAATAATTACCATTATTATCTATACATTGCTGCCATCTAATAGGAAGGTCTTTTATGCCTTTGCAATAGAACTCTGGTAATCTAGATTCGACAAACTGTGTGAAAGCATTTTGTATTGCCTGCTGAGAAGAAAACTTTTTATCACGTAGAAAATTGTCCAAATCACGAAAAAAATTGTAGTCCGCTCGAGCAAGGTCTGGGGAATACGGAGGGTGACGAATGATTTCTAATTGCAGTTCCTGTAGAGTTAAAACAGTTTCTTGTGCTGTATGAGGTCTCACGTTATCATGGAGCGATAATGATGAAGATCGATTCATGAGTCGGGGCTGTTTCACTACTAGTTTTGCTATCATTGTTCGGAGTTCAGTACAGTAGATATTTGCCGTTATTGCTTGACCAGATCGGAGAGAGGTATAGTAAATAACACCATGCTGAGACCACCAAACAGTTACCAGTAACTTTTTATTGCTAAGCTTTGCTTTAGGACACTGTTGCGGCGTTTGACCTAGGGTCATCTATTGCATTTTTCGCTTACGGCAATCGTAAAGAAACCACTTTTCATCACATTTCACAATTGGCTAATCAAATAAGCTATATCAATTTTATAATTGAAGCTGGTTTAGGGTTTGACCTGTGAATTATCTGCTAATATAAAGTAAAATCTCTTGTTTTTAGTCACATGAAGTAAATAACAAGCATTCAATAGAAAGTGTTCAAATCAATCAAGACGTGGTAGTACTAGCTGAAAGTTTAAACCCGTTACAAGAATATGTAAGTTCAAAATAGGTATAATTTTATTATAAAATTTTTACACTACTTTTTGTTTCTTTTTACACTAATTTTTACACTACAATTTGAAATGTTTACACTACAATTTGAAATTTTTACACTACAATTTTTACACTAATTTTTACACTACAATTTGAAATCACTTTTTCTTTTTCCTAATTTCACAAATGTAGATTAAGAACTGAGCAATATTAGGACAGTGTCACATTTTTATAAACTACCCGAGACAATCAATTAACTAACATAGTTAAATAACAGAATCAACAAACACTTTATTTAATTAAATTAGCTTAATATTTTTATTATAATAAAAACAGATATTTTAAATTAAAAGATGTAAAATTATGATGACTATGCTAACCAATGTCTAAAATGTCATTCATTCGCTCATCGATATATGTATTTTATCGATTACGTTCAAGCACTAGAAATATTGTATTGTGTACCTGTGTGTATAATAATGTAATAAAATCTTTGTGTGCGTTATGCGTCTTTTGGTTGAACGAGTTTTCATACATTTGTATTTTATGTCTCGTCCAGTGGTTTATTCGTTCATGGGTAGGCTATATTACTGTAAAGTTTCATCTAAATTCGTTCAGTAGTTTTTGCGTGAAATAGCAACAAACATATATTTATACAGCCTCTCAAGCTTTACGTTATGTTTAACAGACAAGAATGACAATTGTCATGAATTAATTAACATATAGGTAATTCGAAAATGTTTGTTAAGCATTAAATTGTTACATTTTTTTATTGAACACCACAAGTCTACAACCGGTTCGCAAACTAAAAGCCACAGTCCTGAAAAGAGCTGGCGACAAAAACACCTTTCACAAGTATATAATATAACACAAATTACCGGTTTAATATCATTTTCCAAAGCATGCAAGAAGTCCCCACGTTCCACCATCAGCTTCTCCATGGCCTCGGGGTCCACTTCCACCTTGGACGAGGCCTTGATCAAGCGGTTCATGGCTGTAGACTGCGCCGCCCGGACCAGACCCTCTAGCTCTGCGCCGGAGAAGTTCTTTGTGAGGGCTGCTAGCTCCTAGAGTACGGGAATTGATGTGAATTATGGGTTTTTTGGTACAAATTTCCTTATCGCGCTTTATACTCGGCACACTTGGCGAATGAGATATAAAAAGTGTAATATTTCAACCGTCACGACACTTTTTATTAAATATTAAAAGCACTTGGTGTGATGTGTTAAGGATTTTGTATATAATGAGCATTCTTTAAGGTTTATGGTCTAGTCTGGAGATGTTTTGATATGACAACCCTATTTCATTTAATTTGTTATAAAATTAACTACATTTTGATACTTGGTTTGATTTGATACTTCAATTTCCGTGTTTATACATGAATGGACATAGTAAATATTATCTTAGTTTTATATTTTACCCCATTTCTTTTTTTATTATTTGATTTGGTCATGGTTTGTATAAACAAATATCAAAATTTAGTTATATTTTTGTTAAGACTTCTTTTTTTACACGGATATTTTGTTATTTAAATGTTAGAGTTATTTCATTTCTTATATATATTTTTTTCAATGTCAGGTAATGTGTTCGAAAAAGGCTGCCAAACGTAACATGGCATTTTTACAAGTCTTTTACTTTCGATTGATCATAATTTGTCACAGGAAAAGAGTTCTTAAGAGTACTTAAAAAAACTATTATTTTTTTTTTTATTAAAAATAGACTGGAGCAAATTTTTGGTGACAATCCCCCTGAGTCGTGTTTGTTAAGAATTTAAAAAAAATCATTTGGAAAAAGAGTGAGGGGTCCACCCCACAGATCGGGATCTTCTATCATTAGAAGAACTATCATCTATCACTATCATCAGAAGTCAATTATTTTTTAAAGTCTCTGTACATATTCATTTCACTAATGTCCAAATGTTACCAAGTCGAGTACTCAATATTTAATTAAGCTGATGACTTGCATGCTAGTCAGAACGAGAACCGACCACAAAATAACACTATTGTAGAAAGTGCATTGCAACAAAATTAAATGGAACGTTAGTCCCACATCCTATAGATATTACAAAAATAAAATCATTACACAAAAAAAATTGCACCTCAAATCAAAACCTCCTTTCCAAAAAAAATAATTTTCAATATTCAAAAAATGGCAACACCACACACATACCTTACTGTCGACATCCTCAGCAATCTTCTTGTACTCCTTCATCCTCTTGGTGTGTATGTTCAGTATCTGCACGCGGCCCGTCTCGTCCGGGAGCCCGATCTCCATCTGCACCTCGAGGCGGCCGGGCCGCAGCAGCGCCTCGTCTATCATGTCTCGCCTGTTCGTCATGCCGATCACCAAGATATTGTTCAGTTGGTCCACACCTGTGGGTATATTGTTTATATTATTGACATACACAAATTTTATTAACTAGCAACTCACTTTTACTGAACTCCGGTTATAGTTACAGGAAAACGTTCCTAGAAAACCATTCATAGCTTTTTGAGATATTCTGAACTGCTTCACTGATTTTGGAAAAAATGTACAGTCAGCGAAGAAAATGCTAAAATACGCAAAAAATATTTTTTATGCCAATCGATCCTATTTTATATAGGAATCAAACTACTCTATGGGAAAGTTTAAGGTATGTGTACTAGAATATGATATATGGCAACATAGAATATTTCGAGCTTATTAATATAATATAATCGTTTTTCCGTACAAAATGTATGTATGAAATGAAACCACAGTTTATTAGTAGCCATTCAACATTTTCACTCCTTGCTCCATCAGATCAGCTCGCTATCAAGCTATTGCGTTGTCATTCTGGTTTTACATACTAACAAAATTTCAAATTTGTACTTCGAAATATACGAATTAATCAAAAACCTTAACATTTGTTTATATAGATATAATTTAAGCTATTAAAAACGTATCAATACAATTTACCATCAATCTTGGAAAGCAGTTGGTTGACAACCGTGTCATGAACACCAGTGTTTCCTCCCACAGAGCCTCTCGATTTGCAAATGGCGTCGATTTCATCGAAAATTATGATATGGAGACCACTGTTAGGACCGCACTAAAGACAACAGAAAAGCAATTGTTAAATTATTGATTCTAAAGTTAGTCTTAGACAAACCATATACAATGACACTTCAAATGAGATTCTCACTTTATATGACACTAGCGACTCGCTCTCGCTTCGGTCGGATTCGTCCCTACGTACGTTTTAACGGTTAGTATCTAGAATAGGTATTATATGATATATAGCCTATAACCTTCCTCAATAATAGATACCCCTTGTATCTAATGCGAAAGATTTTTTCAAATCGAATTAGTTCCTGAGATTAGCGCGTTTAAACAAACAAACAAACAGCCAAAATGAATTGTCAGTGAAAAATTATGTATACAAAGTAACCAATATTCGTTTCATACTTTTCAATAACTAAAAGTTCAATATTTAATATTGTGAAAAAATTTAGTTATTTTAAAATTATTCTTTATATGGTCGTAAAGATTTATAAAAATCATTTAAGAACTTTGATGTTATATTGGAAAATAAGTTGTAATATAGAATAAATAGTGTTGTAGGTAGAATCAAATTCTTCATTATTATTATGACTTATACATAAAATTTATTTATGTAAACTTTTTATTCTATACTAGCGACTTACCCTCGCTCCGCTCGGGGGCGTTCCTAAGAACGTTTAAATTTTTTTGAGCCGAATCCTAATTCTTTTTCTAAAATAAAAGTAGGCTAAGTTACTCCTTATAACATCTGCCAGTGAAAGTCCCGTCAAAATCGGTTAAGCTGTTTCGGAGATTAGCCGGAACAAACAGACAGACAAAAATTTTAAAAGTTGGGTTTTTCTTATATAATTACCGTATGAAATTATCATATACATTTATTAATATTATGTATAGATTTATGAGAGCCAACAACAAGAAATGAATCCCATTTTTCAAAAAAAAATAACCTCAACTCATTAGCATATTTACTTATTTCTTACATAATAAGTTTATCGTATACATATG
The DNA here is from genome assembly GCA_951806755.1 of Brenthis hecate. Lineage (NCBI taxonomy): Eukaryota > Metazoa > Arthropoda > Insecta > Lepidoptera > Nymphalidae > Brenthis > Brenthis hecate. The sequence continues at coordinate 3,060,228 of OX638269.1, forward strand.
TATATGTAAGTTAGCAAATTCTAAATAAAGCTGAACTAAGTCTTGTTTAATTTGATTAATCTTGACCTACATCTAACATGCAAGTATTGCATCGATAGGTTAAACTGTCGACTTCATTATTTTATGCTGAAACAAAATAATAAGTCGCAGTTTTATTTGTAGGTATAATAAATTTTACTACAGTTTTTAAACGCAAATAAAAAGAGTTGAAAAAAATAGGGATAGAATTAATTTTCAAAGAAAATTCTAACTAGATTTAAACATGAAAACCAATTAACACTGTACTAAATGTAATACGAGTATGTTTTCTATCTTAATTTCATCAAAACCTCTATCCCCTTTACAGTTATTGTAAGTATTGCATAAAAAACAAACACTTCAGCAGAATTAATAACCGCTTTTCTAAAGTCAGTTACGAATTAACTTTTACACAATATATGATACTTTAAAAAAGACAATAGTAGCCCAGTGATGATAGCACGCTCGCTTGGGACCACGAGTGAAGCGGGTTCGAATCCCGGGTCTCCTCTGATATTTTGATCTGCGGATCATTTCCAACATCATTAACCCTTGTCTTACGGTGAAGGAAAAAACATCGTGAGGAAACCTGTATGTCTGAGAGAACCTAACAAGTTTTCGGAAGACATGTGAAGTCCGCCAACACGCACTTGGTCAACGTGGTGGACTCCATATTCCACCCTATCTCCTTTCAATACGAGAAGGATCAGGACATCCCTTTGGTATTAAAGGGAGATTCGTGCCTAGCTTGATATCTTTGACAAGATTGTATTTATTAATATAATTGTTTATATTTTTACCCTCTTTTCTTCTTCTTCAGCATCAGCAAACAGCCTCCGAATGTTGGCTTCACTCTCACCAACGTATTTGTCCAGAATCTGTGGACCGTTCACGATCTTGGGCTCTCTGGCGTTTAACATTTTACCGATCTGCCTCGCCATCAAAGTTTTACCGGTACCGGGCGGTCCGTATAGCAGAATACCCTTTACGTGCTTGCAACCTAAAAAGTTATTATTTTGTACGAACATTTATATTGAAAATACTTAAAGATTTACTTTTCCTGAATTATTTTTATATAAAGACTACTACTGCAGACATTTTGTAGTTTATGAAAGAAACTTAACATAGTTTTTAGATTACTTAAATTATAGAAATAAAAAAAAATCATAATAAATACTTCTATTACACTCATATATCAAAAAATATATTTTACACATAGGTACACATACATACACATAATATGGAAAGTAACAACACACTTAATATGAGTTATTATCTACTCATAATATGTGTGATGATATCTAAATAAATAATTTAACTAAATTATGTAAAATGATAAAAAATCTATTAAAACTCACCCAACTGCTCGACCACTTCAGGCGGGAACACACGAGAGGCGAAAGCTCTTCGGAAGATGGCATTGAACTCTTTGTCCAAACCGCCGATACCCATCTTACCGAAGTCCCAGTCCGGGTTGATGATGGACTGGCGTGGTTGTTTCCTATGTTACGATTAAACTTATAAATGCTGTTAATGCGCAAATATATAATTAAAAATGATATGATTAAATAATGGAAAATTTTAGATAATATACTCTCGAATATTAGATAGGTATATTCACCCTCGGTTCGCTTCGGGTTCGTCCCTAGGCAAAAATAAATATATCCCACGGGAACCGTAATTTTTTCCCAGATGATATATAGCCTCCCTCAATAAACGTAAAAAGAATTTTTCAAATCGGAATAGTATTTCCTGAGATTAGCGCGTTCAATCAAACAAACAAACTAACTCCGCCTCTATATAATATTAATATGAACAACCATAAATTGTTATTACTAATCGCAACTATTTATTAAACAAAATACGCAATCATGAAAATGTATTAAAATATAAGAGACGAAAGAAAAAAATATATACTCGTATTTAAATTAAGATTATTAGGTACTTATGTATTCGTTTTAGAATTTTCAAATGTTTAAGAAAAGTCTTTCTAACGGCAAGATTTTTTTACATAAGAGTTATGTTAATTTCACAAACATTAGCATCTTTAAAATCTTATCTCCTCGGGTTTAGAGTAGTAAAATTATCTCTATGTTTTTATTTACTATATGAACATAATGACGTGAATTTGAAATAATATATTATTATTAATATCTTTTAATTAAACACATTAACCGCAAAATAGATAACAAATAGGTAATATTAAAATATTGTACTTTAATTAGGTACTATTAATAAGTATTTATCAAATAGTAGATTCTGAATTATAATTCACAACTATACTTAGTGCACAAATACTAAAAACACACTGTGTTTTGGCTGTTCAAAAGGCTGAAACATCTATACAATTAACAAATTACCCCGTACAGGAATCGAATCCAGGACCTTCAAATTCGGTTGTATTCCTTACTTAGACATTACATTCTGACTTCAATTAACTTTTTTTTATTTTATTTTTATTTAGGGACTTTTTTCTTACTTCGTGTTAAAAAAAACTGGCCCAAGTGCGAATCGGACTCGCGCACGAAGGGTTCCGTACCATGATTTATAAAAACGGCAAAAAAATCACGTTTGCTGTATGGGAGCCCCCATTAAATATTTGTTTTAATTTAAGTATTTATTTTTAAAGTGAATATATAACTAAATATTCTGTGAATATTTCAAGTATCTACCTGTTGCCGTTATCAACATCAAGCAAAAACGAGCAACAAAAATCACGTTTGTTGTATGGGAGGCGAGCCCCCTTAAATATTTATTTTATTCTGTTTTTTATTTTTATTGTTATAGCGGCAACAGAAATACATCATCTGTGAAAATTTCAACTGTCTAACTGTCTCTTCATGAGATACAGCCTGGTGACAGACAGACGGACGGACGGACGGACGGAGTTCGGACAGCGGAGTCTTAGTAATAGGGTCCCGTTTTACGCTTTAGGTACGGATCCCTAAAAAATATAACATACTCACCCTTTAGCTTTGCCTATTAGGTTGAGAGATGAGTTCTCAGCTTTGTCGAACTGAATGCACGCATCTGGCAGCAACCTGCCCATCCTCACGCGCCGAGGCACCGCGTTAGACCCGGCCGCTAGAGCTTGTACGTCCACCGCTGTCATAAACACATTCTTTATTTATAATTTGTGTATTCAGCCCTTTTTAACGTCCCACTGCTGGACACAGAACTCCCTTCAATGCGAGGAACAGGCGATAGTCCACCACGCTGGCCAAGTGCGGGCGGATTCGCGGCTGTATTTTGAGCTCCCCTCAACCGATTTTAGATAAAATTTACAAAAGTAACATTCTCCAAAAACCCTTAACACACGATAAGATACAAATTCAAATTAAAAAATCTTACGCCATAATAAAACATTTATTTCATTAATCAGAAATGCTAATCATAAAATAAAAAAAAAAATAAAACATACCTTCCAAATTCTTAACAATCAAAGACAATACTTTCTTCTCTTGGAATGAAAAGGCAAGTTGTTGTCCAACTGTAAATACTTGATTTGCAAACTGAATCAAAAAGTCTCGTGCCATTTGCTCAGAATCGTACGGTTCCATTGATGTTCTAAATGAAAAAAAAGTTAATATAAAACTTAAGACTACTTTATTCAAAAGCTAAGGAATTGCTCGAATAACATGATAATTAATTATCAAATTATATGAATAGAGAATAAATATTAAGGTAAATAGTATAAGCGTTTCTCTGATTATTATTTGTCAGACAGGAATCGAGCCCGTAACTTCAGTGGAGCTGCCTTTCGACTTTCTAGTCCGAATATCAAATGACTTGTTTTACAAATATACCTACAATACACCAAAAAGGTCATATTTGTTTATTACTTAGCTACTACTCATAGCCGTGCACGTAAATATATATACTTTATACACGATATTACTATGATTGTTACTAATATAATATGTATAGTACTACGATATTTACTCGCGGTCTCGTGATAGGTACGTCGACCTCCGTTCCGAATTTCACTAACATCTGTTCAGCCGATAAAACGCAAATAAATAACAAACACGAAACACTCATTCACTAATTAATAACATAACTGTGATTCATGCTAATTTCAAAGTTTATTATGTAGTTTCCAAATAAATTAAACTATTCTGCTGCGACTATTCGTCCGATCTACGCGTCTACGGGAAGCTTTCCCGAAGCTGACACGTGGATCGATTAAATTAAGCTCAAGCTTTCTCATCCACGGAAAAAATTCTCTTACTTAATATGTTTTACTGTAACTCAATATGTTTACATTTACCTAGTATAAATAGTCTGCGACTATTCGCCCGATCTATGGGTCTACGGGAAAGTTTCCCATAGATGACACATGGATCGGTCGAATAATCATTTTGTAAATTAAAATTATGATTTGATTTTTATTTAGAACACCTTCCAAATATTGAATTTTTATATATACTAGTGATCCTGTGTTCTTAATCAGTACGTTCATTTTCTTTATCATTTATTATAATGCCAAGTTTGTTTTCTATGTTCAAATTTAAACATTTTACTAGATTATAGGAATATATAAAACATATATTTGAATTTACACCGGGATTGTATTAATACTTACGTTTTTTTTAGCATGAAATCAGCTTCCAAAGTGACACTGCATAAACACTCGGCACTTTGTGGCTTGAATGGTCTTACTTCTATTGGCTGTTAAAAAAGTACAAAACTAATTTTGAAAAATATAATAAATCTAGCAGCTCACCCTCGTTTCGCACGGGTTCGTCCCTAGTGAAAGAACAAAAGCAAATTTATCCCACAGGAACTCTACATTTTCCGGGATAAAAAAATGTGTTATTCAAGACTATAAATCTATCTGTGCCAAATTCATCCAGCTCCGTTCAGCCATCTGGCGTGACTGAGTAACAAACATCCATCCAAACTTTCGCATTTATATATTAATGGGATGTAAAATATATAAGTTTAATTCATCCTTCAATCATAATTTATTGCATTTTAAATTTTAAATTAATGAAAAAATCACTAATGTAATACAAAGTTATACACCTAAATTACTTACTGCATTGGTTTATGTTGTATACCTATTGATGACTGATTAATTTGTCCGACCGAAACTAGATTTTTTGACCGAAACTGGCCGAAACCGAAATTTCGGTTGGTCACTACTGATTTTGTACTATAAAAAAACTGTGTGTGTGCGCAATTCACACTCGGTAGAAGTGAACTTCAGAAAAATAACCTATGAGAGAATGAGATGAATCTATATAGAGTATCAGGAGATAATTTGTAAGGTTTATTATTTTTAAAGTTATTTTACATTTTATTTAACATATATTACATAACATATTATTCAGTATTTTATTTCACTTCCTATGTAATGTATTCTATCTCATTCTCTCGTTGGCTTAATCCTATATATTTATGTGTTTGTCTCTTTCTCGTGTCGCATTTTTGTTTCACCGAGTGTTAAATCACAACGATTCTAAAGAAGTTTCACTTCAATAAAAATTTTGTGTGCACTCACACATCAGAAAATTACTTTACATGTAAACTATACCTGTCCAATAGATAATGTAGCCCATTTTCTTTGAGGTGCAGAGAACCCAACAGTTCCCCTGTCCACACCGCTGTAGAACCTGATACTAAACACAAAGTGTTGCGATGGTCCAGTGGAAATTTCAACATGCCTAAAACAATGTTTAAATAAATTATATTAGAATTTTAGTAATGAAACATTTTATTTTTAAGCATACACCTGCTATCATGAGGATAATATATATTTTGGTTATTTTATATAGCTGTTATTTTTTAACCTACAATAAACAAATTTATGTGAACAGCAATAAAATGTATATCAGTGGTCTATGTGGGTTCTATGTAAGAAATATAGAATTAGGTTTTCTGTATGTGCTATAATATAGGTATTGTTAAGATCTAAAATTCATTACTTTGTCCCTTAATTTATCATCAGAGCTGTCAAATCTTATAAATATGATATCTATTGGCATGGTGGTTTAATTATCTTATCAAGATGCCTAGCATAGCCTACATACAATATAATAGAAATTACATAGGTATAACATCCGACAGTTCGTACCCATTTTTGTAAGTACAGTAATATGCCTTTATTGCATCCTTTCCATTACAGTTTCATTCAACTAATATGTAAAAATAATATTTATAATCGACTATTTTTAATATTTATCATCAATTTATAATAATTATAAACAACCCCAATTTATATTGTTAGTTTGTATTAATTTTCTGGATTTTGAGCATATAAACATTGCTTAACTTAAACAAAAAGTTGACCAAATGTTGTTAATTTGACAAGTTATATAAGCTCATGCATACAAGATTAGCTAATAAGACTTGCAATTTGTTGATGGTCTAACTCTCCTCCTTCATTAGGTATATACATTTTATCTGTTTGTGCGTGGCCCAGTAATCTAGTAGTTGGGACTCGGTTCTTTATATTTGTTCTTAAAGTAATTTATGTAGAAAAAAAGGAAGGATAATTAAAAAAAGGTTAAATATAAAAAATATATATCAAATTATAATATGTAAAAAAATATATTCACAGCATTTTAACATTAATTTGATGAAACAAAAATCCCAATTTTATTAAACAAAATTATGGAATGATTATGGGGATAATAAACACTAGAATGTAAATGTAATTAAAATGAATGGATACTTACTTGGTGTCACTGGGAAAATCGTCCGGGTTGATAAGGGCGCAATTGGTGATGGCCAATTCGTCCGAAGGACATTTTGCTGCTTTCATCCGCTAAAATATTGTATTTACGTCGATTTTATTTATTTTAAATATATGAATGCGAGTGATCTTTTACAAAATCATACATGAATGATGTAATAATATTATGGGGCTTTTATAAAATAGTTTATATTATATATATGAAAAAAATGATCAATGTTCAGAAATTAAAACAATTCTGTGTTTTCGGAATTATATTTTGATTTTTAATGAATATTTAATTATAAATGAAAACCTAATTAATGTTTTAAAAGATTGTAAAATGTAAAGTCACAGAATGTAATTTTTAAAATACTTACCATTGCAGACATTTTAAATAATAATTAAAATTATTATTTTTTAATACGATACAATGTTTTGACAATAATGATTCACGTTGATTGACGTGACGTCAACGACATTCAATGAATTGCTCTAAGTTTCTTACCACCCATTGAAGCAACGAATAGCTACACAAGGGACTGCAGTAAAATATTTTGGGTGAAAACTATTGGTTCAACCGATCAATACAATGGACTCAAAATTACCATACTTAAAAATATCACAATAGCATTAAATATTAATGAGTTTATTTTTGTAGTTTATAGATTTCCACCGCTTATTTAAATACATTAATTATATATTAAAATCTTAAAATAGTTAACTTAACTATTATACTCTTATAATTTACTGTACATCCAAATTGGTTAACTTTAAATAAAGCGTCAAATAAACATTACTAGTACAGTATTTTTCTTTAATTATTATTATAATTTAATGAAGAATAGTAGTTTGTCATTACAACTAATAAGAATAATGTTTTACAGATATTTGAAAAATATATAATTATTTAAATATCAGTGAAAATATTAAATTACAAATAAAATTGGTCTAACATGGAGTATGGTGCCACGAATAAACTATAATTAGAATAGGTATTTTGTTGTGGCCATCGTAAAGTTGATAATTTCATGATAATATGTTCGACCAATTCACGAATTAGTTATATTTCATGATTTAGCCAACTTGAACTGAAGGTATATTATCGTTTAAATCATGGATGACAAATAAAAGTTTAAACTTCATTCGTTAACATTTGATGATTTATCTATGGACGCTTGGACTTCTCATATAAGTAGATAAGAGACACTTATCTACTTATATGAGAAGTCCAAGCGTTATATAATATACAAGGTTCATTTTAGTTTAAATAAAGGATTTTTTAGATAAACTCCAAAACCTATATCCTTAATATTCCCCTTAACCTATACCTTAATATAACCCTTAATATTCGAGTCAGATCTGTCACCAAATCTAAAATTTACATAAAACACATATGTTATCGTAGGCAGTATGGATATCCGAGCTTAAAATAAGAAAATGACCTAACAAGAATTAACAGGATATGTTACACTGAATTTAATAATGAATAAAAATATAATAATAAGGAAATACCAACTGGGTTTGTAGGATCTATAAAATTGTAACTGAGTAGAATATGTTTTTGGAAACATGAAATATTTTTTTGGAAAATCTTATTGAAATAGTCATCATTATCGACACAGAGGTGAATCTATAGTTCTTAGAATTTTTGTCTGTCTGTTTGTCTGTCTGGGAGGGAACGCATCACGAGAAAACTGCTGGACAGATTTTGATGAAATTTGGTATGATGATAGCTGGTTATTCAGGTCAACATATAGCATACTTTTTATTGCGGCGTGTGGCAAATATCTCATTTCTGAGAAATCTATATGTATATATAACCTATGTTCAATGTTAACCAAGATGACTATATAGTTACAATTTATATTCCATACTCATTTATCTGTGTCATAATTTGAAAATGTCCGTTAATTATTAACTAACATCTGCGCCGCTGCGGTCTGCCACTTGTCATTGTCAAATGTCAAATTCAGATATCAGTCGGTTCTAACTTAATGTGATGGTTCAAATGTTTTAATTTTTAAGGTTTTTGTTACTTGAATTCTATATTTGTATAAATAACATGAAATAAAAATGACTAACCAATCATTTTTAATTTTATCTGCTTTTAGTGTAATACTATTAAGCCTATGTAAGTTTAAGATATATAAGCATTCTTTTGAATAAACAACTGGATACGCCCAATATAACAATTTTGTTTTGCAGCAATATCATCTGTATCGGCGGAGTGCACAATCCCAGTAGTTTTAAGAAATACTTGGTTTTCTTTTGAAAATGGCAAGCAAACTATTACCGATATTAATGCCAGTGAAATGACTGATAGGTAACCGATTTTAGATTTTTAGAATTAGGTTATTATTATTATTTCGAAAAAAATGTAAATTTCGATAAATTGTTTAATATTTTATATTTTAGAGGAACATGTGTCGACATAAAGGCAGACTACCATGTCAATTACACAATGGTATTCCGATCGAAAGATTGCCACCACTGTGTAAAATTAATTGTTAGAACAGTAAATGTATTAGAGAAAATTGAAAGTACTTGTTTGAGTCTTAAAGCTGGAGACGAAGCAAATGTTGAAACAGTGTGCAGAGGCCTTAAAAATGACCAACACCTTATTACATTGTTTTCTGAGAATTCTGTTCCAGTAAGTTTCAATTGTTCTTTTTTTGTAATATTTAGATTTTAGATTTTTTTACATATGTTTGGTTAACACTTTTATTACTTTAAATAGGTCAATTGCAGATCATCACTAGAGGGTGTGTGGCAGTTTGCATATCAGAACCGTTTTAGATTCACAGGTGAATGTAATCATCCAGATGCCCAAATTAAATCCTGCCAAACTGCAGGCACGCAATTCTTGATAACTAATCAGAAGTTTAATATAACTTATAGAAAATGTCCTGGAATGTCTGGTACATTTGATGGTGTTGTTGAATATAGTTGTCTAGGTAGGTATTAATTATGCAAATATTTATCCTTATCAACAAGCTAATTATATGTACTCCATAGGTAAAGGTAGTTTTTGTAGTCTAAATAACATCCTTATACTTTAAACTAAATTTTTGTAATATTATTTTTGTGTAATACTCGTAAGCTCCTATGCTTATTATGTATATTATAACTATGTATTATATATACTAGCGGCTCACTCTAGCTTCAATCAGGTTTGTCTGTAGGTAAGTTTTGACACTTAGTATGGAATAGATTTTTTTTCTATTTTTCCTGAATTTTTGTGATGTTTTAATAGTTATTCTGCTATTTACGGTAAAGTAATATCCAACAAAAGAAGGATCAAAAAAATCGGTCCAGCAGTTCTCTAGTTATAAGTGTTGTAACAAACCCAACTTTGTTTTATAATATGAGAATAATTTATGATTTAAATTTATAATGTAAATATAAAGTATTGCAATCTATGTTTAGTCTTTCTTAGCTTTGTTTTCTTTAATTAATATTTATTATTAGGTGTTGTTATTTATTTTAATTTTGCTGATGTTTTGAATGTGGTTGTAACTTGTATGTGAATTCAATAAATAATTGATAAAAAAATGCAGTTATGTTATTGAAAATATGTTTTAATATTTTTGTAATAAAATTTGAGCCATGAGCTCTTTGTTTTCATTTAGTTAACTACCTAAACCTATTAGTTCATAGAGATATGTTTAGATTTCTAATATCAACTTTTTCAATTCTATTAATAAATTATAAGTATTGTAGTATATTTATATTATTACATCAATCAAGCGGTCCTGACTTTCAACAACAATCTGCATAAGTTATGAGTTTTTTGGTATAAAAATTTCAAAACCCTTGTTTCAGGTCATTGGTTTGTTGACAAAAATCATTTCTTTGCTGTGGCAAACACAAAAGAATCTCGTAAAGATGAAAAGTACCGTTGTTTTTTAAAGAATAGAGATGATGATCTATATATTGGCGCATCAATGACGCCAGAATGCCATTCTTTGAAAACTGTTGAGAAATCACCAGAGAGATATAGAATTAACCCTGTTAAAGTAAGTATTTAAAACTTGTGTTATTTAAAGAATTATTAAAAATATGTTAATTTATTTTTTTAATATGTATGTATAAACTAGCAAGTACAACTTCTGTAATTAATTATTATCGTTTATATCTGTTTCTGCTATATATGTACTGAAATTTCAATAAATTATTGTATTCAGCCCTATTTTCAACATCCCACTGCTGGGCGTTTGCCTCCCTTTATTATAATGGTGATCAGGTCCATAGTCCACCACACTGGACAAGTATGGATTGGACTTCACATGTCTTTCGAAAATTGGCTAGGTTCTCTCAGACATGCCGATTTTCTCACAATGTTTTCCTTCACTATAAGACAAGTGGTTCATATTGGAAATGATTCACATATGAAAGTATCAGAGGTACTAGACCTGGGATTTGAATCCACCTCACTCAGTATTATCTCACATAGTACTATATCCCAAGCATTTTCACTTTAATATTTTTAAATACCTTATTAAAATTTTATTATTTTTTATGAAATAATACCTTGATAAGGTATGGTATGGTATACCTCATTAAAACTTACTTTATTTATAGCATCTAAAGTTTTATCATTTTCTGATTTATTTACTGCTTTCGCGCTTTGCTCGAGTGCGTCCAGGTACATGGTTATTGTTCAAAATTTCATGCATTTTAATTTTTTTTTCTAAAATAAAGGTAGCCTAAGTTACTCCTCATAACATCAGCTATCTGTTGCATGTGCATTATAACAACAAACACTGCCAGACAAAAATTTTAAAAATTGTTTTTTTTTTTAATATAAATATTGTATATACTTTCATATATATTTAGTAAAAAGTTGTTATTTTGATATAACAAACAGACACTTCAATTTTATTTATCTGTATAGACTACAATATAATTGCTATATAAATGGCATAAATATTTCTAGGCAGAAGTTGTTGAACCAGGCTGTCGTTTACCACAAAATTTCTCTGGAGATTGGATTAACACTGCTAATATTGATGCAGATGTATTTATAAATGAAACACACATCATAGAAACATATTATCCAGATGAGGGTCGATTTAGGCGAACTATTTATGTTTGCAGGTAAAGAAAATTAAAATAGGATTATTATAATATTTTTGTTGTTATTATTTTCCTAGTCTCATAGTAGTTATCTATAAAAAATATGATGATGATGATGTTCTCCTGACCGATTCCGGCCACGGCGGCCAATCTCATTAAGACTAGCCAACTGCGCAGGAGATATTATAGTGCACAAGTGTACGCGCAGACACAAGTGCACTCTCTATTCCTGTCACTCTCATATACTGGTGGGACGACCACTCGACACGACCAGTGAGAGTTAAGGCGCAGGACCGACGGCTTTACGTGCTCTCCGAGGCACGGGGGTGAAACACCGCCAACCGCGAAACAAAAACTCTGGGCTGAACTGAGGCTTACTATACAGAAAGACACAATAACTAAACTTGGCCCGACCCGGGACTCGAACCCAGGACCTCCAGGTGTGCAGCCGTACATGCTAGCCACTACACCACCGAGGCAGTTATAAAAATATACTTATATACTTATCTATTACTTTCTTAGTCTCATTAGTAGATACCTATAAAAATGATACTTATCTTCATTACAACATTTATATGATATTTGAGACTAACTCTTTAAGTTGAGCTATTTAAGACTTGTGCCTTAACAGCTTGTGGTTGGTGAGTATTTTATATTTCACACTATAACAGCTCATTGGATTTCAGAATTCAGAATCAGAATTGAGATGTTTACCTTCTATATTAAAACATATATTTACCCAGAAGGTTTTCTGCAAGTGGAGTTGCGGACAAAACATATACTATATGTGATATATGTAACATTTATATATAAAACACTTCGTCGAATCTACAGATACATTAGTTAACTAAGTTATTCATTGCAATTAATTTTATCTAGTCAGTTTTTTCATAAGGATTTTTTTTTTGTAGAGAACAGCGTGATAGTAGAGTTATGATGGCTAGACTTACAGTGGACGGTTGTCAGAAAGATTATGTCTGCTTCGATTTTGTTCCACAACATCACAACGTTATTAGGTCAGTAATTCTTCTATTGACAAACATTTAATAGTTCTTGCGACTAAAAGCATTTCTTTTTCTAAGCTTAAGTAATTCAGACTACCTGTTTTTTTACATTCTTTTTATATACAAGCTAAGATGTTATTCTACTGCAGGGCTGTTTAAAAAAAATTAATTTAGGTAATGTAATGGTTAAAATTACAATGGTTAACAGTTATTCTTAAAGAAAGATTAAGCCTAGGTTCTGATACCATGATCCTGAAAAAGATGATTAATTCCAGAAAAGTACATATCCCCTACTAAGTAATTCACCAGAGATTCGTAAAAATTCATTTCAACTGATTAATTTTCTATCTGAATTCGTCAAAAACAGTTTTCTGGGTTTTAACCGGTTAAAGAATAAACTTAATCCTAAATCCTTTCGGTTTGGGGTCAATGACTAAAACCGGTTTAAAAATTGTACTGGTTTTCAAACCCTGTTTTCATATACATATTACTTTTAATAAACATATCTAATTATTTGTTATCCTTGTTATATTTCAGATACCGGAAAGGGCTTGCTATGATACAAAGTAATTTCCACACAGTATGCTCATGGGTACAATTTAAAAATAAACAAAAATGGCGTTACGATATATTCCTTAAGAAAGACCCTTCACCCATTCGATGCCCTGTCGCTGGGAAATTTAATTTTACACAAAAAGGAGATGTCAAATTTGAAACGAGAATATTGGGCGGTGTTACTTTAAGTCCAAGGCCAAATTTGTATTGCAAATTGAACATTAGTGATTTCTCAGTATGTGATGTAGACCAAAAGACTATACAAATTAAAGAAAATTACTGTCTGTCTGTGGATCACTTGGGTAGGCCTGTGGATATTTACAGTGATCCAGATTATAAAATGAAATGTATTGGGTATTGGAAAGAGAATCTCAAATCATATCTTATCACATATGATGAGTTGGATCCTTTCTCTAAGTACAGATGCTGGGTGTATCAAAGAGCTGATTTGAATAGGTATACATAGTTTATTTATAAAATATGTACTGCTTAAATGTCATTTGCTTTTTGAATAAATGTTTTATGAAAATATTGTTTAGCTTGTATATGTGTTCTTTATTATGGAGATAAAATTGTAAGATATCTATCCAAAGGTTATGTTACAGTATGATAATTTATAATATATTCAATACAGTGTCACAGCTTTGTTACACTGTGGGACCTAATGTGGCACATTGCTTGGCACAATATCTATCTAGACTTGCTATCATAAGTTATCTAAATATTTTATTAAGTTAGTTTTGAGAAGCAGTTCATTGAACCTATAATTTTTTTACAGAGTTCTTATGTCGCAAGCATTAGGACCATATTGCGATTTAAAACAAGATGTTACTTCATGGAACTATACTGAAGGCGCCGCAGTCGCCGTGGAAATGGAGGAATACGAACGAGAGAGGGATCAATGTCCCATGCATTTTGATGATGGCAGCGATCCCTGGTCGACTAAAGAAAACTATATTAAGGTGTTCTCATTTAGTTACTCATTTTGGAGAAGTAATAGTGCCTACACTTTAGAAATATGCACACCAGTTCTAGTTTTAAGTTTAATCCAGTTATTGATATAATACAAATAAGTATTTTTATATGTATACTAGCAGAACCCGTGGCTTCACTAGCACTAAAGCTACAAGAAAAAGTCTAAAAAGGTAGGTTTCATACAAACTTCCATCCCCTATTTTACCCCCCTTATAGGATAAATTTCGGAAAATGCTAAAATACGTATTTAATTTTACTGAAGAGCATTATGTCCAGTTTCAAGTAATTCTGATCATAAATAATATAACGTGTTTTCCCGTGGGAATTAGATAATCTCCCGTGGTAAAAATTACCTATGTCACTCCAGCCCTCCAAATATCTCCACACAAAAATTCACGCCAATCCGTCACTCTGTTTTGACGTGAAAGAGGAACAAACAAACACACATTCACATATAATATTAGTCGGATTTATGACTTGCCTTCGAATCTCACATTTCATATTATGATGGCTATACAATCTAAATGAATTCATAGAAAAGGCATGGTTTCTACCAGTGAGTTAAGGTAACTCAAAAAAATGTAAAGTTGCACCATGGGGTCTCATCATGAACAAAGAAAAATTAGTTTAAATTTGCAATGGATGACTTTACATGTGCCGATTTGTTATTAAAGTTGTGTAAAATTAACAAAAAGCAATTTTTTTTGTTAATAAATTAATTAAGTGTTAAATTAACAAAAATATTTTTTTTTATTTTGGATGCCGAGTGAGTTTTACAATATTTACCATACATTAGTTTTCACATATTTATAAAATAAAACAGTTTATGTGTTTTTAGAATCAGTGACATCTATTAACTATTCAAGCAAACTAAAATAGCCCGAATTGGCACTCCTATGTCTTTGTTGATGAGGCATCTGTATTAGTACAAGTATAGTATTATGTAATCTGTGGTTGAACATACAAATTTTTCCTTTTCATAAGCTGTTATAAAAGATTTGTCATCACACAACTGTAATTACTTTGAATAAAAAAATCTTTTTCATTGTAGCATCATAATAGTAATGATTGATAGAACATGAAGATATTTTTTCTAGTTGCTCCATTAAATATGTTTAAAAATATGTGATAATTTTTATGGTTCTTATATTTCGTGAGTCATTTGATGTATTTATATTAACTTTGATGGAAGTATTGGAAGTAAATTTTTTGGAAGCTTGGAAATTTATATATTAATAAAAAATATTTATTTATTATATACTTCTACATATTTTAATATTAATTTTCTCCTAAATATTTAAAGAATATTAGCTATTTTATAGTGAATTTTAAAGCAAAATTTTTGTCTGTTTGATATGAAATCTATACAAAAAATGTTTCTTTTTTGTGTTAAACAGTTCAAATGGGGTAATACTTAATGGAAGTAGTTAAATATATTTAAATATATATATAACATGAAGTATGAACCATCCTTTTTTTCTAATTTTTATATTTATGGTGAAACAAAGATAGCCATTATTTTCTAGTTTGCTAGGATACAAATGTAATTTTAACTAGTGTATATTACCAAGCTGCAAGAAATTTTGACATAACTTCTAGACAAAGTACTTATTGTATGTTAGCTGTAAAATAGTATTATACTTATGGTAATCTTAGATTATGCTATGCACATTTGTCAAATAATTTTAAGTGGAGTTTTCATGAATAGTTGTTTAAAATATGAATCTCAAATAATTAGACTAGCTGTTCTTGTGCCTTAACTTTATTATAATATTTTTATACAATATGATGTAATACATAAGGGTTACTTAAATGTATGTTCTTGTTTTATATTAATTTACATTCCATCCATAATATATTGTAGTCCGTCCACTGATGATACGTATGTTTTTTTACAAATTTAAATGATTAATAAATACTTGAACAAACAATGGTTTTTTTATATGTAGCCAAAAAAGATAATTAAAAATATTTTAATTTTACTTAGTCCAAGATACTTTGGGAATATCAAAGTGTTCAGTCAAGCTGTCTAGATGTTGATTGAACTTCTCTACTCTCTGTTTATGAGTCATTTCAGCTTTTTGGAGAATCCTTTGTTTTTGCTGTAAAAAACAAATACAATTCATTTATATTAATATTGAAGAGGTAAAGTTTATAAGTTTGTGAGGTTGTAGGAGTAATCTCTACTAAACCGATTAAGATGTTTGGTAAGATAGTTTGAGACCCTGTGAAAGACGTAGGATACTTTTTATCCCGGAAATCATCCCTTAAGGGAGTGAAAATGGGGATGAAATTTTGTATTGGTAAGCAAGCTAGGGACAATCCCGAGCGAAGAGAGGGTGAGTCGCTAATATTAAAATAAAAGACAACAGCAAAGTTATTAATTAAACAACTTGAGATACAAAATATAGGAAAAGTATTTCTATATAATAATATAAGACAGACAATTGTATGAGAAAACAGATTATATCAATATACTAACAACTCTCCCGTGTTTTTTTCGGGTTTGTCCCTAGGTATGTTTTAATGGTTAGTACCTATAGATGTCTTAGAGATGAGATATTTTCCTGCATTAAAAAGTACCCTATATGTAGACCCAGATGACCAGGTAACATTATACCAAATTTCATCAAAAGTCCAGTGATTTTCTTCTTAATACTCTCACAGTCCCAGAAAATTTTAAAAACTAGATTTGGCCTCTATTGATGATAATGACTATTGTCTATTTTATTAAGATTTTCCAGAAAATATTTAATTTACAGATTCGACTGTAATGTATAGATTGTTTTTTGACTTATGAATGAATACTCAGAACACTATGATTAACTAACCATTTTTTCTTGCATTTTCTGGAATGCTAATTCGGCTTTAGTCTTGGAGTTTGGATTGGATTGTTGCTTTAGTTGTTGTTTAACTTCATTTTCAATTATTTTTTCAGTCTCCTTGTTAGCCTTTTTCTTCTTTTTCTTTTTTATTCCAGAATTGTCCTTAATCTTGAGTTGAGCTTTGTTGACACAAGAATATTCGTCTTCTTCTGTCATCGTGATTTAGATTTGTGAAAAATAATACTGAAACTTATTTCGTATTAATATTCTTTCAAGCTAAGAGTGATATTTTAAAAGAGAAAATAAACATTAAACAATGCGTAATACGTAAATGACGTTTGAAAGTTTCATACCACAGACTAAAAATATTTCAAACAAAACAAATTAATGACAATGACGCATTTAAAAATATTGCCATAACTTGATATATTTTCTACTTTCTAAGTATAACTCGCGTCATCTAAAAAGAACGCTGGCTGTCAAGCTGCGCAGAAGCGATTTATCGGTCAAATTGGTGGTAAGAAGCGGGGCGCAGGGCGGGTCGGGGCAGCGGGGCACGCGCCGCATGTTTGCCGGCGCACTATTGGTTCGTCAGTTCGAAATACCATCGCGCACACAAAAGTTTTTAATTACGAAATGGTTTTATATATAGAAAAGAGAAAAATTATTTTTGACTTATATTGTTTATAATGCAGTTAATAATTTAAAAAAATGTATTAAACGTATTAATTTATTTTTTTGTAAGTAGATTAAATATTCTATACTGAATCAAACATAATTTAATAATGAATAGAATTCTATTTAATGATATACTATCTAATATATTCAACACTGCGTCCTCATCTGGCTTTCACGTCACCCACGACAATTTAATGGAAGGAGTTACAACCTTAGTTTAATTTGTTTTGTAGTTTTTATATATAAAGATTAAAACAATTACACTGAAACAAACATGTTTTTAATTCTATTTAATGACAAAGAATGATGATTCTATTTAAAATAAAATAAAAAAATAATATTTTTATATAATATATTTTTCAATGTCCCTACCAATAACTAATATACGAAGCCGCGAGCGAAATGCTATGAAAAATAAAAGAATAGTTTAAAATAAGTACATTTGAGCGTGAGCATACCCATGCGCAAACATTCCCCCTCCACTTTCTTCCAGCGTTCTTTTTAGATGACGCGAGTTATACAATATAAACATAATTTATGTAAGCTTTAAGAAAATATTTCTTTAATGGATAGAAAGAGAGAGAGATAGAGAGAAGAGTTACTGAAAAAATATTACACAATGAAGAACATCACCAATTTTTGATTTTTAATTTTTTATCTTACAATACTAGAGTATTATTATTATTATTTTAAAAAATGAAATTTAATTAAAAATTTAAAAAACCCCGAGCATCTTGGGCCGATTTTCATCAAACATAGCTAAGAATACTCCCGACTAATTTACATTTCAAACAAAAAAACACGAAATAAAAATGGGTTCATCCGTTCTGGAGCTACGATGTCACAGACAGACACACACAGAGACACGTCAAACTTATAACACTCCGTCGTTTTGCGTCGGGGGTTAAAAATACCAAAGTTTTTTTTTTTGGATACGTCTTATAGTTTCCGAGATATTTGTTTAGCTATCGTGCGACGACACCGAGTCATCAGAGTCGGTCAGAGCGTGCTCTACTCCCGACCTATGTGTATGAAGTTTGTGTCGAAAATTGATAAAATGTCGAATCCAGAAACTAGAAAATATTAAATAAAATGAATAAAAAAACACTAATCCACGGTCACAATAAAGAGGAAATGAATATGAGGGGTTTTTCATTTTAGCTTAATAATACTTGATAGGTGTAGTAGCGTACATCCTAATAATAATACTTACTACTTATGAAAACAATATTTTGTGGTTTAAAATTTTAAAAGGTTTTGTACCTCTGGTACATAATGTTCAGGTTAGGTTTACTATATTAATTTCTTGTTACATTAAATATTAAAACAAAAATACCACCCATGACTGGTGTAAAAACATTCGTGCTCATCACAAATGAATGCCCCCAGCGAGACTCGAACACACGACTACTGGCACAGCAGCGGTTACATGTATGGAGTTTCACCTCTCTATTTTTAGGATTTCGTACCCAAAGGGTAAAACGTGACCCTTTTACTAAGACTCCGATGTCCGTCCAACGAACGTTCGTCTCATAAACCGTGATAGTTAGACAGTTGAAATTTTCACAAATGATATATTTCTGTTGCCGCTATAACAACATACTAAAAAACAGAATAAAATAAACCTTTCAGCTGCAAATCTCAAATGGAAATACTATTCGTCACTCGTCAGTCTTACTTGTAAATAATTAATCAATATTTTTTTGACATTATATTTGACCCGTAAATTCTACTCTCCAAATTTCCAATTCATGTTTTTATAACATCAAAACTAAGATTTCCACTGTCTATACTGTCATTTCGCTGATTATTATGGGTAATACAGATTTAATTCAACGTTTTGATATCAATAACGTTTAACAATAGCGTTACCTAAGCTGGGGGCGGCAGAGCATAGGGTAGCAGGTTACTTGTAGCAAATATCATAAATAAATATGATTGTTCGTGACAAAAGAATGGGAATGAATGGCATCTTGGCGTTATCGGTGCGGCGCACGCGTCTGTTGGCGCGTACGGCTGCGAGATTAGTTCGATTTGCCGCCACGTGGCGCCGCGTGCGATGTCTACCCGCCAAATAAGATTAACGGATTTGCACTACAGATTGCACACGAATAGGCAGGAAGTGTAAAGTGAAACGCTGGTAATAGGATTGTTGTGGAATCTTCTAAAGTAGTAAATTTGAAATTTAGATTTAAGCAAGATTTATCTAACAAGAATGTTTAAAGTTTAAAATATATGTATTATGTAGTTTATGAATTATTAAATAGATAATTTAAAAATATAATGTGTTTCTGTGTTCATATATTAAAATATTTTTCTTTAAATTAAATTGCATTTGAGAAGAAAATCCATGGAGTATTTTAGAAATTATAGAAAAAATATATGCTTAACGAATATAAAACATACCGCAATGGCATAAAGTATCTACAGATAAGAGATGATGTGTATTGGTGAGAGATATCGGTACAATTATGATTAAACATCCCCTGTTCAATTCTGGTTAATAGCACTGGCTTTAGAAAGTAAAAATCGTATGCTAAAGTTAACTTCTATCGTTTTTCATCAGTGTTGGGGATGTGCTTGTTGGGTGGCGATATCCAACGTTTTCTCTGTTAAGCACTACAAACATCTGAGTACTAGGTATAGTCTTATTAATATTAAAAATGCAAAAGTTTGTGAGGGTGTATGGATGTATGTTTGTTACTCTTTCAAGCAAAAACTACTGAACGGATTTTTATAAAACGTTACAGTAATTTAACTTATACTTAATGCATCAAAGAAAAAAAAATACATACATTCCTGTATACCTACATATTATATAACTTCGCAAGAAATAACTTAGGTATATAGGTATAAAAGATCGCTATAGCTAATGAAAATATAATTGAAATTTCTCAATTGAACTAGAGTCTATTCAGTCTATACTATGACTATTCGTATATTTAGAGAGAGTTACGACTTTTAAATAAAAGTATATATTTGTCTCCAATATATTTAAACTTTTGGTTTTCTACGTTTGGAATGCTTTACAGCAATCATGGTCACGGGAGAGACTAAGATTTTAGACTTCTCAACTACAACTATAATGACCTTTTTTAAATGACCTCAACTGCCTCGGTGGTGTAGTGGCTATCATGTACGGCTGCACACCCGGAGGTCCTGGGTTCGAGTCCCGGGTCGGGCCAAGTTTAGTTATTGAATCTTTCTGTATAGTAAGCCTCAGTAACAGCCCGGAGTTGGGAAGTTGGCGGTGTTTCACCCCCGTGCCTCGAAGAGCACGTAAAGCCGTCGGTCCTGCACCTTAACTCTCACTGGTCGTGTCGAGCAGTCGTCCCACCGGAGTATGAGAGTGACAGGAATAGAGAGTGCACGTTGTGTCTGCGCGTACACTTGTGCACTATAATATCTCCTGCGCAGTTGGCTAGTCTCAATGAGATTGGCCGCCGTGGCCGGAATCGGTCAGGAGAACATCATCATAATGACTTTTGAGACGACTACAACGGATTTTTAAACGTTTAAAAAATATGATGTCAAATATTCGAGTAAATCTAAGAAAGTATCATAATTACTTCGACTTTCGGAAGGTATCAAGACATTATACTGCGTCTTACAGTGATAATCCGATAGGGCTATTTCTAGCTCCGTCAGTGATGGTCACTGACTTTGAATATCATTCATAATGTCATTCTGATATTTATAAACCATCGCGGGCTGGTACATAGTGATGTGTGTTACACACCGTAACCTGGTTTTCACTGAATGTTATACGCAATACTATAAATTTAGTTAAAGAATTAAGTTTTCTTAGCCACCAACACGGCTGCCATACAAGTTAATATTCAATACACACAAGACTTGTCAAAAAGGTATAGTTTTGAATTAAATCAAATCAAAATATTATAATCTGTTTACTTATAGCTATAGTCCTACTTGAGTGTGTATTGCCGTCAATCGTGCGAAAGCCGGTGACTTAGCACGTCGCATTAGTGCAATAAATCTGAATAAATCGTCGACTCTAGGCCAGAACAATGCTTGGCTTCTAATAGACATTAATATGGCATTAGCTGTAAGGGCGGCACACGCCAGTGACGCCTTGTTTGCTAAACTGCCCTAATCCGCTATTTGTAGTGTGGAAGCCATGCTGCCTGTGAAATATAGGACGTTGGAAATAAGTAGGTCCATACCGAAGCAAATCTATTTTTGAAAACATTTTTTTTTATGATTTATTGTTTTTTTTTTAATGGAAATTGCATTCTATTACCAATATTTTATTAATATTATATAATTATTTAAATTTAGACATAGTTTCAATAATCAAAACATCATTGACGTTTTATATATTTGTTGTATTTGTATTCAGCCCTTTTTATCGTCCCACTGCTGGGCACGGGCCTCCCGTCAGTACGAGGGGAATCAGGCCATAGTTCACCACGCTGGCCAAGTGCGTATTGGCGGACTTCACATGTCTTTCGAAAACTTACTAAGTTCTCTCAGACATGCAGGTTTCCTCACGATGTTTTCCTTCACCGTAAGGCAAGTGGTAATTATGTTAGAAATGATTCGCACATGAAAATATCAGAGGTGCGAGGCCCGGGATTTGAATCCGTTTCACTCGATTTCTCAAGCGAGCGCGTTACCACCGGGCTACCACTGCCTTAAATTTGTATATTTATATATTTATATTACAGTATATAAGGTATTGGACTAAGGCCTGATTCTCCTTGTATTGAAGGCAGGCCCGAGCCCAGCAGTGGGACGTTAAATAAAAAAAGAGCCGAATACCATACGATATAAAGTACAATTTCACAAAAGTAATTATCTAGGGTTGGCAGAACAAAACAAGAGCAGCTAATTACGGTCAATTTATCCAAAGGTCACGCACATAAAGCTTGCGTACCCTACTTACTCGCAGAATGCCCGCTCTGACTTCTGAGAGGAAATCCTTTTCCCACGAGCTTTATTCAAACATATGTAAAGCGTATGATGGATGACGCCGACGCCTTTAAACGGGGGATGGCCGTTTAAATCACAATCATGATGTGGTCCCTAAATTTTTTCGCCGGTCATAGGCGCACGTCGAAATTTATAATGTAATGGATACTAGAATTCATTTAGTGAAAGAGTTGGAAATGGCACACGTCGAAATGATTGCGCATTTAATTTCTGAAGGGAGTGTTTTTCAAAATTGACTGGGAATTTTTAAATTGTAAGAAAAGCATATTTTTACAATAATATAATTATGAATCAATATTTTAAGACTTATTAAATATAAATTACTTATATAGGACTTTTAAAGTAAAAATCGAGCCAACACTGAGTGAGATCGTGCGGAGGCTCCGAAGTTTTCCCATTACGCAACTCACAGACATTAGCGGGACGCTTAGGTTCATTAAAATTTGTCAGCTTGTCGTATACGAGCAACTTCCAAATGGATGTAGAAACTCGTTTAAGTGAAACTCGGCTGACGTAAAAAGTTCCTTGGATTTTGACTTGCCAGTTTTTTCGACACCATCAATTTCTCAGCCCGTCAAGAAGATTTTTCGCACTCGTAATGCGGAAAAAGAGTAATTTAAGTTTCCCAGGAGAGTCGTTGCGTGGGAATTATGATCTTTGTTTGAAAGTTTGATTGATTTATGAAATTTTCGCTGTCTAGCGAAGCGATTAAGGGATCAAAGTTCCATAAGACAAAGCTTCAGCTATTCATATAACGCTATTCTAATTATTCTTTTTAATGTGATAAGTAATAAATTAGAGAGTGATGAGTGGGCATGAACATTTACAAAAATACATATATTTAAATACATTTTATTTAATCAGCCTCACTTAATGTTTCAATGAAATTAGACTTAGTTTTCTTTGTTTTGGGTTGATATTATCATAAAAATGATAAGTTATTTCAACATTAGATTCACTATAGATGACAAACTCAAAGATCTGACTGCATATTATATCATATCCCCTTTATTTATGATTATCACTTGGAACAATGTGCTGTGATTTGTAAGTTGTAAAATTGTTTCCCACTTTTTATGATTTTTAAAACAATTTATGGTAAAAGTTTATGGTAAAGAGTTTGTTGTTGGTCTTATATAGATTCTACATACATATATATAGATCCATCTTACCATTTTCAGTTTTCAATACTAATTACAAGCACGATTCAGGAAAGCAAGTAGTATCACATATGCCACAAATATAGCTGGTTGTAGTAATTTATTAAATATAAATAACTCACAATCACTTTATCATTTAAAATAGAGTGTTTTCTTAAAATACTTATGAATAAGTAAGTAAAACAAAAATCGATATAAAATCCCTACACTTTCACCCTAAGTGGGGCTGTTAAACGGTTGCAATCAGATTCTCGGCCACCCCTGGACCAGCGCGTTATTGTTCCGTTTTATGATAAAGGGGGTTAAATGAGCCTGGAACATTGGGGGTGTCATAGAGTCCAATAGTCTAGCTTTAAATAACAGATGTAATTGTGTTTGGATGATTAACACGAAAGTTAGTTGGTTAAAGATTTTTTTTTATTCACAAGTAGACTGATTAAGCTATTTGGATAATAATGTTACTGCCATGAAATGGTTTAAAAAAAATTAGAAGTCTACTAAAGTTATATTATTAAAATCAATCTAAATACATATATGTGGGATTTTCGAGGTAAGATTGCGAGAAATGATATTTTGAGAATAGAATGGTAGGAAGGATGACTAAAGAAAAGAAGGATGATATGTCATAATGGCGACACGACGATACGCGTGAACATTGTGTTTTATAATCTAAATAGAATAAATAGTTATTAGTGTGTTATAAACGCTTTTATTGGTATCCCCGGATCCTTCATATATTTATTAAATTTATACTAGCGTCAAAATACAAAATTAAATATTTCTTGGGAAAACTTTTGAAGTTCTTATTTGAGGGTGCTGAGATTAAATAAATAAATATAAATATCTTGGGACATCGCACAGTACTATCTAGTCCCATGGTAAGTTACAAGGTGGATTGCAACCATTCGTGCTCAACACACAAATGGATACCCCTAGCGGGACTCGAACCCGCGACCGTTGACACAGCAAGTAGAGTCACTATAACTAAGCCAAGCGTGTCGTAAATAATATAAGAGAAATCTATATTTCAGTACATATTTGTCGAATTTCAATGAAATTTTAAATGCAATGTGTGTGTGTCAATTTTTTCTTTAGGTATGCAAATGAAAGGGACCGCACACTATAACTAGGTAAAGACAAAACAGTTCACTACGTTTTTCTTCCTTGTTTGTCAACCGATTTATTTTTTTGTAATGTCTTTTTTTTTGTAATGTCTTTTTTATTAATTAATTAAAAAAAATTAAAGTAGGTACTTATCAGTCACTGGCAGAGCCACAATATATTGCTCATTGAAATTTAATCTAAAAACGTCATTCAATTAAATGAGTAATTATTCCACAGCATACTCGTATAAAACTTTTTACATATTATATATATATATATATATATATATATATATATATATATATATATATATATATGCTATCTTAAAAGAAAAATATTAAATTTTATATTTGAGCAGTTATAATTTATATTGGAGTCAATTAAATATTAGTGGCTTTTTGTTGCCACGGGAGCTATCAAGGGTGGTAATGTAACCAGAGATGGAATCACAGCAGTAAATCAGATTTATTTGAGGGGTGTATTATCTATAGACTGATCTGTATACCTATACGTTGTTATCTAGTTCGTTGGTTAAAACAATGATTTAGGTGAAAATTTATAATATTTATTACCTACTTTAAGAAATAATTGAAACCGTTATGTAATTAAACGACGTAAACATGTAGATATACAGAAAAATATACTTTGTTAGTAAAAACGTTTTTTTTCAAGACACAAACAAATTCGCGCCGGAAATCTGCTATTTTGATATTTAATAATATCTATATAGTATATTGTCTTTAACACTCGCGTTATTAAAAGGAATCTAATGACTTCTTAATCATTAAAATCGGTTAAGCCGTTTAATAATTACGAGGGTACATATTTATCTATAAATATAAGTAGAACACATAACCCTCCCGTGGTCTTCGCCGCGGTCGCTTAAAAAAGGCATTAAATTAAAAATTGAGATATATTATTAATTCACTTAATCTTGATACTAATAATAAATATATTACCATTTAACGTAAAGTATCTAAGATATGTAATAAACCAGTAATAAAACATTAATTAACGAAATGAGGGGACCAAAACAACAAACCGGCTAGAAAGTGAGTCTCGGTCGTGTTTGTTTCTAATTAACAAGCTATTAATCTAGCTTAATTGTAACTAAGGTACAGTACTGTTTTATTGGAATAGTAATAAGATATTTAGAAATGTTAAACATTTGCGTAATTTTATTATTATTGTAGTCATATAAATCGTAACGTGTTCGAAAAGTGTACCTACTAATAGGTACTTAAATAGATTGGTTAATTAAACCGAGATACCATTATCTACATAAATATAAAGACCGGGTATTCTGTCACGTTTAAACTACAATAAACAATTAGGTAGAAAAAACATTATTTACTAGCTTCCTGCCAATGTTTCACTTCGGATTTTACAAAATTCTTAAACTAAAAAAAAAAAAAATATAATCCCGTATCCCGCGGAATTTTCTATTTTTCTTAAGTAGGTATCCTGCACCTATCATTTTTGATTGATTTCACTAGCGATGGATATGCTCAAATCAAAAATTGTTAAAACTGTTCTTCTATCATCCGATCTTCTAACAATTACCTAGCAGCAATTCTTTTTTTTCCACAATAAAAATCACGTTTTAACTTAAAATCCATTTAGCCATTTCGGACTTTCGCTGGTACAAACAGACAGATAGATAAAACATTTTTTAACGGTTATTTAGACTGTACTAACAAGCAAATAGCTTTAAGAATCTATTCGAATTTTATAATTCAAAGAATTAAAACATAAAACAACAGGAAATCTTAAAAAAAAAATATCTATATTATTTTTATTTCTAAAACCATCAAAATAGTAGGAGTAACATTATATGACATTCATCTAGTTGTGGGGTTAACCGCAGTTGTATGGGATGATGATAGACAAAGCGCACGCGCCGCGCCGCGGGCGCATCAAACCCGCTAATTCACACTTCCTGACTCACGGGTGTTAAATATCAAGGGAGAAATATTAACTAAATTCAAATACATGATACAAACATGTGTTTTGTGATAATTAAAATAAACAATTTCTGTATTAAAATAAACTATTTAAGTTTTTAAATAACAACTATGGTCATCTTTCTAAATTTAGTTTGAAAAGATAGTTGTTTTATTAATGTTGGTTTATATAAATTACTATTACTTTGATTTGAAATCTAAGCGATGAATAAATGTGATAAATCTTAAAAATATATAGAATTTCTGTAATAAACAATTTATTAACTTTATTACTTATGTATTAATATTTTCTATACAATAGTATATAATAATATAACCAACAACAAATAAACACTGAATACTAAACGAAATAAGTCGACAGTATATTGAAAATGTTAGAGACGTCTAACACAGATGTTACTTACAAAGCTCTACAATGGCTATTACTGGGACGACAGTGTTAACACATATTACAGAAGGTACTACTTTATCTGCGGTTTGCTTGGGATTAGGGTAACTCACCCTGAGTTACTCTCACATTTGTTATGCATGTACAGGCGGATGTTTGCACGATGTATTGCGCAATTAAAGCTTTATTAAACTATCTGCCTTCTGTGGTATCTGCATTCTTGTTACATTTTGGTGAAAATCATTATTTTATTTTAACCAAAGAATATTATTATAACGAACTGCTACTTGCTATATTTTTGCGAATAAATGATAAACAAAGATATTTAACAAAGTTATTAGAAGATCTTCTTAGTCTTCTTTAGTATCTTTTTAAGATATTATACTATATTAATACTATAAATAATAATATAAATAAAAATATATATATATTTGAAATTCTGTGATATATTAATAAAATTTTCACTAATGTAGTGAGAGCATAAAATAAAAGCACATATAAAGGCGTCCACACACTACGTCTGGCGGAAATGGCGTCTAACCGGATATTGTATCGCGCCTTCATCTCCGGCAAGCTTCCGCTTCCCGCCTCGTTCCTCGTGCGTCGCCTAATTACTTGTTACATATAGATACACAACATATTATGTATACCTACTGCCTATCTATTATTACGCATCATGGATAAAATATTTTCAAATATTTTCAATGTTATTTATTTCAATTCTATGCTAAATATCTTAAATGATTGTTTGTATCATTTTATTCCAGTATTATGTAATTGTAAAAAAAATCAAGTTTTCTTTTGATTATATATAAGTACTTCATCCTTCTTGGGAAGTCCTCTTGATCCTCGCAAAATAAATAATAAGAAAATAAAAGTAAATCAGATTTGTTAAAAACCATTGCTTTGTATGAAAACGTAGAAAATATTTTATGTATATTGCTATAAGAACTAAGATGCCTTGAATCTTTATAACACAATACGGGGACAACCAATAGAGATCACTTAATCCTCCCATTGAAAAAAATCGCTTAAACGCTTAATCCAAACGATCCTTGCGAACAAAAGGAACTGGAGTGACTACGTTAACGGACCTCTCTAGACGTGATGACTTCACGCGACTCTGCTTTATCGACGTCATCAGTAATTTCTTTACTAACTTTATACGTGAACTAGCATTGCCCGCGGCTCCGCCCGTGTTCAGATGACGAAAAACCAAATCCTTAGGTTTTACATATTAATATACTCTTACAGTTTTTGTATTTTTTCTCAGAAATGAGATATATTCTCGCGGTAAAAAGTATCCTATATGTTGACCCGGATAAACAGCTATAATACCAAATTTCATCAAAATCTCTCCAGTGGTTTTCTCGTGATGCGGTAACAGACAGACAGACAGACAGACAGACAAAAAAATCTAAAAACTATAGATTCGGCCTCTGTATCGATAATAATGTCTATTTCAATAGGATTTTTCCAAAAAATATTTAATGTACAGATTCGGCTTATTTACTATTTTATTATATGTATAGAAGTAAACATTCATCATGAGTTTGTTTTATATGTTTACCGTTTCTGTTGGGCAATGATTCCATGTGCATGTAATACGTAAATATTTTCACATAATAATTATTTATTTTTAGTAATTTAGCAAAGGAGAATTCATTGGCTGCCATTATTTTGGCATTAAAAAACTCTTAAACGTTTAATTCATGCGATCCTTACAAACAAAAGGAGCTCAAGTGACTGCAATAACGTGGCTCTCACGTCTACGTGATGACTTCACACGACTCTGCCTTATCGACGTCATCAGCAAACCTCCTATACGAAAACGAGCTTTGAACGCAACCATGAAAAGTTTTTTAACCCCTGACGCACAAAGATAGATGCATGTAGTTAAGCGAAATTGTTGATTTCTGTTAGAATGGTCCAGATGCGCATTTTTGAGGTGTACATAGCTGTTAGATGATTGTTAAAGGAATCCTAAGTATGATCTGTTTTATAACTGTATTTTTATTTATTCTTTATTTTGTTACCTTCAAAATATTACTTTTAAATATAATGAAGTGAGTATTCTCTTTTGATTGATAGAATTATATTTTCTTAAGTAATTATTAAGGACTTACGAGTATATGATTATTTACACAAAAAAAAAAACTATATTGAGTAATTTAAAAAAAACTTATAATTAATATTAAAAATACGTTGCTATTATTATAAAAGTTGTTACTTATTGCCAAAATGTACAAAGATTTACTTAACAGTTCCATGTTATCGTATATAGAATCGGTAAAGACACATTTATTGAAATCATAGTTCTAATATGATAGCTATATGGTACACGTCGGTACATGTAATAATAATTATTTGGCGGGTGCGATTATACAGATTTAGATAGGCTCCGACGACGCAGATAACCTCTTACATAGCTCATAGCACATAGTACCACCCTATGTAGCGTCAACAGCACAAATATTTAAAAAGCTTTTTTTGGTTATGAAGAGATTTATAAGGACTTTGTAATTATAGTACTACACGCTCTAACTATATGTGTTACTAGCATTGCCCGCGGCTCCGCCCACGTTTAGATGACCAAAAACCAAATTCTTAGGTTTTACATATTAGTATACTTTTACAATGCAGTTTTTGTATTTTTTCTCAGAAATGAGATATTATCCCTCCAGTGGTTTTTCTGTGATATGGTAACAGACAGACAGACAGACAGACAATAATTCTAAAAAGTATAGATTCGGCGTCTGTATCGATAATAATGTCTATTTCAATAAGATTTAAAAAAAAAAAATAATGTATAGATTCGGCTTAGTTACAATTTTATTATATGTATAGATTTTAATGAATTATTTTCATTGTATTCCTACATACTGGCGGTACCTACGAATTTTTTTGGTGGTTTCTATTTTAAGTGAAAATATTTGTCTTTGTTTGACTTAAAAAATGTGTAACATTTCTAGTAAAGACTGACGTATATATTAGTTGTTTGTTTTTTGGTTGTCCTTCTTTCACGTCGAAACGGAGTGACAAAATGGCGTGATTTTTTGTGTGGAGATAGTTGTAGGGCTGGAGAGTAATATAGGCTACTTTTTATGGCGGGAGATTATCTCATTCCAAAACACGTTATAATACAACTCAAAAAATTATTTATCATCAGAATTACTTGAAACTTGGTATTAATGCTCTTCAATACATTTAAATAAATACGTGTTTTAGCATTTTTCGAAATTCATCCCATAAGGGAGTAAAATAGGGGATGAAAGTTTGTAAGAAACCTATCTTTTTGGTTCTTTTTGTAGTTTTAGCGCGAACGAAGCCGCGGGTTCTGCTAGTAATATACACTTCCACTATTTTATGAGCTAAATTTTACGCCCAAAGTAAAACATCATGAAGATAAATTAAATTAAGAATATTTTGTTTCCATTTTTACATTGCTTGAAGATTATAAAGTTGTAAAATGTTAATTATGTTTCAGAATAACTAGAACTATTTGTTGTTGCATTACAACATTATCCAGTTTCTAATGTTTTCAAACTGTATATATAAGCCAAGGTTCTTTTTATTCATTACCAGTTTCGTGACACAATTACAAGAAAAATGAGAGCGGTAAGTCAATTTTATATATTTTTAGAAACTTATAATTAAAAAAAAAATGCATACTATTCTACTTCGTAATAATGGTATTTGTTCTTGATGTTATAAAGAATTGGGTTCTTTCAATTAAAAGGAGAAATTCTTTTTTTTTCTGTTCAATATTTTAATTTTTTAATATCTATATTATGTAAAAAAAATAAAAGAGTGAGTGAGTGAGGTATATGTCTCTCTCTCTCTGACTTACGACAGAGTTCGTAATTTTCGAATTTCGAATTCAATACGTGCAGAGAAATCTATACATATAATAAAATTGTAACTAAGCCGAATTTGTACATTAGATATTTTTTGGAAAATCTTATTGAAATAGACATTATTATCGATACAGAGGCCGAATCTATAGTTTTTAGAATTTTTGTCTGTCTATCTGTCTGTCTTTCTATCTGTCTGTTACCGCATCACAGAAAAACCACTGGAGGGATTTTGGATTTTTAAGAGTAAACTAATATGTGAAACTAAATTTGGTTTTTGGTCATCTGAACGCGAGCGGAGCCGCGGGCAATGCTAGTACTTGATATTTTCTATTAATAGTATATATCTTAGGTTAAAAGCATGGCATTGGTTTTGACCACCCAATACACGGTGTATAAAGAAAAGAAAATAAACACAAGAAATAATTAGGATTAGCTTTTTTATAGGATTAGGTACTGAATTATAATTTTAATTAATTCTATAAATATTTTCAGTTAGTGGTGGTACTTGCGTCGTTTGTGGTAGTGGTACTGAGTGCACCAGCAGCATACAAGGATGATGATTCCTCACAATCCTATTTACGGATTTTACCAGCGATACGACATGAAGAAGTTCATGACGATTATGGCCAGTACGCATTTCGGTATATCACGGCTGAGAGTAAGTGTTACCTATAATTTTTTAATATCTTTTCATTCGATAATATATGACGAATATATATTAAAAATTTCCTTTTGCAAAACATGTTTCGATAACACTAATATTTCAAAAGCTTTATTCTATGTAAGTATTATTGTTAACTGATGTCGATTTTTGGCAAAGTTTAAAAGCTTAACTGCTCTAAATTCATGTAATTATTATGTATAGGTACCTATATTTTGATAAATTTTGATAGCATTATTTTTTTCTTAGATACGGTGGTCTCAGAGCGTGGTCGTCTGGTGATTGGTTCCAATGGCGGATACGTCCTCCTGATCGAAGGTCAATACAGTTTCATTGGTGATGACGGTCAGCTCTACGTCACCAGGTATCGAGGTGGTCCAGATGGGTTCCAAGTAGACGGCGACCATTTACCTCAGCCTGTTCCTGTACCTAAAGTTAATTAAAATAAATCTTAGTTAAATAGAAATGGTTTTTTTATCTTATCCCATCTATAATATGTTACTATTAAGTAGGTATATATACGAGCATATTAGATTACTGAACTTTAAGCAAGTTATACTAACTACACTACTTTCACAATAATAGGTATATGAGTAATATTTTTTTGTTAATTAGGGACTCATTACTCATTGTCCATTATTTAACCATTGCTAATGCATATTTTAAATATTTAATAACTTGATAATTTTTAATAACTTAATAGATTCTAATTATTATTATAAATTCTAACCAAAAATATTTTGTTGATACATGTAGATGTGTCGTCTTTAATATTGTTGATTGTATAAAAGTAAATCTATATAAAAAATGCAATGCTGGTCGTTGTCGGACGGATTTGGCTGTTTTTATAAATTGTCCGAATATTTTTTTAATGGAAAATATGTAATTGGAAAAGTTGGTTTTGAATGAATGAAAAAATTGAAGAATTGGAAAGTGTTCTAAAAAATGTATGTATGACCTCAAAGATCATAAATAAATTTATTTAAATTGAAACAGGACAGTCTTTTTTCGGTCAATATTTTTCATTAGCTAACGTTGCAGACAGGGCGTTTGTAGAGTTAGCTAGTAAAAAAATAAAATCAAATTAGAGAAGCAAAGTTGTGTTTATGCGGGCAGTACCTCCAGATTTCTAAAGGATCTTGGGAGGGTGGCAAGCTCCGAGGATGCGCCCGGGGCGGGGGAGGGCCGTGACGTCACGTCCTATCTCGGCGGCCATCTTGGATTATCTCGTCGCACCTGCGGGGCGCGGGGTGTCTGTATCGACCGCGCTAGCCGTGCACATTTTTCAGGGAAACCCTAAATTTCTACGCATTAGTTGAAAGCAAAGAATTTTTATCACATAAATAGTTTTTGTTACATATGGCGGTATAAATTGTTTTTAATTGTTATTTATGAAGAATTTGTAATAAAGTACAAAATGTATATATGTAAATCAAATTGTATAACATAATAGAGAAATAAGAACTTTTGATACCAATATTGTTGTTAAATGACATTATATAAACCTTCGATAAATGTTCTTATTTTTAAGTAATACCGTATCATCTAAAAATAATTTAGGTATCTAACGATGATTTTAAACACATAAACAATAATTGAAAAATATCCCATAACTAAAGTCAAACAACAACAAACCCAAAATTCTATTAGTCAATTGAGATAATATAACTGATACGTAATTAGGTACATTAAAATTCTGTGCACACAAGCACGCACTATCTGGATGCGGCAGTCTGATAGTATCTGTCCCCATCTTACCCTGTTCCGCGCTAGGCTTTGTGACTTCAAACGATCCCCACAAAGACCTATTTTATTTCCATTTTTGCCGCTGTAAAGACGCTTCTGAAGGGGCGAGTTGAAATAATTAACTTGATGCCTTTCAGCTTCTATTATTTAGCGAGAGGAATTAAAATTGCAAATTTTATAGTTGTTCCTTTAGTCAACGGTATGTTTATTAGGGGTTGTAAATTGGGGGAAAAATCAATTTTGTAGTTTTTTTTTCATATTACAAAAGAAACGCTGTAATTTTATTCAACAATACATATAAATTCAATTTCTCATATGATTATATGTATAATATAATTTAAAAATTGATATTATTATATAAAAAAGGCATTTATAACTTAGTGCACCCTCTTTAGATACCTACTGCAGACTGATGGTATCTGTTCGCATCTTACCCTGTTTTACAAAACCTTCGTTCTAGGCTTTAGCACTTCAAACTTTGCAAAGACATACCTACTCTATTTGTATTTTTTGCTGCAAAAGCTGTTAATCACAAAGATGAAATTAATACTTATTTAATGTCACTTTTTGGGTTCAGCCCTATATATTATTTAGAGAAATAGTTATAACTCATTATTTACTCGTTTTTTTTTGTTAAAAGTCTAAGTTAGTTTGGTTAATAATATTTCATTCTAATTTTTAAACTCAAAAATCAAAATATGTATTTAGTACCTACTCGTATTCCATATTCGTATAATGTACTATATATAGAAACTAAACGTTCTAACATCTCTATAAAAATAACTTATATATATATATATATATATATATATATATATATATATATATATATATATATATATATATATATATATATATATATATATATATAGGTAGATTGAATTTTGTTATGAATATCCATGATATACCTACCTATATTTTGCTCTCATCCCCACCCGTATCATAAGAATAATATATTGAGTCTTTTTTCTTTACTTAGCTCTTAGCGTTCCACTGATTTACCTAATAGATTTTTTATATACTAAACCGCGACCTATATCATTACAAAAATTCTCGGGCATCGAACCCGCAATCGCTATCTAACAGTGATATGCCCCTGTACCACTGTACCATCAATCTCATCATATAAATTTCACATTTAAACAAAAAGTATTACCAAACGTCACATTTATTATAAACAAGCTGTATTGTTAATAACCCATTGGCATGCGATTCAAAGTGTATTGCGCAAAAAAATAACACAGGAAAGTCATCAAGTGGCAATCGATGTTAATTCGGGACCACCGTGCAAACTTGGAAACAATGTCATCCTCGTCATTAAGAGCGCGTGCGGCCACAGCTGCCTAGCACCTTACTATACACTATAGTGAACTGTGTACACTTAAATTTTGTGTACAATTTTGAGTTGTTACTATGAAGGGTGTTATCGAGGATGTTATCGAGTGGCGGTGAGAGGGTAAACGAAGGCACGTGCTGACGCCCGGTGGGCTGACCTCCGGGCTAGATACTTGATGTAAAAAGTATTACCTGTTACTATTTAATGAATACGGAAGTAACAATAGCACTTCGTTTTTATTTAA
Organism: Brenthis hecate; assembly: GCA_951806755.1. Classification (NCBI taxonomy): domain Eukaryota; kingdom Metazoa; phylum Arthropoda; class Insecta; order Lepidoptera; family Nymphalidae; genus Brenthis; species Brenthis hecate. Next base: position 3,095,454 of record OX638269.1, read on the forward strand.
AATTATAGTTTAAGAAAATAAAAATTAAAATCAGTTTAAGGAAATTATATATTAAGAAAAATACTCTGAAGCATTCGTCTATACTCTGATTAGAATTTCTCTATGACTTAAATTCTAACGTAGTTATAATTTAACTCACCAAAAAAACATTATATACCTATAGTAATGTGATTCACGACACATATAATTATGTATATACATATTCAAGAGAGGTAAAATTTGTTTCAGATGAAGTGATATTTCATCAACTTCAAATTGTCGTTGTGATTCTCCAAGGAAAACTACATGATAACATAACAGTAAAGATAAAGATAAATGTATAGATAACTCCCAACTTTAAGATTCTTATTGGGGATTGCGGAAAGCGAAATGTTCCCTTATTCTTCTAAGTATTTTCGTTTATTCTTATTTTTTGCAGTACAATATTATTACATACAATATATATTATAAAAAAACAGACTTTTATGTAAAGTATAAAATGTTTATTTTATATTTAAATTATTTTTTAATATAAAAGGTCGAAATGAAAATATTTTTCCGCCCTTATTAGTAGATTCAATTTTATTTCACATCGGTTCACCTTTTATGATTTATACTATAAAAAAATGAAAATTTAATCATAATTGGCCATATAAAACATTTAGAGTAAGCGTCTACCTGTACAGATCTTGTTATACGTACTATCGTTTGTACCATCATAGGCCAATAGAATACAGTAAGACAATTTCTCTACAGGCTTATCATATTGGAAGCAAGATATATTGTGACTCTTATTAGAAAATGTAACAAGATAGCACAAACTAAAAGACCATCGCTACCAGCCTACGATAACTCAGTAATCAATTCGATCGGTACGCGGTGGCGAAGCACGTAGTTTTCATTTGTTAAACGCCACGCGCGACCATTACTCCATTTTATTATTTATCGACTAACACCCGCTATACTTCTGTTTATAAAGTACTGATTTATTTTAGATAAACTTGCTCCTCTAATAAGATTTATAGTGATTGTTGTTGTTGCATCACAAATCTATACTAATATTATAAAGAGGAAAAATTAGATTTTTAGTTTGTTTGTATGTACCGAATAGGCTCAGAAACTAGGTACTGAACCGATTTAGATGAAATTTAGTAAGAAGATAGTTTGAGACCGTGGGAAGAACATAGGATAGTTTTTATCCCGGAATTATCCCTTAAGGGGGTAAAAATGGGGACGAGTTTGTATGAGGAAGCAACTTAGGGACGAACACGAGCGAAGCGAGAGTAAGTCGCTAGTGTATTATATTTTTTTATAAATTAGCTTTTACTCTTAATAAGCAGTTAACATAATAAATTTTAATGCAAATATTAGATATTTATTACTATTATATGTTGATCTTTTTGTGAGAATGTTAGCTTATATATATGTATAAAATTATCGTGTTATTTTATCGTATACTGCATAGCAATTAGTTTAATAATAATTTAGTTGTTGATTAAGTACTTACTAAATATTTGCTACCGCTAGTTATCGTATTTTTTCTAGACAGAATTTATTAAGGTTGGTATGACTTATGTGTACCTTATATATTCCTTTGTGAAGTAAAACTAGCTTAATATTTTGTAAAAAATGCCAATAATTCATTATTTAATAAGTAGATATTCTAATAAAATTTCCAACATTCAACTTTTATTAACTTGAAATCCGAATTCGTGTTAGTACAAGACTTATGTTACGGTATGACGAATCATTTATGTTATTATGAAAAAAAAACAATAAGAAAAAAAAATCATTATGGAATTAACACATTTGAGCATTAGCATATCAAATATGTTATTCGAAACTATTGAGTCAGGTGGGAACAGTGACACAATACAAAATTGTGGTTTGTACTTATTTGTACACGGTCTATACAAAAGCTTTTTCAATAAAATTCACAGTTTATAATGAAATTTAAGGCGTGCCCAAGCTTTGAGGATCATGTTTCAAAACAACGAATTTGATATCTCAGTTTTTCGCGTAGTTGATACGCTTTTATGACAGGTTGCTGTCATCTTTTTTATTTATAGCCCTCTGTTAATTCTATAATTTTTTTGAAAAAAAGTCAACACTAAAGACAACTTATATTCTATTCGAGAATTATAAGTGTCCATTTCATGATCCTTTAAAATTTGGGAAATTAACTAAATAAATAATATGTGCTATATAAATAAATACTTATTACAACTTATGTTCCAAATTTTCAATTTCAACAGTAATTCCATTAATTTAAATGATTGAAGCATATCACGCGAACATCGAGCACACGCGTCGAAAAAATAAATCAAACATTCTCTTGCGACGCCTACCATTAATAAAACTCTTTAAAATATATTTAATAATGTCCACAAAGGTAGAGAGCACAATGCTCCATCCATAAAGGGGCAGCATTTATTATAGCGACAATATATCGAATACAAAAAGATAGTGTGACAAAGACGCGTACTTTTTAATAATATTGTCATTTCTCAGCAGCAGTGGACTCTTTCAAAAAGCCATAATGCAATAATTTATTTCTTTATAAGAGTTTTTTTCCTCTGTGGGAGAGTAAGCCAGGTGAGCACGGGTTAACTGATTTTATTGAAGCCTTTGTACAGCCTTTGAACTATTTTTAGTTTAACAGTCTTATAGTCTTATAGGAAAGTTCTAACATTTGAGAATTTTGTCAATTTTGCAAATATAAATGATTTGGTATTTAAATTTATGTAGATCCAAAATTTTGTTATCCACTTATATTTAATGGGCTATCAATTAGGTATGTTTAATAGGTTAAGGTTTTTGTATTTTTGTATTGGTGTTTCTTTCTGGTTAAACGGTTTTTCAGGTTTTAAAATAAATAAAAATCTATAACATAAAAATTATTATATATTATTAATCAACATAAAAGTTATTATAAATTGATTATTTTATAATGTTAATTAATATGAATGTAATGCATAGGATATTTTTATTATAATAAAATATAAATAAACTACAATACAGAAAGAAATCTAGGTATTGTATTCATCATATTATGATTAACAAAAATCTATTGTAGTAGCCTATTTGCAAATTTAAGTAGTCAGTCAGTTATTATTCATTCAATCGAAGCAAATATGTAGGTATATATAATATATACATTATAGTACAGTACATTTGGCAACAGTATTCATGTTAAAAAGATTTTATTAATCATACTAGTATTAAAAATATGAAATTTTATATCTGTATGTGCCTATGTTTGTTACTTCTTCCTCATTCATCTTCCTCATGGCTGGGTAGTTTTGGATAAAGTTTAGTACACACAATTGACCTGACCTGGAGTAGCACATAGACGTACATACATAGACATAGCGTACAGACAGTAGTGTAACTAACAAAATTTACCAAGGTGACGTTACATGTGACTATATAATATTTAAATAGTAACATACAACGATATTTTAGTATAAAAGGCATATAAAGACTCCAGCTGCTAATATTATATATATATATATATATATATATATATATATATATATATATATATATATATATATATATATATATATACATACGTTCGTATGATACCCAATTATTTCTAATTGGTTTCAATTAGTATAATCATTTAAATCCAAAATAATTTTAAGGTGTGAACAAAAATTTTAAATAAACGCATAACGTAGGTTGCGCAAAAAATTGTCGCTTTTATAGCCTTCGACGAGACGAAGTTGACATCGGAGCCACAATAAAATCGATGAAATATCTAAGGGGCTGCTACAATAACTCATAGAATACTTTGTGTCGCTGTTTGCACAGGTAGGCCCTGTAGGCTTGCATTTGTGTTGTGGCGCTTAGATTATGACTCTCTATTGGTAATATTTTTTAGACAATTAGGTACCTACCCATGATTTGTTGTTTTGTTCTCGAAATTTTATGGTCAATAAAAATATTTTGGCGCTGTGACTTGTGATATATGTCTTGGTAGAGCGTTATGTAGAAAATTGTAACATTTTATTAGACATATATTATTAATTTTATGGCGATATTAAATTTTAGTATAAGATATTGAACAATAAACATAAGATTATTTAAAACTAATTTCGTTGAATATCATGTTGAAATGTAGAGTTTATTATGGTAAAATGAATTAATAAACGTTTAGGTAGAATCTTTAACACAGTTTTACTGTTGAATAATACCAACTTAAATTGTGTATAGCAAAAATAAGTAAATATGAAATAGGAAAACAAAAGCAATCATATCTCTCGGGAACCGTACATTTTTCCGGGATAAAAAGTAGCCTATATGTTATTCCAGACTACAATCTATCTCAGTGCCAAATGTCATCCGTTTTGGCGTGAAAGAGTAACAAGCATCCATACTTACAAACTTTCATGTTTACAATACTAATACGGATTTTGTGTTAAAATAATACATAACTAAAGCAGAAAACAGAGTAAGGACGCTATCGACAAAGAAGAACTCACTAGGTCCTCTTTGTCGATAACGTAAGAATTAAATATGAACGAGATAAAAAAAAAGAAAAGGCCATGTTACTACTAAGTTAACTAAGATATAAAGCAATGTTAAAGAAACATTTAACTATGATAAAGCTAGGTAAAATCACGTAGTCTGGCTAGCATAGTCCCATCACCTCCTGGGTTCCGGGAAGCCGCATGAAGTCGTCACGCGGGACGCCCCGCCGGGACGGTAGCGCGCGGGCGGTCTGTGCCACCTTAATTAATTTTGATGCATTTACCTGCGCAACTCGAACGCTGGATAGTTAATTTTCTTGTGTCACATGTCATTAACATATTTGAGCTAGTTCTTGGATGTACGAGGTTTTAAGTTTTCGATGCTGTTAAAATTCTTGTCTCTACTGATGTGTTTTAGTTATTGGCTCGTTTTTGATTAAACAATGTCGATTTGTTGTTTTAATGTCAGATTTAAATAACATTATGCAAGCTTTATATTTAAATATTTTAATGATGTTTCTTTAAAATGTGGCTATATTATTATTTTTTTAATTTAAGTAGTTCTAATCTAGAGGTTAGGAAGAACCTAAAGGCTAAAGAACCAAATTGCTTAAATTATTTCTACAAAATAATCTCTAACTATGCTGGTTTAGTTATTCATTGCAACTTGTGTGGTAAACTTAAATGGCTTGTAATGAAGGTAAAACATGAATAAAAATACTAAATATTAATATTGTTTATAGAGTTAATTAGGTAATAGAGTTTTAATAAAATGATGATTTTATCAAATTATCAAAAAATCCTTGCTCCCAACGTGATCAAGATAAGAATCGACTTCCGAACATCCCATCTCTCCGATTACCAGACACTGTCTAATTAAAATGTTTGATTTTGAATCTGAACAAGATGTGTTGATAAGTCGTAAACACAAAATATTATAATAAAGTGGGTAAATAAGAAGGAGTTTTAAAATGGTCAAGATTATGATTATTCGTGCCGCCTTATTTCAATAGTAGCTACCTATCTAAGTAATAATGTGAATTTAAAATATGTTTATAAGTATACATTTTTATTGTAGTTTTAAGTGTATTTTTATTGTAGTTTTAAGTCGTTATTACCTTGTATGTAACAACGACTTCTATAATTCTATATATCTATTCTAGCTTCTGAAATTTTAAGAATGCCTTGAAGTTAAAAGGCCTAAAATTTGGAGTAGCAAATTTTGAATGGAAAAAATATGTTACGGAAAACGTGAAATATCATTAGGCAACGTCGGTGAGGTATGTTAGAGCAGGTCGCTAGTATTCTACAAGATATAAAGTGGAATAAACAAGTTAGAGAAGAGCCATGATTGGTAGACATCGTTAAGTAAATAACAGTTATATTAACATTTTATATGTATACTAGCAGAACCCGCGACTTCAAAAACTACAAAAAAAACCTCTAAAAGGGTAGATTTCATACAAATATTCATCCCCTATTTTACCCTTTTAGCGGTTGAATTTTAGAAAACGCTGAAATACGTAAACCATTGTTTTTTCCGTACTTAATTCATACGAAATTTCATGCAAATATGTCCAAGGAATAAAAAAAATCATACAAACTTTTATCCCCTATTTCTCCCTATTGGGGGTTGAATTTTGAAAAATCCTTAGTGGATGCCTTTGTCATATGAGGAATACGTGTGCGAAATTTCAATTTTCTAGCCTTAAGAGTTTGGCCTGTGCGTTGACACATCAGTCAATCACTTTTGCCTTTCATATATATGTACCTACATATTTATATGTGTCTTGGATATAAATGCTATATTATTTTGAATAAGATAATCGTCTAGTTCAGAGTCAAAAAGTGACACAAGGTCTTTATCCCGATACAAAATAGTCTTGACCATTTTCCTAAATAAGACGACATTTTGCAACATATTTACTATTTAAATATGTATTAGTATATCTTATAGATACATATATAATATATGTAGCTACATATCTATAGGTAATTGTAAAAAATTTCTAAGTACTTATTAGGTTGTATTGTATATTATGTTTACTAACCTGGCACCAACCTTGTATATAATAATAATAATAATAATCTTTATTGTCCAAAAAGTTTAGTTTACAATATATTTTATACCTGAGGGTAACTCACACTAGGCAAAGCCTGTATCGTGAGTACCACAATTTGATTAACAAATAAAATATTGTTGCTCAGTTAACAATGCTAGTAAAAGTTATCATTATGACAAAGAGATATGTAAAAACTATAAAAAAAAAATAAAAGTATTGCTTGTTTCATTTTGCATTTACAATAAGTGCATGAAAAAAAAAGAAAAATCAAAAGCTTAATTAATATGAACACAATATATATCTACACAGTTGCACAGTTTAGATAATTGAAGAAGCCCATTACGATATATCATAAATAAATTTTTCTGTAGCATCATACGTTAAAGTAGCGAGCCATGACACCACTTTTGTCTTAGCTTTCTCAACTGAGCAATATTTAATATCACAAAAGCCGACAACTCTGTTATATATTAATGTGTCAATATATGGACCAAAACCAAAATATAGTCTTATATTTTCTATACCAGAGTGTATCTGGACAAAATCGCCGCATTTTGTGCACGTTCTTTATACTTTGTTTTTCCATTTTTATGTTATCATTGTGCTTTACAATACTGTGTAGGTATATATATAAATAATCTAATTTTTGTTTGTATGTAGGTACCTACATATGTGTATATTTTTTGGTAGTACATAAATCGATAAATAATTTGTTTCTGCGGCATATTAGATATTGTAAAAATAGTTTTGGTTGTAGGTCTTAGGGCTTTAGCTTAGTTTGGTGAAAACTGAGAAGATTTAACAGTGACTTGATTTTCAGTATAACTTTCAACCTAACCATTAATACGACACGACACAGCAGTGTAATAACCATTTATACCTAACATTTATAAATACGAGTATTGTTACATAAATAACTAGGTATATTACACAATAAATATTAATAAAAAATATCTAAGGCTTACTTAGTTATTAATTTTGATTATTAATTTTCGCAGTAGTTTATCTAATATGTATCAAATATCGAGGGGTGGGCACACATTTAATTTTATTTATCTGCCACCGAAACCAATCACTGATTAGCCTTTCCTAATCGACCCCTTCCATAAATATGCATTTCATTGTTCAATAATACGCAGAATAACATTAATGTTCTGGGTAATCTAAAACTAACTGTAATTATTTCTTTACCGCCTCCGTGGTGTAGTGGCTAGCATGTACGGCTGCAAATACGGAGGTCCTGGGTTCGAGCCCCGAGTCGGGCCAAGTTTAGTTATGAAGTCTTTCTGCTTAGTAAGCCTTAGTAACAGCCTCGGAGAGCACGTAAAGCCGTCGGTCCTGCTCCTTAACTCTGAATGGCCGTGTCGAGTAGTCGTCCCACCAGAGTATGAGTGTGACAGGAACAGAGAGAGCACTTGTGTCTGCGCGTACACTTGTGCACTATAATATCTCCTGCGCAGATGGCTAGCCTTAATGAGATTGGCCACCGTGATCGAAATCGGTATTTATATGTAAAACGCAAATAACATAATATTTCAATACTAACTATGTAGGTATATAAAATTCTAAAAAACGTTTTGAAATGTTTATTCTATAAATGAAATAATTCATATACCTACCTTTTATGTAAGTAGTTATAAAATTTCTCTGTACCTACTTACCTAAATATTTTTTGAATAAGGTCATATTTATAAGAAAAACTAGCGAACCCGACAGACGTTGTCCTGTCTACACGTCTTTAATTTGAAAATTTCAAACTTTTTGGACAAAATTGTGAATCTAAACCATTCCCAGATCCCCTTGAACACACACAAAAAATTTCATCAAAATCGGTCCAGTCGTTTGAGAGAAGTTCAGTGACATACACACTCACAGAAGAATTATATATATAAAGATATTACAGGGAAGGAATAGTGTTGAAAACCTACTGGTTTACTGAATAGAGATATTATTGGTAGGTACTTACGAATCCGTTTGTTGTGAGAAATATCCTCTCATACAAGATTGAGGCCTGTGAAAACTAAATTTTATGTTTTCATGGTTTCCGTTTCATAAAAGCTTTATCATTTCTTCATTAATTTAACTGCAAAATAATCGCTTGTTATGATCGTTCCTGCCACCAACCAGGGAACATAAAATTGAAATTACGCACTCAACCTCACGCCTAAGCGATTAGAAAGTCGTGTAATCTTTGTCAACGAATTAAACTTTGACCGAATTATCGTCGACGAAATTGCGTTCACATCGTAAAATTATCTCGTATTGCAATAAATATGTCGGTGTTTCGGCGTGTTTGGAAACAAGGCGGCCGTGTCGAATGCTAATAGAGCGTGCAATGGGGTTCACTCACACTGTGTGGCGCTGTCCGTCAGTTTTAGAAGCTCCATTGATTTAGTCTATTGTTTGCTTTAAAAAAAAATGCAATGGTAGTTGAACAAGTAAAGAAAATGAATATTATATTATTGACTTGAAAAAGATAAGTGAAATATTTCATGCTTATTTATCATCTTATATATAAAATTTCCATGTCACAATGTTTGTTACCGTACTCCTCCGAAACGGCTTTACCGATTTTTACCAAATTTTATATGCGTATTCAGTAGGTCTGAGAATCGACTACTATGTATTTTCCATACCCCTAAGTAATAAGGATAAGGGTGGTCCTCCCAGACCCCACCCCAGGGACGAACCCGAGCGGAGCGAGGGTGAGTCGCTAGTATTCAATAAAATTTAGACGATATAGTATTTTATCATAAATTTGAAAATTAATGGCAAAAATTAATCTCAATGTTATTATTTACGTCCTTGTATCTTGTAATTCTTCGCAACAAATTATTATTTTACGAAAAGTACTTGAAGCTGAAAATTTGTTACTTTTCGAACATTAACCAAAATTAATGCATAAAAGACGAAAGGAAAAATTAATAAACTTATATTATGCATAAATGTTTATATTAGTAATCCCTTGTAACATAGTTTATTTATACCTATATTCGTAATTCACTTAGATTTAATTCTTTGCGCGCTAAATGTATACATATACCTAGGTTAGGTTTAAATGAAATGCTTTTTTTTAGTCTAAACATTCTATTGTCCATTCACTTGATTGAAAAAATGTCTATATAATACCTATTAGCCTTTTTTCTTTTGTACTATTTGTAGCATATGAACATCTTTGTATGTTGTGGAAGACAAAGGCATCAAACTAAGCGCCAGATAAAAGTATTTTTGGATTTTTTGTTGCCACTGCAAATTACTTTCGTTTGTGACGCTGGTGAATCGAAAATGTTTACGTAAATACAAAATAGTGTTCTGAACTAATGTTATTTTTTACTTGTGCAATGAATTGAAAAGTTTATTTACTTATAAACATTAAACTTATATACCTACTTTACTAATATTAATATATAATAATAGAACTTAAAGTAACTTACATATTACATATAGGTACCTATGTATTATGTAGATACCTATTTATGTACAAAATATTAAATAATTCAATAAATAACATTCTTATATACATATTTTAACAAACAATATCTCTATTAGAAATAAAACTCTCTATTAAGCAATATTTGTATTGTTAGCGTACTCGTTTTTCCAATATTTGTTTATGGTCGGGTAAGTGGTAATGAAAACTACTTGTGTTAACCATTGAAATGTATACAAAGAACGGTCAACAATGTATTCTTTGGGTAGTTAAATAAATAATCTGGGTAACAAAATAAATAAATAATTTTATTGTATTTGCCAGTTTCAGCTCAGTTGTAATACAAAAGAAGCAATAAATCCTAGTACAATGCTATGTCAGCACATCGGTTATGCAATTAATACAAAAATCATTATAAATAGGCGTGTCGAATGATTATTTATTGAATAAATAATGATGAATCTGGGAATGACAAAATTGGAATTATTTTTTCCCTTACTTTCGGAGTACATTACTTTGGATTTTTGATACTATTATTATAAAATGGGTCTTTTTTCGATTGTTATATTAAGATCAACGTTTGGCAGTGACTTTAGGCACTTTGTAATATAGATGCCAATGCATGTATCATTTACTTTGGTACTTTACTTAATACATAAGGAAGCTTTATGTTGACGTATTTCTGAAACGTGTGGAACCGCTGGTAAGAACCAGTTTAGAATACTTTATAAAAACTGCCAAATAACCAAAATATAAAAATATTTAACAATCTATCTAATATTTATATACCTACCTGACTTTACGAAATGGTTGCTTTATCATCATAGCACTTATGTAGGTTAAATCGCTAACACAAATACAGAGTTCAGTGAATTCGGTTTCTCTCTTCACCCCCATATAAAGCAGGCCTTTAAATTTATAATTTTTAGAAACGCCATATATCCACTATACGGTATTAAAGCATCATTAGCCTGTCACTGCGTTACCTGGCTATTCATTATGCTGTCAAAATATTTCTTCAATACTTTCGGAATATTTGGTGAATTTGTTCGATTGTTACCTCACAATGACGACTCTATATTCGCAACAAAGGGATGCATTTGTCATTGTCCATTAGACGACATTGTTGGGAAACATGTAAAATATTAGCGTTTATTGCAACCACTGTGACCGATCAATTTGGCTACATTTTTGTCAACTTTTATTATCGAAGAATAGATTGAGAATGTATATGACGCTTTTACTAGGAAGTAATTTCTCAATATTGTATTTTTAAACTTTTATGCTTTATAACTTCTTACTTATATCACTCACCTAATTCTTATATTAATGTAATAATTATTATGTAATACCTATTAGGTATATATTGTACATTGTAGGTATATATTGTACATTGTACATTGTTGATTTTCTTTTAGGTACTTTTTGTTACTACTTACGTTGGTTACTTTTTCTTTGTATTCAGCCCTTTTTAACGTCCCACTGCTGGCCAACTGCGGGTTGGCGGACTTCACATGTCTTTCGAAAACTTGCTAGGTTCTATCAGACATGCAGGTTTTCTTTTTTCTTTATTATAGGTATGTATATAGGTAAAACAAAATAACTCAATATAAAAGTAGAACACAAATGAAAATTACTTTTTACAGATACAATATCAGCAGAGCTCATATATTCAAAGGTGTGGAAGTAGGTAAGATAAAACACATAGAAATACAAGAGTAAATACAGCAAAAAATAAAAATCACATTGTAATCCGGTATTGGTCGTAGATAAGGAGGGATTGTGACAAGGAAAGAATTATGTGCTCCAGAGGGCAATTTTTCTTTCCCGGGATTTATTCTCGTAATTTATAGAGGAGCTGCCTGTATCTGGACTAACCCGGTCGGGTCCTCTCCCAATTAAGGACTTACAATACTATGTCGCAATTATATTTGGTTATTTAATTACTAACGCTATGCACTGTCATCTAGACACAAAAAATAAGAATAATTTTCTTATGTACATACATATGTTCCTATATATTTAAATTACTATTTAAATAAAAATTATATTATTGCCTATGTTTATTAAATTTTTTATCAAGCCTTTAATATAATTATATTTATTGAATTGCTATTGAAATATGGCAACTCACTTGCCTCGGTTGCTGATCTATCTATGATCTTTGCATCGATCGAACACATTGTCGTTATTTGACACGCAGAATTTTTAACGAACGTGCCTCGTCATGAATTGTTGGTGACAAAAGTGTTCCTGGCAGCAAACGTCGAGAGTCGGCTTATACCGGCTCCCACCCCTCAACCGCAGTCGTAAATTTAGGGTTTCATAAAACCAGATCTGAGATAAGACACAGTGTGGAGAGAGCGTCCCGGATCAAATGCGAACCTTCGAACCTACCATAGACAATAAAAATAACGCCGGCGCATCTGCGGATAACATTCTACGTCCATGCCACAAAATTTGTCGTGTTTACATAAAATACGCACTGATGATAGCGATCGAGGGTTCACCAGAACTCGGGAAAAAGAAACATGTCATTTACAAGCGCTATTCGCTATAAGAAACCGAAGCCTAGCACGAAAAAATCACAAAGTGAACTGTCAAGAGGCTTACAAAAGCGCATTATGATTTTAACAAGTTTCCGAATTGTTCCACTATTATCAGGCGTGTATTATGTTTTTCAGCTATAGTAAGGGTATTTGGACGCCTTTGTGGCTCACTATTGACAAATAACTTAAGATTTACGCTTAAAGCAAAAATAATGAAGGATTAGTAGTTATGTTGAGTTTTTTGCTAGAACTTTTCATAGTTGTATGGCGCCACTGGCTCTGCATTGCGTTAATCCTCGGACTTTTAAGTTGTGTTAGTCTATTGGAGTTAGATCATGTGGAAGTTGAAATGTAGTCAGCAAGTAGGTAAAGTAGTTTGCGCAAGTATCTCGTAAAATAAACAGTCCGACGGTAGGTACAATACGCCGCGCTCGGAATGTCTCAGTCGAGTAATTAAAACTTGAATGTCAATTCATGCTCTAAAGTTCCTTTGGCGAGATGCTATCGGGCTGACGTGTTTAAGTGCCCGATTCTCGGTAGCCTACAACTTATAAAATTTACATCAAAGCATCGTATTCAGACTCAGAGCGGGTCGTAGGCACAGTAACGTGTCGGGGACATATATTTAAAGCTTCAGTAGATAGGGGTGCAATAATTTTGACAATGACTAGCAGCCTTACCCGGGCGAGGCGTAGGCGCGGGGAGTGCGGGGAGTGGGGGGCAATCTGCGCACTAAATCACGCTACGAATAAAATTTATGGCGCCGAGATAAAAACTCGCAGCTTTTCTCTTTTACGTTCCTTCCCCGTTCCCCCGGCGGCCGCCTCACACCCGTGCGGAAAATCCATAGGGATTTTTCCAAGTGTTCCGGCGACGGCGTGTGTGGGGTCGAAACGATTTTGTTTTATGCTTATTGCCGGCTCCGATGTTTTGTTTGCTAAGTTGCACAGATAAGGGATAGGTACGGAGATTGTCTTCTTAGCTGGACTATGGGAAGGTTTTTTGGTAGCGAGATATCCTTATTACTGCAAAGGAAAAGTGGTTCAAATAAATTACTCTTTGAAAATTAACAGAATGTTAACTATAAGTATCTTTTTAAAATAAAACTATCTTTTCGGATTTTTTCGCGAATTTATTTTGATTTTGGTTCCGGACGTTTTGAATACTTTACAGCATCCATGGTCACGGGAGAGACTGAGGTGTTACATGTATATATATATATATATATATATATATATATATATATATATATATATATATATATATATATAGTGCGTTGTTTTTGTAACCTAAAATACACTTTAAGGTATAGGTTGTTATACATTTAATTAAAACAAATACCAACTGTATTCGCAGTCATGCCTATGTAGGTAACTTAATTCTTTTAGGTTTAGAAGTGTACTTACATATAAACCTGTAGATAAATATTATCGCTATAGTACAAAAAAAAATGTTGGCAAGAAGTCATAATATTAGCACACGAGATATGTAAGTACCTTCTATGGATAACGTATAATAAAAAATATAACTTTATAAGTCTAACAAAAACTTGTAATTCATTTCAATCTGCAGGTACGTGAATATTATTTAAAATTCAATTGATTTAGATCTAGCGATTCTGTGGGAAAACTATCTAGGTAGTCCTTTCTAGTACCTCTTTACCTATAAATTAAACCTAACAGTGCCAATACTATTATGTAAAGCTGAAGAGTTTGTTTTTATTAGTTTAAATGCGCTCATCTTTATAACTAAACTTCTTTGTGCCTTTTAAAGCCTATTTATTGAGAAAGGTTATCCAACATCATACTACGAACCTTAGGAATGGAGAAATTGTACATACTGATATATACTAAGCGGCCGGAGCCTCGGGCAAATGCTAGTGAATTTATAAGCACTTCTTAGTATTTATTTTCGATTTTGTATTATACACTATTTTTTATCCGTCTACTGAACACTACTTACAGCTATTAAATCATTTCGTTGTTCAGGGACAGCTGTGCGCGCTTTTCTATGTAAAATACATACTTGACATAATATTAGACAAATTCTAACCGCAGCAAAAACTTCACATTCATGTCAATCCGATTGTCTTACTTATCAGTTCTAAATCAGTGTTTACATTATTACAACGGCGTGATCTCCGTCAAAATAATGTCCTTATTAAACTACAAAGCGTTTTCAAAGAAACTACAGCAAAAAATGACAAAAATATCTACGTCGAGCTCAGAGATTACTCGAGAGCAAGGCCATCTGTGGATATTGAGACCATCTCACACGAGATAGCTTATCACCCGATCTCGACTCAGATTTTGTGAAGAAAAAGCGAAAGAAAAGGCTCCCATTTATAGATGAAGAGCCATAGACTACAGAGCGCAAGCCACAATCGCATTAGGTCGGCGGCTGTCGAACGTTACGATGATTTGAATTTTCATTGTTTATGGTGGCAGACATGTGTCAAAGTTCGATTGGAATTTAAATTCGGCTTCTTTGTTATACATACTTTTTTGTCGAGTTGTAAACACGGCACGGTGATGTTCCAATTTGGTTACCAGCCTCCTTTGATGGAAGGTTGTATCTATGACTGTTTCTATAGCTCCGATGATACATTCGACGTCGGTATGCCATACGAATAATTACGAATCATGTTCTAAAAGGATCACTGTTACTTGGTTTTGTAACAAGAAAATGTATTTTTACCGAGATACCTTTAACATCAAATGCAGTTAGATGTCCGATACATTGTTAGCAGTAGTAAGATCAAAGGCGGGTAGCTAACATCTGCTAAATTAGCGAATATAACCCAAGCGAGCGAGGGAACAGCACAAAGCGGCGACCATTTTGTTCCGACACTTTTCGAAATTGGAACGTGGCGGTTGCAAGCGCTGCCAGGCAGAGACAATAACATGAAAAGGAAAAATATAAACGGCCCTATTTTTAAACAGAAGTACTGAGACTAATATTTTATGCCGCTTTTCAAATGCATATGAGGAAATTACGTTATATTTTCTGTGTTTAACATATGAAGGTTCAAATTTGTATGTCTGAAAAGAGCTGCTTACGCCGTTGCAATAGTGAGTGGCGTTAATTTAAAAGTGCGTTCTTGAACCCTTTCAGAGGTATTGTATCTTTGTACGCTTTGTACGAGAGATGGTTTATCTGCGTCGCGGGGTACATAAGTGCTGTTTTTTCATTCCGTAATGCTTTTACATTTCAAAGGGGTTAAATGTTATTCAGACTGGCTGCCCGCTTAAACCGTGTGGGTGTCGTGGGGAAAGGAAAATATCTATTTACTCTGTTCATGTAGTTGTCGTTTACTTAAGCTTATTTTAATGCCTTTTCGTAAATATGTTGTACAAATTTTTCCTTAACTGTACTTAATATTTTTTTTATAGTTCGGTACTCTATGTGAGCCAAGTATTTTCGGTACATGTTAAAGCTAGACAATCACAAATAATAGTAAGGTCATCTACAGTAAATGTTTTACGTGCAAGATTTTATAGAATAAGAGCGCTTTATATCACGTACATGAAGTGTACCTATAGGTATAGAAAAATGAGGTAAGTAGGTACGTCATTTGTATATAGGTACACCAATACAACTCTTGGCATGTATAATTAGTATATTTAAAAGTAACAATTATCATCCTAAACTGTGGCACGTGTCTGAGTCGCGCTGCCTACTACGTCGGAGAACGTGCAGTATATAACCCCACGAGGCCAACGATTGAATTAATCCTGCAGATATCACCAATAAGTATCCCAATATAAACAATTCCACTAGTGGGAAAAGAAAAATTAGACTGGCGTTGCATTATTCTGTCTCCAAAGTGAAGCATCTTCTACACTTATAGTTAACTAGCATTGCCCGCGGCTCCGCCCGCGTTCAGGTGAACAAAAAGCAAATTTTTAGGTTTTACATATTAGTATACATATTAGTATATTCTTACAATGCAGTTTTTGTATTTTTTCTCAGAATTGAGATATTTTCCCGCGGTAAAAAGTAACCTATATGTTGACCCGGATAACCAGCCATCACCATACCAAATTTCATCAAAATCCCTCCAGTGGTTTTTCTGTGATGCGGTAACAGACAGACAGACAGACAAAAATTCTAAAAATTATAGATTCGGTCTCTATATCGATAATAATGTCTATTTCAATAAGATTTTCCAAAAAATATTTAATGTACAGATTCGGCTTACTTACAATTTTATTATATGTACCTATAGATATATATTTACTCGAATATTAATAAACTGAAAGTATTATTTGATTTATTAATTTTTTGTTTGCTTAAATACGCTAATCTCCAGACTATCAATAAGATATTCAATGCACTTTTAGCATTTTACAGCCTATTTAATAAGGCATCTTATATCGCGCAAATTTATATATTCATATAGTAATAAAATTGTAACTAAACCGAATCTTTACATTAGATATTTTTTGGAAAATCTTATTAAAATAGACATTATCGATACAGAGGCCAAATCTATAGTTTTTAGAATTTTTTGTCTGTCTGTCTATCTGTCTGTTTGTCTGTCTGTTACCGCATCACGGAAAAACCACTGAAGGGATTTTGATGAAATTGGTATGGTGATAGCTGGTTTTTTTTTTAACGTTGAGAAATGCATTTACGCACGACGTGTGGGACTCACCGGCAAAGCCAGTACTACCCACTAAAATCCAACAAAGCCTTCCCCCGTCTTAATGGGGCGTCGCAGGATCGCTTACGCATTCAACTACGACCCCCCGACGGCAGGTCTGCCGAGGCAGACCACAGCGACCATGGGGTTGCTCCAAAGTCCACTCTGCTATCAGAGAAGTACCAGGAGCAACCCGCATGGTACACCGCCCTCCGACGAGGGCCACCTCCCACCGCCCACCGAAGCGGGCCACCTCCCTGTGCGTTACTTGGCTTCGCGCCCGGCTGAATTGCCGGGCACTACTGAGCCCCCCCCACCACGACAAGGTGAACGCACGTTGGGGTGGGGGGGGGGGGGGGATAGCTGGTAATCCGGGTCAACATATAGGATACTTTTTACCGCTTGAAAATATATCATTTTTGATAAAAATACAAAAATTGCATTGTAAGAGTAAACTAATAAGTAAAACCTAAGAATTTGGTTTTTGGTCATCTGAATGCGGGCGGAGCCGCGGGCAATGCTAACTATAGGTACATAAAGAAACACGAGCGGAATTGCGGGCAGAGGTTAGTTAGTTTTACATACAAAATAGTTTACAGTAGTAGTGAAATCCATCCCACGTTATATACTCGTATATACTAGATAAGTTATCTGTAATTTAAGCCACGCTTTAAATCGATAGAGATTATTATTACTGTCCATTGCTTTATAGGCCAATACA
The DNA here is from genome assembly GCA_951806755.1 of Brenthis hecate. Taxonomy (NCBI): domain Eukaryota; kingdom Metazoa; phylum Arthropoda; class Insecta; order Lepidoptera; family Nymphalidae; genus Brenthis; species Brenthis hecate. Next base: position 3,113,316 of record OX638269.1, read on the forward strand.
ATATATCTAATGTTTGATTAACAGGTGATAATCCTATTAGTTGTTTAACTGTTCATTTATGTGCTTCAAATGTAGTCGACATAATGGTGTATACGAGGAATACTTACTAATGGTACTACTATTTTTTAAATGCAAAAAATGTGTTTGTATGTTTGTTATTGCCTTACGCTGAAACGACTAAATGGATTGAGATGAAATTTAGGTTATAGATAAATATGACCTGGAGGTTTCTTAAATTTAATATAAAAACCATATTTTTGATTATGTAGTAGAAACCTTTAATAGTTTAGCAAAAAATCTTACTATTATAATATTTTTGTTTGTGAAGCAAAGTGGAACTAGAATAATAATTTCAATCGTTTTCTAATTTTTGGTTTAATTGTCAAATATTTTTTAATATCTCTCTTAACCTAGGGTTTTATGAATGTTAATAACCTTTTATTGTTTATTATTCCATTATAAATAATCTGTTATTATTTCAAATGACCGGACATAAGCACAAGCCTCATAGTCACTGAAAGCTCAAGCTCAATTTATATATTTGAAATGGTCAAACCAACTTCTAAACATACAAGTATATCCGTAGGTGTAAGTAGATAATATTTGGCGAGAATCGACTGAGGCAGATAATTTTATATTTCTATTTTTGTCTTAAAAAGAAGGGATAATATTATCGACATCAATTATAATGTCACTCATGGACATTTTAACACCTCCAGGTAAATTTCCAAGAAATTAATTAAATTTTTAAGAAATCTATTGTTAACTGTAACGCCGGCGTGTCCGCGGTCGTTGAGGGATTAAGGAGAAGCAAAATTATATAATAATTACACTACGGGACTTAAGGGCGTGAATTCGTAAGTGGCTATATACCCTATTCCCGACGTTTCGACTGGGTTGCGCCAGCCGTGTTCACGGCACTAATATTGTCCACAGGCGCGTTGGACGGACAGTCGCGATACTTTAATTTTTCTATTACCGGTTTTCACGCAGAAGATCCATCTCTATGGTTGATTTTTTTGTTTTTTATTTTAATCGCCTCGCGAACCATTCTTCGGTAGTATTGGCAATCGGTGGACAAAACCTTAGACCGGTGGAGATCAATTCAGAGGTTAGAATTGGAGTTGAGCAGATGTTCCGCTATTGCTGATGATCTGCTCCACGATAGTGCGCTTAGTTTGACCAATGTACGAACTACCGCAGGTGCAATCAATCTTGTAGACGCCCAGGGTTTGGTACGGAATTAAATGCTTCGGCGTGCGCCTTGGAAAACGGAACGTATACAGTCTTAATTGAGAATTTTCCAACTTTATCCATTATTTCTTTAATATAAGGCATGAGTGAGGACTGCAGGTTAAACTCAGGATGTTTCATACGTGTGCCACAAGGAACTGGATTCCTTCGAGTCACTTTGTACCTGTTCCTCGTAAGTACCTACATACCTCCTGAACATGCGCTAGTTCCGTTTCTAAATATTCAGGGTCACATAGTTTATAGGCTCAACTAGTCTTGTGAGACACATTCAGGTATCTGTGCGTGTGTGTAGGTTTGCGATATACAGTGTGCCCCAGAGAACCATTCTCTCGCGCATTCAATTTTACATCTAAAAATGTCAGTGAACACTTTTTGAAAACTTATGTTTAGCTTTTTGGGATTGTTAGTTGCTATGCAAAAACGATACAAATAACGTATAAATTTGATAGTTATAATTATGGGATAATTATTAATTAGTATTCTGTTTTCATAAATGATTTAGATAGAATTCGTATTTTTAATGTAATTACTTACACTTATTGTTTAACTCGTGCATTAAAACACGAGTTAGTAGAGATTATCCATATTTCGAGAAGAAAAGATTTCATAGTTTGGCAGCTTAGTACTAAGTTGGTGGATAAAGCTATATCTATTATAATAAATAATTTTGATGATACTCACATAGCTATTAAGGATACTTTAGTTGAAGTAAATAATAGTACCTACAGTGTCATAAGGAATTATATTTAATTTGTAGGCTACCGTGCCCGAAGGGTGCCAACAGAACTCTATTACTACGCCTCCGCTGGTCGCCCGCCCGTCCGTCTGTCTGTCAGAGGGCTGTATCTTATGAACCGTAATAGGTAGAGAGTTGAAATTTTCACAGAGTATGTATGTATTTCTATTGTGGCTATAATAACAAATAATAAAAATACAATAAACATTTTTTAACGTTCGTAATCGATCATTGAAGTTATTAGTAAAAGTCATATTAATAAAAAGTATATGTACGATGTTACGGAATCCTTCACGTGCGAATTAGACTCGCACTTGACCGATTTTTGACCTAGTTCAGAAAGGAGGTTTGCCAATTTATTTAAGTAATCCTTTTAAATCAAACTATCTTTTCGGATTATTTCGTGGATTTATTTTGATTTTGGTTCCCGACGTTTCGAATGCTTTACAGCAATTATGGTCATAGGAGAGACTAAGGTCATAGACGTCTCAAACACATACTTGTTACAGACAGTGTCTATCCATTATTTTACAAAAAATGATTTCATAAATTAAAAATGGTAATAAAGTACCTACCTTACAATATTTCTTGATTTTTGTTTCTAAGCATTTTAATTTTTTTAATAAACATTATAATTAAATATAGCAATATTATTTATTTAATTTTTGCTGTTATTATTATAAATATTACAATTTAAAAAAAACTTTATTAATTAGGTACTAATATTATTTAGTGTTGCTATTATTATATTATGTATAACCATAAAGAATTTAAAAATTAAAAAATGTTAATTATTTATCTAAATAATAATATTGTTTTATATATAATTTAAAAAAATTAAAATGCTTAGAAATAACAATCAATAAATATTGTAAGGTAGGTACCTACTTTATCGCCATTTTTGAATTTATGAAATCATTTTTGTAAAATAGTGGGTAGACACTGTCTGTACAATTATGTGTTTGAGACATCTATAACCTTAGTCTCTCCGGCGACCATGATTGCACAACAATTGTAAAGCATTCGAAACGTCGGGAACCAAAAAGCAAAATAAATCCGCGAAATAATCCGAAAAGATAGTTTTATTTAAAATGTCAAATATCCGCGTTAATCTAAGAAAGTATTATTTCATAATCCTTTTTATTTGAATAGGTTACAACTTCGAGAGACCCATATATCTAGCTAAATCTAAAAAAAATACCGAACCCTAAGTGTTTATTTGTGTAATAAATATAATTTTTAGATATGTCTGTTTAACTTTCTTGTTAAAAAGTTTTTGTTGCTTCAAACTTAACATAATTTTATACATTAAAATAATTTAGTACGTAATATATGCAAATATATGAAAATGAAATGTACTATAAATGACTACCTATAAATGCCTACCTAATCGTAATTTGAATAAAAAATATACCTACATATTTTTTTCTGCTCTATATGGGATTCTTATTTATTAGAAATTAATGTACCTACCTTTAATTGATACATGGCTATTTACATGCGTTTATCGTTACATTAGACGTTTTTATTCAAATAGGTATTTATTTGATATTAAATAAATTGATTTTAAATGTTATTTATAATTTGTTATTCTGCTATTACAATAAGCAAGGCCCTAACTAACAATTTGGTCAAAAATAATTTTAATACAGATAATCAGCAAAAAAATGCTACTTGATAGTCTTACTCATAAAGCTCTAAGTCTTATGATTCGGGAGATACCTTAACCATTTTCATTGTAACTAAGTCAAAACTACTACTAAATTCTAAGACAAAGCTTCAAATATCTCGAAATCAACTTTGACGAAGTTGCGGCCTTCTTTTTTATGACGGCAGTATTACAACAACAAACTAATAGTAGGTAGTAGGAAAATATACATATGTAGAGTAAGCAAATATTCTAATTATAATTCTGTGTTTCGCAGACCTGAAATTTGCTTGCACAAATCATCTTTTCAACATGATTATCACTTTTTAATATAATGAAGGAAAAGTATTGTGGCGAAACATTTGTGTGAAGTTGTGTGAAGTTCGCCAACTCGCATTTATGCAGTGGTTACTATGCCCTAATCCCGTTTGTATTAAGGGGATGCTATTTCCCAGCTGTGGGAAGTTTAAGGAGTACAATTATTATTTAATAAGTTATAATAGTTTTAAAATATTATTTTTCATTCATTATTCATTAAAGTTATTTAATATTCTAATTTAGTTATCAATAAGCCACTAGGTACCTACATACACACTTTGAATATCCTAAATATTTAAAACATTATTTTTTCAGGTTCTTACGGTATTTATTATTTATTAAAAACTAGCTACTCACCCTCGCTCCGCTCGGGTTCGTCCCTAATTACGTTTTAACGTTTAGATCAGAGATAAGATATTTTCCCGCAGTAAAAAGTATTCTATATATTAACCCGGATAACCAGCTACCATCATATCAAATTTCATTAAAATCCCTCCAGTGGTTTTTCCGTAATGCGGTAACAGACAGACGGACAAAAATTCAAAAAAACTATAGATTCGGCCTCTGTATCGATAATAATGTCTATTTCAATAAGATTTTGCAAAAAATATTTAATGTACATATTCGACTCAGTAAGAATTTTATTATATGTATAGATGTAAATTGATAGATCTATTGTACATATATCATAAACGTAATAGCGATAAATGTACCGCTAAGTTATTTCTATCTTTCCTATTGGTATAAATATTATCTACTAGTAAACATAGAAATATTTATCTATTCCCTTAGGTATACAATATCTAGATGAGGCATCACACTAATCTATACATACCTATAATAAAATTCTAACTAAGTCAAATCTGTACATTCAATATTTTTGGGAAATCTAATTGAATTAGACATTATTATCGATTCAGAGTCCGAATCTATAGTTTTTAGAATTTTTGTCTGTCTGTCTGTCTGTTACCGCATCACGAGAAAACCACTGGACAGATTTTGATGAAATTTTGGTATGATGATAGCTGGTTATTCGGGTCAACATATAGGCTACTTTTTACCGCGGGAAAATATCTTATTTCTGAGAAAAAATACAAAAACACAAAAACTGCATTGTAAGAGTATATTACTAATATGTAAAACCTAAGAATTTGGTTTTTGGTCATCTGAACGCGGGCGGACCCGCGGGCAATGCTAGTCACTAATATTTTAATGCCAAAATGTGTAAATTACATAGGATACTTATAACTTACCTACGTCCTACACGTTTCAAGCCTCTGGTGAAACTTAGTGTTAGATATAAACCAATCTAAAGAACATATCTAGTGTTCTAAAAGAAGCAAAAAAATATACAAATAATTATTAACGTTAATGTCATAGAATTATTTATTTTACTATACAAAAATGAAAAATAAATAATAGGTCTATATCAGAGTACTAATGTAAAAGTTATTTACTTTAAATTTATAATCTAAATATTCGAGGGGGAGGATTTGAACTGAACAAGCGTCGGTATTTAATAGCTCAACTAGTCCCTTTAGACGGTCGTTCAGTCAATATTATTAAAGTATCGACTGTGTTCAACAAAAATAAGTGGTGTTTTATTGAATTTACTACTATTTATTGTTATAATATATTTTTAGTAGGTAAGTGTTTAAAGATATAGCTTTTTTAAGTAAGTTTTACTTTTGGTACTAGGATATGATATTACCTATTCGTATTAGATTAAAAATATAACAAAAAGCGAAATAATGCTATTTTTGGTGTATAAAAATTATAATTCCTAAATGTTACAAAATTTATTTTATGTTCCCGGTAAATTAAATATTGTTCAATAAATGATAGGTTATAAATTAAAAGTTCTATATAGAATAGCTTGTATAGGTATAGAACAATTAACTTCAATTATACCTTTTTGGAAGTTGAAATCATAACATTATTAACAAAAGGGTATGTTGAGTTACTTGATAGAGTCCCTCATAGTAGTTAGTATGTGTGAACATTACAATGAACTGATATAATTTATTAGATTTTCAATTTGGCTAAGTTTCTAAGTTATGTATGGACGAATACCATATAATCCATTAGCCACTAATACGATCTCTAGACCTAAGCTAAAAAAAACCTGCAATGCCTATAATCATATTAAACAAAACAAAGTAAAACAAAACATACATTATCCATCACTCGCGGCGCGAGCGCGACTGACGCACACCAGCGCACGCCCAAAAGGAGAAAAAGAAAATTCAAAAAGAGAACACTCCCATCACTAGTCACGCCCCCCGCCTTGGAGGTTTCGACCAATCAGAGCGCGCGTGGCGTCGGCCGCTCCCGAGCGTGGCCGAGGGCGGCCGAAGCGTGCACAACAAAAAGTCACACGACTGGTTTAGTGTCGGGTCGCGTCCCAACCACGCCGCTTCACGCGCGCTCCTCTAGCGCCTGCGCATACCAACATTCAAATCATCTCTACATTTTAAAAATACATCACACGAATTGATTACAATAATATAATATATACAATAATAAGTGAGCTGTGTCATGAAAATGGACTTGACGGAATGGAGCGCATGATTTCAGTGTGTTATATCGCTGCGATAAAAGTGATTAGTGATAGTGAACGATTGTGTGATACCCATCTGAAACGGACAATTGAGGTATTTCATATTTTCTTTAAATTAATAGTATAGGATTTATTTCTGTAACAGGTTTTTTGGTTTTAAATTATTATATTCATACGTTATTATTTAGGTCTCAATGAAAAATCTCGTTCAATAAGCTAGAGCTCTTATTTGACAATATTTTACATGAATTTTCATATTATGAAAATATTACGCTCGTTTTACTTCATTTATCCATTATTAAAAATTTACATAATTTCATAGGTTAAAATTTAGTATATTCTATATTTTATTGTAAATGCATATATTATAATGAAAATGTTAAATTAGAAATATACCTATAGTAAAAATATTTACTTAAATAAGAGGCTATTTAATTTTAAAGTTAGTATATTTGTTTGTTATTTGTGCAAGAGTAGATACAATTAACATCAATGCAGTGTCTTTCAAATAATATCCGTCGGTGTTTGAATGCAACATAATGAAAATGTATAACCCCTATGTAAACAAAACATTAGGAGGTCTGTAAATATTTTAAAATTATGATTTATGAATCAAAGGTTGGCATTTTTGAATAATATTAATAATAAATTGAGAGTTGATACAAAATTGATCATATAGGTATGACTAAGTACAAGTAATTGAGTCACCGTTCTGTTTTTATTCATATTCACCGTTTCTATAGTAATAGCGGTAAATTAAACTTATTTATAACATCAAATACATATTTATTTTGATTGTTTTCTTACATATAGTTATATAATTTAAAAATATATTTAGCCGGATAGCAATAATAATTTGTTAAGGAATTTACATAGAGTCTTTATTATAGAGCGTATAATAAAATTAGATATTATTATGTTAATAAGCAATTCAATTAATTTAATAATTACTATATTTTTTTTATATTTAACGGAATTGAATCAATTGTTCACTATATTTTTATTAATCAATTACTTATAATTGACTCGTTGACCTTTTATGTTGACCAACATAGGTATGTATATTAGTACAAAATAAATATATAACTAATAGGTTTAGGTCTATTATATAGTGAAGTGTAGAAGTATTTTCTGTTAAAAGATATTAATGTTTTGTTAGTGGTAGTTAATATGTAGGTAAAATATAACATCTTGTTAAATGAAAACGCATTGACCTAGGTACTTGATACAATTAAAATAATCTCAAAATCTTAATTTAAATTCGCCCTATATTAATGAATTCTTCAAATCAGTATACCTATTTGCTTAAAAAAATTACAACTTTATTAATTTTAAATGCCTAATTTTAAAAGTAAAAACAATTATAATTGTTTTATTAATATTTATTTAGGTATTATTAATATTTATGTAGGTATAGTAATATTTTTTTAAATTATAATCAGTATGTAAAATCTATTTATATGTAGATATACATATAAGTAGTATAGACTATAGAGTATAGGATTTTTTCTAAATGATACTTTCCTATCATTTGTAGCTGAGATTTTTTTTAAATCGTAACTTTAAGTTACTTTAAAGCTTGCTCTTAAGAATTCAGAGTGCCTTTAAATAAATAACACAAGAATCAACAAATCAATGTCAATGCCGCGTCTGTTTTCGTATCACATTCGGACGTTACGATTGGCCGCCATGACAGTTCGCGTTCGAAATTTGAATGCGGCTCGAGATGCGCAAAGGCAACCATTGATTAGCCTTCGATAAGCGGTATGTGTGTGCGTTATGTATGTATGTACGCATTTCCGCCGGACATACATATGTAGTAGCAATATCCTGTTGAAGCGTCATTTTTTTAAATAATAAATTGTAGGTTAATATTAAAATCACTAAGAAAGTCATAATTTGGGCTCTACCTATTGACCATCCCTCAAACCCTTCTTCAAAATTATCTAACTTTATTCATAAAAATATTTTTTTTTTATATTTAAAACATACGGTAGGTACACTTACATACATCTATAGCATTTGAAGATATATGTAGGTACCTACATTAAATTGATTACGCCGGTGCAAGTTATAACCGATTTATTGAAATCCCTCTGTATACATTTAAATTATTTTACCTATTAAGTGACAAGATGTAAATATATGCAGTCGAATAATTCATTATATATTATAAATTGTCAACATTGCATCTTTATTCATAATAGTACCAATTATATAAACATGGAATTTTATACTACTAAATAGATACGCTATTCGGAACTGAAAATTATTTAAAAATATTGTGATAGAGGTTGTTTATGTATGTGTTTTTATTACTGGTTTATGTTTATTTGCTACTCCATAAAAATTTGGACGCACAGCAAAAAAAAAAAAAACAATTTCTGTTACGATAAAATTTAAAAAAAAAACATTTAAAAATTGAGAGAGTTCGATAATTAATTTTATTGTTTTGTATGAACAGACAAAATATTATAATTATCCATTGCTGTTGTATTATTGGAATATTTAAATTGTTAGATAAGCTTTTGTTGGGTTCAGACGGTTGATATAATAAAAGCTCTCAATGATCGCTACTCAATAAATTATTCAAACTATTGTTCATTTTAAAATACATCGATCAAACGCTATCAAGTTAACGTCGAGGAAATAAAGTAAAATGCTATTCCGAGCTGAGATTAACGTGGAGTCGGCTTAAATGTTAGGGATCCGTTTGTCTTAAGAGAGATTTAGCGTTCTTTTAGTGCGTATTTAGAAAAGAAAATCAATTAGGATACTAAAACTGTAAGTACAATACAGTTTTTCTATGTTTTTGTACTTCTTTAAATATTTTTTATGTTTGACTATTTAAATAAAAATATATTTTACTGGCATTGCCCGCGGCTCCGCCCGCTTTCAGATGACCAAAAACTAAATTCTTAGGTTTCACATATTAGTATACTCATACATTGCAGTTTTTGTATTTTTACTCAGAAATGAGACATTTTCCCGCGGTAAAAAGTATCCTATATGTTGACCTGGATAACCAGCTATCTCAATACCAAATTTCATCAAAATCTCTCTAGTGGTTATTCTGTGATGCGGTAACAGACAGACAGACAAAAATTCTAAAAATATAGATTCGGCCTCTGTATCGATAATAATGTCTATTTCAATAAGATTTTCCAAAAAATATTTAATGTACAGATTCCGCTTACAATTTTATTATATGTAGGTATAGATTTATTCTATTAGGTATAGGTATTGCCAGTTCTCTATACTTAAATCATTAATTTACCTTCTAACATATTTGTTACACTTTACTATAATATTTTCAAAATAATATCCAAAAAATATCAACGGAACCAATTTGAATGTAAGTTAAAATGACTCTACGAGAGTCTTATCGGTTTAAGACAGTAGTTTTTAGAGAGCACTATTTATAACTGGCTTTGTTTCGACATGTGGTATTAAAATGCCTTTATGTCCAGCAGCTTATGACCTGTATACACTTCAATAATATACTTTGATTATTTTTTTATATGTCGTTAATTAATTTTATTGATTTAATGAAACATCATGTATTGTAAATAACAAACAATAAATAATGAATCATACAATTAAGTTACATTATATAATATACAAATAAATACATATATAAATAGCAAATGAATTTTAAACTATTTAAAAACGTTGATACTTTGTTAAAACAAATGAAAAGAACGCTTAAGAAAAGTACCGTTGATAAATTCGGGATGTTCGTACACATTTTTTTGGGCCTAACCGACGGAGAATCAATTATCTTAATTGGTTAACCTAATCTTAATAATATACTGATAACCCACAGTGTATCGACAAGTTAATATTAATATTGTAACTCATTTTAAAGTGTTAAATGTATATTGTTTATTGGTGCTATAATGGATTTGATAACTATATATCGAAACAAAAAAATTGAGTATAGTACCTGTTATGTTATGTCTTTGCATTTGTTATTTTCTTTGTTTTTTTTTGATTTGTTATTTTCTCTGGTTTTCTTTGATTTGCTTTTATGTTCTGCTTTTAAAAGAGTGCACAAACTATGTGTTAAAACTTCATGTATAATACATATAAAAAATTAAAGTGTCTGTTTGTTATACAAAAATTACAGCTTTTTACTAAATGCATATTAAATTACATATAATACTTATAATAAAAAATATAATTTATAACATTTTTGTCTGTCTGTCTGTCTGTTTATACCGGCTAATCTCCAAAACGGCTGGACCGATTTTGACGGGACTTTCACTGGCAGATAGCTGATGTTATAAGGAGTGACTTAGGCTACTTTTATTTTAGAAAAATTATTATTGTTTCCCAAAACAAATTAAAACCTACCTAGAGACGACCCCGAGCTAAGCGAGAGTGGGTCGCTAGTATTGTACCTATAGCTTAATACTGACATAAGTATATAAAAATAAAAAAGGATACCTATCTTTGAATCTACAATTTTGTTAACTATGAATGTTTATGCGAAATTGTTAAAATTGTTAATAATTAATTTATTGGACCGATTAGGTCAAATATTATTCAGACGAGCTTTTTAAAGAAAGCCGTGTAAGTTAATAATTAATTTATAAAAACGATATTAATATTATTACTAGAATAAAATATTACATATGATACATTGGCATGGTAAGACCAACACCTATTTATCTCACTTAGTGGTAATATTAATACTTTTCCGCTTGACAATTCTTGTACCTTTATTTCAAACTTATATGTAAATAAATCATTAGTCTTTTTATATCATACCTACTCAAAATTTTGCACAATATGGTTTTCGCAATATTTCTGGTCAATGTAAAAGTTTGTTTGGATGGGTGAATGGATGTTTGTTACTCTTTCATGACTAAATAGCACCTAGGTTACTTTTTATCCCGGAAAAATGTATGGTTCCCGTGGGATAGATTTGTTTTTACCTATTTGTTATTACCTAATAAAAGGCTTAAGTTATAAAATTGTTTGAATACTTTCTTATATTTTAGTTAAAGATTCATTTATAGAAAAATTAAGATTCCTTATAATTAATATTGAAATGTAATAAAATAACACAATTTTAAAACATAAACTAAAATATATTACATAGTTAATGAATGTCAAAAAGACCGACGGGATGTTATTTCCACACAAATGTTTCGTAGCATATAATTATTTAGGTATTATAATAAAAATGATCACATAATTTAAAATATTAATACCTATTTTAGTCAGTCTTATAAAGATCATTTATTATGTGATTTAATCGTCACTGAAGCTTATAAACTATTGTGACGGAATATTGAATAGTTTTTCTTTAGCAATAAAAATCTGTAAAAATAGTATAAACCTTGAATTATTAAAATCTAGTCTTCAAAAGTTATCTCTTATCACTGATATTACGAGGAAATAATATAAAATGGACGCAATTTGCGATAAATGTGTGATTTCTTTTTTTTTATCTACAAAATGACTTTTTCAGTCGATCGTCAGATAGCGCCTTTAGCGGTTGTGATAGATTCCAAAATATAGTTAACACTTCTTTGTGCTGATCACATCTTATCGTTAAGGTGAGATTTTATTATTTATATGTGAAATATTTGAAATTATATTTGGTTCATACTTTTTACTTAGTGCTATATGGTATTAATATTTTAATAATGTGTCTTTTGACTTATGTCATAAATAATAATTCTTAACAGAATTGCTTTAATTAGTAAGAAAATATTAAATTTTGTATAGTTAGACGTACAGCTTTTTAGTTGTCGTGTCTATATGCCTTAATATAATAGAAAAGTTTAATAATGAATCATAAAATAAACAAGAGGTGTTCAACTTTTATACATTTTGCTTCAAAGATCGATACAGATTTATCAAGTATATGATCTAATCAAAAATCTAATCGAAAACAGAAATACCAGTAGCTAAGATTTAATAATACTCATATAAGTAAGTTTTATTTTCCCACGTGTCCAATCGATCAGGAATAGTACCTAGGTCTATCTATGATTATACGTATAAACTTTTTTGATTTTATTTTATATAAAAATTTTAGGTTCAGAAAAAGTTTTATGTTGAGAAAATTAAATCAAAAACAATCTAACTTTTATAGCATTATTACATTCCAAAAAATTGAAATTTAAAAGAGGCGATAACTTAAACTTTTCATATATACATATAATTTTTCGTTTTTTACTAATTTGAATACCTACTTAGGTACTTATTCTATTTCATTATTGGTATAGAAGGAAACAAAGAAATAAAATTCTAAGGTTTTTATACATTAGTGCATTGCCTTGATTACTAAAAGTTAAATGCTTAATTTAAAAAAAAGAATTGTCTGAGTCCAAAGACAATTAAAAAATGAAACGTCTTAAACTAGAAAAGAACTGTCAATTTGTACAATATCGAACTAGCATTAGTAATGTTTTCTAAAATTTTAGGAGATATATCTACGGTCATAACTGTTAATATTTTCAACAATATTTATATTTAAATCTGAAATCCACTTATTTCCATGTTTTATCAACTGAATGTATGATCTTAAGATTTATTTAGCTTTATCTGTGATTTCGTGCGTCAATAGACACTCGAGAGTTATCTATTAAACGCCGTTATTATATTTATACTCTTTAGTAGGTACTTGACCTACCATATATTAAACGAGTATATTTACTTGCATATTATATTTATAGCAGATTTTAAATTTATTTTTTTTGTAAATATATTTATTCAAGGACGCTTGTATATTATTATTTTTTTATTTTAATTGGCTATAAAATTTAATAATAATAGGCATAATATGTATTAACTATAGTACGCATTCCTGAATTTATGTTATCTATTATGTATGTTAGTTTATTTACATGTCTCAGAATGGCTAAATGGTAGGGTTTAAAAAAAATAAAATTGTCAAGATATAGAAGGGATTTAATAAATACTTATTATTAGCTTTGATTTACATTGTTAAAGCACAGACCGTGTAGTATTAATTTGGACATTGAGTGCGATAAAATCTAATCGATATTATCGTTTTCAATTTCTGACGTATCTTATCTTAATACAAATTAATAGACATGAGCGTAAGTGCCAGTAATCGTTGCGTTAATTTTTAGTATTATCAGGCGGATGTAGTTATTATTATGGTACTTTGGCATGCTTAAATTATAATAAACAATTTGTTGTTTTATTACAATGGCGAATGCAAAGAAAAAGCTTATGAGGCATACTTTATCTATTAAACTAGTAGTTCTACGAACAGTCGCGAGCACAAACTGCATTTTGAGAAGTTACGAGTTTGGTAAGTTAGATTTTTACCAAATTTTTATGAGATCAACTTAAACTTGTTAAATAAAAAAAACCCATCGAAATGAGATCTCATAAGGCGGAGATATTCAGTACCTCCTTTTTGCCCCTTGTAGGAGGAAGTATCCCTCCAATCAAAAATCCTTGATTCCCGGAAAAAAGTCGTAAAAATTGTATACCAAGTTTCATCCAGATCGGTTGTAAAATACGATCTGTAGAGGAGTCCCAACAAACTGACAAAAGAAAGCAAATTTTGCCAGACTTAAAGTAGAGACGCTTCGCTCGCTCGGTCAATGAAGAGAAATTAAATGATATCTTCTGTATCATATTATCGGCAATACAGTATGTAAGTATGTATATGTATACTTAGATATAAAAGGTAGAAACAATTCATCAAATCAAGCAAATTCTTGGAGCGTGTACACGGTTTGGATAGTTGAATAAATAAGTAGTTATTTATTCGCAAGGCGTTTGACTAGACACCTTCTTCCACGACTTATTTCATAGAATGCAACATATAGGTACTAGATTAAAGTATGCGATGCATGTCACTCTCTTTCGAAGTAAATTCAATTATGTAAATAGAGCATAATGCCTTTCAAATCATATCTAGTAAGTTAAAAATGTATAATTGAAAGTTTTAATGGGAATGTTAGATAGATGTAAATATGAAATTATAAAATTATTAAATACCTAACTATTCGTGTTCGTGGGTAACTAGATACAACGTTCAGATATCTTCGGTTAGTTTAGTAGTAATAAAAATCAGTGCTCGGTTGGCTAACAACGCTTAATGCGCGGTTACACCTTATCGCAGCCATATCGAGTGTTGTTTGCGGTATATCAGTTAATCAAATTGGGAGCGTATCGATATCACGGACGTCTTTCGATACTGCACCATTTTTATCTTAATTGATTGTCTCTTTTTCGGTATAATACCGATTTATTATTTTAGTGATTTTTCTTTGATGTAAGCTAAGCACCCCGCGATATATCTAATCACCATACGTCTTTTCAGATACGGGTATGAGGAGTTCGAGTGGTGACGCGTGATCGTAAACCGATGATGTTAAGACTGGGCCCGGTCACTCAGTAAATAGGTCAGCGTGACTGGTCGATTGACTTGAAATGTGGATAGGGGTGCGGACTTAAAGTGCGTGTGTATAAAAACGATGCATGGTTTGTGAGGTCGGTTCGGCGGTCATGGACATGAGCGGCGAGGGCGGCGGAGGTGGCGCGGGCGCGTTGCAGCAGCGCTGGTACGACAGCCGCGTGAACGGCAGCCCGGCCGCCGGCGACGTCGGCTCAGAGACTAACGGGGACTTCTTCCACTCGCCGCTGGAGGGCGGGCACCACAGCCGCGCCCGCTACTACCATCAGCAAATGCACGCCCCTTATTCTACGGCAGTCGGCTCTCACGGTAAGTTACACTGCTTTCTTTCTTATGTACATACATAATATGTATGCGTCTACTAATATATTATGTGCGTGTCTATACACCTATTTGTAAAATACATAAACTCATTTTAAGAGGAAATACAAAAATCTGGTTTTGTACCATAATGATACTGGCTTATATTTTTATGTTGAATATATTCAACTTTTATAAATAACCTTTTAAATAATGTTAATTCAGCTCTTGCTTTTTAGAGCACTATAAATCAGAGTCATTCAGAATAAGCGGAGAAACTTAACAAAAGTGTCAGTCCTAACAATTAAGGTAGTGCGAAATGTATTTTACAACAGTAACTGTCGTATTTAAAGCAAATTGCCGGCGGTGATGGTAGGCACCCGTCCGCCGAGCCTTATCGCTCATCAGACGATATTTCTCCAAAAACTTCACAATTAATTCAACGGTCCCGACCAGTCAAAATCGCCATTCTGTAAGGTGACAGCTTAGGTAAACACGATCTAAAATGGACCCTCACCTTAAAAGAAAAAATCATACCATACTTTTTGGTTTTGTCTTTGAGGTTTAAATTTTATGGCCGCTATAAAGTTTTTCGTGGAGACAGGTGGCTCTTCTTTATATTTTAACTACTCAGCCAATCGTTAACAAAATCTCGTTTAAAGCTTTGCCCTTAAAGGCTAGAGTGGCATGCGGTTGATACTGCTTAATTTATTAAGCGGTGCGTCGGTAGTGATGTGACACTTAAGAAACTGTGTCATTTCTCGGAATCGGAACTGGGAATCGATTTTGTCGCATTCACAGCAGTAACGTGCCGTACTTTATGTGACCCCTCGTCCGACAAAAAATTTATCCAGTTTGTAAACTCACTCTCTTATCGTGTTATGTCCAGAGTCACGATGTAGCTTCTTGTTGGTTTGATTATATCTAAATTTGGTAAATTCATTTGTCGACAACGGCAGCGGGCGATTCGATTAGGTACCTACTATAAAATTACTTGATACATTGATAATAATCATCACATTTTATCCCTCGTTTATTTACGCCACTGAAAATTACACGTTTGAAAACTCTATTGAAAACTTCACTTAGTGCTTCTTAAGGTTTTACATTTATTTACATGCCCTGTGTCCCGTCCTTTTTGTTGCCGACAAAAAGTAATAAAACATATTTTTAAGTTGGCTAAGGTGTGTATAAACTTGCTACGATGACAACGCGGATCGTTTTCACTTAACATTTTACGAGGGGCTTCGCAGTTCGCCCTTGCTCGGTTCACATAATTGTATTAACTTTATATATTTAATAAAGTGTAATGCCTTATTTTTATATATCATCTTACCACACTTCTTACAATGTCGTTTAATCAGTGACAAAAAGGTATTTTTTTAATCATTTTAATAAGTAATTGATGTAATGGCAGTTTTTATAACATTTACATTTCTCACATATATCGTAATGCCAATAAAAAATGTTTAAATTTTTCCTTTATCGGTTTTGAATTCGATAATATAAATACCTAATTATTATTTACAATATTGAAAGGAATAGTTTTTAATTACTTTATAATTGACTGCAATAGAAATTTATCTACAACTTATATACTATTAGATAATAATAAAATAAAATTTATTAATAGTTTAGCATTAACTATATTATAGATTTGATAGTTCAAATGATAATTTAACTGTTTCATGTCGACGCTGGTATAAAAGTCACTCGGGTAATGGGTAAAAGGTAACATGTAACATGATACAAGGCAGCCGATTTGACGCTCATCCAATAATTTATGTTTGGTCCTCGCGATTGATGGCGTGGTTAAAATTATTTACATCACACCGTTTGAGATTCACAGCTAGTGTTTTGCTTTTCTTGGAAATTTTAATTATGGAAATATTTATTCGCATTCATTATATTTTAGTATAGTTTAATGCATTTTACCTACTATAAGATGTAGATCTAAATTATTTTTTGGAATTGTGAACAAAAACGCTTGAAAACCTTACAATAATTGTTATTAACACTTTATATGCACCTACATAAATTATCCGAAATAATTAAAATTTTTAAATACGTTCTTTGTATTCTACAAATCACTACATACGCTATACGCTGTCTGTCCCTATGTATGTTTAGATCTATAAAACTACGCAACGGATTTTGATGCAGATTTTTTAATAGATAGAGTGATTCAAGAGGAAGGTTTATATGTATAATACATGCATATTATACAGACATACAGAAAAGCCGAGAAATTCAAAGATTTGTATTTCATACTAACCGTTATATTATATTCAATGTTAAGAAATGGAAATATTACACATAGGTACCTATAACATTCATTTTTCGTAGGGCCAGGTTTTCTGTTAAGAGGATATCGAATGAGCTAGTAATAAAAAGAGTAATTTTAGTGTTTTCAATTTAGTGAAGATGGATGAACAGCTGGATGCGATACTATTACATAGGAATGCTGTTTTTGCCAACTAAACGTCAGCCCAACGATTATTATCAAGTCTTATCTTTATAGTAGATCATGTTTCTAAACAAAACGTCAATGTAATATATTTAAAAAGAGTTTAAGTTTATGTATTAATGTTTTTTTTTAATTCATTATAAAGTTCAATAATAGAAGAAAAGAATTTTAAACTTGTGCACATATTAGACTTGGGTTAAAAAGTTTAATAGGTTTTTATTGTTGCATTTATTTGCTATCTCGATAAATAAATAAGAAATATCGTCATTTACAGCTAAATAAGTAACATGAATACCTATTGTTATTATCATAAATCGATCAGTATTGTTTGAGTATTCAATTAATTAATTCTTATTAGCAATAAATATTTAAATTAAAGTCTACTAAAATGAAAGCCATCACAATCAATAGGTACCTATAACCTTTAAATTTCTGTTTAATTTAGGATAGATTTTTTCGCTTTATGGAAAAAGTTATTAAAAACTTTATTACATAGGTATCAAATGTAATAGAATTTATACCTACGATTAATGTTTCTCAAAAAGGCTTGTTGCCTAGTTAGGTACCTACCTACTAGGTACATTGTAATAAATTGAAATTAAATATTTCACTACAGATTTTCACAATATATCTGAAGTAGATTAAACAAAAATGCAAGAAATGTTAAAGTATTTTGTCTAAAATAGTGTAGGTATTTACTAATTTATCTAATGCCATTATAAACACCTGCCATAAAACATTGTTTTTGCAATTAATATCTACATTCGGAGTGTTTGCCTTTTTATTTCTACATTTCCCAGATGCCTCACACTCGGAATATCATAACTGATGAAAAAAAAGGTGTAATAAAACGTAATGTCAAACGACGTTCTGAGTTATGAGTTATGAACGGATCAATACGATGTCCGTCCGTCCTGCCAGCTGGTTGCACATCATTGTCTTTTTATAACCAATCCTTTAAAAGACTAGATTTTTTCAATTACCTCGTCTGGTGAAGAACATGAATATGAAAGTGCCAACCTCATCACTATACCAATTAAATTGACTAAACATTCCTTTTGCTCAAATGTGCCATACCGCTATTCGTCCATGTCTTATAGACACTACCTGTCACATGAATTCGCGACAATATATTGACATTTTTGTTTTTATCCTCATTCCTTTAATTTGCTTTTATTTTGTTTGCCATATATGTGAAAAATGTCTCCAAAGCGTAGAGTGAACGGCATATTATATATAACGATGCAGTATAACTATTCATTACGTGGCAGCTACATTAATTTCTTTTGTAATTTAACAATGAATGAATATCGCAAAAAAATGTGTGCGTGCATTTGCCTAATGCGTTATATGTCTTACTTGTCAATCGTGAACGTACATCAGTTGTGTGGGTTTTAAAAATGCGTGTGTGCGTGAGACGCTTCCCGCAGATTGGCGCAATTAGTCGCGGGGGGCGGGGCCTGCGTCTGCGCAACGACATCTCCTCCCCGCACGCACACATGCGTAATCGAGGCACAAAATAATGATGCCATGAAACATTAATTATTTCCCTCATTCCCGGCTAACATTAGCAAGCGACAATTGTGTTGCAAAAATGTTAAGTAAATTACTTTTATTTCTAACACTGATATGACACGTTAAATACATGTTGTAGAAGCTTTAATGATTTATTTATTTACTTGAGCTTTTTTAAAGGTATTTTGAGCTTAATATTTTAAATTGTTATTTTTAGTATATTTACTATTAGTGCTAACACAAAATTATGAGATTTATATCATAAATAACATGTTATATTAACCTGAAGAAGAACCTATTTAAAGTAAGCATTTAGGTAATGGCTATTTAGGTAGGTACAAATTACCTTTTGAAAGTTTCAGATTATATTTCAGATTATATCAAGTATTTTAGGTTAATAAATAACTTGAGATCTTGCGTTAATCATAAAAAAAAACGTTTTATCACGTCTAAGATTTTTTTTAGTTTTAGAATATTTAATAGTTACTTGGTTTATCTATTATTTCTCAACAAGTTCTGAGACAGATTTATTAGTGTTGAGTATGATTGTTTTGATTTGCACCTGGAGAAGACAGAAGACCTAATAAAAAAGTACCTAATTAATAAATATAATTTAATACGAATATATTATAACCTATAAACTATAATACATATATATAAAACCAACCTATAAACTATAATATATATAGGTAACCTATAATATATAATATAAAAATCAATTGCCGTTCGTTAGTCTCGCTAAAACTCAAAAATGGTTGGACCGATTAAATTAATTCTTTTTTTGTTTTGTTCGGGGTGTGTCAGGGTTGGTTTAAGTATAAAAATAATTAAAAATTAAAAAAACCCTATGCAAAGTAATTCTCATTTAACGATTACACTGGCACGCGTGAAGCACTTAATCGAGTAATCATACACCAAAATGCCTTATAGCATTTTGGAAAAGAGCTGATACTCTTACACTGCTGGACCGATATTAACCAAACATAGCTAAGAACCACCGCAAGCAAACTGGCTTTCAAATGAAAAAAACTGCATCGAAATCGGTCCATCCGTTTGAGAGCTACGATGCCACAGACAGACACACACAGCACACACATTTTTAACACTATATATTTATTCCTTTTTGCGTCGGGGGTTAAAATTAAGGGAAACCCAAAAAAAAAGAGCTGGAAAATTGAAAAGTTCAGAACAGCTTATTTTGTAGGTGTGTACCTATTTATATAATACTAGCGACTCACCCTCGCTTCGCTTCGGGTTTGTCCCGAGACAAAAACAAATCTATTCCACGGGAACAGTACATTTTTAGTGATGATATATAGCCTATAGCCTTCCTCAATAAACGGGTTATCTAATGCAAAAATAATATTTCAAATCGGATTAGTAGTTCGTGAGATTATCGCGTTTAAACAAACAAACAAATTCTGTCTCTTTATTATTATAAAGAGACAGAATTTGTAATAAAGATATAGTCCACTATTCCATACTAACCGTCAAAACGTATCTAGAGAGAGTAGGGATGAACCCGAGCGAAACGAGGGTGAGTCGCTAGTTAAAAATAAAAAAAGCCTACTATATAATTCATTTATTTCTTAAAAAAATATGAGAATTTGGCTGCGTTATATTATGTATTAGGATAAATGGGTATTTATTCATATGTACAAAACGTGTGCTTTCAAGTGTGGTAAGCGATGAGCCGGCGCGCTCGCGGAAATGGAATATTGCCGTAAACTTTCCAGACGAGACCATTTTGTTCCCAATTCCATCCAATATGTACCAGATTCTTGTTTGAACACAGATTAATATTCACAAACTAGTGAATATTGTGTAACATTCTAATTTTATTGCGTATACTATGTGGGATGATTTAAAATATTTTGACTCGATACCTAAGTATTAGGTTGGTATTCATACACAAATTTTAAAAATATCAAAAGAAAACTCAATCGAGATTCTTAATTTTGATATATTAAATATTCCCAGTAATTATTTTATGCATTAGTACAAAAATACATTTAAATGTGCATACTGAACGGAGTGTACGATAAAATCCTTAGGCAATAATAAGGTAGGTAGTAGATACTTCTAAAAGAAACACTTTTGTATCTATACCTATATATAATAAAGTTGTAACGAAGCCGAATCTGTACATTAAATATTTTTTGGAAAATCTTATTGAAATAGACGTTATTATCGATACAGAGGCCGAATCTATAGTTTTTAGAATTTTTGTCTATCTGTCTGTCTGTCTCTTACCGCATCACAGAAAAACCACTGGAGGGATTTTTAGTTATCTGAACGCGGGCGGAGCCGCGGGCAATGCTAGTACATAATATGTGTCTTAGTTGAA
Source organism: Brenthis hecate (assembly GCA_951806755.1). Lineage (NCBI taxonomy): Eukaryota > Metazoa > Arthropoda > Insecta > Lepidoptera > Nymphalidae > Brenthis > Brenthis hecate. The sequence continues at coordinate 3,134,874 of OX638269.1, forward strand.
ATTGTCTATTTACCGGGTGAGTTATTTTGAAGTAGGTCTCTAAGCTATTTATTTCAATAGTACAAATATTTTATATTTATCCCGTTTTCATTATAAGAAAGCAAGGCAAAATAAAAAGTCTCCACTTGGTTTATCTACTGATAACTCACTCATGTAATTGCAAGTTTCATACTAAACATTTATCGTACAATGTAAATAATAAAAACAGCATTTTAAAAATTCAAATTAACAACCTCATACATACATCATTTTTTTTTTGCAAATTCATACATTCACTTATAAAAGTGTAGCAAAAAGTATAAAATTGAATACCGCCGTTCAAAGATTACCATTCATAGGCATGAAAAAATCGAAAGTCGCTATGCAAGAGCTTCACGATTAATTAAGTCAAGAACCGTTATTCATTAGAGCTGGCGTTTATTAGCCGTCACAATACATTTAACAAGCGGTGGCTTTGAGTTCTATAAAAGTTCAAGCAAATCATATGTAAATGCTTAGTCATATAGGCAGAGTACCTACTTCAAATTAGGCGCTCGAGGCTACAGCTATGGCATAAAGGCTTTTACATGTTCAAGTATGTTTTAGATGTACATTCGTACAAAAAGTATAATAGTTTCATTGTAATTTTTATTTATTTCAGTAATTACTTCACACTATTTTACCAAATATTAACAAACAAAGCTAATACGATGTTCAAGAACTGTTATTACTTGTTTCTCATTTTGTCTCTACTCATTAGGGGCTCTATTATATTAAACACACACCGTATACGCAAAACTTTTGTTTTATTGATAAACTAGCGACTCGCTCTTGGTCCGTTCGGGTTTGTCCCTACTTACGTTTTAAAGATTAGTATAGATTTCTCAGAGTTGATATATTTTCCCGCAGTAAAAAGTATTAGTATCCTATAGGTATGTTGACCTGGATAACCAGCTATCATCATACCAAATTTCATTAAAATCCCTTCAGTGGTTTTTCCTTAATCCGACAGACAGATAGATAAACAAAAAATCAAAAAACAATAGGTTCGGCCTCTGTATCGATAATAATGTCTATTACAATAAGATTACCCAAAAAAATATTTAATGTACAGATTCGGCTTAGTTACAATTTTATTATATGTATAGATTCTCTCACTTTAACACATTTCTTAATAGGTTTTAATTTATAAAACATATTCGTTTTAAGTTTTCTAGTATATTTTTAACCGACTTCAAAAAAAGGAGGTTATCAATTCGACATGTAGGTATGTATGTAGGCTTTTAAACAAATATACAAATTTTTTTATACATATATATATATATATATATATATATATATATATATATATATATATATGTATGTTTGTATGTATGTAGGTATGTTTGTCCAAGTATTTCTCCGAAACTAGTAATCGGATCATGATCATCCTTTTTTTATTTACTTATATTAATTTCAAGTTAGAGTATTGTAAAGATTTCATCAAAGGGAAAACATCTCAAAAGCTCGGTCAACTTTGAGTGTTACATAAAACTAAAAATTACGAAATAAAAGTTATTTAAAAAAATAATCCGACTTCAAAAAAAATATCTTATTAGGTATCTACGAGTAGGTATAGTAAATGAAAACTCCGTTCATTATCATGTTATTTTTTACTTTTTAATGCCCTGTTTTAAAGTCGGTTTCATCATATTCTATTAACACTGATTAATAAATGTGCATACGTTTTATGTTACAAACTATATTATTCCATATAAAAATGATGAATAAACTTATTGCGCTGTTCGTGTTAGGTCTTTGTAGAGTTTAATAGCTTGCATGTTTCGTTGTGACGTCAATGTGAAACTAGTTTAGTTCTGTGGAAATAACTATTGGACTCGCAATTAAAAAAATCGATTCCCGCCCGCCAGTTAGTACCTACATAGTGGAACTAAGTGAATAATTTAACTGCTATAGTATGTAGAATGTATACATATTGTCTAATACCTAGAATATAATTTAATGGTATAAAATAGTGTTTGGAGTATAAATCAAAATGGCCTCGCTCTAAGTTTAACAAAAGTAAAAATTATAGGTGCTTATTTAAAATATAAAAGTTAACTATAGATTTGTGTATTTGCTTGTGTTTAGTTCATATTCTGTTTATTCTAGTTTAATATTTTTAATTTTCTTTTTTTTTTTTTAACAAATTAATGCAAAGAATAATAAACTATTCCTTCAATATGAGAACAATAATAAAATAAACCTTTGAATGCAAAATTGTTAGAATTGTGTCTGAAATTTGAATTTATTTTTATTGTATACTAGCGATTTACCCTCGCTTTGTTCGGATTGGTCCTTAGGTACGCGGATTTTGTTCACAATTTTTTTCTAAAATGAAAGTAGCCTAACTTACTTCTTATAACATCATCTATCTGTCAGTGAAAGTCACGTCAAAAATCGGTCCAGCCGTTCCGGAGATTAGCCGGAACACATAAAAATTAGAAAAAATGTATTTTTCGTATTAGTACCGTATATACCTACTTTCATATGTATTTAGTAAGAAGCTGTTATTTGAACAGTACAAACACACAATATACACATAATTTGCTACTCGTATATACTATACTTATCTATTTACGAGTATAGTTTTTATTAAAAAAATTTGTCTATATTCTATTGTAGATATAGTCTATTGCAGTAATTTTGCCCTACGTCGATCGATATTGCTTCTAAACACGGGACGAGTTGACCTAATTAGGAAACTTTATAGGCCCCTCAATTGACCTAACAAAGTTTTATATTATCCTTTCAATACGTTTTAAAGTAGGTATATTAGGTATTTTATATTGTTCCAACATCTCACGCGATACGCAAACAAGCAATGAAAGGAAGGATGAAGGAAAACTGTCAAATTATTGAGCTCACCCTCGCTTAAATTTTAACTATGTATCACCACACAAAAAATTAGGCCAATCTGTCACTCTGTTTAGACGTAAAAAATGGACAAACAAACACACTTTCACATTTATAATATTAAAAGTATGAATTTTGACCGACTTAAAAAGGAGAAGGTGTTCATTCTCGGTTGTATGTATGTACTATGATTTAGTAGGTATGCTGTTAGGTGCTATTTCAAAACTATTTAAATAATCATTTTATAAGCATAAAATTTATCTTAAATCACTGTTACTAATCAAATTTACGTTTGATGTTTTTCATTACAGACAAAATAATAATAATAAGATAACATACTTTGCTTACGTTAAACAGTAGGTACTATTTATACATATAATATTAATTATAGTTTAAAAGCTTTACATAGTCTAAAATGAAATCGCTTCCGTTGTCTGTTCGCTTAGATCTTTTAAACTACTCAACGGATTTTAATGCAGTTTTCAGCAATAGATAGAGTGATTCAATAGGAAGGTTTATATGTATAATACATGCATATTATAGTACAGAAAAACCGTGAAATTTAACGATTTGTATTTCACACTAACCGTTAAAACGTATCTAGGGACGAACCTGAGCGAAGCGAGAGTGAGTCGCTAGTAACATATAAATTTAATAACGTAACCAATTAAAAAAAATCATTAATTCACGTTTATATAAAGCTTAGGTAGGTAACTTTGATTACTTTGTATTAATTATTACTACATGTAGCGATGCGTATTTAAAATCAGTTCCTTAATGTTATGTGTACACTCATCTTATTAAAAGGTAATTATAGAAGTTGCTGACGTCATGACAATGTTTAATACATGCACTCAGACCCCCTGATTTTTACTGTAATCGGTCATTATTAGGTTCTAATAAAAACTTCTCGGCTCGCTCTAATGCACAGCCGTCTCTACAGACTAGTCTAATGTATTTATTCATTTTGCTTTTATGTCTTTCGCGTGATTAGATTTGATTGATTGTATCCAAATATTGATGTTTATTTTCGGTTTGCTGATGTTGGAATGGGATAGAGAAGTCATATTTGAAGCTTAGAAAAAAATGGTTAAAAGTTCTTTGTAGGGTCATTTTCTTTTAAATAATATTGTACATCATATGTAATTTTATTGTTTATTTATAGTTATTATAGACACGTGTTTGATGTTTCCCATCACCGCTCTTTTGTTTTAAACAGACCGGAATAAATATACCTATATGAAACAATACAACAATGATGATACTAGTAGAGGGCCATCGGTACTGAACGGCACTACCTTCAGAGGTTAGTAGTTCGATTCTACGTCGGAATATTATTTTAAACGTACAAATATGATAAAAACAAAGGTGTCCAAATTTACGGTATTTTTAAGAATGTTTTGAACTCCAATAACATAAAATGAGTAAATAACAATCTCCGTGCTAATAAATACGTATTATTCACAATTCGATATCATTATTATATCTGCTGTTTTATTTATGCGTCGGTTTTTAGCAGAGCAATGCTTTGAATAGCTATCGGCTAGCGCTTACTAACATAGTCTAGTGGAACAGGAATAAATAGAGTGTGGTCATAATCACTAGATATTATTCTCTCTTTCTTTCTTCTCTACATAAAAAAATTTTTCTCTGTCTGGTCAAAGGGCAAAATGTATAAGGATGCCTAATTAATATGTCGACTCTATCTCAAGATATTAGATCTGTAAGTAGGTACCTATACTGCCAACGTTTCAGACTCAGTTGTAAGATATAAAATATAAAGTACCAACAAAATTGCCTTATCTATACCTAAATTGAAATAAAAAATAGTTTATATTATTATTAAAAGAAAATCAATAAATAATATGGCATTTTATTGAGTTATATAGCAAAAGATTGAAAGTTTTGTTTACATTGGGAGTTAAGTGAGGATCGGTCAATTTTGAGTCTCGCGTCCCTGTTTCCGGTCGATTGCTGCCTTGAAGGTGATGCGCCGAGAGCTTGATGGATGAAGGTAGCGGAGTTATACGACCCGGCCACAAGAATTCGTATGCGAGACAAAAAAAGGAATTAACTTATATTGATTATGTTCACAAATGTTTCTCACACCACACACTTGTTACATCGATGTAGAGTCTATTTTAGGTTGAACATATTTTGGTGGCGATAGCTGTGTATTTGCAAGTGACGCGCCGTGGATGAGTCGGTGGTTATGTCACGATTTGTCATATGTCTCTATGCGGTTACTACATCCCTGGGGTAACTTCAGATTTAAGCAGGAGTTATTTTAAGCATGTTGTGGGAATTGTTCTAAATTATGTATTTATCTATCTTTGATTGATTAGTATGATGTCAGTGATATGAAAGTAATTCGAATAGATGCGTGGTTTTTAAATAACTATCATAAATATTATAAGATAGAATTCGAAAACGATTATAGATTATGATATAAGGTTAATTCTGTGCGTTAGTGAACTTTGACTTTAATAAGAATTCAAAACCTTGGCGAAACATCGATGCATATATTATAATAGGCGACAAAACTTAATAAATCAAACACACCTAACGTACCTACATAAAACGCTAGGAATCTGAAATATTCGCGAGTGCTACACGTTTAACACTTCGCAGAAATCGCTTAAACGCGATTTATGTTTTCATTACGCCATATTTTCTAGGTTAAAACATTTAGGGCAGAGGGCGTTAGCGTCGCACAAGTCGTTCCGCCTGGAAGGCTATTTTCGCAGCACATTACTAAGGATGAATGATTTCCTGGCCCGTCATGATTTATACGACGTTGTTTTGTGCTGGCTACCAGCGGGCACCCTACATAGACTCATTACAGGCCGTTAGTAAAGAATGGAGCCATCCATTCATACCTTTGTGTGGAGCTCCCAGCATTTGTCTTTGTTGCGCTCACGATGCAATATCGTATGCATCGATCTTTGTAATCGTCATCGAAATTCACAGTGCAAGTAATTTTTACATTTCACTAGTGACTTACCTTTGTTTCTCTCGGGTGTGTCCTTAAGTGCCTAACAGTATCCTTTATGTTACTCAAGGTCATATCAAATGTCTGTGTATTAAATTTCATCTAAACCCATTACCATGGTGCCTACACTAAGTTTAGTGCAATTCTTGTATAAGAATCACAGGTTTCAACATTCTTCACCAACTTAACAGATTCTAACCGTAGTAGAGTCTTGTACATTCTTAGATTGTGGAATTTACTAACAATAGCTCAGTTTCCGTAGTACAACGGAAAATTTTAAGTGTATATATATAATCTGTGGTCGGCACGTGCAAGCAAAATGACTATCATCAAGGTATCATCATCGCTCGGTGCGGGAGCATTCTCTTCATAGCTATCTGAGCCGCTAACTTTGAGTTTGTTTTGGGCACAAATTATAATGTTTACTTGTTTTAGCCTCAGGATGTATTTTATCTTTATGGCTATACATAATTTGACATTTCAGGTCTATGTTCATAGTTGTTATAAAACAAAAACTAAGTCCTTTGCATAACATTTTGTAACTTGATAACAATTTAGTAAGTTAATACCATCCAAACCTCCAAGTCGGTACTTTTTGTTTTTTTTTGGGTGTGTTATATAAGAGTTGACATGTAAACTGGCATTATGTGTGTTTTAGCTTTTCTGTTAACTACATATCAATTTGAAGGTATGTTTTGAGACTATATTATAAACTAGCTTTACCCGCGGCTCCGCCCGCGTTCAGATGACCAAAACTACTCTTACATTGCAGTTTTTGTATTTTTTCTCAGAAATGAGACATTTAACTGAAGTAAAAAGTATCTTATATGTTGACCCGGATAACCAGCTATCACCATACCAGGACTCATCAAAATCCCTCCAGTGGTTTTTCTGTGATGCGGTAACAGACAGACAGACTTAGTTACAATTTTATTATATGTATAGATTTGCGTAGACCAGGTGACGATGGTCACGTTTTATGCGCATAGCGACATTGATTTTAGCGTCCGCTTTTGTCCGTCGTATGTCTGCTTAGTAAGACGTAAGGCTGATTTATTATATAGATCGCAGATATCGATATATTAGTAAATTCCCATGTCACATTGCATTTTAACACTATAAATCATACTAAACTTTAATTGTAAGTTTTTACTTAATTGATACATCGATAATATAATTATCGATGTTAATATCTAGATAAAGTATAATTTGTTATAGATATGTAAACAATTTTCACTTAATTATACAGAACTTACAAAATAACTTGTTCATATAAGCATTTTAAACCATATCTGGATATTGTTTCTAAAATGGGTAAGCGTCAAAAGTATTAGCTTTAAAATTGTACTCCGTTAATCTAAGTAAATCTATACATATAATAAAATTCTAACTAAGTCGAATCTGTACATTAAATATTTTTTGAAAGATCTTATTGAAATAGACATTATTATCGATACAGAGGCCGAATCTATAGTTATAAAAATTTTTGTCTGTCTGTTTGTCTGTCTGTTACCGCATCACAGAAAAACTACTGGAGGGATTTTGATGAAATTTGGTATGGTCATAAGTGGTTATCCGGGTCAACATATAGAATAATTTTAACCATGAGAAAATGTCTCATTTCTGAAAAAAAATGCAAAAACTGCAATGTAAGAGTATACTAACGAGAAGGTATGTAAAATCTTAGAATTTGGTTTTTGGTCAACTGAACGCGGGCAGAGCCGCGGGCAATTCTAGTATTATATAAAAACCCACATGGTTTATTTAAGTTATTATTCTTTTAGCACGCACCAAATTGTAAACTTTAGAATTATGAGTAGAAATTACATCATGTCATAGCCTTAGTTAAGTTTTATTAAAATTCACGTAACAGTTTTTATGATGTAGAGCAGTTTTGTGCTCAATAAGCTAGTTTAAGTCGATACCGGATTAAGTTATAGGTTGTTGACGATCAACGAACAAGTACGACACCGTACGTTCAGGGACGTACTATTGCAAACGACAGTGATCGGAATATTAAATACTGTTCTATATAACATTTTATATTTACATATATGTAGTGAATATGTTTTATAATATACCAATATTCAAATTACCTTTTTTATATGAATAATATAAGAAGCTTTATAAAAGCTTATTAATTCGATTATAGAAACAAACAAGTCAAGATTCACACGCTCCTTTCACAAACCACCAACGAATAAACCAATAAATATGTAACACCCAACTGCTCTGTTTGTAATGGTTATCAAATAGAATTTCCAGTTAATCATAATTTATTAATGTAGGTATGTGTACGGAGCTTATTAATGATATAGTGGATGTTTTGTCATTCCGTCCCTGTGCGTACTCGTATTTTTCTCTCGATACCGTAATGCGCAAGTCACGAGCGGTTATGTAAGCGGGCTGCCATGGCTGCCGGCCGGCGCCGTCATTATAGGCATTATTATTGGAACACTCGATCTCTCGCCCGGCCATTGTCAAGATTGTGGGGTCAGAGAGACCCAGACGTTAGCCAACTACGTAATTTCGCTATTCCTATAAATCCTATCGTAAAACAATTTACCTGATTCCTCGTTGAAAAGCCAGAGCTTAGATCACGTTTAATGGCAGACATCGTGAGCGCGCGGTTATTAATTATTAAAATGATTACGGCGACTCATATTCTGCTCATGTCGTGTCTGCGCTATAGCTGCCGTACGTCAGATGCCTATTGTCGTAATTCAAATACGTCGAGTTGAACTGCTGACTGCCACTGTGAGTTGTATGGGAGATATGATCATAAAATCAAACTAAACCTTACAAAAGTGATACCGTTAAGAGTACTATTTACATAATATGATAAACAATATGCTAACTGCTTCTTAAACAGTTCTATTTTATGTTATGGCTGATTATTTTACTTTTTTCTACCAAGTAGGTACTTTTAATAGCTTTCACTATTTGCTTTAGTAACCACTTAGATTAAATATACAAATAAAAGTCAAATAAAACTTATTCGCAAAGATCAAATTAATACTAACAATTAACTAGTCTATTCCTTACCGAACTGTCGAGCCAAACGTAGTGGAAATTTTCTAGGCTGCGCGTACGCCGCCGGCATCGCAAAGAGTCGGTGTGTTTGATCAAGTGAATCACAAGTGTAGCGTGACATATCCGATGCTGTGGTCGCGGTCACTATGAGATATTTTTACGGATCTATAAACTCTGTCCAAAGGTAGGCCGCCGAACTTTGATCATAGAAAAAAGTGACAGTCGATGGGTGATTGCTTGTTTAGGGGTATAGAATTTATTGTTATATTACTGTTAAGTATTGTACCTATTGTTTCGTTGTTATTGTCCGTATGAAGCTTATAAGTGACGTGAAATAAAAAATGTATGTTGATAGTTATGGTAATATTATATATTTCGAATTAACCACATAGCTTGATATTTAAAACTGATTTATGGAACCTAATTATTTATTCGTACTACTCTTACAAACACAGGATATGCAGCTATCGAAATCGATGCGTAAAATTTAAAATCTAATAATTTTCATGTATAGTGACGTTAATTCAAAGAATGCTCTAAAATTCCTTCACAAAACAAAAGCGTAAGATGCTACTTCCTTCCTCACTCGGAAAGAGACCCATTGACAAGCTTTCAAACAATGAAATTTATTAAAATGCAATAACAATAAAATTCGTGTCCGGACATTAGTGATGTTAAATTATTCTCCAAACGCCACTTAATGAGAAGTGATGGGTTCGTAAGAAAATAAAAATATAATGTACCCACCCCGGGTACCAACGATGCATTGCGTATGCGGGGCGCGTGCACTTAAAATTACATGTCCTGTATGCAAAGAAATGCTCGCCACCACTGTTGCGACTGAGAAGAAATTATTGGGACGTCTACACATTTCGATAATAACTCGTCATGCCGCGATCGCTTAAACCGGTTGCATTTATATTGCATTATATGTATTAGCAACAGATTGTTTTAACACAATATAAATCTTTCAATAAGCCCCTAATAGCAAACTAGTTCAAGCGATTTGATTATCATAAAGTTCATATGTATCTTATATGGTAGTAAAGAGTCGGTAAAAGCGACGTGGCGTCCATTAGAAACCAGTTTTACCGCGCCAATTCACAAAACAATCGCCAGTTTATCAGTGGCCCGCTGTTTTAACGTTTCACAATTCATCTTTATTAGCAGCCACGTGTTATATTCATATATATATAGGAAGTCTATAGCATCGATACGGGGCTATAAATCACTGTGAGACACCCACGACGATTCGACTCAACTATTCGGCATAATCCGACGCGGCTCAATAGCTTCGATTGCTCTCGCGTAGTGAAGTCCATTTTAAACCATCGAATAGCTTAATCATATTTCAGGATAAATTCAGGCAAACGTAATGAGAAAAATACGTTTCATTTGTTTACAAAGAAGATTTATTTTTATGGAGTTTATTGATTAGTCAATATAATAATAACAGAAACAATAAGTTAGAAAATTGTTTTGAAAACAAGTTAGTATCGATCGACACGAGTTTTAGTCGCTCTGGCGAGCTCTTCCGTTCGCCTTCACTAGTTGATATTCCTGACGTCGCCTGTCACACGCTACAGTAGCCAGCCTTAATAATAAGAATCGTAATATAATAGCATTATAATCCAATCAGAATGTAACGTGAGGTGACCGCCCGCGCGCTCGATTTACCATTCGGGACGCGAGTATGAGACTCGTAAAACATTTTTTGGGTGTGCGAGTACACGCTTATAAGAATTAGAAGGACACTTTATATTGAAACGGCGCATAATGGTTACATAAATGTAAATCACAACGAGCTCCATGTGTGGCGTAACTCAGAAGCTTTTACAATATGATTCTAGGCACCCGTCTAATCTGCTGGACTAAAAAAATTGACGTTGGTTCGAGGTCTTAAAAATTATCACGTTTTAATAAAAAGCTAGTAATTAATTTATTTATTATTTCTACCAATACATACTATACACAAGGCAAATTAAGAGTAAACAGTGGTTTATGCACTTGCGTGTCGCACCTAAGTAGAAATATAATATATGTATGTATATTTGACATTGTTAATGTTATTTTTATATAAAACTTTGAACTTGTAATAAATCGTAGCATAAATATGAACAAAATATAAAAATTTAATGTTAAACTTGCATTATTATAATAGGGTCGTTCACTGTGGGTTTTACGCTGAGGGATTATAAATTAAGTGATTTAATTGCTTTTTTATACAACCTTTAAAACAACATCTTAATGTGTTTAAATATAGTGTTGTTAATTTTGTATTTAGGAGCAAATCTTTGTTTGACTTCTTTGTTAAAGTCTTTTAGTCCATTTTATGAACGGTACACATAAGATAAAAATTAATTTTTTAACATAAAACTTTTTTTACTTTGTAAGATTCATGACATTAAATTAAGTCATTAGATGTGTTGAAATTATAGACAAAAATTAACTTTAACTTATTTAAAAGTATAATAACGACTACTATAAATGTATAACCTCGCCGTATGTTAATTTTATATGTTTGTCTTAAGATAGCGTTTGATGTACATGTGTTTATGGCAGCATTCTAAACGAGTATGAAGATAAAATATATTGAAGAGATAAATCTGTAATGGCTTATATGCTTTAATATTATCAACAAATTGCATAATTCCCACCGCACAAATGAATGTATTTCAATAAATTAAGTTTCCTATAAATTTAAATTTGTATTTTGAATCGATAATAGATTTAAAATGTTACATTATTGAAAACGGATAGATGCAAAGAGAATGAAAAGTATTATATTTATGCATCGATCTCTTAAGAGTACTGGTCAAATTTACATACAATGTTGTAAATTAATAGGGTTTAAATACATATGTTGGCTCTAGACTATCTTAGTAGGCACCTAAAATACTTTGCTTCGATACGACGATCAATAAATTAAAATTAATTCGGTGTGCGAACGGCGAGATCCGATACGCGATACTGACGCCTACATTTATCATTCGTTAACACGTCGGACATTTCACAAGGAGCGCGTGGCGGGGAAATGTAGCGTTTACAACGCTCGTAATAAGGGTCACGGGAGTATCTGGAGAGCACGTAATGATCAACAGGAACAGAGGAAACATTCTAAGACAATAACTGGTAGGGATAACTTGACACGCATATTTGAGGTTAAGCCCTCATACGCACTCAGCATTCGGATGCTATCGGCGTGCAAATAAACCAACGGCAGACTTGACGACGCTGTCCTGATGGCCTTGAAATTCTGGGAACTTTCTCACGATTTATATTTTTTTATGTTAAATACACATCTAATTACAACTGTAGGACTAATGATTCGAATTTATATATTCATACATTATTTTAAATTATGTATTCATATAGATTAGAATATTACTGTTGGCGTATCCTCTTTAGTAGAGCAAATCAAATCTTTAACATTGTTGTATGTTGAATACTTAAATACTGTTATAAAAAATATATAATACATATTTATCAAAACTGAAAAAATATAATAATGGCTTAAAACCTGTTGTTCACTAACCATTTGAATATAAAATAACATCTGAAGAAGTAAAGAAGATGTTAATTTCTGGATGCATTTTTTCTGTGTCTATCCTATCCTATAATCCTAAATTTTGTAGAATTGTAGTGTGCTTGTGAATGATTGATTGTTTTTTAATTTCCACGAAAAGTTTCTACGATTGTTCTATAGTGTAAAAGTAGCTTAAGTTTTAACGATATATGTAATTGAAAAAAATCTTAATATTGTTCTTACATTTTTATTAAAAACAAGTAAGTATATATTCGTGGACGATTAAATAAAAACGAATAGGCGAGGCCACGCTTCAAAATCAAAATTATAAAATTCTAAATGTAAAAATTCAATAAAATATTTAGTTCCAATAAAATTAAATATCAACCCAATAGAATAAATTATTTGATAGAATATATGATTAAATAATAAACAAAATTTGAATTATTGCGTGGAATTAGACAAAAATTATGTTATGGTCGCATTTATTTTTATACTGATTATTTACTTATACTAATACTCGTAATACGAAGTTATATTTGAGTCAAACTAATCAATCTTGGTTTGTAAAAATGTTTAAAATAATATATTAATATGCATTTTATATAAAATATTCGCAAGGGAGTTTTACAAAAAGCCGTTACAGAATAAACTTAGCGTCAGTTTTAACAACACTTCCAGTGGCCTGTGGTGCGACGATGATAAGATCTCGGACTGCATCTGCCGGGGCACATGGGGGTAGGGGTTGGGGTTCAATTCCGGCGTTTTGTTTGGCGGCTGTGAGAACTTGCTATGATTGGTTTATGATTTGATTTCGTATTTACATTAATTACTGGTATTCTTTTAAATTGGCTAAACATGTAGTAAATGTTTAATTAACTAAAAGTAGCTAAGAATCTAGTTTTATACATTTATTATTAAATATGATAAAATCAATTGGACAAAAAAGTTTGTTAATAATATCCTATTATCTAAATATACATAGTATAGGATTTTTTGCTGTTTTCATTATAATTACAAATTGTAAAAGTATATATATTAATATAATAATAGTGTTGCTTAGTAAATTGTCTTTTTTAAATAATAGCAAACTAAATTAAAATTATTATTCTTAATTAATTTTAACTTTTTAAATTATGATAAGATAGAACAATTATGAGTCTTTAATAATTAATATTATATTTTATATTTTTCCTTATGGTTATAAATATAATAATGGCAACACAAAATATAGATTACTAATTAATATTTTTAAAATTGTAATAATTATAATAATAACAGCAAAAATTTAATAAATAATATTCCATATTCAATTATAAAACTAATTAAAATTATAAAAATGTTTAAAATTATAAAATATTCTAAGGTAGGTACTTGTGCAATTTTTCATTTTGTTATTTATGGGTAGGCTGTCTGTCACAACTATACCTTCTAGACATCTAACACCTTAGTCTCTCCCGTGACCATGATTGCTGTAAAGCATTCGAAATTTCGGGAACCAAAAATCAAAATAAATCCGCGAAATAATCCGAAAAGATAGTTTTATTTAAAATGTCAAATATTCGCGTAAATCTAAGAAAGTATTATTCTGTCCAGTGTTTTTCTCCGTGATACGTTTCCAGACAGACAGACAGACAAAAATTCTAAAAACTATAGATTCGGCCTCTGTACCTATCGATAATAATGACTATTTTATTAAGATTTTCAAAAAATAAATCAATGTACAGATTCGACTCAGAATTTTATTATATGTATAGATATCGCAACTACATAAATAAAATCAAGGCTACCATTCGTGTTTAGCACAACAGCCAAACCTAGCAGCTCTACAATAAAAGCCCACCGTTCCCGTACCAAGTTACGTCTATAGATTGTTCGACAACAAACTTTGTTTAGTTTTCGTATTACAGTTGCATCGTTTTGCCGATTTTTGTCATCGTAGTAGGGGGCAGGTAGGGCATGTGGCGAGATGGCGCGATAACAGAAATTATTCATACGCGTTATCGGGTTGCCATCGCTGGTGGCATTGTGAACGAGGGGTGGCTCCTGGTGTACGAACACTGCCAAAACGTTGTATGTATATTCGGCCTAATGTGACGCTGCCGACTGATTATTGTTTTATTCCGTGCTAACTGTAATGGCAATCGATTTTGTGCCCGTCAAAGGATTAGAGAATTTAATTGAATATCAGTGGTGGAATTAGCGAGTTATAAGTACTTAGATTGGGTTATGATTGACACTAAGTTCTGAGTAAATTGAATTAATTATCTGTAGATGTAATTTTAATAATAGTAAATCAATGTTTATTTTTTAATTATCACTAGCATTGTCCGCGGCTCCGCCCGCGTTTAGATGGCCAAAAACCAAATTCTTATGTTTTACATATTAGTATACTCTTACATTGCAGTATTTGTATTTTTCTCAGAAATGAAATATTTTCCCGCAGTAAAAAGTATCCTACATAATATGTTGACCCAGATAACCAGCTATCATCATACCAAATTTCATCAAAATCTATCCAGTGGTTTTCCCGTAATGCGGTAACAGACAGACAGACAGACAGACAGACAAAAATTCTAAAAATTATAGATTCGGTCTCTATATCGATAATAAAGTTTATTTCAATAAGATTTTCTAAAAAATATTCAATGTACAGATTCGGCTTAGTTACAATATTATTATGTACATATAGATTTGTTTGTTCAATTTTCTTGTTTTAAGAGAGGTGTTCTATTCTTTTTAGTAAAATATCCACTGTATTACGCTTTATAAAGATTCTGTTGAACATTTAGATAGTCTAAATAAACGTACTAATTAATATTCAGTTTTTCTACTACGGGTTTTGATAAGCATCTTTTAATCTCTCACAGTGCACCTGGCTACATGATGCGGGCACACGATGTATCGCACGTAGGATTTATATAGCGTACATAAAGAAGCGTGGGTATGGTGCTCTACAATCGATATTTAACTTTGTAAAACAATTATGGAGCAAGGTCTTTTTTGTTTATTTGTTTTCAATCAAATATATACCTATAAAGTGTTATTGTACACCATTCATTTAAATTCTTAAATATAAAATATTTTTTGAAGTAACACTATTTTTGGCGCTAGTGCGATACGATGATGAGAGTGATTTTTTTATGATGCGACGGATTTAGAAGTACAGTAGCGACTAACTTCAGTTAGTCGTTAAATGTCCCTTTAGTATTGTGGTATGCGTAAATGCATTTCCCATTAAAAAATCCGGACAAGTGCGAGTCGAATTCGCACACGAAAGGTTCCGTACCATAGTACATGTACTTTTTATTAATATAGGTACCTTTTATTATGTATGTAGTAGGTATATGAACGTCGATGATCGATTATGTTACGTTACGTTAAAAAAAATCTTTTATTCTTATTTTTATGATTTGTTGTTATAGCGGCAATAGAAATACATGCTCTGTGATATTTTCAACTCTCTACCTATTACGGTTAATGAGGTACAGCTCCCTGACAGACGGGCGGACGGACGGACAGCGGATGCATAGTAATAGGGTTCCGTTGGTATCCTTCGGGTACGGAACCCTAGAAAGGTACATAGGTACCTTTTTATGTATATTTTCTCACATTATATATAAAAAAATATTACTTTATTACTTAATAAATAAATAATTTTGATTATTTTTTATATAATAATTTTCTATATATTCATGTAAGTAGCAAAAGTTCTTTTTGATTGTCGGTGGCCATTTTTATTTATTAAATAATTATATTTTATATTTTTTTTTAAATAAATTATTGTATTTAATATCTTTGTTTTATTATTTTATTGTCGTTTCTACAAATGTATTGGCACGCAAGATAAAATTTTTGGAGTTTGTTTTGTTATGCCAAAGGAGTAGTATAACTTCTTACGTTTGTACAGAAGTACACACACTTTTTTAATTATATACATATTTATTCTTATTCAACTGTAAGAAACGCTTAGGTATACCCGATGATATTCACAAAAAAATTAATTCGTTGAGTAATTTAATTACCGACAACGCAAGTTATTAAGATAAAGAACGATGTTCGACCTTACTCGTTTTCATAGCTGGCTATGATTTATTTACGTTCACCTGATTATGTTGTATATTTACAATAAAAAATCATTTTATATATGTGTAATAGGGCACATTTCTGCTATCGCATGTTGTTTTAATAACATACATGAAAATTATATATATAAAATTATATATATGTATACAGTACCTATACACTATCACATAACTAAAATTACCGTATAATTTAAAAAAAAATACATAGTTCTAATATTTACTTATGAGACTTTATTACAAATACGACAAATTATTATTAGCTTTTCATCGATATCAATTTAAATAAATATAGGTTTCACTGTAAAATTAAGTATAGAAACCCGCAGTGTGCCACAGGGTTCTACGTTTCATTCGAAATATTACTTTTCCCTATTTCATTTTTACTTGTAAGGGATGGTCCCCTTGTATGAATCGACCAATCCATGAGTTTTACGCACAATTATCATAACCCTAGTACATATGTTCGCGCTCATTTTTATAAATAATAATTATACAACGTTAAATTGAATAGGGTGCCTGTGTGTCTTTTCAAGGTATGTTTAGATTGTGTTATTATATGCTCTTTGCTGAAATACAGCGACAAAAATATATAACAAGAAAATTTTATAGCTAAAACTTTTTAATATGAAATTATATAAATAATATACAATCATTAAAATTATTGTTAAAGGCTTAAAAAGAAAATATTTAACCTTTATAATACAAGAACGACACGTTACGTTACTTTTATATATGTAAAAATTAGCCACCGTTATAATACATTTATATCAATTTAAGCAAATCACGTCTGTATACTCTGAGTGTTTAATTAACGAAATTTCCAGCTGGCCCACTATTTTAATTGCCCGGTGTTGTGACACGAGTTTTGTAACATTTCGGAATATTGCCTTTGTTCTCGAACGCAGCCAACGCGACCGCTACGGAATAATAGCGGTTATTTGTTTATCAAATACGCATTAAAGCTTAGAATATTCATGGTCATGTTAATCTAAAGAATAGAGATGTCGTGTGAAAGAGTCGTTGGATCCAAATGATATTAATTTTGATGTTACAAGCGGTTTGTAACGCCTCCAAATCGTTCGCTCTAATGACGCTAGTTCGTATAATGACTCCCAATCGTCCGATCTTTGTCAGCCATTTCTTAAAAGTTCCAGCACTTTGGAATTTGGAAGTGCTTGATATCAGATTTATAACTTAACCTTATTTCCTTTTCTTATATTAGATTACCTATAGGTATATTTTTAAATAATGCATCTCCTTACAAGAACCATTCTTTTAAATAAACTTTTATGTACAGTATGTATATATATACATACATACATATATATATATATATATATATATATATATATATATATATATATATATATTTCAATAAATTTCATACTTTTGAATTTTTAATTTTGCCCTGTATAATTTTGTCATAAACATTAAATATCTTTATTTATATACAGGTCGAACGTTAAGCAGCGGCAGCGGGCAAGTGTGCAGGCCGCACTTCCACACGCCGTTGCATCCTTGGCTCGATTCGAAAGCCTTGGGTAGCGGTGCATGGGGTAGCGGCTTTCAACAGGACGCGGCACCCTCTGATAAACCTTTATCTCCTGCCCAGCATCCTCATCCCCATCCCTTATTTTCCTTCCCTCCTACGCCACCGAAGGATTCCACTCCCGACTCTGTTGCTGCGGCGGCACTCGGACAACAAGACTACCAAGCGGCCGTCGCACATGCAACGGCTATGAGCGTCGCGTTCATGCAGCAGCAGGAACTCCCGCTCTGTGACGTGAAGCCCATGATGGGCGCACCCCCCGCGAAGCAAAGAGAAGGTGCGCAGCCAGACTCGTGTCCCCAGGAGAGTCAGCCCTCTGGGGAATACAACCCTCAATACAACGCCGCCGCCGGCGACTACTACAACTACCAAGGCAAAGGTTATAGCGGGCAGCAGCAGAGTAAACCGCGACCGAACAAGACGCGAACTAGCGCCGGTGAGTCCGCGCGGACTTTACGCACTCGCACACTCGCACTTACACTGATAACCCGCTTATCCGATCACTAAACTTCCCAATTGATGTTATTGACCACTTTAAAAGATGTTATTGCATTTGCTACAAACATCTTTTATGTTCGTCGTATTTATCATTATTTTCAAAATCTTTATCCGCATATCAATGAAATGAAATAATCATGCCGTTCTTTTGATAAGTAACAGGATAAGCTCTAAAGTAGTGATAATTAGAATCGTAGCGCGGTTTTATATCGATCGCGATAATTAATTCGATAATAACATAATATTCCAATCGGGCTATTCGATTGTGTTTTTATGGTATGATGTGATCTGATAAGCGCGGATACACTGGAGATGATTACACGGTTTTTGTACATCACAGTGGTTTCTTATCACGAATAATGCTTGGATTAATTGCTAAATCGGTGGAGGTTACTAACATTGCATAATATAATATTTCGTAAAAATACCTACTAATATAAACAATAAATAAGGCGCCATAAATCCATATTCATATTTTTTCGTACATTGTACCTAATAACTTGACATAAGATTTTATATTTTCACCAAAAAATCTGTTAAAATGTTATGTGAATTAATCAATGACGAAATGTTTAGTCTTATCATTTGCCGGATGCTTTTAACGGTTACATGTCATTCCTATCACAGTAAAATTCAAGCAATAGATTATACAAAAAAAAAATACAATAATTTCGTTTTGGAATAAATTTTAGTACTTATCTAAACATCTCATTATCTTTTGAAACAGTTGTTTTATTATTGCAAGAAAAAAAAACTTATAAGTCGGTAGGTATATACATAGAACATTAACATCCATACTAATATATAATATTATAAATATGAAAGTGTGTGTGTTTGTTTGTTTGTTTGTTTGTTTGTTTGTTTGTTTGTTTGTTTGTTTGTTTGTTTGTTTGTTTGTTTGTTTGTTTGTTTGTTTGTTTGTTTGTTTGTTTGTTTGTTTGTTTGTTTGTTTGTTTGTCCTTCTTTCACATCAAAACAGAGTGACAGATTGGCGTGGTTTTTTGTGTGGAGATAGTTGGAGGGCTGGAGAGTGACATAGGCTACTTTTTACCGCGGGAGATTATCTCATTTCCAGGAGAAAAAAAAAATTTATGATCAGAATTACTTGAAATTTGGTATTAATACTCTTCTATACAATTAAATAAATAAGTATTTTAGCATTTTTTGAAATTTATCGCATAAGGTGAATAAAGCTTGTATGAAACCGCGGTTTCTGCTTGTAAAAATAATAAAATAATATAAATATAAAAATTCTTTAATTAAATTGATTTTTTTAAACAAAAGAAAAATCATTTTTATTAAATAAGGAAGCAAACAATATAAAAGATCAAAACGAAAGAATTTTATTCATGAACATTCACACTTAATTTCTTCTATTAGATAAATATACGAATTGAGTTATAAAATAAAATAAAACTAGATACCTAACACTAATTAAGTTCTGTACATAATAAATCTACATATAAGAACAATTCTTGACAACACTCGTAGCTTTTTCTTAGCCGCCGTCGTTTCCCATTACCTAATTGCAAAGCTATTGTTTTTACGTGAGTAATTTACCACTAAGCGGATTTCTATTTAATTTTTAATACAATTTTCAAAACTACCGCTTACGAAACCGTCCATTCATCTGTATTTGCTTTAAATTTAAATATGTAAGAGTTAATCAGCGTGAATCAACTTATATTTTAATTATATTACTTGCATACTTATGCTTTAACGAGTCAATTAAATACAATAAAAAGGATGTATAAAAAGTATGTTTTTATTAATAAATTTATATATATTTTATCATTTGATAATTTATTCTAAGAATTTATTGTTGTATTTTACATACAAACAGATCTAACAAATCTTTGAATTAGATAACTATTGTTTCAATGTAAACGTCATAGACACTTTTCGGATTTATAATTAAAACTTAGATTCGCGTAATATTGTTCCACTGACCTTTGCAGCTAATGCGACCATTGTTGCCCCAACAATTGGAGCGAGTTTTCGCAATAACAAGCACAATAATATGACGAATATTCATATTACTCAACAGTAATTGTATTACGCTCACTTTATTTTATACATAAATATGTAATTATAACTCTCATAGTTAAGCTTTGACAATGGAAGGGAACAAAAAGCGCTCATTTATTGTATCTCATTACGGACTAAAATTTACATGCTAAAGCCAACATTCAATTGGAAGCAATTATGGTTATTCAATATTTTGTGAAGTTTCAGTTCATATTAAAATGTTCCGATCTCACGAATGGATCTAATCTCGTTGAGTTTCTCATACATAATTAGAATGATAGAGAAAAAGTCGGCGTTAATTGCGGCGTAAGAAAAAGTTGAACTATGTTGTCAACTGGCGGACTCATGTTTATATCATAAGCCGGATCGTACCGGAAGTAGGGTTCTTACAGCTAGTATTGTAATTTATACGATAGTTGCTTATTGACAATGTCATTGGAATAATAAAATTGCAGATCTCGTGGATGCTGTGTTGGAATGCAATGACATAAGATATCAAATCATTTTTCTATACAGCCAAAATATTTAATCTAAATTAAAATATTTAATACATCACACAGTAGAGCCGCCAAAAATCTAAGAATATGTCCAATTGTTTTGTATAAATAAAATTCTTATTAATTAATAATTATGTATAAATAAGTGTATTTTTTTGATTCGTAGTCCTTCGTAGAGTATTGACTTAATTTTTCCGTAGACAATAATTTTATGGCAAAAGATACTACGTATAAGTCACTTTTTATCTCGGTATATCTAGTAGATTTCAAAAATTTAATCTGTTTTTAAAGTTATCCAGATGAAGCCAAGGCACGTCGCAAGTCCCTACATATTATAAACAAAGTCCTCCGCCGCGTCTGTCTATCTGTCTGTTCACGATAAACTCAAAAACTACTACACCGATTTTCATTATGTTTTCACCAATGGATAGTGGTTCTCGAGAAAGGTTTGAGTATATAATTTGTTAAGTTTTTGAATACATTGACTTAAATATTACGATATATGTTGGAGGTGTCGCAAAAAAATAAGCCGTTTAGGAGCTTTCAACGAAAACGCTGCCTAAACACTTTGAGATATAACAAAATAATGTATGGTGGAATTGTGTATCTTATATAGGTCTACAGAAAAGTCCACGTTGGCATATGTCTATCTTTTAAGGATAATATACTATATCCATTTTAAACATACCTAGGGACGAACCCGAGCGAAGCGAGGGTGAGTCGCTAGTATATTATATTTTTTAATGATTCATCAACTGAATTATTATTACATTTAAAATATTTACTGATGAAATCTGAACAAAGAACAAGAAGTATTATGCCATTTGCATTCTCGAAACAGAAATAAACATCGAAATAAGCAAGTGAATTTATTTTACTTACGTATAAACTTAAATTATTATTACGGTCTTTATAATAATTTTGTATAATGAGCATTACCAACCGGTTTTCGAGTGGACTCGTTCTTGTTAGCATTTGTAAAAAACAACATTACCTACTTTTAGATAATTGGAAATTGAGTTACTCTTTAATTTATTCTGGTACACTTTAAATATTACTATTATTTAAATGGAACTGTCATAACTTTTACAATTATTAATTCGATATCTCAATAATAATAAGCTAATAATATTTAATAATTTACTAACATCCTGCTGTGTTATTAATTTTTAATACACATCCTACAACTTAATGAAATCACTGATTATCATTTAGTTTTAAGTTTCAGATTTTTAATTTCTGATAAAATAGGTATATATTTAAACAGCATTATATAAAAAAAAAACTAAATTGAAATCGCTTCATCTGTTCGACAGCTATGATGTCACAGACAGACAGACACACAGACAAACACGTCAAACTTATAACACCCCTTTTTTGCGTCGGGGGTTAAAAAGAGTTTCGTGCTTGATTTTATTGTACGGGATGTTTCTTGCAAAATTATAGGTAAATGTCCCGACCTCTAACAGTAGGTTCAAGGAAAATATCACTAAAACCTTGCATGAGTTAAGCAGCAAGCCTTACGAATATAACTTTTATTTAATATATTATTATATTTTATCAAGTTTATTATGTTAAGCAAATCATAAAACAGATTAAGTTACATATTATAAGATTTTAATTTCATAGAAACACGAGCGTCGATCAAGTTACTCTCAAAATAGCCTGACAAGAATATTGTTGTTAGGAATCTGTTGATCATATAAGTATTGTAGAAATTAAACTTTAATAGCTTTGTTGACATTTACAATATAGTCATGAGCACGTTCAGGTTTGGGCATAAATTTATCATATAAAAATGCCATTTAGAGTAAAATACCAGCTATTATAACAGCATCCCGAAATAATTTTCTCTTATATTTTCCTTAAAAATTAATCAGCTCAAATATTTTGTTTGTCTTATTTAATTAAAAAGCAATAAATAACAATTAAGTTTCTCATATTAACAAATTTAAAAAAAACCAATACGTCGAGGCACAAATATTTAAAATGTAAAGTAACGTATAAATCTGGATTGCTATGGAATTCTCAGTATTTACGCCCGACCTCTAAAACTAGGTTCAAGGAAAACGTCGCGAAAGCCTCGTTCGATTTTAGCAGAACGTCTATACATTGCAAGGTCGATGGTGACATCGAACATGATCGAATTATTACTATAAACATATTTATTAAATATTTTAAATATAAATTTAATGAAAAAAAAAATTAATAATGATTTATTAATAAAAGAGTTTTTAAAGACATTAAGTCCGTCGTTGGGACATTCTTTTAAGTATATATACCTATAAATATACCTAATTATTAAATTGAAAGCTTTCAACCGCCATTTTTAACGTAAAACCCTACCTTATTACCTACATAAAAGCTTCAATATTTTTTTTTCTATTTTCGTATTTTACATTGTAATACTAGACTAAAGAGATTGGAATATTTTAAAGTAAATAGTTAAAATGGCAATATCAGCGCGCGAGAAACCGGTAAACCACGAAAGTAAATATTGAGTTAAAGGGACATTCAAATGGCGCATAAATTGCAGCTATAGGCGTAAATGTACCTATATCGCGGAGTGAGGCAGTTCCTTAGAAGTGACCTTAGAACAAAGCACAGAAAAGTTTGTTATGTAACAGAATAATACGTAATGGAAATTAAATAGATTTTTTTAATGTTTCAAATATTTTCCGTAGTTGGATATGGGAGAAGAGTGATTAGTGTAATACAGAGATGATATATTATAAAAAAATCTAAAAGTATTAAAATAAGCTTTTATCTAAAAACTTTGAAAATTGAGAAATAAAAAACTTACGACTCCATCATTGGATCCCTTTTATTTGATTACTCTTAATTTGTAGGTACAATGTCTTCATATTGTCACTGAACTTACTTAAATATCTTTGCCAAATTTCAGTTCAGTCGGATTCCAGAAAGCCTTTGAAAAATGGATTGCAAATTTTGAACCGGAAAGATAGATAGACTTACGATCGCAGCAAGATTAACTTGGTACCGACTCTCGTTATTTTTATTTAGATTGAGATTTTTCTAGAATAAAACAAACAACCTATTATAAAATTAACAATAACTACGCAAATTAAATTATACAATGTATATGCCACTTTTACTGTACTGTTCTGAGGTGGAAGCAATATTATGATAATGCGGCTGCCCGGATGTGGCCCATTCCATTGTTGCCGATCTGACCTCGCTACGCCATAAAACAAGCGGATTTTAGTAGAAATTAAAAAACAAATCTAATGAATCTTTATTAAATTCCTATTAAAACTGATGAGAGAGTTATTTTACAACAAGAGTAGCTTAAAAAAATCATAGATTTAGCACTCTATAAAGTTAAATGTTGCCATTATTATTATTTATGTTGGGTGTGGTGTCGAGGTCGGCCCTAGCTACGTAAATGTTGCCATAGCTAATAAATATACCTTATGTACAAGGTTTATATATCAAAATATAAAAATAACCTTTATAAGAAACTAGAATTATAATATCTACTAGAATTTAAAGGCGAAGTTCTAAATTGTTTCTTTGTTTACTTTCTAAAACAATACAACGGTACGTTCACTTAAATGGCATTTAATTTAAACTACAATCCCAGTGTTTCAACGATAATTCAAATGCAACGTACCTTCAGTACATTCCATTTTTAGGCTTTAGCTCTTAATGAACGGTCTTATGAATCATAATTGGTTGCATCTTATCCGAACTACATTTGGACGTAGTTATGCAAAAGAGATCCAACCACAAACACTTACTTTTAAAAAAACAGAAATTTTATTAAAATTGGTATATCAAAATAAAAAGACCGTATTTTTTTTTAATTAATCTTAAATATTGGGCATTTCATCTACTTTTTGTATAGGTATAAGTTGATATGTAGGTGCCATTTATGACAGTAACTCAAAAAATGGCTTCCATGGGTTGGATCCATTTTGCATAACTACGTTCATTTGATATTACAGGACCATTTCTGTGCAACTCACGTAGAGTTACAGCAACAGAGATGTTTCGCAGAAAGTTGTGCAACCAATTAGCGAAGTCATACATTTAACGAAAAAATTACAACTTAATGTCGAAATTGCGTATATAATTATAGGCTCTATATTATCGTGTTAAATGCTAAAATAGAATGAAGAAATTAAGAAGGTTTTCTAGTCGTGTGTGATTGTACGCCACGGACCGCCGGTTAAGAGGAATGAAGCCGCCGGTTAAGAGGGACGACTCATAGTGAGTTATTATTTTTATTGTTTGCAATTCTTTTATGCTAGAGCTAAACTATAATAGTATTTAAATGGATATTTGCATAATGTTAGATAGCAATAAGTGGATAAAAATAAATGTTTCAAAATTTAGTTTCGACATCATTAAATTATAATATTGGACATGAAACTGAAAATTTCTTATTCCTATGTACTAATTACGCTTATAATAAATAATAAATAATTGGTTTAAAGCCTGATGTATAATTTATTTTTGTACTTAGAATATCATATTAACATAACAGGAAAGCAAATGATTACTCTAGTACGAAATATAAAATATTTAATTTGAGGTTAAAGGCCTCAAATGAGATAATTTTATGTATAATTAATAGTTTTGATAGTTTTTAAAAAGTACAAAGAGATCCGCTACCGTAGTATTTAAAAGCGAACCTCTAATGGATATTTTTGTGTTAAATATTCTCGTCTAACAATATGAAGGTAACAATATAGTGGTCGTCATGGTCCGTTGATATAGTATTACACTGTGGGATACAATTGCAACACTCGAAATTTGCATATGACTTCGGCGGAACTTCAGTGATTAATTCATTATAAAAGTGTACTTGCCGACCGCTAAATTTGTTTTGTATTTATGCATAGTTAACTTAGGATATACTGTTTATAATAATAATATTTATTGAACAATAAAGACACATAGGTATAACACTAAACAATATATTATTATAATATACAAACATACAAATATTATAATATATAACATACAAACATACATATATTATTATACAGAATAGTATTAGTTTTTAAACCTCAATTTAAATTAGGCTGTGTCGACACAAAATATGTGGTAGCACTGTTGCCGTACTAGGAGACCTGTACGTATATATTTAATGTATAAAACATATTTTTAATATTTAGATGTTCAGGTCACAATTATTATTCATTATTTAGATTTAAATATATTGTATATATTATACGTAAATCCAAATAGCGTTCATAATTTCTTTTACTAGAATAAGATCTCGCGGGCACGATCAGCCGTCTTATTAAGCCGGCGTCATATCCCCGATGTATAATTATACAGGGTTCGGTGCAACCGCTCGTTGCATTGGCGTCACACGTAATTATCTGCCCGTATGATAATATCCAATGCAAATATGCTGCAGCATTAGCTGTGAAAAATGACTTTATTTCATACTTCGCATACTTTAGTTTCATAAACCACACATATTTAATCGCAATCATCTACCGAACCAAAAATAATGTTAGTAAAATAAAATAAAATAAAATAAAACAAATTTATCAGAATCTATACAATTTACTATTTGCATGCAGACGTACAATTAAGGCATAATAACAGCCTCTGTGGCGCAACAAAGAATAACTTTTAAGCAATAATTTAATGGTTTGTATGCAAAATAGCCACACCGTTACGTGTTGATGGGCCGATGCGCCGAGAGAGCGCGTCACGGTAGACGGGAGCAAATTAGTCCTTCATTTAAATTACATTACCCCGCTCTGTATATGCGCTATACGTGGCTATGTACCAGTTTTTACGGCGCGGTTTCATTGAGGAGTGACGGGCTATCTTCATTTATTTTGAACGCATCGGTAGCTCTAGGGTGGATGGGTCGGTTCAGTATTCGCATAATCAGCGGTCCTACACAGCTTACAGTGGAATATTTTCCCAGCGTTAGAGGGCGTGTGAAAACTGCGCGCTCTCCTTGACGTCGAAGTGCGCTCGCTTGGAGACTCTCGAAAAATAAAAACCGCCCACTCGCCTACGTAAATATGGCAGATGAAAATCTTTTATCGCGGTCACGTACCATCGCCGCGTCACGACCGCACGTCACTCCGGGCAATAAAGAGCGAGCCGCATTCTAATTTTGAGCAAACACTGGAATTTTTCACCTCGACTTCTGCAGTCGTTCAGGATAGGTTTATCTCTAGCTGGACAGGCACCGTTACGTGCGCACTAAATGGTATCTTTATTTCACGTCAGAATCACGTCCACTGAGTGAGCGGCAAACTTTAGATCGTTCGATAGTCAAAACGAGAACAGGAATAAGGTAACAAAGGTCTCAAAGAGAATATGAGCTGAGAGAATCTCAAAGAGACGTAACGATAGTTCATAGTCCTGGTTTAAAGGATCTAACGATTTTACTCAAAAGCAATTAATCAAAATTGTGAATCTTAAATAATACGTGTGATTTCGGTGTATCGATGGCGCATGCGGCTGTAAATCTTACTCCAACGCCCGCGGCAGCACTGACTTTCACAAATATTTTATCAATAGAGATGTTACTATTGAATTTGATCGGTCTTCGTGTGAGAGACACGACCATAAAACTTCACGTTACTTATAATATCCTGTTATTTTTTCATAATAATCGTTATTGGTGTTTATTTATTAGAAATCTCGGAACAAATTACAGGCTTTATCGACGGATAAAAAATAAAGGGTTAGTCCAAAAAGTGAGTTGTCGGTTCGATCGCAATAAGTTTTCGATAAGGTCCGGGCGATTTAATTGCCGGTTGTGATCTGGTTTAACATAAAAAAAAGATAAATGGCCATACTGCCTTAAGCTTGGGGATCGTGTTGTTGGGTTGAGGAGTTTTTTCTATCGGATATACGAGCACTTTCACATTTCTTGTTAGATTTCTGCGCCAGAATCATTATTTATTCAATGCGCCGCGGCGTCTGCCCAGGGACTTGGATAATCAGATCTAGATACATACGATTATGATATAGATATCTAATCTTTGCAGCAATAAATTTTTACGCTTAAATTGAAATTTACACACTTGCTCAAACGGGACGTGGCTACTATAATTGATAAAACGTGGTGACTATTTAATAGTTTCCAAATATATTCATATACATACATACATACATACATACATACATACATACATACATATAGAAGTAAATTGCTGCTTTTTTATATACAAACAAGATAGGATATAGAATAACTAAATGGATTTTTAAATCGATTTCGATAAATAATCGATTTGGTAATCGAGTTTAGAGAAAGAATAGGGGCGGATCGCTCTCTTCAGATGAACGGATGCTCTTAATAAGAGCATTTTGAGAGTAATCGAATCGTGTGAAATTAATTTTGCGTAAAAATATACCTAATCGATTTTTGTTACGACTTATTACTTAAACTAAAGTTTTTAAATAGCATAGCTGTTAAATTCGACAGATTTAGGGTAAACGAAGTAGTATAAATATTTATAATTTTTATACCATTTAGGTTGGTAAAAGACGTCATTGTTTCCCTGGAGGGCTACTGATCTTGGGGTTAAATATAATATTTTATTTGCATGTTTTTATAATAGAGCATGCTTTATTTTTTAATTTAAATCTTTTAAATAAAGGTTTATAGAATAATTGCTTATTATAAAGTCAACTTAAATAAAATAGTCAATTCATGATTGTTTTTATAGTTAGGCGGATGCATTTTACGGTTGAGATGCTTGCGTTGGAAATTGTTATAACTTGTATGTATATAATACAATTACACATAGTGAAAATTAGCATGTAGGTAATATTTTATGGCTCCTATACGCTCTGTTTGGTATATCGCTCTTTGATGTTTTTGCAACATTTTTTTAAGAAATTCGCTTTTGTTCATCACTATGAATGAATAATAAGAAGTTTTTATCAGTACTACAAGTAGCTTTTTATGGATTTTTTATTTGATGTTTCTATGTCGTGTGCGTTATTTGTGTATGTTTTTATTGTGACGTCAATGAAAGCTTTCTAGACGTTATAATGTTTAATAATACTTCTACTTAGTTTTCTTCAAGAGTTTGTTTAACTATTTATTTTATGGTAATTATAGGGTATTCGCTTTACTAATGAATAACGTCACTTTCTCTGTTTCTCCTTGCGTGTAAAAAATCTTGATATTTTTCTACGAGTGAAACTTGGCTCGCTTTCCCTCGTTAATCGAATATTTTATATTTTTCTTAGTAATTGCATTTTAGCTATATAAATGTAAGAATTAGAATATTTTAAAAGGATTAGAATATTTTAGTATAGTTAGTATTACTTTGCATGCTTAAGTACATAGTGAAATTCGATTGGTAATGTTTCTGAATGTGATTTTCTCTCGTCTTTCCCAGCCTGCCAGGAGACAGGTAAATCACCCGACCAAATACACGTCTCTACAATTTTTAACTGCTTTATATTATATTTGTTGTTTTGCTTAGCCCAGTAATTTTTATAACTAACTAATAAAATAGATTCGGAATTTTTACACATTGAATTTTTAAACACTTAATACTTTGATTACAAAACTTTCATCTTTTGTAAACTTCAGTTAAAAGTCGTTAACCAAAAAATCTTCTAATTGATACTTTGCAAATATTATACTTTTATTTTTCTAGTTAATTTAGTTGGATCGGGATAACTTATAACCTATTGTTATGTGTGCAGAGGGTCGGGAGTGCGTGAACTGTGGAGCGACAAGCACGCCACTGTGGCGGCGTGACGGTACCGGCCACTACCTATGCAATGCCTGTGGACTCTACTACAAGATGAACGGCCAAAACCGACCTCTCATCAAGCCCAAGCGGAGACTGGTGAGTGTAAGAATCCGACCAATTTCTTTAGTTCTTATACGATGTAGCGAGATGGATTTCGATTATCAAACCCGCCTGTCGAAAAGTAAGAGCAACGGTCGAATTGGCTATCATATTGATAAATTATTATAATTATTATGTAATTAATCGATTTTTACAATTAATTCATATTCCAAAGAACAATTATGAACTAGTGGAACAATGAAAACAATGCTACGAATATGAAATACATATATAATAACGATTTGATTTGTTACTTCAGTTCAATTTATATAATTTCTGGTTTTCAACGATTTTACAATGACATCTTGACCAAGTTAACAGATTTCATTTTATAATAAGTGAGTTTATCTCTGTTTATCTAAATAATACAAGTCCAAGAGGCGATGGAGCACAAACCCAGAATGGGTGTTGTTTACAGTTAGGGGCAGTAATAAAAAGGCGTGGCATGCATGCGAGCACGACAGCGCATTAAGCGCTCCCACAAATTGGGCTCTTAAGAAACTTGAGCGTTTCGTCGAAAGATCTGTGCGTTCACGAAACTAGCCGCTCTATGACCGCCATAAATCTTCCAGTTAACGTTTAATCTAAGGTCGGGCACGCATAAAACTGAAACAATGCGACATGGCTGCTGAGACGTCACGTCGGCCAGATCGTCCGAGCTAACGAGTGGCCCGTGCCCACAATTGTACAATTTACCTTAATACCCTTCTCGTGGACATAAACTAGACGAACAACTAAAAATATTTGCCTTTTGTTCGCTAAATTACGTAATGTCTAAACATTATGATATAATCATATGGACTAGCGTTGGACTTTAAGGCTTTTTACGCTTGGAACTCGAATATGTGGTAGCGTCACACGTCTGTGCTTATGTTTTGTCAAATATTTTTATATTTAAATTTCACTTGCCTCAACTTTGTAAACATTTCCAAATAGCTCATTGAGTCATGGTTTTTAAACCCGGATGTAATGATACTCACGTAGTTTTAATACATAAAGTCAGTGTACTGTATAGTGATACCGTTAAGGCGGCTTGCTGGAGATTGAATTCTCACTTTTAATTTCGTTGTGGAAAAATTCAAGACAATGCTTGGGCTGAACTGAAGCGAGAAACGTCGGGATGTTATCTTTGTTTGAACAAAATAAAAGAAATATAATATTGTTAATATAATTGTGGTTTAAAAAATATTATTTCACAAACCATTTTTATAACAGCAATTAATTTTTTCATTTTCATTTTTGGTGTTAATTTAACGCGTTAATATTTTCAAACTAGGATCACTAAAATGAATATGATGGTAATATATATATAAATATGAATAAATATTCTACTTTTGTACCAACGTCTTTTAAAATAGTTCATATAAAAAATATTCGTGTAATTTATAATTTTAATGAATCTCTAATTAATTTAGATTTATTATTGCAGCAATTATAAAACTTGTAACGAAATCCGACAATTATGAAACAAAAACCTTGACGAAATAAAGAATATTTTGACAACATTACTTCGAAAAGCATTAAAAAAATTAAAGAGTTAGAACAATAATAATCATTATAGAATAGTTAGTCTAATTATCTAAATGCACTTGACACGAATGAGAATTGAAGTGGGAATCTTTTGACAATACAAATTAGGGGCTTAGACTCAAATCAGGCAATGAAAATGTTGGACAATTTTATAATAAACAATTAATGAACGTGCTTGTTAATTAAGAAATCAAGATAACTCACTTTGTTTAATCTCTTGTGTAATAACACTTTGAGAATAGATACTGAGATAATAGTTTAAATTGTTAACTTTATTATACATATTTAATTCGTTACATAATAAAGAAATAACTAAAATGCAAATACCACAATAACTCCGTTTCAGTAGCAAGCGGTACGAACGCCACTTGCAGTTTATAGTGAAGATGGGTGTGCGATAAGCTTTATTGTTCAGGTTTAAATATATCTGATATATCATTTGTTTTATGTTTTTTTTTAATTTCATTAAATATCTACACGTTTCTTTGATATTAAAATGTATTATATATTTATTTATACTAATCATTTCGTATTACTAGTAAAGATCGTATGTACCTATGCTAGGTACATAGGCTAATAATATTTATAACAAAAATACCTAATTTAATGTATTATAAAAGATTATAACAAGTAGATTCTATGTATAAAAGTCGAGTTTTCAGTTAAATATGTACGCTATAATACTTTCTTATATTGGTACTATTCACAGATATTACATTTCCAGTAAATCACGTCATGGACATTCCCCATAAAACTGAAAACAAAAGATTTAGAGTCACAATCCAGGCGCTCCTCTGTTAAATTTAATATATAGATGGCATTACGATACATACCTACAGCTAAAAAGCAAGTATTCGTAATCTACACCTCTCATATATTATTATAATTTTGTGTTTCTATGAAAAGTGTAAATTCACAGAATAACACGAACTTTCTGAAAAAAAAAGACATGAATAGAACTTTAAGGGTTAATTAAAAACCTTTAAGTTCAACTAAAATTAATTTAAGAAAATATTGATTGGTAGTCAAACAAAGTCATACTTTATTTAACTACACAGTTTAGCCTTGCATCCAAATGAATTTATGGCAAGAATTAAAATATATTGGTTGAAAACTTAATTGGTATTTTTAATCTATTACAACCCAGCGTATTTTAAGAATTTAAAGTTCTACCAATGAATCACGAGCATGGACAGCGCTCTTAAAAATTTATTTCCTTTACATTTGAATTCAAAATCTCTCACGCTATCTAATCTGCCCAGATGTTTTGCAAATGCCTCAATTATTAGGTACTACACAGTATTATCACACATCTAAATCGCAACATCCTCGTAATATGCATAAACAATTCGAAGCGAAGGCGGGCGGTCATAGAACTTGCCTATTTGGCATTCATAACCCCAACAAGTGCCAAATAAATATTACAATAAGAATTCTATAGCCTCAGCCTAAGTACGAATCGGTCCCACACTGTCTGCCTTACGTGCCTGCCCATGACGTCATAAAAGGAATGTTCAAAAGAATTAATAAAAGGTTTGTTTTATTCAAATTTATGTTCCTGGAAATATTTGGTTAGCGAAATAGCGATGGCTTCGGCTAATATTTATTAACATGCGTATTGATTAAATAATACTGCAGATTTAATATTATTTATTGTTAGAGATTCGTTGAGAATAAAGAAAATATTTTTATAGAGTTTCGGTGCTTAGAATGTTATTTTATTATCGAGTCAATACAAATAAATTATACCACAAAACGTGCATGTCAATAGTTTATTAATTACATTTCGAGTAGGAGGTTTTATTGTCCATACGGTAGTGACCGTTGTCGGTGTCGCACGGGGCCGTTCGCCGCTCATCGATCACTGTGACCCATCGCATAAATCTTGCTTCAAGCTCCGGCACAAGTCATAAGCGAATGTGAAATGATAATTAACTTTAGTACAAAATAAAATCTATTCGAAAGTAAAGTTCTCAGTTTAATCAGAATAGCGGGTTTTGCAAGATGACATTTTAAAACCGCTTACAAATAGAAATTTTATAATTCTAATGGTAAAGCGTTATGTAAGAAAAACATAATGTAATTCTTATTTATTTCTTTACAATTTTTATTCGTAAGTCTATAGTTTCGAGTTACCCTAGTAAATAAATAATAGTGTTAAATGATATTCTTATGTATTGTACTTGTATAATACACTCAGTCATTATTTATTTATAGGTACATACCTATATATTTAACACCTGCCCTTGTTTCGCTCAGATGCGCTCCTAGGTACGATTTTTTTGAGCGGAATCCTAATTTTTATTCTACAATAAGTAAGTCATTCTTTATAACATCAGCTATCTGCCAGTGAAAGTTCCGTCAAAATCGGTCCAGTCTTATCGGAGATTAGCCGGAACAAACAGACAGAAAGACAAAAGTTTTAAAAATTGTGTTTTTCTTATAAGTAGGTACCGTATATATTTAGTTCCATATGCATTTAGTAAAAAGCTGTTATTTTCACATTACAAACAGCCACTACAATTTTATTTATCTGTATAGTTATATCCTTATCTAATTTTTCTGATATTTCTTATCTAATAATAATAATTATTAATTAAACTCTATTTTTTCTCGCATTCCATGATAACAATTTCTTTTCCAAAGTTAACTTTTAATTATAAGTAAAATTAATGAAAAAAACATGCAAGGTGAATTAGTATCGTGATTCATTTGACTCACTCATGTGTAGTTGGGTCATTCACGTCTTGCGGTCAACTGATTTAGAGATTAAAGTTGCTTTACTTTAAATTACATTAGGTAAAGGTATAAATATGTCTTTAACTATTTTATGTACAAATACTTATAACTTAATTCGTATTTTTATACTGGACATTTTTTAGCATAAATCATTTGTTATATTGTTTATATTTTGTTAATATAAATAAAACTCTTGTTTAAATTACTTTTTAATCAGGTAAAAAGTTAACTGTCTGACTTAGCAGTTGGTAGGTACAATAGGTTCTCACGCATGTCCGGTGAGTGACACGGACTCGCGGCAGGGGTGCACTTCATTTTATCAATCTCACTCAAGATTTTGTACCTGCATGACACCTGTATATACTCGGTCCAATTTCAGTAATATTTGATACTAAAAACGAATAAACATGATAAAATAATTTAAACAAAAAATACTCATCTCACAATACAACATATGAAAAGAGCTATTTATAGTTAAGAATCGTTTTAATTAACAGGTTTATATTTAAATCAAAAAAATTATATAAATAACTTATGACGCCGCTATGCTATGTAAGCAAGGCAGCGCCTGCGCAGCACTCGCGTCTCTTTTATTGCATTTCCATAAACACGGACCCTTTTTTCATCCCACGGCTCGAGCACGAGAAAAAATTCCACTTTTGTCAACGCCTTGATTGATATGGTAACCTTTCCTTGTTTTAGCAATAACCCAAAGTCTTTAGTTTGTTTTTTCACATCGTCTTGTACATTTTTATTTGCCACGTCGAACAGGTTTGACATATCACTAAATTTTGTAAGAAAAGCTACAATTCTCAGGACCTACCCGCGGTGGCCGGATAGCGGGAGGTGTTATAAATTTTCAATTTTTTAGTTACCGTTCATTGTTGGGAATTGAATGTTTTTGTGTACTTTTACAGTCTGTCTACCTGTACTAGGCGCCAGTGGCTGTGACATTTATGGACATTGGGAATATATTAATGTCGATATTAATAACAAGGAGCAGTGTTTTTGGTGGATATAAATTTAAATGATAGAGCCTAAGTTTTTTGTTCAATTTTGTTGTCAAAATACAGGAGATATTCTTTTTCGTATAATAGCCGTGCGATAGTCGAGGTAGCTTATGTAGAGTATAGAAGGCTCGTGTAATCGAGTGATGCGGTTAAACGGATCGGTTTGGAGCGCGGTGCGAGCGATTTCACGCGTGAAGCGAGGAGAATCGATTGCCAGCTACATATACGTGTATGAACTCAATTGGGAACCTGTGCGGCCGTGTTACGTTCTTTCAATATAATCTTAGTATAAAAAGAAGATATGTGTATACAGGTGTTATTTTAATAACTTTAAAAATAAAGAAATATTTACTAGATTATTATACGTGAATGTTTATTAGATAATTTTTCTAATCGCTAAATGAATTTTAATCTTGGCTTATTCAATACGCAACGTTTCTATAAGATTGCTATTGAATGCTTTGCAAAGGATTAAAGTACTCACTGTAATAACTTAATAAGAACCACATCTTTCGAAGTGAAAGATTCTCGTGTTACACAAATCGTTTCGCGCTGAGTTATTTATCGGTAGCCGCGGTATGTCTGTGGACGCCTTTGATTTAGAGCCTTAAATTGCACGCCTCGAAGTTATGAGAGTATACTTCTTGATACTCTTATTTACGCAGTTTCAGGGGCTATTTTGTAATAAATACGAATTTGCGATGGTATTTCAAAA
Source organism: Brenthis hecate (assembly GCA_951806755.1). Lineage (NCBI taxonomy): Eukaryota > Metazoa > Arthropoda > Insecta > Lepidoptera > Nymphalidae > Brenthis > Brenthis hecate. The sequence goes on from OX638269.1 coordinate 3,170,769, forward strand.
CTAGTAATGTGTGTTCATAACGATATGAAAATATCTTCTTATAAACCAATATATGCGAGCTTTTGTTTCTCACGAAGTGCTTAGTTCATCTCTAAAGTGCCAATCATCATATTTCCACATGTAGTTGCTTCCAAACTAAGCAATTAAGAACATTAAGCAATCATTTGAATGACATCAAAGGCAAGCGAACTACCGTGTTACGTTATAATCTGGCTTAGCTTCGTCCAATCTGACAGTCTGTAAGTGCTGCTACCGATCGTGATGCGTAACACCTGATTGAAATTCTATCTAATAAATAATTCGATGCGCAAGTATGGCCTTCCTAAGCAATTAAATAGCAGGAAACCGCGACTGTCATTATATCGTCAGCGCCAACTGTTCAAAAAGTACTCAAATCACGGCTTACACTCTGATATAATTAGATACAACGTGCAGTAAATACAAATAAATAAAGATCGATGCGATGGCAGCCCGCAATTTAGCGGTGCGTTCGCTGCGCTCAAATTGTCGGGTGCGTTGTCTCACTGACTAATGATGCAACCCCCGCACAAAACTAACGTGTTATGAATATATTTAATAAAAATTCTATTTAAATATTTAATGTCAACATATGTTTATGTAAATTTGAGTTCCATTAATTTTATATATTTTGTATATTTATATATTTTGTGAATAAGCTTTATTATCAAAGTAGATAATAAAATAAGATTTACATGTTTAAAACCTTATGTAAAAATGTTATCTTACTAATATCTCAAACGGTTTGTTTTACGTACAGAACTCTGTAGCGTTTTGTCAACTGTGGTGTATCGTCCCACGCACGCGCCGAACAAGCCACCACTTCGATTCCCCGTTTACTTCCGTGTTCAAGCTTTACATGAACCTTCTCTAATAGAATCTGTCAACCTATTGTTTTTACTTGAAATTTTTATCATAAAGATTAATCATAAATAAAAGTTTTATATTTTATAATTATATACTTATAAATACTAACATTCCCTATTATTTATGGTAGGTATGGTAGAGATTCCTTTCTATACTACCTTGTAAAGTTATACGTGTTAAAATTTTCATTTAAAAAAAAATGAATTAGATAAATAAGTATATTTAAAAAGCCATAGCCGAAAATAAATTAAAAATAAATTATAGCTAAATATTAGGCATAGGGTATGCGGTATCTAAGCAACATACGAGTATATGACTTATTGCAAGTTTCCAGTGTAGAAGCGTAGAGGTGCATATAACTGGTTTGCCAAATATGAGGGTCGATGCATACTATACATTTGTATGTATCGCGCGATCGCGGCAGATCAGTCGTAATTGACGCAATCCGATATTATCCGCGTTGCGAGATCACGCGTCGACGCGATAGCCTTACCGCGACAATATTCACGTAAAATGTTAAATGAGCAGCGTATTTACATAATTGCTTTTATTTGTTTAAGTAATCATGCATATTGTAACAGCATTTGATTAATTGCACTATAAAAGAACGCAATGGAGTGATTACATTTACATTAAACGGTCGCTATATGAGTTACGGCTTTATTACTATTGAATAATTACATAAAAATATTTAAGATAAACATCGTTTACTAAGTATGAGTTCACATTAAAACATATTTTACGAGATCCGTAAATTCGATATAATTAATATGATATTAATTATATTGGCCAATTCATAAAATTGATATGATTCTTTTTATTAATAAAACACTTATAAAATTATAATCATGAGTTTAAACTTTTAAAAAACAGCCACTATTTTATGTATTTATTATTTTATTAGTGTCAATTTAAAACCTTTTTAAAATAAGATAAAATTTATTGTAAATACACATATACAGTTTCTCAGAAAAGCATAGTTACATATGTATAGAGTGATCACATTGTTTAAACGTGTTAAAGACCGGTTGGTTGCGAATAACGAGCACTTCGTATACAATAGACCTTTTAGCGTCATCTCGACGCACGTCAATCGCGAGTTGGCTGTAGCGAACGCTAGTGAGCGACAACCTTTATTATTCCAGAGCGACGCGGTTACCCGAGGCGACTCCACTGTGCCATAATTATTATAATTTCAATAATTGATCATCGTTTATGGAAAGTACGCTAATATTATGCAAAGGTTATTGAGTACAAAGTCGTCTAATTATTTATTTTGTAATTTTAATTTTAAAGCTCAATTGGATTGCGATTCGCCACCCAGTACGTTTTATTTAGGTATTATTTGAGCAATGCACAACGGAAATGTAAGATTATAATGAGTGGTCATCCTCTTTGATTACTCTGCTGAGAATAGATATATCCTAAAGCAACAGAAGCTTTTTATTATTTACTTAATTAAAGTGTATCTCTATGCATGTTAAAAAATAATATTTTGAACCCATATAAACAAAAACATAAGCAAATAAACCTTAAATGACATTCTATTTATATACAACGCACTCATTTAATGTAACCGGTTTTCTACAATGTCTAAATAAAAAAGAATTTCTTTATTGAATTTGTCGTTTTAACTTATAATGGTGATAAAATAAGGGAAACGATCGATAAACGGTTATAAAATTAATCGTATACGTGAGTCCGACATCTATGATAACAAAAAACGAGGCGAGTCGGTTGAATTCATATAAAATAAAACTCATCCACGAGACTGACGTGCGTCCGGCGTCACTTAGCAGCGCTGGAATGATGTGACAGGCCTTGCCGAACCGAATTCCTTTTTCAAATTTAAAATTAAAAATAAAACAAAAAGGAGACTTTCTGAATCTGTTCCATTGTGTTCACGTTTTGGAAAAATTTAAATGGTTTTTCAAGGTTCACAATGTTGGATACGGCGTTTAAATACATACAGTTTCGCAGTTTAGCGCCATGTTTTTTCCATTTTCTGCGCATTCCGATGGACTGAATGTGAGGCAATGCGGTAGATTTTGCACGATTAAATCCCGGAGTGTGATAGGAATGAGTTGTTAGTGTTAACGGTTTGGACCGATCTAAGCTATATATTTTGTCTCGTCTTTTGCACTTAGCTTTTTTAACGGCGGCTCATTTACACCACTAGTGACTTTATCAACATTGATCCGGTTTCCAGTTATAGGTCATTTACATGCTTTAACTCATAATTACTGTTGATGTATTTGTAAAATGCGTTATTAGTGTGATCTTTTTGTTTCGATAGTACTCTGAGATTTATCTGAGATATTTAGAGTGGCAATATGAATGTATTTATACAGCCAGGGCGGCCTCTTCCTAACAATGCTACGCTTGTCGCAGACGTGGTACAGGGTTGGCTCAGACATACACACTTATAAAGAATTACTAACTACATTTATAAAAAAAATACTAATAATTATCTATGCTGATATTATAAAAAAAACATATATTTATTAACTAAAGACCAAAAGCCGGATAAAAAAACATTTTACTTATGTAATTCTTTGTTTACGAATGAAAAAAGAAGATTTTTTTGTAGTATTACAAAAATGAGATCCATTTATGGTTTCACGAAACGAATACGAAAGTATCTGAAATACAATTACTATTCACGAATTATTCATATTTTGTATTTTTCGTGAATCATTGAAGCACTTAAGTATTAAAAATGATAATTAAATTCTATCACCATATTTATATTAATGAATTAGTACAAAGTACACCCCTAAAACCAGTGCCGTGAATCAGGGCTGACAGAGCCGCCGGTGGTCTTCGCGTCAGCAGCGCGTGCGCGTTCTGTTCAACCCTCCTGATTTACATAAACGTTCAATATAGCTAAAATACGCACTTTATAGGTAAATTAACTAAATTACTATACATAGGTACTCATAAAAATAAAACATTTACAAAAGTTAGGCTTTAAGTGACATTCCATTTCGTTTCTGCTTCGATTTAAGCACGATTTTAAAGAAAAAGTAAATACTTAATAAGTTTCAGAAATCAAAATTGATCAAGCTATTTAATTTATATTTAATTCCGTTCTAATGTTAATATTTTTATAACATGTAATAAAGTTTATTGGGGAACAATAGTTAGTAAGTCGGGTTATATCTTAGCGAGGCCGGCGGCGAGATTTCATTTTGATTCAGTTAGTTTTGTTCATTTTGCGCGGTTCCATTGTGTTTACCGCTTTTACCATTGTTCGTGGCCCATATAAATTCGATCGCGCTGTTTCACAGCGGTGACAGGTATATTTGAGTGGTCGATTTTGGCCGATAATTAATCCGTATTGTTATATGTAGGGCCACCCTTGCATGAGACAGGCCTTTCTTGAGTTTCTCTTAATCCATGCCGATTGTATGCCACCAAGAAGATGCTGCTGATGAGAAACATTACCAATTAATTTAACTTTTATATAGGTACGAGAAGTAATCAAATGATTTTTACCAGTTATTGTTTTAGATTCATTAAATCTTAGATATTTTATGTTAAAAGTTAAAAAAAAAAGTTAATTAAAACAAAATAAGAGCTTTTTAAGAACCGAAACATATGAACAAAATTTTTGTGTAACAACACGATATCTGTCCATGTAGATCATTTAATTTTAATTTTAGCGCATATGCACCTTTTTAACGTTGGGAAATGCATTTACGCATGAGGCGTGGTACTCACCGGCAAAGCCAGTACTACCCACTAAAACCCAACATAACCTTCCCCCGTCTTAATGGGGCGTCGCAGGATCGCTTACGCATTCAACTACGACGCCCCGACGGCAGGTCTGCCGAAGCAGACCACAACAACCATGGGGTTGCTCCAAGGTCCATTCTGCTATCAGAGAAGTACCAGGAGCAACCCGCGTGGTACACCGCCCTCCGAAGAGGGTCACCTTCCACCGCCCACCGAAGTGGGCCACCTCCCTGTGCGTTTCTTGGCTTCGCGCCCGGCTGGATTGCCGGGCACTACTGAGCCCCCCACCACGACAAGGTGAACGCACTTTTGGGGGGAGCACATAGGTACCTACTGATTTACATTTAAGTACGGTACGAAAGAAGTAAACATAACACAAACGTTACATATTCATAGACTTAATTTACGACGCATCAGTCACGTGCTTGCAAAAACTTGCAATGTGCAAACTCCTAGAGAAAAAGTTCTATGAATGCACACGATGAATGTCATTTCACGGTCACTTAGGGCTTATGAAGGCCAGCATTTATTATTGCAATCGCAAACATTAGTCTCTGACATAATAAATTTAGAAAAAAATAGACTTAACATTTTATACCTAATAAGCCTTTAATTTTTAACACTTTGTTGTTGAAAGTAGTTATTATATATAGATTATACACCACATTCAATTATAGTTATGAATTAGGGTGTAAAGGAATGAATGGCGCAAAAAGTTTTTATTTTCTATATTTATTTATTTTTCCTTTTATTATGTGGTCAGAAGTACCTAATAAAATTACTAGAAGTCAGTAAAAGTAAAAATACTAAATATAATAATATTTTTGCTTCGACTAACATCCTACACATACCTACATAATATATTTATACTAATTCCATATTATTACATTACATGTACTATGTTACACCCAGTCTACTTATTAGCTAGGTATTCAAGTAAAACAATTTTATTAAGTATTTTTTGTTATTTTTATTGGTCGTAAATAAATAGGCAAATATGATTATCTTTTGGTGTGTTTATATATATATATATATATATATATATATATATATATATATATATATATATATAAAACAAAGTCGGGTTTGTTGCAACACTTATAGTGAGAACACAATTTTTTAGTTTTTATTTGTCTATTAGTTCCGGCTAATCTCCGAAATGGCTCAACCGATTTTGACGAGACTTTCACTGGCAGATAACTGATGTTATAAGAAGAAACGTTTAAAAGTTAGGCTAATTTTATTTAAAAAAAAGTATTAGGGTACGGTGCAAAAAAAATTAAAGGCCATAAAATTGAGAACAGAATCCGCGCACCTAGGGATGCACCCGAGCGAAACGAGGATAAATCGTTAGTTTTATATATTTTACTTGCAAAAGTTATAAGAAAAGAGCTTGGTAACAATCAAGTTAGTATCATCTTATAAAAATTATTTACTGACATTTGAACATGATAGTACTCGTCCTAAAATAATTTTTTATCCAGTGAAAGCCTAAGCAGTTGTTCATTAGTTTCGTTTCGACGCGGGTAGCCGTTACGAAGGAATTATTAAAGGCGCACCAATCAACTTTACGTCGTGGCAATGAAGAGCTGTCGGCTAAGTGACGCGTGGCTGACTACCGTCGCCGTCTACTACCGTCCGACTGGCGTGCGTCCGACCACTCGCAGATGTTGAAAATATTTGACCTCTGGACTTAAGCTTGTATGAAGACATCCGTTATAACCGAGAAAAACTATACTCCCTCTTATATATGTGTAGCTTTAATTCATATAAAATAATATATTACATTAAAAGTTCGAAATTAACTTATAAATTGACTTCTCGCATCGCATTTAAAGTCTGCAGTTAACTACAGTCATAATTGTAAAATGTATTTTATTACCGCTCGTGGCAGCTGCCGACTGAAATAATAGAGGGACAACGTTTAGTACAAACACTTTATGTGATTGCTTTTGAAATGACCATAATTTAAAAAAAAATATACAGGTCACTGTACTTTATGAGGGAATGAAAGAAACTTCTTCGAAAACATATCTTAACTCATGCACAAAGTAATATTTTGGCAATTAATTGGCGAGAAGGCTGTGGAGCGAACTTCGTTGCACCGAGCTTATCATTTCTCGTTAAAAATGATCCAATTAACGGTCACGCGGTGCATCAATAAGTTACCGAAAGCCAGTTAAAATCCCGCGCACACCCATTGTAATAACGCTCTCAATATTAAAATTTAACAAGGTATTAATTAAAAAAACTAAAGCGAAATATGTTAAAATTTTCTCAGGGCGCGCAGAGGGCTCGTTGTTTTATTTTTAATTCATTTTATTCGGCGCTGGTAAGCGGAGGGTCCCGCCCACCGGTGATTTAAAATTTTGATTTATCGATGCGCAAGCGCAGCGCGGGAGAGCATAGTACGCGTATGATGCGCCCACGGTAATTATAAATATGACGCGGTGCTAAACTGTGCGAATTGACCCCACGACCCGACTGAACCTCGTTCACACTACGCCCTTCGATTCGTGAATCTCTACGTATTGACCATCTAAGCAATATTATCGGTAAAATATCTTGTTTCAATGAATACGATTTACAGACTTCGCTTAACGAGATATCTATTACATAGAGACATCTCTATTTTCGTAATGTCTCTATTATATGCTTGAATTGTATATTTAATAATATAATATCAACTATAATGCGAAATCTAAATAAATAAAAATGAATGTTCGTACGTTTGTTCTCTATGTTTCCTAAACCATTGGTCCGATTGTGATGAAACTCTGGTGGGTTATTCTTTATATGCTTGCGAAGAATCCTTACACAAAAAAGTTTTTTTTCTTTTGACGTTTATGTTTTATGCATTCCTATATCATCCATCTGAGGAATCCACCAGAGCAAAGCGAGGGTGAATCGCTAGGACATTATAATTATTAATATTGACTTAACAAAATTAAAAATAGATACATACTTTTTATAACGAACTCTTGTACTAATTTTCCAATTCCGATGCAAATGTAGAAAATCATTGAGGTCCCTAGACAGGCAGCTGCGACTATTTATGACTTCCCCTGGCTTTCCTTTGGAACCCGACTTTTCTATGCCAGTTGTTGGGCACCTGTTTATATTAATCACTATTCTTTAACATAGCTGTTCGGTTTACACCTTAACGTAAGTAGAAAGTCGCCTTTGTTTGAAGTGTATTGTATGTTAATTATGAAAATGTTTTTGGGTGAACGAATTTATTATATAATATATTGCAATTATAACATTAATTGTATTATCTCTTTGAAATTAACACAATTTAATTAGAGATTATTTTGTAAGATATTAATTTTATTACATCAAATATTTCTCAGAGAAAGTAAAAATGTTATAATTTTATTAACTAACAATATTAATAAAGCATGAGCTATTTACCTATAAAGTAGGACTTATAAAAATTATAATGGCGTACCATATTAATACTTAGTCGTGAACCCATAAATAAATGCTTAAGGACAACTATGACTTATTATGTCATTGAAGTGGTATAATATAATTATAACCTAAACTAACGCTTAACGGCATTGTTTTTTTTAAATAAACCTATCTTTCTGGATTTTTCCCGAGTTGATATTGATTTTTGGTTTCTTACAAATGCATTACTGCACGGTCACGAGAGGATATACTTTATTTAAACTACTTTATTTTTATACATATTTGCCAATTAAATCTATAAGGCATTCATTTTTTTATTAAATAAAATAGGGAACTTTACTGTACCTTATGTCCAAGCGATTAGAAGAATCCCATATAATTCTTGAGGAATAACAAACAGTGTAACTAGCGGCCTCGCCTTGTATCTAATTTGAAAACGCCCGCACTGTCCTTTGCCATTCAATGCAAATTCACACGTTACAAGAAGCGATCCGACGCTGAATTACCAACGTTTAGTCGCCTCTGGAAAATTGTTTTGCGTCGTATATCATTTATATGGAATAAATTTTTTGACAACCATTTAGTTTAGAAATTAATACATTTCAAGGAATAAAACATGTTAGATGTCTACTGAGGCAAAATTTCTACCTTACATTATTTATGCAGGGTATGAATACAAATCGCTATTATTAATTTTGTTTAAAAATATGTTAATAAGTCATTCACTAATTATTCTGTTCTATAATCTCGAACACTATATGTCTTTATACAAGACGATTATAGTAAATTGCCATATTTATAGCCAGCTGTTTGATTTGATGTATTAAAATATTAATTACTAGCAGTACCCGCGGCTTCGCCCGCGTTCAAACTTCCGATTACTACCAAACTTCACAGGATCATTCGCTGGTCTAATCTGAAGATTGCCTGGAAATTTCATTAAAATCGTTCTAGGTGTTTTAGAGTCCACAGGGAACACACATACACACATCGATTTATATATACATATTATATATACGCCTTAGGTTAGTTAAAAATTTAGTTAAAAATAATGTAAAATAATACCCGCTTGCGCGTTTGTCCGCGCGATCGGCAGTATTACAAACATAGCTCTGCTGTTCTCACTTCCAAATTTTATTTAAAAAATTAAATATAACCTAGTCTATAGCATTTCTCGTTACATTGAAATCTGTTGGATAGATTTTTAGTTAAATCCGTTCAAACATACATACAAATATTTTTTTATGTAATTAGTATAGATTACTTACGATTTATTAACGAATAAGTAGTTGTAAGACAATACAAAAGACACTGATTGCATAACCTTTACTAAAAGCTACACTCAATGTCGTTTGTTATCCATAAGATAATCGATTGGACATTTAATAAATTATTACGGTACACTGTTTTAAGAATTGAAAGATAACGTTATGAAGTAAAAGGTACTAGGTAAGTGATATGATTCGTACTAAAAGTAATATTTTAAAGCATATTTTACCATCGTCATGGGATCCTATTATTAATTTAATAATATCAAATAATAAATCCAAACTTAAGAGACAGGTAGATGTAGTAGGTTGTTACTGTGTGGATCAAAATGACAGCATTTCAGATTAATATTTTTCATTTTTCATTTGTAAAAGTATATAGTAATAGTGTTGCTTAGTAATTTGTCTTTTTAAATAATAGCAAACTAAATTTAAATTATTATCCTTAATTAATTTTAACTTTTTAAATTACACATAGAACAATTATATGGCTTAAATAATTAATACTATATTTTATATTTTTCTTTATGGTAAATATAATAATGGCAACACTAAATATAGATTACCAATTAATATTTTTAAAATTGTAAAATTATAATAATAATAGCAAAAATTAAATAAATAATATTCCATATTCAATTACAAAACTCATTAAAATTATAAAAATGTTTAAAGTTAAAATATATTGTAAGGTAATTGGTGCAATTTTCATTTTGTTATTTGTCTGTCTGTAATAACTATACCTTCGAGACATCTAACACCTAAGTTTCTCCCGTGACCATGATTGCTATAAACATTCGAAACGTCGGGAACCAAAAATCCAAATAAATCCGCGAAAAAATTGGAAAAGAAAGTTTTATTTAAAATTTCAAATATTCGCGTAAATCTAAGAAAGTATCACTGGAGGGAATTTGACGTTTGGTATGGTGATAGCTGATTATCCGGGTCGACGTATAGGATACTTTTTACCGCGGGAAAATGTCTCACTTCTAAGAAAAAATACAAAAAGTGCAATGTAACAGTATATTAATATGTAAAACCTAAGAATTTGATTTTTGGTCATCTGAACGCGGGTGAAGCCGCGGGCAATGCTAGTATGTTATATATTTTATTGTTTAAACCTCTACGAATAACTAAAAACAATTTTTAAAACTATTGCAACCACATTATGTTATAATATTGTTTTTGTAAGAAATAATTAAAAGTTTTACGCTTGGTTTGTTACCTTGCGACGGAATGCTACATTTACATCGCAGTAGGTACACTAGTGGTGCTATCCATCAACGTCTGTCTGAATTAATTACTGTAAATTTCCTTTTTTATCTATAATACGCTTTATAAACTAATTGTTTGTCCATATAATTCTGACAGAAATTGTTTTATTGTAAACATATGTGGATTGCATTCTTTTTAGAGTGCAAGTAATTAATTTGTTCCTTTTTAGTAATTGTTTATTGATAATAAAAGAATGATAACGCGACTTTTAATGATAGTGGCAAAAAATTCTATAGCATTTTCGCGACTAGAATTGGTGACCGAAATAATAAGTGAAAGAAAATTAATTTAAAAAATATATTAAGTAAGATGAAGTGGCAAGGTGACGCGGGCATCGATTACGATGTACGTTGTAATCTTGTACAGGCGGCTTGATGTGTCAATCCGAAGCGATACTATCGCGATAGCTTCTATTGGGCAACCGCTGCGCTTTGTTATCCTAACGGATTTATATTTATGAAATTCGGCCTATACCCTTATCAAATACCAAGTATCGACTCGCCTAGCTGGGATTTTTACTTGATATTGAGCAACCCGAATGTTCTTTTATGTTGATTTATTTATTTATTTAATTAGGATCACCAACATGTTATTTTTGACGACACGTTTGGCTCAGTTTGTAGTGGCCCTACTTTCTGTGCCGGCGGTCGCGGGTTCGAGTCCCGCTGGGGGCATTTATTTGTGTGATGACGAAGGTCTGTACTCCAGTCATGGGTGTTTATATTTATAATATGTATGTATTTAAAGTTTATATATGTGTAGTGTATCAACTATCTGGTATCCATAACACAAGAATCGTAGCTTACCATGGAACTAGATGGTGCTGTGTGTTAATGTCCCAATGTATTTATTTATTATTATTATTATTTATATACAGTAACTTAACAAAATACACAATTGTACAAAGGAGGTCTAAATCCAACTGTTATCATACTTATAGGTAATCACGACATGCATAAACAATTACTCGGAGCATAAAAAAAATTAAAAACTAACTGCACTATAAATTATTAAAAAAAATTAAAGACACTATTGTAATTAGTTACTTAAAGCAACAAAAAAGAAAGAAAAAAAAGCAATATCTATCATGAGAAAAAAATAAACAACAACAAATTAGCAAAACATTAGATACAAGTTAAAAACTATCACCATAAGTAACTCTTAAGCAGTTTAATATCAGAGACTTAAATTTTTCAATTTTATTAGAAAATATGTCGATATCCGAGTTTCTGTGTAAGATATTATATCGTTTAAATATTCTATTTATAGGAGAATAAAGGCCCAAGTTTGATTTGGATTTTTAAATATGGAATAGGTTGTACTTGTCATAACGAGGTAGCCTTGTTGGGACATTTATTTTTAAAGTTGAGACTAAAGATGGGCAGTCAGTTCTCGCGTTTACCATTCGATATAGTATAAATATCACTCTTTTGTTATATATATATAATTTAAATAATGTTTAATTTGCAAGATTGATAGTAGAGATGTGTTATTAAATATTTCTATTGATATGGCAATTTCGTTAGTGCATTTACACTAAAAATTAATTTAGCTTTACATTTAACTTTTCAATAACTTCCATACCTAATGTTGTAGTCATTCCGTCCCTAATACATTTTAAGAAGTCGCTACGTATAAACTGTAGGTACAAACTCCCCCAATACCTACCGAGCACACATGCAAAATAACCGCTACATTATATTATTGTTCAGCTGAAACTGGCTTGGTGTGAGTGAACACGATGAAAATCTTTATTTTCACGCTCTATCTCTCTTTATCTAATCGCTCCGGTCTGATAAGGACGGAGCGTCGGAAAAACTGGTGCGGGGCGAGGGGTAAAGGCTACAACATCGATTCCGCGCTTTCACTGCTAGGGGCCGTGTAAACCTTTAAAAACAGTACTTCTGCTATGCGATTGTGATCTCTTAGCTTATTTATATAGGAGAGAAATTTCAGTAGTGAGAGCTCTTCGGTAAATGGATTGCCTCCCTCTTGGGGGTTCTCATAGTGGGATCTAGATGACGTAGATATGCTGATACGCGGCTATGTGTGCACGTGTACAGATATTGAATACGTCTGTGTGTAGGCAAACTAGGTTTGTGTTTTCCGGCTACCGAGTTATATGGGTGTAGTACAGGGACGCTTCCGATGGGTTAAATTTTGCCTGTGTTTGCAAATATATGAGGGGTTGTAGGTAACCATCCCTTTTTGTAATATAATTTTATGTTTGAGTGTAGATAGGTGGATAGATTAAGGAAGACGGAGGCTGTGATTAGATTTGATTAGGAGGTGTTTGCAGTAGGGTCGGGGAAGATAGGCTGATTGGATCGCGAATACCGGGGAGGGCAAGCTTTATAGAAATATGTTTTTAATGTGGGTAGCTTATTGAATTAACTGACGTTGAGTGAGTTGGTGTGTAACTAATCTGTTTGGGTGTTTGTTTGCTAATAATTAAACAAGTATCTGTTCATTAATTTCATTAAATTATTGATGATGATATAAATTATTGATAATGATTTTGCCAATATTGTATACTGTGTTGCGTGCTTTAATGTTATTGAGTGTTCTTATAAATCAGATTGCTTTTGAATAAAATAAAATTATTTATGTTTGAAAATGTAGTACTTACGCTTAAACTGTCCACTTCTAAGGACAATATTATATCTTTTATAATCTGTAAATTCGGTCTAAAAATGATAACAATAGAACGGTTTTTGTTTATGTCACAACACAATAGAGGCCCTGATATTGTCATCGTTGGTTCCTTTGAGTTTACACTACACTGAAAATTAAAGTAGCACCATAACAATTGCGCCGAACGGTGAACTTAGTGTGTTTGTTTGTGTAGAAACGCTTTTTACCTTTGTCGGCGTACGTTCTGTTTTATAGTTATTTTTGGAGGTCTGCGCGATATCGATCGCGGCGGAATGCTGTTGACAGTGAAATGGGTTTAACAATTAATAAAACTCTTCGGTGTTGGGAACAAGTGTCCACATACTTAAGATTTTATTCATCTCACCCTGGAATGTGGAGTTTACCTAAGTTAATTATGAAGCTTTCACTCAAGTTTTGTTGTGATCAATGACATTTACCATAAAAATCATTTTTGATTATCTATTTTGAGGATCTGTAATGGATTCCAGTGTAAATAGCGTTCAATAATTCGGTCATAAAATTACGAATAAACAGCCGTTTATTCTGAGAAAATAAAAACACCCCCACGACCGGTTGACTTCTGTAATCGGCTTAGTCGGTACCCCTCTGGTTTAGACAACCCCCTGGGACCAGAGCGATGCAGCGAGTGTTATGGCTTGATGAGAAAACCTTATCTACAGATTATAAAATTGGTTTCGGGTAATTGAGTCATAAAAGCTAAAGTAATTTTTTCCCCGAAAATTGCACGTTGACTTTACTATATGGAAAAATAAACAAATATTTTTTAACAAGGCAATATAAATTATGTGATTTAAATCCTTCTTCAATAGACAGAAAAATTTCGGTTATTGGCTTGGCTAATATGGCGGTCTTTAATCTTATTCTGGCACAAAGGAGATGCCATGACGAGGCGAATATTGACGCAAACCATTTAATATTTAGGTATTCCAAGCAGTACTGACGTGTACACGACTTTAATAACTTAACTTCATAATTGCTTATAATGTCAATTGATAATTTATTTTATAAAATAATATTATTCAAACGGAATAAGCATGATATTTGCATTAGCAATTGACACAAATATATCTAAGTGAAGTACAGAAATCTTGTATCTAATCTACAGATCACGATTATTGTTTTATTAACGTTTTATTCATTACGAGAATATTTATAGCCATTTGGAACGGAATAAATATTGAAAATTGTTAATGTTGATTTACTTTACTATAGTTTACTTTGATTTTTGAGCTCGTCAGTACTCAGAGAACGATACAGTCACTTACAATATTAAAACGGACAATACGCCGCGCCGGTGCGGTCACGATAATCTTGGTAGTATTTGATTCTAGTTACCGAGAATCGATCCGAGCCGACGTACCGAATAGTTTGTTCGTAATATTTTACGACCTCGATACTTTTTGTTCGATAAATGACATGACAAATTAATGGATTTATTATGAGTCGGATTGTGCGGTTCATTTTATTTTTGTGTCGGCTTAGGACGAATGCATTTTTAATTGAGTGAGGCACTTTTGTGGACTGTACAAAACGGCCCCCGCATGCCGTGGATATTTTTTTATTTGATTGACGTGTAGTAATGGGCAGGTGCGTAACAGGGCCCAACGATAGCTACTCACTTTTTCGAGTCCATTTTTGAAAGTTCTCTTTTTGTTAGTTGAGACGTTTTGCGACCTTTTTTCCAATACCAATTGATTTTTAGGGTTCCGTACCCAAACGTAAAACGGGACCCTATTACTAACATTCCGCTGTCTGAACTCCGTCCGTCTGTCTATCTGTCTGTCCCTCCGTCACCAGGTTGTATCTCATGAACCGTGATAGTTAAAGTAAGTATTTAAGGGGGCTCCCATACAACAGTTATGATTTTTTTTGCCGTTTTATAGATAATGGTACGGAACCCTTCGTGCGCGAGTCCGACTCGCACTTGGCCGGTTTTAACATAAAATTTATATAATGTTTTCCATTGTACTACTGCTAACATCATACTATCTATTCAGCAGATCGCTCAATATTTATAAATTTTCTATTTTTGTAGCTCGATGAAGCGTAATGACTGATATTAAGATTCGATATAGCTTTTTAATTAAGCGATTGATTATAAATGTAACGTAAAAAAGATTATGAACGTGAGAATCGTTTAGAGTCAATCA
The DNA here is from genome assembly GCA_951806755.1 of Brenthis hecate. Lineage (NCBI taxonomy): Eukaryota > Metazoa > Arthropoda > Insecta > Lepidoptera > Nymphalidae > Brenthis > Brenthis hecate. Next base: position 3,186,175 of record OX638269.1, read on the forward strand.
ATAAGATCAAAAGAAAAAAAACTTAAGCTAAGTAAACAATAGATATTACACGTATTTTCTGTATAATTAACATAGTTCAACATATTTCCAGTCGCTACAAAGTGCGGCAAGACGAGCTGGCACGTCGTGTGCGAATTGTAAGACGACGACCACGACACTCTGGCGGCGCAACCAGAATGGAGAACCAGTGTGCAACGCGTGTGGACTCTACTATAAACTACATAATGTAAGTAATTTTATCTAATTATTTTTGGAGTAAATATCTATATTATTTCTTACTATTTTGTAAATTTGTAAGCGTGCTTGTAGATTTTGTCATGTTGGAAGGGAACAATAGGTCTGCCCGCGTGTTTCTGTACTTTTTATTTTCTGAGATTTTCAATTTCTCTCGAATTTAAATTCTGTTGCTTAAATATAGGCTTAAGGGACGAATCATGAATCAAAGAAATTTTGGTCACTAGTTCTCCATATTAAAACACTGTAACATTCTTAAAACCTTTCCTAAGTTTCGTTCTTTTAGTGTCTAATAAAAATATTAGTTAATTTAAAAAACTAACTAAATATTAAGTCTCCCCATTACATCTCTCAGGGGGCAGTAATCCCTCGGGATGATTTGACTGTATCTTTGCTTGGGGTCCAGGCGCACCCTGCTGAGAGTAATGTGTCATAACACCCATACAATTGTGTCAGTTAAACCGATTGACTTTAATCACAGGAATATGAAATTGTACTATTAAATACCTTAAATATTCATTGTTTTATACTATCTTAGTTTTATTAGAAGATTTAATTCAAATGTTGAAGGTTTAAGATATACTATATAATATATAATTTTATATTAAGTACTAGCGGCTCACACTCGCTTCGCTCGGGTTCACCTCTAGGAATACAAAAACAAACCTATCCCACGGAAACCGTATATTTTTCCGGGATAAAAAGTAACCTATGTGCTATCCCAGACTATAATCTATCGCTGTGTCAAATTTCATCCAGATCCGTTCACCTGTTCTGGCGTGAAAGAGTAACAAACATCCATACATAGGTACTCATAAACTTTAACATTTATAATATTATAATACGGATTGGCCTTTTCTCTTCAAACATAACTGATCGCTTAGCATTATAGAAAACAATTCTCACGACTCTCACAGCCCTGTAATATCAAACGCCCTTATACAGACTCTCTACTACGTCAAAAAAGAACAAACGTTACGGAATGGAGTGATACAATGACAAGAATTAACAGTCAATGCGACCCTCGAATACTTGAGATTTTTTGTTGAAATCTATACTTTATTGCCGCTCAAAGTATTCGTACAACCATACTGTTTAAGCTAATTATTCGTAAGGAGCGACAAAGGAGGTTGCTACTTCAGAAGTTGAAGGCATAATGACGGGAGTACAATACGGGAATGAACCAGTAGCGTTATGTCAAGATGTAGGGAACGCCTTCTTATACATATTTATAAAGGTCTTGTAAACATTCCCTGACCTGTTGGCTTGGTTCGAGTCTTAATTTATCAATCATACATTAAAATGTGGGAATCTAGTTATAAGGAATAGAACTAATTCCATCGGTAAGATAAGTGCCTTCAAGATACAGACAAGTTATTGATATGTGCATCTATTTGCATTTAGATTATGGAGGATTACGTATATATTAATTTACTATTAACTGTATAATATTAACATTTATAGGGGACTATTTTTTTTTTGGGTTTTACGATTTAGTGAAGAAAATAGGTGCATTGTTAAAGGCCGGCATTGCAAAGGGACATTTAGTAACAATGCGTAAATAAATACAGTATAATGTTAGGCTCGGGAGACGGCCTCGTGATCGATTTCACTCAAAAAATGCAATTCATACAATAAAGCACGAGCCCATTGTGATGCACCGGCATCACCCGCCGCCTACACAGCGTCGGGCTGGTCTTGATACAATGTTATAGCAAAATTATAATAATTAAAAGAAAAATAGCTGTTATAACTTATTTATTTTCCTAGTTTTATAATCTTGATAAGATTTATATTCTACATAATTTGTATGATAATTATTGTGAAATCATAGTTTTTTTTAATACTTCCCTTTATAATTATCATCTGTATATAAAATATTCTTAGTATACAGTATTTACTATAAATTTTAATCATTTAGGCTTCAAAAATTTATAGCAAACAGAATTAATTACAACACAATATGCTGCTATTTTTAATTTATAAATACATCTAGTATCAAATCTGTAGAGTAAACTATACCTCTTGAGTGTTTACTCAAAACATGGCTCTCAAAGCACAATTGAGGACTGAAATTGCCCTTACTAACATTATACTGTTTCAAAAGCTACGCTCATGGTGCTCTGATCCTGCTAAACGACGTTATTGTTTTTAATAAAAACATTTTATTGGCCTTTGTGATACATCTTGTGTTGTTTACTTGATTGATATGGGAACGATCTTATGAAATGAATGATGACTTTTAAAACTTGCTAAGAAATTGTAGATTGTTAAAAAATTGAAACGAAAATAACGTAAAAAATTGTTAAAACTTGGTAAAATTTTCTTTTTTTAGATTGATTGGATTTAGTGAAGGGACCTACCTTCCTTAACTTTAATTTGCGTAATAATGGACGCATTACCTTTTACTTACCTAATTTAGTTCGTGTCAAATACGTCGTCTGTATTTGTTTAATGAACTAAAAATCCATAAACCAAAAGCAAAAACTATTAAGCTCTACTTAAAATATTTGCGAAAAGCAGTTATTCGATAGCAATATTTCATATTTTGTTTCTCGTAAAAATTACTTATTACACTTAAAACACAATTACTTTTAAACCAGAAATTTGGAATATTTTATAAAACTTATTCTGCATAAGCTCACTGGCTCTCAATTAAAAGTAATCTAAAATAAATTATTTATTTGGGCAACCACAATGGTCGGTTAATAGGATTAGCGTAGGTGCGTGGGTTCGATTCTAGTTAATACGTTGAAATTGGTATTAAAAATCTCTATAACATAATAAACTCTTGTCACCTGTGATAAAAGTCAATTTCCTTTAATAAGCAAACGAACAACATTTACCAACCACAATTTTTGTAACAAAAAGCCTATCCGCCCGTCTGTAGCTTTTTATAAATTTGTTTATTTAATTTATCACGCTCCTTTATTCTGTACTTCCTTCGATTTATACACGATTAGTTTTTGTGGATATTATAAACAAAATCGACTATCGATTTATCAAAATTTCATATGAGTAGTTATCTACCATCTTTCCTTTTTTACCAAACGATTAAATAACAATTACTTAATTTCAAAATTATCTGTTTTGTAGCAAATTTCTTTTTCAAATTTTACAAAATATAGAGCTAGTTTTATTTGCAAACTTTACAACATTAAACGAAGCAATACTGCAATTTGGTATCCGTTGTACAAAATTTCACAATAAATAACTGGTATCATTAACAAGCCTCGCAACAAACCCATCCTTATACATTTTGAGATAAAACATTAAACAAATTAAGTTCTAACAACACATCAGCCATTTCGTAACTAGATTGTAGCGTTAAGTGCCTTCCATACAAAAGTATTGGATTACCAGGTTGCATTGAAGCTAGAGAGCGCCCATAATAACAGCTCAAATGATACATTTGGAATACAATGGGGCGATCAATTCAATTTTTGAATTGAGAACGCTCTCCTTGTCTTTTTTTATTTCGTCTAAAGTGCTGTTTTGTTCAGCCAACATCCGAGGGAATCTGACAGTCACTGTTTTGTCTCCTGTTCTTCTTTTGCCTTATATTTAAATGTAGTGCTTATTTTTTTTATATTACAAATATAATATATGAACTTTTTGGAATGATAAAAATTTTAAATATTTTATATTGATAGGCTATGGACCAAGTTTTGACTAGCAGCTCAGATAAAAAGGGTTTAATTTACTCATTACATTACACATGCAACTGGCTGGTGGCCAAACGGCCAGTACGTTTGGGCGAATGTTATAATGACATCAATTTGAATATTCAACATCGAACAGCGAGCACATTTACATAGATTCGACCGTTGAATTTTGTGGCAATGCAAAATGTCGTTCATTCCTAATTATGTCACCGTTCGTACTGTTTAATTCTGGCAGATGTAGTAGTAATAAAGTAATTCAACATTTTAATTTATTTATATTCAAATTTGTGTAATGTAAACAGGTAATTTAAGTGATCATATTTTGCCAAACGCATCGTTTGTGTAATAAAAAACAAAAGTGGGCGTTTGCGCAGTAGGACGGAAAGATTTTATCTGTTGGCAATACAGAAAAAATGGCGCCCACCGGAAGTGTCCGAGTGCGGCGCGCGGCGCGTTACCATTTTTTTCTTTTTTTGTTTTAAATGGCTTTTTCCCGGCAGCGTTCGGCCGGAAATGCGTTTGCGTAGAACTGCTGTTCAAAGCTCAACGGTAATAGGTCTTATAAAGTTTATATGCAATTTTAACACTTGATACCGTTTCTTAGAGTTAACTTTCCAGCACCTGGCCTAAAAATAAAACTGTTTTATGTAGACTCGAAGGCACGGTGTGTAGCGCTAAATAGCATGTTTTTATTCATGAGGCTCCCATTCTGTTTAGCGAGCGATTCTCTGCTGATTTATTGTCTTTGTAATAAATTTGGGAAACTTAAGAACGTTTCTGTTCACAAGAACGCTTTGAATATATTTGTGCAAGAAATATTCTACTATCCAATTGGATTTAACAGTACAATACTTTTAAAAAAAATAGCAAAAAAGTTAGTAAAAAGAATAAGCGTTATTATTATTAAGAACAAAAAGCTAATAAATATTTACAGTTACTAAATCAGTTCTAAATTTTAATTCGTGGTATTTTATATTTATGATGTTGGTTGTAGAGACATTATTAAATTAAGCAATGCTGGCAGGATTTCTCATACTTAAATGAATAACATTTTAAATTAATGAACGTATGCAATAGGGTGTACACCAAAAATTTATGATATCTTAACATAAAAATTAAATTAAAAACTGAGCTTAAGATTAATTATACATATTTATAATTATTGTCAATCAGCAATAGTTCTTTGTTCTCAATGTTTATAGACATTAGTGAAATTAGTATTCACTTTAATAAATTATAAATTCTCAAAGTTCTCTATAAATAAATAAAATATCTGTATTATTATATAAATTTTACAAATTTTCTTTAGATAAAACATCTATAGATGTAGTAATTAGGCGGAGAGACGGCAAGCCAGATCATCGCAGATCTGGCGATCGGCCGCGCTATCGGCGACATCTAGAGTGATCTACGGCGCGGAAATAACCTTGTATTGGGGTGACTTTAAAATATATCGCACTATAAAATATTTTATATTATATTCTGATTACTACCGGTTTCTTCAACATATTGTATTGTTAGAAATAGTTTTACATAAGACTAACATTGCCCGCGGCTTCGCCCGCGTTCAGATGACCAAAAACCAAATTCTTAGGTTTTACATATTAGCATATACTCTTAAATTACAGTTTTTGTATTTTTTCTCAAAAATGAGATATTTTGAAAGTAAAAAATGAGATATTTTAAGGTAAAAGTATCCTATATGTTAACCCGGATAACCAGCTATCACTATACCAAATTTCATCAAAATCCCTCCAGTGGTTTTTCTGTGATGCGGTAACAGACAGACAGACAGACAAAAATTCTAAAAACTATAGATTCGGCCTCTGTATCGATAATAATGTGTGTTTCATAAAGATCTTTCAAAAAATATTTAATGTCCAGCTTTGACGTAGTTACAATTTTATTACGTGTAGGTATAGATGATTCTCATAAGAATTTTGTGATTGTTATTTTAAGCTACTGAGAACGTAAGTACTATTCAACAATATCATATATGTATAATCAATATTTAATAACCTTTCACTTCGTATTTGACATGGCATTTCTAAAAATAAAGTCGGGACCGTTTTATATTTTTAGGTCAACCCGTCTATTAAACGTTGAATATTTCCTAACCGCGTCATAACTCACATACCACGGACGTGGGTAGAGCACAGGTAATTAACTCGCATATCAACCATATTAGAGTATCGGTCGATTGCGTTCACCAGTGATTCGGGCCGGTCCCCCTGCGGTACATCTGTAAACATCTTATAGATAAGCATCTGACGTTTGACACAAAGCGCGGTTGCGGGAGATAGTATCTAAGAACTATCCGAATGCCCCCCTTCCCTCCCCTTCTGGCCCCCCAACTTCCTCAGGCCTCCGTCTAATTATTTATTTACGGCCGCTTATCACAGCATCGATGCGCTCGGCGGCAAAACTGCGTGTTTTCATGAGCACAATTTTAGAATGGAGCCATAACGTTAGTTATCATTTAGGCGATCTCAGTGACAGTCCGTTCTAAAATCACCTCAATACTTTGCTATTCTATTTATGAGCGAGCTTCGAGATATTTGATCAAGGATTAGGTACTTTCTACTTAGTTATTTAGTTTGAACTTTTTATTTTATTACGAGTGATATTATTGAGATATTATATCTACTGTATTTTAGAATGAAGAAAAACTAAACTTGTCATTTCTTTTATAATTACCACCATTTGTAAGTTTTGGAAATAAAAAATATTCAGTCACACCCATTATCAAAAATACGCGATCTACAGCAGCTTTTGTAGGTACATTTATTAAGGCATGCGTTGCTTATATAATACTATGGTTTCTAGAATAAAAAAAAACAATTATATTAATTGAACAAAGGTGTCGTCGATCGATAACCCCAAAAAAAATAAGTCGAAATAATAATTGTCGCACCGTTTTACACCGTTACCACGAACCGTCGTGTGTAATAATGGAACAAAAAAAGTTTATGACATCTCATTCGTTGGAAGTGGCCAGGCCAAGGTGTAATTTGATTGAAAGCACCAAAAAAGCCTTATAATCATATAATAAGTGGAAGAATAATTACTAGGGTTTTAGAAGCAGGTGTGTCTCACATGCGCACGCGCCGCCGGCCCATTTACAACCTCTGACCAAGAGAAACATGGTTATATTATCGAAACAGTAAATTGTAGTAAAAATTATGTAAAAATTATAGCCTTCTGCCGAATATATCTAATGAATTAGTCTGTCTAATAATAAATTTAATTATTATTCGCAGCTGATATTTTAATGAAAGAATTTTGCTCTACTTTGGAAAATAAATTTATTACATGTTACATATTATATTAAGAATTTGTCATTAAGATATATGAACGTTTACTTTTATGCTAACGGCAATTAATTTTGTAATTAATTCAAATACCATTATGTTACTCATAAACATGGTGTTTTTATCCCCGAAGGAATAATTTTCATAAAATAAGAAATATGTAAATTTAACAATAACAATAATATTGTGTATATAAAAAAAGTACCAAATTTTGCATATATGTGACCTGTTAAGAAATAAGTTTTTGATAATCAAGAAGCTGTTACAGTCTGTGACCATGTCGACAGTTACGATCTTTCGTCGGCGGCGGTGTATGAATTAGTGTAGCGTGGTAGCCGTATGAGATTTACTGTGGACGCAGTCGACATCTAATTGGACCGGGTTCGATGCCAAAGGCAAAACTGATATAATTTATTGTTTTCCATAATTGTTTTTCAAATGTAACTTTTATGTAACTAGCGCCATCTCCATTAGTTTATTAGTTCATACACGATTGAGTAATTATTGAAAATAAAAAGTGTTTTAATGTGAAACTTCAATTTACTCGTATATTATCTGCTTCCGTATAAAAAGCCAATAATAAATTTTACAACAAACGTCCAACAAGTAGATTCACTTCATATCGTGTCAAATGAATTACTTCCGCTTGTATAATATCTATTATTTATTAAACTTATGTTTTAAATGCGGTCTTTTCGTTAGAGGCGTAAATTGTAATTCTGTTGATTAGCTTTAAACTTAATTATATGTAAGGCAGCTGTGATACTTTGCTTTCGAATCAAGTTATAATTTCAATACATTTATATTCGTAAGATAAAAAAAATATTACGTATAATTTTACTTATTCTTTAGTCAATTGTTTTACTAGAGTTTCGTAGTACGAGAGCACTTTTTAGATAAAAAAAATTCTTTTGTAGATCGAAATAAATAAATGATTCAATAAACATCTACCAATATTTAAATGGTAGATCTTTGCCTCACAAACTAGTGCATACCTACATTTATCATTACGCGAGTTAATAAATATGGAGACTGGAAACACAATGCTTTTGTTACACTATCTTTTAAGTCATCCTTATTGATCTCATACATTTGTATTACAATTTTTGTTCTTTACCTACAACTTGATACAATTTCTATCATATAACATATAATATGATTTAACAGGATAGAGTAACTATGTGGCGTCATAACAGACTGAAGGCGCTATAAATCGGCAGTGTCGATAAATTTGGCGGGTGAATAAATCGTATTTTCAATTATCCCCCCGAGTAGCAGCTGTCTACTGGCGAGTATTTATTTTAATCACAAACGAACATCAAACACTCGTTGGTGTTTCGTCGACATCTCTCCAGGCACGTCCTTAATTATGAAATATTGCTTATTGCAATCACAGAACCAATTGTCAATTAACGATACTTGGTGGTCTTATTTTGATATTTAACGGCGCAATAATTAAAAGTTAATATGGTTGCAATATATTTAACTTTACATGATCGTAAACATGACAGTAAGATAGGTAACTACTATATTTTTTACTTGAAGCGGTAGCCGCCTTGCTTTAGATGTAAGCCCTAGAAATTATGTTTTAGGTTCAGTACTTTCTTATAGTCTTTGGATATCGTAACGATATTTATTTTATCTATGTATAGATTTTGTTATGGTATGAATTTTACTTCACTAGATCCAATATAAAATTAATTTTGTCCTTTCAATTATTATTTTAAGATTGCAAACATTGAAAACGTATGTTATTTTGGTAGAAATTGTGAGTGTATATTAAAATCTACAAAGTTTCTATGTAGATGTTTACTTGCTATCAACGTTATATTATCGGTACTGAGGTAATTTTGTTATGTTAGTTAAGATTGTTACTGATTCCCAGAAGACATTCATAAAATTGCATTCGTGCAACTTTTTAACAAATATATGACATCGTAATACTTCAAGTAAATTAAATAAATCATCGATAATGTACAACCAATAAAGTTAATAATATTCTAAAAGGCTATTAAGGATAAAAGTCATAAAATACGGATAAGTGATCATAATTTTAATTAGTACAGTATCCTCCTTACTAAATATGTAGTTAAGGTACGTCAACTTAAGGAGTTTGCTAGTTTATATAACATTAAAAAAGTAATACGTTTTTTAAAAAAAAATAGGATTTAAATTCCTGGTGTCGATAATATTTGTTAAAGGCAGTAGATATTATTTAGTTAAATTAATGGATTTTTAGGACTTTATCAGTAAGTTTTACAAATTATATCTATATATGTGTTCATAAACCAACTGCGCAGGCGCCGGCAAGCATGATTGCCACTTTAACAACGCGTAACTAATTCTGACAACACTAAAACAACCGTGTCTTCGTTGATCCGACCAAATAATATTGTCATATGAGTTTTTTTGAGTTATGCTTAAAAATAGGGCGTAGATGATTTAATTGGTTATTTATTTTGAGTGTCAATGAATCTTATATTTAAAGTAATCTTTCAATAACATTCATTGGGTTATATTAAAAACAAAATTGAATAGGTAACACATATATTCATGATTTAGTTATAAATGAGAAATATGAAATGAATACAACGATTAAACAAATTATTTTAAAATACCCTAATTTTTGTATCTTTTGACGACAACGTAGGTACGAGGAAACTAATATCTAAGTCTTAATTCTTTTTGGCGATTTTGTATCTAATTTTTGCTATTCTTTAAATTCTTTTAATTTAATTAGTGAATTCTTAAAAAAGTTTAATTTTCATAAAAATTGGCTTTTTAGTCATTATTATTCGTATAATTAAATCTGGCATAACTAAATAAATGTGATAAAAAATTTATAACCTTAATTTATCGTAGTTTCACTATTAATATATTTAAACGTATTCAGAACAATAAAAACACCCTTAAATAAACTCGAACCCTTTCTAATAACAGTTGGTTGACTTTCATTCACGCGCCACTTTATCCCGGCTGAAACTTTGGTGCGGCGCCAAAGTTTTTTAATTTGTACAAAAAAGGGCCGTACTGAAATAACTTAGGCAAATATAATTCTATTATTAACATTTTTTTCTAAAAGAAGAAATTAATTTTAATGTCACAATTTAATTAAATTTTCAAGCTTAACGTTATAAGTTACAGTTTTTATAAGAAAAAAATGTCTATATATAATATTTTTTTTTGATTTTATAACTCATTTTTATCATGTTATGTTTTTGAAAGATAAAAAATTTAAAATATCAGTTTACAATATGTTATTTTTGCTCAATTCCGCGTAGCTAAGTTGCGTGTGGGCACTTCGCGGCCAATTGCTTAGCTCGTTTATTTGTCTTCCACGGCACATTTCTCTCGTCCTCGACTCGCTCATTTCGGCTTTAATTGCGACTTTCGACACTCTGCTGATTGGATCAGAACAGACATTTTTTGTTATTTCTCTAAATCCATTTCAATTCTCAGAACTCACCTTCACTGTTGAGTTTTTTCAGTAAGCGGGAGATGGGTTAAGCTTTTTCAAAGTAGTTTTATTAAGCTTTTGATTAAATAAATTGGTTTGAATATTATTATTTCTTGATAAATTATCAACTATTATTTTTCATTAGCTGTTTCAATGAATAATTCAATTGTTTCAAAGAAAAACTTCGAAGCTCTACTATAGTAGGTATCTAATAGAAATCATCACAATATGTATGCGATTTTCATTCACAGCTTATGTGGAGTAGTTTTTTCTAAGCATTATGATTGTTGATATAATAATTAAATGTATGAAGACAAGCGTAGATGCTCGTAGCCGTGTGCGACTCTATTAGATTCTACGATTTATAGAGTGTTTGTCGTTCACACGATTGGTATCTATAGTAACTCGATCTAGTCATTTCTTTTAACTAGCTATAAGTTAAAGTATCTTTCAACAAAAAGAAACGCGCACGCGACGTTGATGTTTTGCTTACAACGAATGAACTGGCAGTTATAATGAAGATAATAGAATAAGACGTAATGAGCTTCTGAAACAAAAGTTTTAGAGCTATATACAAGCCATAGTTATATTTTATAAATGTTAAATTACTAAAGTATATAACTAACTCAAAAAATATTGCTTCACAATTACGTATTTGATACAGATGACCAAAAACCAAACTCTTTACGTTTTTGATACAGATGACCAAAAACCAAACTCTTAGGTTTTACATATTAGTGTACTCTTACCTTGCAGTTTTTGTATTTTTTCTCAATAATGAGATATTTTCCCGCGGTAAAAAGTATTCTATATGTTGACCCGGATATCCAGCTATCATCATACCAAATTTCATCAAAATCTGTCCAGTGGTTTTCTCGTGATGCGGTAACAGACAGACAGACAAAAATTCTAAAAACTATAGATTCGGATAAGATTTTCCAAAAAATATTTAATGTACAGATTCGACTTAGTTACAATTTTATTATATGTATAGATATAAACATTCGTTTCACGTATAAAATGGTCTATGAGACTTTCTTTGCAGATAAAATATGCTCAGTATGCCAATGTTTTGACAGTGAACTACGACGATCATAATAAAAGGTTTCCTGTACAGGGTAATTGCAATCGTTATTTAGGTAAACATCGTCATCAATAGGCCAGCTATTACGCGATAAAAATAAAAGGAGCACGTGACAGCTATCGGTTTCAATAAAGCCATTTAAGGCAGTTTTTGTTTGATAATGGGTGTACATTTTTTGTTGTGTAATTGGTTGCTAATTCTTAAGGTTTGTCGTGCAGCGGTACGCCTGTCTAATTTATCTGATCTTTATCGATTGATTTACAGCTAAGCGGAGTTTGTACAATTTCTCTCGCTCCGTGTCCGTTGCATTCCATTTTGTTCTGGTTTTGTTGCGACAATTGGAACAGCACCGAATTATTTTGTTCGTTTTTTTATATGCCATACTGAAATTATGATCATTAAGTCTTATTTGAACGGCCGTTCTAATTTTTCATGGTCTCTTATTCGTACAAGTTTCAAGCGTAGTGGATGCATGAAATTGCTTATAACTCATAACTTTTCTCATTATGTTTATGCAATATCTGATTACATTTAATAAGTTAATAATAATTAAAACGAGCCGTGCGTAAACACGCATCTATAGATTTCCGCACAATCGTAACGCAGTAAAATGTTTGTAATTTCGCTTTAATTACAGACGAGTAAAAAGCTTTCTAGCTGTCGGAAAAATTATGCGCATCGGGGGCCGCGCATTTTCCATGGCATTGTATGTGAGCCTGTTATTTTCCCATTTGAGTGGTTTTATGGCGGTTGCTCCAGATGGCAGCAGATAGCACGTACGCTAGAAACTAACGTAATTATTCACACGCACCGCAAAACAAGACCTAAAATATTTTTCACAATACGCAGCTTCATTTTTTCTCGTTGTGAAATACTATGCCTGTGTTCAGTAGCAAAGATAAAAAAATAATATATTACTTTTACCCGATTGCGTCAGAAAAAGGGTTTTGTGTTTCGAGTGCATGTATGTATGTATTTATATTTTATTATGTAAGTCAATCTTCATTGTTAGTAATATCACATTAGTATTATTAATGTTACTATATTAAAATGTATGTTTGTTTCGCCTTTACAGAGGATCAAAATTTTTGAATGAAATGAATGAAAGATGATGAAATTTAATGTACAAATAGTTTATAAACTGGAGTAGCATATAGGCTACTCTTTGGTACTTAGTACCGCACCTGAGCAAAGCAAGAGTAGATCACTAGTGGAAAATAATAAATTAAATTAATTATGTGTTTTAGTATTAAAGTAAAAAACAATATTGTCAATTAAATTGTGTCAGTATATAAGGTTCATTGGGATCGATTAAATGCTTATCATCACTATACCAAAGTCGCACAGTTGTGTTTAAGGATTGAGTGCAAGGTTGGGAGTAGCAGCATACAGGTAAATGTGAGTTGCACACGCGATACGGCCCTTACTCCATGAATCCACTATACTCGTACAATTGTTCAGATTTATTGCTATGTACAAAGCGAGTTGTATATTTATACTATAATATATAACATATTATTTACTTAATACTTTCTTAGATTTATGCGAATATTTGCCATTTTCAATAAAACTATCTTTTCGGATTATTTCGCGGATTTATCTTGATTTTTGGTTGCCGACGTTTCGAATGCTTTATAGCAATCATGGTCATGAGACGTCGGCAACCAAAAATCAAAATAAATCCGCGAAATAATCCGAAAACATAGTTTTATTTAAAGTATTATTAACTATTGAATTTAACTTTAAAATTAGAAATGTGTTTTATGATTCGTTCAATTTGTAAGTACAAAAATTTGGCTTTACTGATTCTTCACCGTCCCAAACCGTTTCTAATAGCATATTCCTATTTAGAAACGTTTTTTTTTAAATTCAACTCCTATGGGTCTTCTACTTTTTCTACTATTCGATGTAAGTTTAAAGATTTTAACTTTAACATAAGGTTTATTTATACATATATAGAACCGTCTGGACATCAAAAAGCTTGTTCAAATCATAAACAAGGAATATGAATTGAGTAATTAAGAAGTAGATCCACTTATTTATAGGCAAAAAAATACTTTTATTTATTAATAGCCTCCTTACTTAGACGTATATAAAAGCTATGTGTTACGATTACCAGAAAATATTTAAACATGGCACAAAATAATCTGTATTAAATTTTATACTATAAAAATCTATCCCACGGGCAACGTACATTTTTCCGGGCCTTATTATAGCCTACGAGAAATTCCAGACTATAATCTATCTCTGTGCCAAATTTCATCCAGATCCGTTCAGCCGTTCTGGCGTGATTGAGTAACAAACATCTATCCAAGCATCCAAACATCTAAACTTTCACATTTATAATATTAGTATAGATTATATAATATAAAAACTATTCATTTTTATAATCTAATTGTACGAGTAGTTAAATATTCTAATTGATTGCAATTATTTATTTTATTTAAAACTTTTAACATTCGTGTATAGAATACAGAAGCTCCAGTTGCCTTATTACGTGCACATATTTATGCAATGTCAAGAATTGCACTGGTTATAACTTCTGTTGAATACGCAGATTAAATTTCATTTTATCGTTGAGCTTCTGGATTAAATTAAAATTTACTTACTATCATTTTTACATTTTTGTAAAACCTCTTTTGGTTTTATATCCTTTTAGTACTTTATTGTTACAGTCTGCATTTAATTGCGGAGTAGCATAATTCCGTTTAACATCAATTGAATTATTCATAGCTTTTTCCATGATTTGTGCAATCTTTACTTATTATTTTTATCTTATTGTTTTATGGCCACACGTTAACTTACAATGAGCCTACTATGCCGACGTACCTATACAGAGCATGCATCGTCTCAGTGGGAACGGCGATGTAATTAACTTGACATAATGGCCAGTTATTAAGCAATTCAACTCCAACATGGCGGATGTCTCGAGATCTAAGCACTAACTGTAGTGTATACCTAGGTACCCATTTTAGGTACTGATACGCCTTCCGCGGCGCCAGTTATGGACTTTAACCCTTAAAAGGCCCTGAGTTTCGCATGCAAACAACGTATGATGACGATTGCGAACTTGGATACATTTTCCTGCTCGTTGTACTTGTTTGTTTTGAGTTATTTTGCAATATTATTATAGAATTTTGGTATTTTATTTTAGTTAAATTTTTAAAGAGTCTGCATTGATTAAATATTTTAAGTAAATACAAGCTGAATAATAGCATAAAAACATATTTGTTCTGCAAATATTTTTATAATAGCACTCCAATAATCTCACGAGAATTAGAATATAATTGAATGAGGAAATAAAACAACTTCTTTTATACCAATTCATACAAAATTTATAAATATTTGTCTTTTGTAATTACTGTCAGAAACAATACATAAGTCAACAATTAAAAAAAAATATACATATAATATATTGTATAGTGCCATAAACAATTTCATTATCAGAGTAACCACTAATATTGTATGTCACTGAGCATATTAGCGTCTACAATATCGCAACTTCTAGCATTAGATGGTGAAGGCTTCACAATGACCTAATTACGTTGCACTAAATCTGCCGGCAGTGCTAATGTTAATGCATTTTATATTGGTTCAATTGCGAGTAGCGACGGCGCGGTATGCGAGTCTCGTGATGTGTGGGCGATTCGTAGGAACATATTAGGGACATTCGGAATTAGCACGCACAGTTTTGTTGCAGTTGTCAGCTTAAATGACCTTCCATTGTCGAAGATTAAAAACGCGTTTGTACGTAAATGGATGTCATCCTAACGCATACTTCACTTGTAAATTGCACGTTTTGCTAATTTATTCCATCTATACATATAATAAAATGGTAACTAAGCCAAATCTGTACATTAAATATTTTTTGGAAAATCTTATTTAAATAGATATTATTATCGATACAGAGGCCGAATCTATAGTTTTTAGAATTTTCGTCTGTCTGTCTGTTACCGCAGATAAACCACTGGATGGATTTTGATGAAATTTGGTATGGTGATAGCTGGTTATCCGGGTCAACATGTAGGATGGACTTTTTACCGCGGGAAAATGTCTCATTTCTGAGAAAAAATACAAAACTGCAATGTAAGAGTATATTAATATGTAAAACCTAAGAATTTGGTTTTTGGTCATCTGAACGCGGGCGGAGCCGCGGGCAATGCTAGTTATTCATATGGTTAGTGATGACTGCATTTTTATATTGTTACAAGTATTTTCCCCATATTGAATTCGCGTCCAATCCTCACTGACTTCAGTTGGCGGAAAGGGTTTCCCGGTGTCCTTTGTCTATCTAACGTAATATCAATATTAAGTATTAATTTTGTATATCACTAATGCCTTTGTGGATGCTCATACTATAAATATTTGTAGATATCTATTTTCATTATTCGATTATTATAAGGTCAGCAAATAAAGTTTTTCTTTTTCAATGTTTCTCTTTTTTAAAATTGTACCTTTAGATCTCATATTAAAGTTTAACTGAACATGCAACACGCTTTATAACATGTTATTTTATGGGAAATACCTACATGTTAATGGATGTGAAGCTTTTGACTATAAATGTCACTTGTATATTATAAGACAAGTGAAATGTGTAAAATTTGACAACACCACACACATAACACCAAAAAACGTAAATAAGATCAGGTCATGCACATGAGCTGGTGCCGGCGGCAGGCGCGGGCGCAATGAAATCGTGCGTTTAGGCCACATGCCGCCGCCAAGTTCCATGGAAGGCGATGAATAACTCATTGTCCATCCGTCCGTCCGTCGTGACGCACGCTTCTCGGAAATAACGATGCAATGCAGAAAGTGACCGAGATACTTGACCCGCGAAATGCACAAATATGAAAGTGCATTTTCGCACGCCAAACAATAAAATCCGATGCTTTCCACAGACCCGCTAACTACCAGATGCATGTGAACTGTACTTAATTGCATCATAAATTGAAAGCTTAGATAGGTTTGTTATGTTGCAGGGAAATATTAAAGTAAATAACTTGAGATTATTAAGCACTAGATTGATTTATATCTTTATTATAACATATATGTATGTCTGTTATAATTATTGTGCTGTATCTCTTGTAGAGTGAACCCAGAAATCATAATCCCAAAATCTATACGAGTATAACCAAAACGAGCATTTACTATGTGCCGTTATAGCACCTGTAACATCCTGCCCTGTAAGTAATACTCACATAAATCGATTTTATCATTTCTTACACTTATTACAAATAATCCATGATTTTATTTTAGATGAAAATAAAAACCTTTAAAACCGTCGGTAGAATATCGGCTGATAATAAACACAATTCTTGTCATTTCGCATGAACATTCGATGACGTATAGTAAGTTTCCCACCAAATGCTAACAAATGTAGTCACAAAGTGCATCGTTGCAGTAATTAGGATGCGTCGTAGGTCCACTTCACGCATGTCGGCTTCGGCCACCAAACAGCTAAATATTCGCACACAACCCATTGTGATACCATTTTATGGTCTCGGCTCGCCTTTATACTTCTTACTTAGCATTCCAAATTAGTTTGCAAACGTTTTTTATACAGCTTTAATGTCATGTCATAGCAATAAAGTGGGAACGCGTTGGCAAAACTGAGTCAGGCTGCTACGATTGTTAACCTCATGTTAACGTTCAATGAGATATGTTTTACGTGCGACCAAGTTAGTGAACTTGTATTTCCTTTTCTGGACTGTTGTAATAATTAAATCGATGTTAATAACTAAAGACTACACAAGGTAATATACACTAAAATATGTTTCATATCTTAAATTAAATATTGTTATCTTTGTTACAGGTAAATCGGCCGTTAACAATGAAAAAAGAAGGCATTCAAACGCGAAACCGGAAATTGAGTAGTAAAAGTAAGAAAAAGAAGGGAGGAATGGGTATGGGTGGTGGAGGCGCATGTGCATTAGCCCTCGGCGGAGTCATGGGAGACATGATCAAACCTCTAGGAGATGCCACTAAAGGTTTTGGTGGTTCTGCTTTCCCTTCAGCAATGGATTTCGGTTAGTACCCATCTCTTCATTTTAAAGAAAACAACTGTACACAATACTTGTATTAGTGACGTTAATATAATCATATTATAGCCTCATTGCTCTAGTGGCTACTGTGTAGGGCTGCAGATTTGCAGATCCAGGGTTTGAGTCTCGAGTTGGGCCACGTATAGTTACTGGTTTTTTCTGTTAAGAAATCTCAGTAGTAGGCCGGAGTTGGAAAGAGGTGGTGTTACAACCTTCGTACCTCGGAGAGCAGGTAAATTTATCGTGTCAAATATGTTCTCATCGGAGTTTCATTTGTATTGAATTGTATTTGCGCACGCGCTTGTGCACTATATTGGACAGGAGGATATTATTATTATTATTATATGTTTTAATAGTGGGTTAATATTAGAACTTTTTGTTGTCTGCAGGTCAACATCAAGTAGGTCTAGTGCACCCTGCGGCAGCGCACATGTCGCACTGGTACGGCGCCCCCCATCAGGGCTTCGCGCCCCCTCCTACTTCACACAACCCCTATCATCACCACCATCTCGCGCAACTCAACTCTATGGTGAGTACACTATAATTATACTCATATTAGTAATAAGCCATACCTAAAACTTAAGAGTCATAAATAAGCGAGTTATGTAGAATATAGAAAGGATAATCGAGACATATTTAATGTTATAAATATTTATTTATACAGATATAATGTATGTATCTATATTAAAAATAAATCATTAATAAGAATAATATATGCGAATACATGAAAAAGTTGCTTGAGTACTTGCATTTATGTAACGACGTCCCTGATATTTCTCACAAACGGAATACTAATAACATGCTCTGTTGCAGACGGGTTGGAGGAGCGAGTACACGTGATAAGTCAATCAGGACGCAGAAAAAGGTGAAGATATAGGTACGTAACCTTCCGGAGCGACCTTGAAGCATCACAAATACATACCTACTGTGATTTCACTTTAGTATACCGATAGCAACACAAGCGACACATCACACTAATATATAAGACTGTGACAGAATTGATGTTTTAATACTAAAATACATCAAATTGATGAACATATCTCACTAAAACCACCAAGTTTTCACAGAACATCTTTTATATACCGTGATACGTTCCCGATTCGTTTCCTTTCGAGAACAATGGTTATCTAAAAATGACTCTAGAAATACATTTTAAGACAGACACATGGAATTTATTCGATTTCACATATTTATTTTGTTAGATGTATGCAAATATCGGACTGAAATGCATGAATTAACTTTTCTATTGTCGTTCTTTAGATGTGAGGTTATTTTACAAAAGGTATAAAGTATTATATCTAGGGTCGCTTCACACTTAACTATTATTACAATATAAAGTAAAAAATTTTTACAGTTTGTGTACGGCTTTTAAATATTTCCTAGTAGCTTGTTTTTATTTTGTATGGATTTAGAACTGAGTTTCTTGATGGTTCAGTGTGATGCGATTCTAAGATCGTTTTACAAGGTGAAGTAATTAGCGAAATTGTACAGTATTATAATATAAGTTAAGGTCGATTATTATGTCCGCTTAGATGATTTATATAAATATATAAGTAGATATCGTTCGTAAACAAATTGTGTATTTTGTACATATCTTATTAAGTTATATTCCGTTCCTGTATAGATGGTTTTATTTTTTTTAATTATATTTAATTTGAACTGTTCGGTTCGCTATAGGAATTGTGATGTGTTCAAAAATGATTCCAGATGTTTTTTTTTTTTGTAAATTCAATTCGTAGTGTTTATTAAAATGCAATAGTAATTTATATGCTAGTTATAATTCGTACGAGTTGTAAATAAATTACAGTAAAAATATTGTCAGTATGAGAAACCGTCGTTTGTGGATATCACTGGAGTTTCTTATGTTTGTTTGTCAACATCGGGTCACAGAATTGGGTTACAAATAATGTTTTCTGTAAATGTATTGATTTGTCATAAATATTACAAGGGTATTTTGTATTGCTGTCTGTACTTTTATAAAAATAAGTATTGTGTGGCCATAAATTAATGACGGAACGATGTTTTTGCGGTGATCCATAATAAAAAACCTAGTTGTCTTACAAATAACATAAACATTGAATGATCCCTCGAAAACGTCGTTTCCAACTCAAAAGTATGTGTAAATATAAAAAATGTAAATGACATTAGAGAATAAAACTGTCAAAATATGAAATAATAAAATGTAAATTAGCGATCACAACAGAGCCTGTAATGATATCCCGTACCTAAAGTTTTTAGTTTTTAAAACAAACATTGTGAAGTTGTGTATTTTAAATAAAATTGCGAATAAATTATCAATACTTATTGATACTTCAATAAGGCTTTTTATTAAATCCAAATAACAAACAAGTTCTCGTGAGACTAAGTAACTAACACCGTTTCCAAAAATGTTCTTCAAATTGAATACTTTAAATTTGTATTTTCGAATACAAAAGCGATATAACACATGAAAAAGTGATAAAATTTAGGCGATGGCTATTTGAATATATCAAAACAAAGTAAGCTATATAAATTCATCTTGATAGGTCATCACTTATCCAGTCCAATGGGCGATACATCCCATCGCATTTCCATTGACTGAATTAAATTAGAGTCCGCTTCAGTTGACCGTCCTCTATCTTGCCTTCCATAAGTCACTGGATCAATTCCGCCATTCCGCAGAAAAAGGCCAAAACTTGCTTATCTCGCGGTAAATTGAAAATGCAGCCGGCCGTGTAATTGTGACGCAACGGGGCCGTTGCAAGCGGCATATGGACCTATTCAATTTTAATCGCATTTCAGAAGAAAGGACATCGCATAATGCACTTATAAAATGCTTCCCGAACCGATTTGCCTTAGTTAATGTTGGTTTTATTTGCGGCTTCGAACGGATTTTAAGGGTGTTTTGTTATATACAATTACTGTTTGCGATTGGTCTTTTTAGTGTTTTGATAGTTTGTAAGCGTGTCCGCTTCAGTGAGTGCGGTTTCTACGATTCCAGCTGGGGATTTCTTTTAGACGTTTTTAATCTGTGAATCTTTCCATATATGGATTTCATTTAATTTATTCACACAGAGATTATAGCTTTATATACTCCAACCACGTAAATTATATTTGTTTATTGTTACAATAAATCGAACATATAATAAAACTTATTATTAAATCTAAATTCATGTAAGTTATTGGTTAATTGCTTGAGTTTAAGTACTTATTATCTATCCTCCATTACTTACAAGCTCAGTGTAGAGTTAGCAACGATGATATAAATTATTATCAATCCCTAACATTATAACTGACGGGGACAAAAAATATTAAGTACGAATAAAAAATAAACAAAAGGAATGATATGCCTTTCAAAAAATGTCGCGTTTTATTTTAAGCGGGACTTGAGACAACCGCATAAGTCACTACGTACCGGCCGGTGATATATGCGGCACTAGCGCGGGAAAAAATGTCGCGCAACAAAAAGCGCGCCATCACTCCCTGCGATTTATTGCGTGTGGCAACACTGCGGAATATTCGAGGCTTACAACACTGGCCGCATATTCTTACACCTAACCGAGAACGCGTACCCCCTGATGTGACGGAACTTCGCACTTCACTAAATTACGACTGTAAAACTGTTATATTTCCTTACAACAAAGGTTTCTCTGCATATTCGATCGTGTAACTCGAGTCTAAATTGAATTAAGATAAGAAAATTGAAAAATACTGAAGATCGAACGAAGAGTATAAGCAATAAGTTATAATACAGCCACGATCGCGACATATACACGTTTCAACGCAGGCAATAAATGAGAATTACTAAAAGATTTTCTTCGCAACTCTATCTGATGGTGCCAGCATTATAAATCTGTAGTAGCCAATATCCACTTTGATTCAAAAGTGTCGGTTAATGGCGTCACAAATCCCTTTAGAAGTCAGTCATAGCGAGCAGTGGGCTGTGAGTAAAGAATAGTCTCCGCCCCAATGCCCGCAACTATCCGTCTGATCCGGGAATCAATCTTCGACTTACCCGGACTTATCTCACTGACCCCGCGCCACACGAGTGTCAAGACATATTTGACTTGCTCCTCAATTTTATAGCACAATTCTTTATTTTAATAAGATGTCGTAAAATATATAGCTTTGTAAAAAGGAAAGAGTAACACTTATGTATAGTAGGTATCACTTTGCTGAAATATTAGCTATTAGTTATGGCATAGTCAGCTAAGGATCACAGGTTTGATTCCTATAACAATTGAATTGATGTAATGGCGAAATAAATGTTTATTTATTTGTGAATTTAACATAATTGGTGGCGACAGGTATCGCCACCCAGTATGCTGCAGAGTAGATTGTTAGAAAAAATCTAAGTGTTATGAGGAAGCTAAAAAGACAAAAGAAATTTCAACGTATTATTTACCTACAGCATCATTATAGAAAAATATGTAGGTATGTTTATCATATGTAGAGATCATAAATAAAACAATAAACACTGTGTGGAATATCTCTTTAAATACTTATACAATACATATAATACAAAAAGAATATTTGCGAAACCAAAATAGTTTCACAACTTCTGTCTGCTTATACGCACTATTTGATATTGGTATGAATTTCAATGGTTATTTTAATGTACACACGTAATCTATACACATAGAGATATAGAGGTCGAATGTCTGTAATAGAAAAAAAAATGCTACAGACCGAGTCAGGGGGATGTAAGGAAAGAAATAGAACAAATCCAGATTTTTTCAATTTTTTGTTTCTCTGTCTGCTTGTCTGTTTGTACGGGCTAATTTCCGCAATTGTTGAACCAATTTAAATGAAATTTTGCATGGTTATACTTTATATCAACCCTGTCAACATTTTAAATACTTTTCATCCCGGAAAATTAAAGAGTTCCCGTGGGATAGTTAAAAATACTATAGTAACTTATTCAGCTTAGTACACAAAAACTACTGATTGGTTCTCAATGAGACCTTACAATAATATAGTTCATACATCAGAATAACAAAAAGGGTACTTTTTATACCGGAAAAATGTAGAGTTCCCGTGGCATAGATTTATTTTTGTTTGTCAAACCCGAGCGAAGCGAGGGTGAGCCGCTAGTTTAATTTAAAAACAAATATGGTAGATAACAGAGTAAGTTTCTGTTTTATGGAATTGTTTCTGGTGATCATAGCTAAGGACAAATTGAAAATATACGTAGAATGCAGCCCATGTAATTCTTATGTACTAAGCATTAATCACAATAGGTATATTTTATCAATTTACTTCAGGTATTTGATTCAAATAAGTATACACACTTGCCAAGACTTCTTCGATGATGATGACGATGATACAAAACTAATTTTATAATATTTTCTTAATTTTTTTTTTCATAATAAATTTTCTCTACAAAGATGATGTTTTGCGAAATAATGTTTGTATTAAAATGTACGTAACATTGCTATATTTCACATATATGCAAAATGTGCTTTCTAAATTAACTTAAAAAGAAGTAATAATAGTAGTAAGTGATTAAAAGGTGAATATGTGACCTAATTATTTATTTATTATATTTTTTAATAAACGAATAATTTATCTAGCCAAATATGGTGTAGTTCAATCAAATATTATGTAAAAAAAATTTGCAATATACATAATATATTACATAGGTATATTTAAGGTATTCACAGTTGAAATTTAAGTTCTCGTTTAAGGAAAATTACAACATTCCGTGGGTTAAATATTACATAATTTTACATAATTACAAAAAAAAAACAATTACAATAAGTAGGATATATCATCACCCAAAATCTTACCTATTACATACAGCCAACACAACTTCTCAGACTTTGTCCGTCATTGTTACTTTTCAAATGTTCTCTCATTAATAATAATTATTGTTTCATCAAATTTTTTAGGTAACAAACTTGTTATAACTTATTCAAGTTAGAATCCGATAAAATTTTATTAATATTACTTTCTTATCTAAGTAATTAGTTGGTGATTGGTAGAACAGTGTTAAAATAACTGACTAATTTTAAGAATTTTCTTCCTACATTTAGATTTGCGTGGCTCCAAGGTTTAAATAAAACTAAACAAGCACAAAGTTTTTATACAAAAACAAAAACAAATCTATCCTACTGGAACCGTACATTTTCCGGGATAAAAAGTAGCCTATTTTTTATTCTGATGTGTGAACTATATTATTGTAAAGTTTTATCAAAATCCAATCAATAGTTTTTGTGTACTAAGCTGTATAAGTTACTATAGTTTTTTAACTACCCTACAGGAACTAACTTTTCATTCCGGAAAATGATTTCCGGAATGAAAAGTATCTAAGATGTTCACCGGGGATATAAGGTACCACCATACAAAATTTCCTTTAAATCGGTCTAATAGATTCGGAGATTAGCCTGTACAAATAGAGAAACAGACAGAGAAACAAAAAAAAAACAGAAAAAAATGTTTTATTTCTCTTCTTACATCCATCCCCCTGACTCGGTTTTTAGCGTTTTATTCTATGTACAGACATTTGAAATCTACAGTTTTATTATATGTATAGATATGTACCTAAAGTAATATATTAAAAGTACATTTAAATATCTAAGACCATAGTTACATTCGTGTACAGCATTCTATTACCATAATAATTATATTTATAGGAACATAAGTTGGCACTTAAAGTTTCTGTACTATCTAAATGTATGGCTTTTAGAAACACTGAGTGTTTACAGTTCAAGGCTTAGGTTTGACGTAGGTTTATATAAGAGTACCTTCTGTTTGTGACTTACCTTAGTTAATATATTTTCAAGGAGTTGGCATCTAATACATTATTAAGTTAATAGTTCAAGTAGATAAATAATAAAAATATTCATATAACTTTAATTATTATACTTTTTATATAAAGACTTGATTGAGAAGCAAGTATAAATTGATTTTTTGGCTGTTACCTGATCTACACAGAGTCTAATTATATATATTGTTAGTAGTGACATCGGTATATATGACGTGGTTTTAATAGCTAGAGCTCACACGACACTTCGTCATGAGATGAGAGAAGTTAATGGATTTTTATTAAGCAACTAGCACTGCCCACAGCTCCGCCCGCGTTCAGATGACCAAAAGCCAAATTCTTAGGTTTTACATATTAGTATAGATACTCTTACATTGCAGTTTTTGTATTTTTTCTCAGAAATGAGATATTTTCCCGCGGTAAAAACTACCTAACTACCTAAAAAAATTACCTAATTAAAAACCAGCTACCATCATACCAAATTTCATCTAAATCCCTCCAGTGGTTTTTCCGTGATGCGGTAATAGACAGACAGACAAAAAAAATATTCTAAAAATTATAGATTCGGCCTCTGTATTGATAATAATATCTATTTCAATAAGATTTTCCAAAAAATATTTAATGTACAGATTCGGCTTAGTTACAATTTTATTATATGTATAATTTTTATAAGTAGTCTGAATTAAAGTTAAAAACCGATGTTACTATTCCTCGGGGAAATTGCTTCTGATCTCTTTTGGTTGCAATAGACGTGTCTTCTGCACTACACAATAAGCGTATATTATAACTAGGGCATTTGATACTCAAAACATTGGTTGGTTAGTGACTGAAAGTCGACCAGGAAGGTAAAATCATTATCAACTTTTACTTTTAAATATAAATTATATTGATATTTAAAAATATTAATACTATTGATATTTAAAAATATATTCTTATGATTTTCTTTAAACGTATTTCACTTAACAGCTAGTAACCGTCATATTTACTTTAAGAAGGCTACAATATTTTAAGATATGAATATCTAATAGGTAAATATGTATTTTACGTATCTTTATATACATACCTATTAGATTTGCCTTGCATCGGCTGGCAACGACTTCGAAAATATCTGATTAGATATGAAAATTTGTTCTAAATGAAAACCTCCGTTTAGTTATTTTTTACATTTTATTGCCTGGAAGTCGGTTATATTTTAATTTTTTTAAAGTTTTTATAAAAAGAAATAATTAAATTGAAATAAAACAAATATTTAAGGGGGGCTCCCATACAACAAACGTGACGAATGGTACGGAACCCTATGCGTGAGTCCGACTCGCACTTGGCCGATTTTTTTATAAAACATTTAATAGTCCCTAAATATTAAAATATATATAATTATTAGTGTCCGACCGAAGCTTCGGCTTCGGCTTCGGCTTCGGCCATCTTCGGCCAAAAAATCCACCTTCGGCGAAACATTCGGCTTCGGCCCGAAACCCGGCCGAAGCCGAAGGTTTCGCCGAAGGTCCGAGCGACCGTCGAGATTGAACGAACTGTTACGAAAGTCATGAGGCGGCGGGGAGTCACTGTCAAAATATCACATTGCATGCATCAAAACAAGTTCGTACGTGTATTTAAACGAGTGTTTTTGAGAGAGAAGGTTAAGTACAAATATGCTTAGTAAAATAGAATATTATATTATTCTTATAACTTGTTGTTTGCAAAACAGTCATTACCTCATTAGTTCTATTGTTATTGTTACATTTATTTTGAAATTTCTAATATTTTCTAAACTGTGCATTTAATTGACCAACATTTAATTATTTACTAAGAAGTTAGTGTTTGTTTATTTAATTTATTAGTCTAGTTTTGGTCTAGTCGAGTAAAACAAAGACTGATTGGTCTAATTGTAATTTGTGAATTACATAATAAAGAAATGATTATTTTTTACCAGTAGGTAAATCACAAAATCACAAACTTTTATTTATCTCTAAACCAACCATCTCTATGATATATCATCAACTTCTATATGAGACAGTCAATATAAACCTTCAATATTGAGGTTATTTGAGGTATTGATACAAAATTAATTACTGAGTGCTGAGAGAATATAAACCTTCGGCTTCGGCTTCGGCTTCGGCCGAAGGTTGTGGCGATAGCCGATTAATCGGCTACGGCCAAAAATAGACCTTCAGTCGGACACTAATAATTATTAACAATAATTTTCTTATATTTAGCATACTATATACCATATGTGACTTACGGTTTGGATGTTTCATACTTCTCCACTTGTCCAAATATTCAAGTCTGAAAACTAGAAAACCAATAAAGGACTCTGTATTATTCTCGGCTTAAAAAAATTACACATTGAAAATTATTAGTTGCAAAATTATTTCATATAAAATTTAATTTTAGCGTCTCACTATTGGGTATCTACCCTCTCTCTTGTAAAGACGATCAGGCCACAATTCACACTGTTGGCTGGTTGACAGAATCCACATGTCCTACGAAAACTAGTTAAGTTCTTTCATCTATTCAGGTTTCCTTCATCGTAAGCCAAGTGGTTATCGTGTTGAAAATGATTCGCACCTGAAAATATCAAAAGGGATTGAACCCGCTTAACTTGGTTTTCCAAGCAAGCACGCTACCACTAGGCTACTACTACTTTACTGCTAGTACACTTAAGTATACCAAATGTTTAAATTACTTCAAGGTTTATGAGATAACAATTTTTACAGAACATACAGACTTTAGCCTACAGTAATTAAAACCAATCACTACATAAAAAAATAGAGAAATGTTATTTATTACTTGTAATTTATTATACTTTAAAAAGACATCATCATTAATTACTAGATTACTAATTAATATTATTTATCTTTAATCCTCTAAGAAGTTAGTGTTATTGATATCTTGCAGTGAATAAAGTCTAAAGATGATAAGAATAATTTGCCATTTTTATAGTATCTATTATTAGTCACGCCTTTAATCATTGTGTAATATGACTCAGTATTTTTGAAGTATTTGGAAAATTTTAACATCAATTACATTTATCCTAACAGCTTGTTTTGCTAATTTGTATCTATACATATAATACACATTAAATATTTTTTGGAAAATCTTATTGAAATGAACATTATTATCGATACAGAGGCCGAATATATAGTTTTTAGAATTTTTGTCTGTCTGTCTGTCTGTCTGTTACCGCATCATGGAAAAACCGCAGGAGGGATTTTGATGAAATTTGGTATGGTGATAGCTGGTTATCCGGGTCAACATATAGGATACTTTTTATCGCGGAAAAATATCTCATTTCTGAGAAAAATACAAAAACTGCATTGTAAGAGTATACTAATATGTAAAACCTAAGAATTTGGCTTTGGGTCACCTGAAAGACTTATTTTGTTCTATGAGTGCAGAAATGACTATTATATATGAAAATGCAAAATAATTCTTGTCATTATAAGGTTTTATTTACTGCAAGACATCACTCATACATTGTATAGAATTAAAGATAAACATAAATTATTAATTTGCAATCACATAATGTTGTTTTTATTATTTTTATTCCTCATATATCTTCATCAGTGATAGATTTTATTAATTGCAGTTATCTTAAAAGGCTTACTTTATATCAGCTATTAAAATTATAATCTCGTAAAATAATTTAAATATTCATTAAACTAAACTCTCACGATTTTAATGTATAGTATTTTTTATACCGATAATTTTTATATAGATAATGATTCTCCGATCTTTACTTCTTAGGCTGGATCGTGAAGGCATTGAACCAGCGGTATTAAATAATAGTAATAACTAATAGGTATCCTGCAGGCCGATTTAAGTCACTGTGGCCAATCCCGCTAAGACTAGCCATGCAGGATAGGTTGTAGTGTATGCGCGTTAATATAACTTTAAATGCTCTTTGAGGTACGAGGGTATTAAATCTCGAACTTTCCACTTCTTCTTGGCTTCAGCTACTACACTTGGCCTGACCCGGAACTCGAAACTAGGACCTGGAGGTCTTAGGACTCCTTCTGGTTTGCAAGATCTGCGGCTGTATATACTAGCAGCTAGACCAATGAGGGATTTGGCAATAAGGGTAGATAAGAGGCAGTATTAACACTTTAGATAGTACCAGTTGAACATATCACAGTCATCTATACTAATATTATAAAGAGGTAAAGTTTGTGAATTGTGACCTTGTGACGTTGTAGGGGGTAATCTCTGGATCTACTGAACCGATTTAGATGAAATTTGGTAAGAAGATAGTTTGAGACCCGAGGAAGGACATAGGATACCTTGCCTACGATTTTTATCCCGGAAATTATCCCTTAAGAGGGTGAAAATGGGGATGAATGGGGAATCAACCTAAGGACGAACCCGAGCGAAGCGAGGGTAATTCGCTACTTTATAATAAAGAAATAATATAATTTAAAAAAACTGATCATTTTGAAAAATAATTGATGAATAAAAAAATGAAGAACTCTTTCTTTATTGCTTTATGAGGTAATATTTTCTCATAACATTTCCGTTTACACAAAGATAAAGAATACACCATCGAAAGCCGCCAAAATTCTCATTCACATGATGTAATTCCTGACATATTTATACTTAGCTCATGACAACAAAGTGTGCCAGTATTGAGTGTCCGTAACTTAATAGCGCTGGATACACCTGCCCTCCCTCGCATTAATATTATAATGTATACGAAGAAAACGACCCTTAATGCATTCGGCAGACGAACGACTTGTAATTATAATTTGGTGCAAACGTATTGAATTTTTAAGTCATATATTGGGGTAAATAATCTTTTTGTTCGAGTAAAAGTATGCTAATTATGAACCGCGGTAACGGACTTTCGGAGGTCCGGTCTGGGCAGGTGACCTGATAAAAAGCGTCGGAATTTCGATACAGGAACACGACAATGTTATTAATTAATTGTCATTTGTACAACATCTTTGACGTTGAAATGTGTTCGTTCAAAAATATTTCATTCACTCAGCGATCGATCATATATTTTCGTTTGATAAATTATATAGAAATAACTGTAATAAGTGCAGTGTATATGATTTTTTTTTAATTATAAAAATGCATCTGCACATATATGTCTTTATATTTGCTAGTAACACGAAGAGAGTTGGCAATAATGTAAACAATTTTTTTTTAAATAGAATTTTACTCTTTTAAAATAAATATAATTCATATGTTTTAGAGACAGGATATATTTTATTTATGTAAAGTATTTTTACAAAGGCACGCTAGTAATCGATTTAATAAATAGCTGCGATAATAGGGACTTAAAATATATATAGAGCCTTTAATTGGAGCAGTAATAGGAAGGTGGTAGTTATATACTCAATATACTCGTTAAAAGTTACTTATACGATTAGGATGAGTTTTTATAGATATAAGGTGTTTATCACAATACTTTTATGATATAAATCCAAAAGTCTTTTTTTTTCAAAATTAATACTCTGAATCTAATTAATTTTTTTTTCACTTGAACATAAAAATGGTATCACAATAAAACTAAATTTTAAATAAATGTTATGTACAAATAAAAGCTATATAAAATAGCTCTATTCAAATTTTCTGATTATCTAATATATATTAAAATTCAGTAACTTACCTTTTAAAATATGAAAATTCAATAAATTAAATCAAAATAATTCTATTAATATTTCTCTAAATAGAACAGAAACCAAAAACAATCTTATCCATGATTCATAAATTTTAATTAAAAAATATGATTATAACATACATATGTAGGTAAGTTAACACTTGCCGGGGCGCCGTAGTAGTTATGCGCAAGCGATCCTGCGGCGTCCCACTAAGGCGGGGGGAAGGGATGTCGGGTTTTAGTGGGTAGTACCGGCTCTTCTAGCCGGTGAGCCCCACATAACCACCTGGGGGATCAGGTGGTATGCGTAAATGCATTTCCCGACAATAAAAAAAAAAAAAAAAAAAAAAGGTAAGTTAACACTTGAAACAGAAATAAAGAGATAATTAAATTATAATATTATCGAGCTCTATATTTTTTTATTTATAATAATATATTTATAATACCTTAATACTATAATTATCCCAGAAAAAAAATTAATCGTTTTCAATTACAAATTCCTAAATATTTTTTTATTTATAATCTACCTTAATACTATAATTATCCCAGAAAAAATTTAATCGTTTTCAATTACAAATTCCTAAATATTTATAAAGTGTTAAAACTACTAATTGCAAATCCCCATTCTATTTTTTAACGTTATAAGATTATAAGGAACAAAAGCACCTGCTTTAGCCGAACCGCTGAAGCAAACGGAAGTTTAGACGTACACCTTTTACAACGGGCACACTAATTACAATTCTTGACTTGTTTTCTGGATTGATTTGAGTTGACAATTTTTACTTTTTTTGTATTAAATATGTGTTTTATATTCGTATGTTGAAATTTTTAAGATATGAAATTGTTATTGAATTTAGTATTTTACTTTGTAATTACTAAAAACGAAATTCGCGAAAAAATCCGAAAAGATAGTTTTATTTAAAATGTCAAGTATTCGCGTAAATCTAAGAAAGTATTACTAAAAACGATTTCGTGGGCTTAATTTTAAAGTATATATATGTTAATTAGAAGACTCTGCCAGTCGAATAAGTGGACAGAAAGAAGATAATAGAGTCCAACCAACACTGGTTTATTATCCAGCTATGAAGAGACATAGCGATGATAATTTCACATAATCTATTCAATTCAATTCTTTGTTATTTGGCTTTTAAGCGTTCCAGTTGAACCCAAAGACAAATTATCTATACAGATAACTAAAATTGAAGTGTTTGTTTGTAATATCAAAATGACAGCTTTTCACTAAATAAATATGAAATTATCTACGGTACTTATAAGAAAAAACACAATTTTTAAAAATTTTGTTTGTCTCTCTGTTAGTTCCGGCTAATCTCCGAAACGACTGGACCGATTTTGATGGGACTTTCACTGGCAGATAGCTGATGTTATAACTTATAAGGAGAAAGTTATTAATAAATAATAATTCAATATCGAATGTTGAATCCTTCTCCGTCTTCTTTTCTTTTATAATGGTATATTTAAATTTATCATGAATGGGTGCAACAACAAGTGAACTTTATAATGTTTAAACCGGCCAATCTCGTCATTATTAAAGAATAATTTATTTTTTGTGACACAATCTTTTCTAATATTTTGATTTGCAATTTGTAAAGGTTGTTAAAGCTTTATAAGTTCAACCATAACTACTGAGGTCGTACTAGATGTATGAGTCAGTTAGTGAATAATAAAGCATCATTTTCACTTTATAGGGAACTAGCATTGCCCGCGGCTCCGCCCGCCTTCAGATGACCAAAAACCAAATTCTTAGGTTTTACATATTAGTATACTCTTACATTGCAGTTTTTGTATTTTTTTCAGAAATGAGACATTTTCCCGCGGTAAAAAGTCCTCTATATTGACCCGGATACCAAATTTCAACAAAATCCCTCCAGTGGTTTTTCTATGATGCGGTAACAAATAGACAGGCAGACAGACAAACAAAAATTCTAAAAACTATAGATTCGGCCTTTGTATCGATAATAATGGTTATTTTAATAAGGTTTTCCAAAAAATATTTAATGTACAGATTCGGCTTAGTTACAATTTTATTATACGTAGGTATAGATTCTATTTCTAAGTACCTATAATAATATTAGCAAAGAATTATCGTAGCTTATCACATACGTATTCAATATGGTATCTCCAGTTAAACTTGGTGTCTATCAGCAGACCGAGGCCTTTACTATTTCTCTTACTGGGCAGTTATTTTCCTACTGTTATGCAAACAACCATGTTCATGGGCAACAAGCGTGGAAGATATGGTAAGCTGATGCGGTGACTTAATGATTAATAATTTAGTTTTGTTTGAGTTGAGCACTACTCTTGTATTATGACACCATTAAATTAAAAACCATCAAAATTCGTGTTTCATTTTACCAGAATGTAAATTTAAAAAAAAATATATGTTATCAAGGAATAGTCTGTCAATATTTTAAAACAGACAAAACGTTAAGTATATTATATGGTATTACCATCATCTTAATTTAGTAGTAAAAAGTTTTAAATATATTATGTTTATATATGATTTTTGTATTAGTTATTAATAGATTTTATCAAGCTACAAAAATCATAAAGCTTTCAATTGTGTTTCAATCCCGGAAGAGATTTTCTTATAGAAATAATATACGCTTTGAATAATACTTTATCACTGTATCCTTTTAATATATTAAAGACTAATTTGTTATAATTAGAAAAGAGGCCATTATGTCGATGTCATTACTTCGAGCTTACTTGAGTACTCACTTATAAACGGACTTTGTTGAAATTCTACCTCTTATTGGAATCACCTTATATACTGGAGGTATTGGGTTTGATTTTCGAATAGGAGATATTCGTCATACTTAATTTGCATTCAAATTTTCAAGAGAAAAGTCATACAAGCAAACGTAAAATACAAAAATAAG
Source organism: Brenthis hecate (assembly GCA_951806755.1). NCBI lineage: Eukaryota > Metazoa > Arthropoda > Insecta > Lepidoptera > Nymphalidae > Brenthis > Brenthis hecate. The sequence goes on from OX638269.1 coordinate 3,219,211, forward strand.
ATTTTATTCTATGAGTTTTAACCTAAAATCTAGGCTTCGCTCGCGTATTCATACATATTTTTATTTAGTCGGTAACTACAAAAAATAATGTCTTTTTATGGATGTGCACTCACTACTCAGTAGATAGGTATCTAAGTACGCGCAGCTTAATTTTAACCCTTACATCTACTTAGACAATTAAAGTAAAATTCAGCTTTATTTTATTTATACGTCATTATTATTAACGGTAATAAATATTTAACCTCTTTATTTTCTTACAGAAAAACAACATGTTGTTGTAACACACAAACGGGAACAAAAACATATTTAATTATGCATCCCATTTTAATATATTTTTAAATAACCTTTTCAAAATTATATTATCCTTTAAAATAAAAGAATCATTTTTATAATAAACTTTCGGTTATTATTAATGTTAAAAGAACAAAATAATAAAAACCTAATTTTTTTTAAGAACCACCAAGGCTATCTTAAATTACCAGAATTTTGGTCAAAGTTGTATACATTTTTTCTAGTTACTATTAGGTACACTTGTATTATATTATACTAATATATAACATTGAATTGATTGAAGAACTTTTTTGTTTTAACACACTAATGGATGGTGCGATTTAAAAAAAAAATCTTTTTGGCAGATTTATTGAGGAAGGTTTATAGACTTACATTGTGATGTACTACAACCTGCAAAAGCTTTTATTCTACCAAATTTGAAAACGCAGGAGGAACCACGAGAAAACGTTAGTTTAATAATAATTACTTAAAGGGTTCCAGTGTAAAATAATATAACGAGGTTTAAGCAGAATCTATCAATCAAGTTGCGGTTATGTGAGACATGCACTCTAACAAACACCTGCCTTCCACAAAATGCTTAAAGCCGCATCGAAGCTATTTATGTTATTAGTAGATTAAACAGATTATAACAAACTTAACTTCTTGTGCAAAAATATTCCTATCAGGGGCTAGTATTAAACCTTTTCTAAAGCGTGCTATATGAATATTCTCGCACATTTATACGGCCGTAGTTTTCTGTACTGGATTAAAGAGTATAATATAATAAATATATACAATATAGTATAATAAATTTTGTTAATGCAAACAATAACGTCAAGCCATTGCTCCGTTCTGACGTGAAATAAGGACACACATAAAAAAAGGGCAGTGGTAAAAGGCCGTGGTAGCCCAGCTGCAATGCGCTCGATTGGAAAACCAAGTGAAGCGGGTTCAAACCCGGGTCTCGCACCTCTGGTATTTCAATGTGCGATTCATTTTCAGTATAATTACATGCCTCATGGTGAAGGAAAATATCGTAAGGTATGTCTAAGAAAATTTAAGTAGTTTTCGAAAGCCATTAAACTTTTCGCTAGCGTGGTTGACTATAGCCTAATCCCCCTGATGAGGCTCGTGTCTAGCATTGGGATGACAAAAACACTGTAAGAAACTTTTTTTCGTGTTAATACTATTATCAAGTATAGTAAAGGTTACATAGGTTGGGATTTAAAATGAATTTGAAGGGAATTTATCATATTCTTAATATTAAGCGAAAATTTGCGAGTGTTTTTGTTACTTCATAAGTCTGTAGCAGCTCCATGGTTTGAATGTAATTGGGTATGGGTTTAGTTTATATATTGGATTAAAACTCTACCTTATCGATAATTACCACTTGACCGAAGTCACGTGCAAAAAGTTCGTTCACGTTCATGGAAATCAAACGTGGGACCTCCAACAAAATAGGCAGTGCCAGTCAAAGATTTATCCCTCAACACCACGACGACTGGTTTAATAAAACGTCCATTAACAAACGGAATCGATGTAGAACTGTACACAATTCACTTCGTGTGGAAGGTAACAACACCTGTTCGGGAATAAGTATACAGTTTAAAGCCTCTAAATTAATCAAATCATTATTAATTTCATTAGTTTTATTAAGTTTATTCGGTGATTCTTATCCTCTTTAAATGGTAGGTATACAATTTCAAAACTGGTGGAAGTTGTTTTTTGTTCCATAACGAATGTACATTACACCTCCTACTATTCTGGTCAAAACGAAACCTTGGTTTACAAATTATTTTTGTTACACGCAATAAATACTATTAATAACATTTTATTAGATATTTATAAAAAAATATACTTTTAAATAATATTATTTAAAGTATGTAAGAAAAAAATATACAAGTTTAAGCTGTAGTTATGTGAAATAAAATATATCTCTTATTTTGCAAGGTTCCGAGAAATGAACGGTGAGTCCGTCAGTTCATCTAAGGTTAACTGTCAAAGCGCTGCGCACGCGCCTCTGCACCTAAAAGAAGTTATACAGGACGAACTTGTTAAAATATAGATGTTAATATATTTTAATGTATATATTATTTAAAGTAAATATTATTTACTTAAAATTATTTTTTCAATATAATCTATATTATGGATAGGGTATAAAAAAAGGTTCAATAAGAAATATAACCTTTCCATAATTTTTTTTAAAATTAAAAATGACATGTCGAATTTAAACATAGCAAGGTTTAATTTAGTATGCAATGATACCACTTGTATGTAAATATAAATGTATTTATGTAGAGTGGTCATTTTCTACACAGTATTTGTATTCGTCAGAATAGATATTTGTTTGCATTATGAGTGTAAAAAATCTTTCCCTATTTTCCATTCTGTGTGACATTGGCAAAGTAAAATGTGCTCAACTGGCACGCTTTGAAACCATTAACAAGAAAATTGAATTGAAATAAAAACTTTTTCCAGAATCGAACTAGTGACCTCCGACATTGTTATTGTATCAAAAAATTTAACACTTGTTATTTTAGAAATACATTTTTTTTGGTATTTTAGAAATACAAGTATTGTTTTGCAAATATTCTACCAGCAGTTCAAAAAAAAAAATGAACCCTGAAAAGAAATGCCAAAAGAAACTTTGCGGTACTGTAGTTATTATTTTAAGTACCTACATATTGACAAATTATTTTACTATAACATATTTTTAACAAGAAATAACGAATACAATGTAAATTTTATTTTCCCATTTGTCTCTACTGTGGTACAAAATAAAATATAATAGCAGATGTTAGATTACAGAAACCGGATAATGTAAGTCATAGTAATTCGTAACTACGTCAGATTTAATAGCACCTAAAAAACTTATTATAACTTATTAAGGTATGACCTATATAAATATTAGAAGCTAGTTGACGCTACCGTTTATACTCGCGTGAACATTCATAAGCTTATGAGTATATGTTACTCCGAGAGATAACATATTTATATATATTTCGAATTTTATTGGAACCCGATAAGCTTTTACAGTATGAAAAAGAAACAGTTATACAAAAAAATCTGACTTAAAAGCTTTCATAACTATATTATATACATACAGGCAGTGGTAGGTACCTACTCCATTGGTAACGCCGAGTACGTGCTTGGGAAACGGATTGAAGCGGGTTTAAATCCCGGGTCTCGCACCTCTGATATTTTCATGTGCGAATCATTTTCAACATGATTATCATGTCTTACAGTGAAGGAAAACATTGTGAGGAAACCTGCATGTCTGTGAGAGCCTAGTAAGTTTTTTGAAAGACATGTACAGTCGGCCAATTCGGAGTTGGCCAACGTGGTGGGCATGATCCACCATAAATAATATACGTACACATACTGATTGTTATAAATTGGTTTGATAGTATAATAGCGCTGTACCATTTACCCATCTAAATTCATTTTTTCTTTATCTATAAAAGGAGGAGCCTTATACAACATTTGAGGAATATCCATTCTTACTCCCTTCTGTACTCTTAGGCATTTTAGAAGAAATTATTGAATTTTTGACTCCTACAATGAAAAGTTAAAATGGGAAGATAACGTGTTCTAAAGGACTAGTTGATAGTTCAAGCTCTACGTTCTAAGAATTGAATTTTGATTTTTAACACTTGTTAAGGGAAATGAAGAATTGCTTGGTATAAATTGATATTATAAATTTATATGTTGGAAGCATAAGTTCCCAAGCATCATAATTAATTGTATGAAATATCAACACAGTGTACTTATTTTGATTATCATTAACAAGTATTTTGAGATAAATAACTAGTTTTTTATAAACTTATAAATAATAAATATTTTTTTTATAAAATAAGATTTATAATTAAACATAGAAATAATAATATAACTTATATAAACTTTTATTTCCTTAGAATAAACTAAACTAAAAAAAGAAATTAAAACAAAATCTCTATTATTTATGGTTTTGATTCACAAATATAGACAATACATTTTGCATACAGTACAATGAATTATTATTATATTATAGTCCTTGAGTGAGCACCTTGTTAAGCAAACACACCTGATCGGACTGCACCTTGCTCCGAGCGTGAGCTACACCTGTCTGTCATCCTCCTTTATTTTGTGGCCTATCTGTTCCCTCTAGATTTTTAATATTATTCTATTAAACATATATTATAAATATATATGTGTAAATCTTATTGTAAATCTATATCTATACAAATAAATAAAATTCAAATGTTTGTTTGTCATGTAAAAATAAGAGTTTTTTTTCTAAATAGATAATATTTTCCATATTATTCCATATTGTATACAATAGATACTTTAAAGAAAAAACAATTTTTAAAATATATGTCATGCTGTCATCTGTCTGCTCCACTTTATCTCCGAAGCGGCTGGACACACTTTGATGGGACTTTCACTGACAAATAGCTGATGTTATAAAGAGTAATATAGGATAATTTTATATTTGGAAAAGAATCAGGGTTCCGCGTAAAAAAAAACCTATGAAATTGTTGGACGCACCCAAGCGAAGCGACGTTTAGTCTCTAGTAAATAACTTAAGTCATATTACATTTCAAAATTGATATAAAATGTCGCTTTCAGTTTTAATGTGTTTAGTTCGTAAATGTAGACGTATTTAATAGTTTATAAATATAACATTAAAATATTGATCTATAAACTTGCAAGCTCTACTTTAGGTCTTTATCTCTACATCAATCTAATTACATTAAGAATTTAAGAGAACGATTTTACAATCTATGAGAGATATCAATCCAATTGCTATGAAAATCGGATAAATGGATAAGAATATCTTTAACCATAGAAAGTTAACCAGTTAGTGCTGTATAGAAAGAAGCTTACAGTCTGTTGACTTCAATCAATGAATTAAACTATGTTCGTCTATCTGCCTCTGGCTATTGTTTCTAACTAGATTCTGATTAGATCCCTATTTAGTACTTACTCGTAAAAGATAAAAACTCTACATATTTGAATCCGCATTTTGAGTTGTTTCACCTCATTACGTGCACGAATAGCTTTAGAGTTACAACTGATATATTAATATTTTTACTACAAACAAAATGCTACTTTAACACTTAGTTAATAAAGGCGGATAATCTTTGATAAGACACAGTAGTTAGCGTCTCATTGGTCGTTATTTATTTGCAAATTTATACTTAAAGGATATCGTAGGAAAGTTGGGAATTGATTGTTATTTAAATGAGGTGATTTAAATATTGGATTTAACATAAAATATGTTTTATGCTCATATATTTAAAGTATAAAATGTTTTATCAAGTAGATGTACAAAGGTGTGAAGACACGCGCAGGCAGGCCGTTGTGAATGCGACAATTTCGCTCATTGAAATACTGGAACTGGACTAATGCCCACTATCCTTTATGTCTCCAATTAAAATTATTCTCAACATTTGTGAATACGTTAGTTGTGTTGCATTTTTTTACAGTTTAAAAGTTCCATTTTATGAAACGAGTTATTTGTATATTTCTCATGTGATATGATTTCTAAAGAATTTATGGTTTTAATATTCCTCAACTTAACATTTCTCTTACATTCACTTCCTTAGTGTTTACTTTTAAATGGCATACAAAAATTTCATAATTTTAATAAATAATTCAAAGCTATAATGTCATTATGTACATATATTCTAACTTAGATGCAAAATTTTGCCACTTCTTTAGGGGATGAAATTCAAAAAAATATTTCTGAGCTTTTAACTAAGTCTATATAGCAATATGCTCTTAAAATTTCAGCTCACTAGTTCCAGCTGCTTGGCCTCGGCGATGATGAATCAGTCAGAATAAGCAACTCCACATATAGATTAATAAACTTATTCTACCGTTTCGAAAACTTGCACCGTAAACCATTTCAGAATATCTTATTTAGAATTAAATTTAAATTATATAGCAATGGGAAAGTAACAAGCTCAAGTTCTTATCAGCTTTATGAAATCTCAAAACGTTACGTTTTAACGCAGCCGTCTGTCACCATCTTTAATTAATTGAGAAGTTTCAGTAGATGCGTGTAAAATTTGCATAAACAGTGCGTTCACTATCGCTAAACAAAAACAAGATTTCGAACTCGGGCTCACATGGGATAAATGGAATAAAAAATCGATTTTAAGCGTTCGATCTTCGCAGTGGATGCAATTAAAGAGTTCTGGGAATCGATGCGCCCGCGCCGGCCGGCACGGAGCCCGCACGAATATAAAAGCTACATTATTAGGTATGACTGAAAATGCAATTATCCTAATATATTATAGCCAAATGTAGAACGAGTTCTATTGAAATATGTTGCATATTTAGCAATAAACTTGATATTATTTTAGAATAAGAAATTGTAAACTTAAGCTATGCTTAAAAATGTGCACAAATATTTTTAACAATTTAATGTATAAATACATTGTACTTTATTAAAATAAGAAACAAAATATATGAAGAGATTTATTTATACATATAATAAAATTCTAATTGAGCCGAATCTGTACATCAAATATTTTTTGGAAAATCTTATTCAAATAGACATTATTATCGATACCGATGCCGAATCTATAGTTTTTAAAATTTTTGTCTGTCTGTCTGTTACCGCATCACAGAAAAACCACTCGAGGGATTTTGATGAAATTTGATATGGTGATAGCTGGTCATCCGGGTCAACATATAGGATACTTTTTACCGCGGGAAAATATCTTATTTCTGAGAAAAAATACAAAAACTGCAATGTAAGAGTATACTAATAAGCAAAATATGATTTGGTTATTGATCATCTGAACGCGGGCGGAGCCGCGGGCAATGCTAGTATTATATATATTTTAAACATGAAGATAAATGTTTAACGATGTTTAAATTCATACATAGTCATATTATTAAATTGTAACCAAGCTTATTAAGATTTGTTCAATAAAATAAATTATTCTCACTCAAACACTACTAATATAAAGTAACACTATGTATGTAAATAAATAACGTAAACCGTAAAAATGTTACCAGTTTTAAATAGCTCTACAAATCAACATAAATAATTGTATCATTATATACCATGATTTAAGGCAAAGTTCATTTGGTTGCGGCAGTAACTGTAGAGCGACGTTGGCTACCGAAAGAACTGGTTTTATTTTATCTGCACTAAATTCTACTAAGAGGAGATAAATGTCATAGCTAGCGAGCTACGGGCCAATGGCCATACGCTTTGTAAAGAGGTGGAATATTTGTTTTGATTTTTAATTTACAACACTTTTTTAGTTAGTCAAATTCTAACTCGCTACGCTACTGATTCATTGTAAAAACAATCGAAATGTTATTTTTTTGAGTTAAAGATTTTATAGTAATATTTATGTAAAATTTTGAATTTTGTACCAATATTCTATTTTATTGACAGATCTAATAAATAACGTAATGCTTCTGTTAAAATTTACTAGCAACATTTGTATTTTCCATTCATTATTGTGTAAATACCTTTAACGAGGGCAATACAATAAATTGGATGACTAAACTCGCAATAAAAACAAAAAAAAATACATTATATTTTCATTGAAAAATGGAATTAAACTTACGACTTTAGATTAAGATCGCACGATTGCTACGTAGCAATCGACCCTCGCGTATTTCTTTATAGGATGTTGAATTACACTTTTTATTTCACCAATGCAACAAGTATAAACTTTTCAATGCAGAAGTGATTACGTTCTAGTTTTTTAAGCTCATACAGTCCTGATAAGGAGCTAACAGCATTCGTGTTGGGTTAGATTAATCGAGTACTTGAGGTGTTAACAACGACAGCGACTGGCAGCTTGGAATGCTCTTGACTAAAAGCAGATGGTAATGTCATATTTCTTATTGTGATATTTACATCTAACTCTAGGAACCTGGATATATATATATATATATATATATATATATATATATATATATATATATATATATATATATATCCATGTTTCGTGTTATCTAAGCTTTATAAAGTATGAACTATAATTATTTAATTTTTGTATTAGTTTTTGAACCACTTTTCGTGGTTTCAACGGAGTACGGAATTTTGCTTAACTTTTGGATATCAAAAAATTAGGATCAAATTATTAATTCCAGTTAAGCTATGGTTCTAATTCACTAAAAAATCACATTAAAATCTGTCTGTGCATAAAATGGTTGATTGGACTTACAGGTATATGTTAACAATTTCCAAAAAAAGGCAACATACATCTAAAGAAATATTTAATGCAGAGCTTTGTAACTTTTAAGTAATATACAATACGTTTAGTTTGATAATGAATATCGTATCTTATATTTATCAATGTTATCATCGGACAAAGCTTGCAGACGACTAAACAAGGTGTTTACGAAGCCGATTCCGATCAAACAAAAAAAACACACGAAATCCTTAGCGAATAAATTATAAGGAGAGAGTAGGGCCGTGTTGGTCCTTAATTGGGCCATGTCGCATGGACAACGGAAAAAGTTGAACATTTGTTAGGTATTCCAGGAATTGCACACTTGTTGCTTTCGGCCAGTTTTGTTTTGCATGCTCAAGTGCGTAGCCCGTGTATATGGAGTTTTGAAGGTTAATAGGTTGTCTCGATCATTATAATCGGACTACTAATATAATTGCGAAAGTTTATATGTGTGAGTGTTTGTTAACCTATAACGCTGAAACGGCTGGACCAATTTGAATGTAATTTAGTACACAGGTATACTATATCCTGGATATTAATGGAGAAATGTATAAGCTATACTGTTAGGCACTTAGCGGTGAATCTAAGCGAATCGAGGATATGTAGGTAGTTATTATTTTATGATATTTTTTTTATATTGAAGATTTATCATGTCATATAATTTAATTTTATTATCTTTATTATTTAGTAGTAATTTTTTTTTGAAACGACACTAATTTAAACCTCTAAAAGAATAAATAAACAATAAACATATAAAGTTTACTATTATTTCTATTAAATTATAGTGATAGTACCAAGTTCAATTTCATTTACATGACATTTCCGAAGTGGGTTGGGTCTTTTGTTTATGGTATATACAATTTATTACGTTTAATAAGCATGAAGCGTGTACTATTTAAGTGGCGAGGTCTTGTAAGTTTTTAGTATATTTTTTATTGTCATGTTTTTCCTACCGACTGTTTGAATATTTTTTTGTCGTAATTTTTACTTTATCATTGTTTTTTACTAGCTACGATATATATATATATATATATATATATATATATATATATATATATATATATATATATATATATATGTCTGAGAATATTTTTTGTCCCTGAATTATAGTATAAATAAATTTAAAATCATCATACTACAAAATTGAAAATTTATGGTTCAAGCAATGTGAATATATAAAAAGGAATCGAACACGCCACCTCTTGCCCATTAGACAATGCCATTTATCATCACTGTGCTATATAGACAACTCGTATAATTCTGCTTAGACAACTAAAAATTTTTTTAGTTCTTAAACACGTAATAATAACTAGATAATTTCAAATTACTATAGTCTTTTACTTGTGTTTCTTAAATCTCTAACAATATTATCTAGTTTTACTTCCCGTAACTACTTAGCAGGTAGGTACAATAAAAAGCCAACACATTAAAAAATAAGACTAGATTTTCTCCAGAGCTGCGTTCGTGTAAAAATCTCTGATGGCTAATATAAAACGTAATGACGCGCGCGCGTGTCAGCGAACGTAAATTGTTTATTATTTTTATGGGATTTTCATGGGAGCGCGCGAGATCGTTAGGGATGCTGCGGTACGTTCATTCCGAGCGCTTTCTTTATGAAGATTGTTATATCTGCTATCTAATACGACTAAGTAAATATTTTTTCTTTTAATAATGAACATTGTTGATATATTTTTAAAGATGAGAGTCGTCGGGATAAGCCGATAATATATAAACGATTAATCGAGATAGATCATCTATAAAGATTTTTTATTAGTCGAAGCTTATTAGAACTTGACGACACGTTTGGCTCACTTTGTAGTGACCCTACTTGCTGCGCCAGCGGTCGCGGGTTCGAGTCCCGCTAGGGGCATTCATTTGTGTGGTGAACACGAATGTTTGTACTCCAGTCATGGGTGTTTATATTTATAATATGTATGTATTTAAAGTTATATATATATATATATATATATATATATATATATATATATATAATGTATCAACTATCTGGTATCCATAACACAAGCCTCGTTCGTAGCTTACCATGGAACTAAATGGTGTTGTGTGTTAATGTCCTGACATATTTATTAGAACTTATTATTTTTATTAATATATTTAAAAAAGAATGTATATACTGAATATGTTATAATAAATTGTGTTGGGCTATATCTGATTGTTATATTATACGGCTAATATAATATCGACGAAATTTATTACAAGAATATCTTACTAATGCAAAATCGATATTTATAGCATTCGTCGTTTTTTTTTCAATTGTGGTTGAATGTAAACAAATCATGTAAATGGCATAATAACTGGTTTATACTTACACATAAGTCTTAAATCAAAAGTCTATGTCACATTAAGCGGCTTTATATATAAGTGTATGCTTCAAGGTAAAATCGCTAAGCGTTACCCTGTCAGACATGAGCAACGACCGGATAGGTAGGAGAAGTTACCCCTAAATATGGGAAGGAGTAAGGATGAGGGGTAGGTGTATAGTAAACACAATTACCCTCCCACAGGGCAACAAATGGCGGCTAAACGACCCATTCGCTTGTGATTTGTTGGCAATATGCTTGAGCTATAGCACTTCTTAAAATGTTAAAACATATTTAAATTTAATAATTAATATATTGGTGAGATTTTTGTTTCTTTTAACATACTAGCATTGCCCGCGGCTCCGCCCTCGTTCAAATGACCAAAAACCAAATTCTTAAATGAGATATTTTCCCGCGGTAAAAAGTATCCTATATGTTGACCCGGATAACCAGCTATCATCATACCAAATTTCATCAAAATCCTTCCAGTGGTTTTTCTGTGATGCGATAACAGATAGACAGACAGACTTTTGTATCGATAATGATGTTTATTTCAATAAGATTTTCCAAAAAATATCTGATGTACAGATTCGGCTTGGTTACAATTTTATTATATGTATAGATATGCAGTAATAGTTTACTTTATTATTTTCTTGTTAATGGTTTCAAAGCGTGCCACTTCAGAATTGTAATTTCCTAATGTACACTTTATTCTTAAACATAAAGAATACCCAAAGACAAGACAATATGGACATAATTTTAAACTTAAAAATAAAAAAAAGTAGTTGTAGCAGTGTACGTTACGCGATATTTTGTCACTGAGAATCGATTTTCATCATTATTTTTTTTTCTAATAGGTACATAGATTATTTCTTAGGGATCCATATATAACTTTCAATACCAAATTCAGTCTTAAGAGTTAAATAAAAAGGTAACAGACAGAGTTACTTTCACATTTATTATATTAACACAGATATACGTACCTACACTACTACTAAATCCTTATATTAACAGAAAACTTAAAAGATGACCAAAACGCAGTTATTCTAATCGAAATTGATCACGGAAGACTAGTACTCGTTAGGTCTGGATGAGGCGCCGCGCAAGGGCGGATCGCGGGCCGCGTATAAACAAATCAACTACAATATTTAATTATATCTTTTATTAATACAGACCATCATACACCTACAGAAGTGATACCAATCATGGGTGAAACATGTTCATATCTAACACCCATTGACGCCAAGAATCAGATTCCCCATTGTTACTATTGTGCTATCTAGATGGTATTATAAAGATTATCAAATGATTATTTGAATCAAAATAATACATTCATGTTCAATCAACTTATAACGGTGAGGGGTCAATTACATATAATAACTATAAAAAGATAGGAAGAGAAAAGGTATTTTTTTTATTTATTGATATATATATATATATATATATATATATATATATATATATATATATATATATATATATATATATATATATATATATATATATATATATATATATATATATATATATATATATATATATATCAATCTCATTGCATTATTCAATATTTTGATTTATACAAAACAAGCGCACAAAACAGTGCACAGACGACGTAATAAAATTTCGTATATATTTTACAGTTCATTATTTCCCCAAATTGGTAAGAAAAATATTGATTATATTTTTGTGGTTATTGTGTTACCCTATTTTAAATATAACTAGCGACTCAGCCTCCCTCCGCTCGGGTTCGTCCCTAGGTGATTTTTTAAATTGATGTAACTTTTTTATTTATAAACCAATTGAAATAGAACAAATACTAAATGTTAAGTGAAGCTTACGACAATATATTAGCGTTAACCGCATCCAAATTGGTTAAGCCTTCTCTGAGATTAGGGCGCACAAACAGACAAACAGTCAAAAATTCTAAAAATCATTGTTTTGGGTTCTATTGCGTAAATAAAGACCCCCAATGATAGTTTTTTTTTCAAATATCTTCCATATGCAGACAGCGATCAGTTACACTTTTATTATATTTATAGATTATGCAATCAAACAAAAATGCCATCTGATATATTGACTGCTTCGGTTGTGTAGTAGCTATGTAGTCTGCACGGCTGAAGATCTGGAGGTCGTTGGATCGAATTATGGGTCGGGCCAAGTTTAGTCATTGGGTCTTTCTGTCAATAAAGTCTCGGTATCAGCCCGGAGTTGGGAAGTTGGCGGTGTTTTACCCCATACCTTGGAGAGCACTTAAATTCGTCGGTCCTGCATCAGATCTCACACTGGTCGTGTCGAATTATCGACCCACCGGAGTATGAGTGTGTCCTGCGCCTACGTAGTTAGTTGTCTCGGAGAGATTGGCCACCGTGGCCGAAATTGTTCAGAAGTATAACATTATTTTGACTTCACGATCGTTTTGCTATACATATTCGAATGTAATCATGCAGCAAACACTTAATTTTCCTTTTATTTTGTAAGCTACGAATAGCGTATTTTTTAACTGTCTTCCTACATAAAGTGTCGATAGAGTTGAGAGATTTATACTTAGGCAACTGTGCAGGTCGTAAATGTCTTATCTATTTTATCATAAAATATATTTTGAATTTATATTAAAAGCTCTTTGTTATCAATGCAGTTTTAGACCATGATTTAATTATATACTTAGCAACAAGGTACCTCTCTCTATACATAATCCGTCATAAAGCTTATTTAGAAGTAAATTTTGAACACATAAATAATTCTTATCCAAATATAATTTATTTTTGATAGAATTTTAAGCGTAATAAATCATATTAGATTATTTTAAAAATAATTTCCATTCTCGATAACTATAATTGAAGTGTAGCATAACTTATCGAAAACTATGGCTATAATTATAATATTGGCTGTACTGAAATCTGCAGATATCATGGATCCATGAAACTGTTAGGTCGAGGTGTGCAAAGCGGAGCAAGTGCCGGCGGCGCGGGCGCATATCACCGCCCCGCGCTCGAGGCTCGCACGACCAACACGCCTATAAGGCGCGGACTTGGGTATTGGCTATCACTCTAATATTAAAAATGCAAAAGTTTGTAAGTGTGTTCGTTACTTCTTCACGTTGGTATGACTTGGTGGTAGTGATACTGGATACCAGTAACCTATCTGTCGTTTTTGGTTCAATTTAATTTTCTTGTTAGTGTCTTTAAAACGTGCCAGTTAAGCACATTTGTGGTTTAATATAATTTGTATGGAGCTTATGTCAAATTTCTGTCCCCACTAAAAAAAAATTAGATAGGTTATTGAGAACGCGGTAAGTGAAGTTTGCAGCAGAGATAGCGTAGGTATATCCTGAATTAAGGTAATATAGCTTATTCCATGTCGATATGTATACATATAATATAATTGTAACTAATTGCCTAATCTACTATTTCTGAATTTGCCGAATCTGTACATTAAATATTTTTTGGAAAATCTTATTGAAATATACATTTTTATCGATACAGAGGCCGAATCTATAGTTTTTAGAATTTTTGTCTGTATGTCTGTCTATCTGTTACCGCATCACAGAAAAACCACTGGAGGGATTTTGATGAAATTTAGTATGATGATAGATAACATATAGAATACTTTTTACCGCGGAAAAATGTCTCATTTCTGAGAAAAAATACAAAAACTGCAATGTAAGAGTATACTAATATGTAAAATCTAAGAATTTGGTTTTTGGTCATCTGAACGCGGGCGGAGCCGCGGGCAATGCTAGTATTGGATATAAAGATAAAGAGACCTATCTTTAAAGGGTTATAACATTATACAAGTAAACTACGCTTTCGCAATTCTTAAATAATTTTGAGTAAGAATATTATACCTGAAATTTATTGAAATGACACTATTTCTTATATTCTTATATTATAGCTATATTTACACATCGTAATCAAGAATTTTCATACTTATCCTACTAATATTATAAACGCGAAAGTTTGTAAGAATGTATGTATGGATGTATGTTTGTTACTCTTTCACGCAAAAACTACTGAATGGATTTTGACCAAACTTTACAATAATATAGCTCATAGATCATAATAACACATAGACTACTTTTTATCCCGGAAAAATGTACAGTTCCCGTGGAATAGATTTGTTTTTGTTTTTCTAGAAGCGAACCTGAGCGAAGCGAGGGTGAGCCGTTAGTGTACATAAAAACACACTATAGTTATATATTATAACTTTAATCTATACACCAAATACCGTGTATTTTTTTTCGTATGCTATACTCTAATATTCTAATATTTTGTTATTAAATATTTGAGGTTTTACAAAAAATATTGGATTTATCTCGTTTACTAACCAAGCCATAAATCATTAGCAAATATTTGTGATGAATTACTACCCAAGCCATATTAAGGTGCTTTATATAACAAAATATGATACGATGATATCAAAATATCCTCACAAGAAACTATCGAGGCGTTTGATAAAATCTAAACTGATACGCACACGCCTGAGGTGATTTCAAATTGGTGAAATGCTTTTCCTGATATAATATTTTCTTGAAAAACATATCCAGAACATTTAAACAGGGTAATTATATTAGATGTTCTTTAATTTGAATCCTAATTTAATTGGAGTAATAGTAATTAACCGCATTGATGAAGATCGTTATACTTTTTACGAACTAAAAAGTCGCATTCAGCAAATTGTGACAAAGCCCGAGCATCTTTTCTCCCGATTTTATAGTTTAGATGGCAAAGATAGCTTTAGGAACGAAAGTTTTTACATTTAAATCTTTAACACAATACTTACTATGTATTGATAAATATTTTTTATTGTGTATTAAATTGATATTCTATTCATTAAGTCCAACTAAGTGTCGATTCATATAGTAAATACATAGTAACTATTAAATAGAAATATATTACGTATGTAGGAGAGAATAACAATATAATAATTCTCTTTAAAACTCCCATAAGAAGGTATTTCATGATCTTTTTTTATAGGCATATACATATAATGATAAATGTAAATATTTTTTCTCCAGTTTTCATCTTTAATAACTATCAAAAATAATGAATCGATTTGTAAATGTACTAAATCTTATATTTCTCCCGACGCTGATGAGATACTTATAACGTAGTATTAATTATTAATGTATTAATTATTATGTAGTATTGGAGTAAATCGTCTTCCAGACTACGTCCCTGTGTTCGCGCCCAATTCCTATATCTGAGGGCGCATGAAATATTGTAGACAATCTCCACTTGAGCCGCCATTGTAATGAGATGTTATTTATCGAACCACCCCAAGACTGTTTCATTTTATACAATTTACGTTATAAATATGCAGAAATACGTGATATTATTTCACAAAGTATCTTGTTAAATAAACGATATTTAACAATATTTCCCAGATATTTGAAAAAAAAAAATCTCAAATACAGTTAAAACCATGGCAAGTGACTAGTAAAAGTAATAATTTTATATCTTTTTTTGTACAATTATTTCTTATCAAGCGCTTCAGTTGCAATAGATTTCTTAATATCTATAGGTTCTTCTTACCACAAAATATTTCAAATTAAAAAAAAAAACTAATTCTTCTAAGACAAACAACCTAATGAATATTTATGAATATTTATTTATTATGTATATTAATCGGCAGACATAATAAAGCGAATATTAACTTAAAACAAGCGGCAATATCAAATACATCTATTCAAATTAAAATATATTGTAAAAAGTGTTAATTGTGAAGCAACATACTCTTACTACAATTCAAAATTGTAAGCTATAAATATTCATATTAAAACGCGTTTGGGTTTCGCTCGATCATAACACATGCGCAAGCGCACGCCCACCGCAGATAGTGCTAACGAGAGTAGTTATCCGATCGACGCGGGCTGTTCCTCATCCCGCCGAGGATTATTCATATTTTCATACTTAGTCAAGTGCAATCGTTCTCGCGATCTAGATAGTCTTATCTATATAACATATAATGTATCTACTTATGTAGGAAGCCATAAATATTCATTTAACATTTTACTTTATAAAACGCTACAATGACTGACAAGAGTGTAATTTCTATAAGTCTAAAATTTTGCACAATAATTTTACATAGGTATAACAAAGGTTACCAATTAAAGATGTTCTTTGAATATTCGTTCTACAGAAGTAGAATATGAGATGGAAATTTGTCATTTTTAGATATTATAGTGATAATTATTAGCAATTAGGGAAGTTATAATATGTGGGAACTTCGTCGGATAGATAGTAGTTTAAATATTGATTGATAATTAGTAAAGATTATTACATACATTTATACAGATAACATAGCAAATATTATTTAATTTATTTTTGTTTTTATTTACATAATTTAACTATAATATTATTGCAAAGTCTATGCGTATTAAATATTGTGCTGCTCTCGAATTGGTAGTTAAAATTAGAGTAAAAACTAGTGTAAGATACAAAATCTTCACGGTTAAATAACTGTACCGATTTTTTTAACCTTTCCTTAGAAATAAAAAACAAAAAAGATTTTTTTAGAAAAAAACATATTTTAAGAAAGTGAAGTAGAAGGTATTATTGTGGAAAATTATATAAGATGTTCACACACTTGAAATGACAATCATTTCTAGCGGGCGAATATGGCGGTGTTTGATGGTGGTTATGAATTGATCCGACCCCAGAACCTCTGGATTTTCAGTTTTTTTCTTACAGCCGCCATGAGACAGACAACAAAACTATATAAATATGTAGTAAATATCGTCTAAATTAAATTATTTTTACCATAAAAGTTCAATAAGGAACAAAAATATAATTTCAAACTTTCGTACTTTTTGATTGATTAAGATTGAGTTTAGATATTTATATGTACAACATTATAGGCCAAATAGTCAAATACATTTATCTATTTGGGAGTTCGTCCCCACTATGGAACGATTTAACAGAGTTTATTGATTAAACACTGGCAAATTGAGGATATGGATGAGAGTAACATAAGAATTATTTATCCCAGAAAAATATAAGGTTTCCTTGGGAAGGATAAAAAAATAGTAGTGAAAAAATGTGTATTACTCAATCACGCGTACACATAGAGCGTAGATACGAATTACGTAATATATACATTGTACATATGAATTACGTGCAATCTTTATGGTTTACTCAGTTTAAGCCTGATAAAATTTGCTTTAATCGGGCAAAAAATATTGAGAAAAACTCTACATTACATCTTATATATAAATAAAATACATATTTGTAAACACTTTTATGCAAAAAAATATGTAGATTTACAAAGGTACTAGAGGTACAGGTAAATTGATATACATACATATAGATTTAAAACTACAATTATTTTATTAAGAAAAGTGGAAGATTGTTGATGAAAGTGTAAACTAATCTTTTATAATATATCATAACAGATTTGTTATGTTATATTTGTAACACTATTGTAATAAGATTAGTGACTGAATGCATGAGTCAGCAATATAATATTCTCACGAAGTTGGCTTCCTTCTCAGACAATATAATATGTTCTATATATAAAATAATATAATGGCATTATGACAATGTAGAGATTAATTTAATATATACTAACGACTCACTCTCGCTTCGCCCGGTTTCGTCCGGTACGTTTTGACGATTAATTGGAATAGATATGCTATATATGTAGTGTGATATGAGTACCTAATTGTATTATAACGTGTTTTCCCATAGGAATGAGATAATCTCCCGCGTTAAACAAATCATATGTCACTGTCCAGCACTCCAACTATATCACACAAAAAAATTACGCCAATCCGTAACTCTGTTCAGACGTGAAAGAAGGATAAACAAAAAAGAAAAAAAACAAAAAAATATAATATATTAGTATGGATAATATTGACTGGTATTCCCATAAAATAATAGCTTAGATTCTCGAATAGAACAAGTGTAAGGTGTTGATTACAATCGCTCTACAAGTAGAGATGAAAATTGTGCATATTTAATATTTATTAATAATAACATTCAAAAGATATTTTTGAAATAATTAATAGCAAACCCATTCTATCTACCTTACGACACTTTTTTATATGTTGTAACAAAAATTAACTAATTTATTTGTCACTTCTAATTAACTAAACTTATCAATAAATAATCAATACGTGATTTGTTGTTTCAATCATAATCCATCACTTATCAAAATAAATATCTTTTAACAAGAAACGCTGTATTTGTTACGTACAATAATATGATAAACCATATTTTAATATCATCTTATCTATATTATGTGTATTTTATCAGTAAAATCACAACGCTTAGTTTAAGCTAATTTAATCTTATCTATACTAATATTATAAAAAGGGAAAGTTTGTGAGTTTGTGAGGTTGTAGGGGGTAATCTCTGGATCTACTACTGATTTAGATGCAATTTGGTAAGAAGATAGTTTGGGACCCTGGGAAGGACATAGGATACTTTTTATCCCGGAAATCATCCCTTATGGGGGTGAAAATGGGGATGAAAGTTTGTATTAGGAAGCAATATAATTTTCAAAAAAATAATCAACGAATTTATGCTGAAAACAGAGGTTGCCCTTAAACAGATGGTATCAAGGATTTGGAAAATTTGGAAAATAAAGGCAGAGTAAGAGAGTTACTATACTTAGGGGACTTTAACAAGACGATCGATTACGAATGTTAAAAAAATGTTTCTTGTATTTATTTTTTGTTTTTATTTGTATTATTTTTTGTTATAAAAGCAATATAAATACTTAAATAATTTAGATGGCAAAGATAGCTTTAGGAACGAAAGTTTTTACATTTAAATCTTTAACACAATACTTACTATGTATTGATAAATATTTTTTATTGTGTATTAAATTGATATTCTATTCATTAAGTCCAACTAAGTGTCGATTCATATAGTAAATACATAGTAACTATTAAATAGAAATATATTACGTATGTAGGAGAGAATAACAATATAATAATTCTCTTTAAAACTCCCATAAGAAGGTATTTCATGATCTTTTTTTATAGGCATATACATATAATGATAAATGTAAATATTTTTTCTCCAGTTTTCATCTTTAAAAACTATCAAAAATAATGGATCGATTTGTAAATGTACTAAATCTTATATTTCTCCCGACGCTGATGAGATACTTATAACGTAGTATTATTTATTAATGTAGAGTATTGGAGTGAATCGTCTTCCAGACTACGTCCCTGTGTTCGCGCCCAATTCCTATATCTGAGGGCGCATGAAATATTGTAGACAATCTCCACTTGAGCCGCCATTGTAATGAGATGTTATTTATCGAACCACCCCAAGACTGTTTCATTTTATACAATTTACGTTATAAATATGCAGAAATACGTGATATTATTTCACAAAGTATCTTGTTAAATAAACGATATTTAACAATATTTCCCAGATATTTGAAAAAAAAAATCTCAAATACAGTTAAAACCATGGCAAGTGACTAGTAAAAGTAATAATTTTATATCTTTTTTTGTACAATTATTTCTTATCAAGCGCTTCAGTTGTAATAGATTTCTTAATATCTATAGGTTCTTCTTACCACAAAATATTTCAAATTAAAAAAAAAACTAATTCTTCTAAGACAAACAACCTAATGAATATTTATGAATATTTATTTATTATGTATATTAATCGGCAGACATAATAAAGCGAATATTAACTTAAAACAAGCGGCAATATCAAATACATCTATTCAAATTAAAATATATTGTAAAAAGTGTTAATTGTGAAGCAACATACTCTTACTACAATTCAAAATTGTAAGCTATAAATATTCATATTAAAACGCGTTTGAGTTTCGCTCGATCATAACACATGCGCAAGCGCACGCCCACCGCAGATAGTGCTAACGAGAGTAGTTATCCGATCGACGCGGGCTGTTCCTCATCCCGCCAAGGATTATTCATATTTTCATACATAGTCAAGTGCAATCGTTCTCGCGATCTAGATAGTCTTATCTATATAATATATAATGTATCTACGTGTGTAGGAAGCCATAAATATTCATTTAACTTTTTACTTTATAAAACGCTACAATGACTGACAAGAGTCTAATTTCTATAGGTCTAAAATTTTGCACAATAATTTTACATAGGTATAACAAAGGTTATCAATTAAAGATGTTCTTTGAATATTCGTTCTACAGAAGTAGAATATGAGATGGAAGTTTGTCATTTTTAGATATTATAGTGATAATTATTAGCAATTAGGGAAGTTATAATATGTGGGAAGTTCGTCGGATAGATTGTAGTTTAAATATTGATTGATAATTAGTAAAGATTATTACATACATTTATACAGATAATAAAGCAATTATTATTTAATTTACTTTTGTTTTTATTTACATAACTGAACTATAATATTATTGCAAAGTCTATGCGTATTAAAAATTGTCCTGCTATCGAATTGCTAGTTAAAACTAGAGTAAAAACTAGTGTAAGATACAAAATCTTCACGGTTAAATAACTGTACCGATTTTTTTAAACTTTCCTTAGAAATAAAAAACAAAAAAGATTTTTTTAGAAAAAAATATATTTTAAGAAAGTGAAGTAGAAGGTATTATTGTGGAAAATTGTATAAGATGTTCACACACTTGAAATGACAATCATTTCTAGCGGGCGAATATGGCGGTGTTTGATGGTGGTTATGAATTGATCCGACCCCAGAACCTCTGGATTTTCAGTTTTTTTCTTACAGCCGCCATGAGACAGACAACAAAACTATATAAATATGTAGTAAATATCGTCTAAATTAAATTATTTTTACCATAAAAGTTCAATAAGGAACAAAAATATAATTTCAAACTTTCGTACTTTTTGATTGATTAAGATTGAGTTTAGATATTTATATGTACAACATTATAGGCCAAATAGTCAAATACATTTATCTATTTGGGAGTTCGTCCCCACTATGGAACGATTTAACAGAGTTTATTGATTAAACACTGGCAAATTGAGGATATGGATGAGAGTAACATAAGAATTATTTATCCCAGAAAAATATAAGGTTTCCTTGGGAAGGATAAAAAAATAGTAGTGAAAAAATGTGTATTACTCAATCACGCGTACACATAGAGCGTAGATACGAATTACGTAATATATACATTGTACATATGAATTACGTGCAATCTTTATGGTTTACTCAGTTTAAGCCTGATAAAATTTGCTTTAATCGGGCAAAAAATATTGAGAAAAACTCTACATTACATCTTATATATAAATAAAATACATATTTGTAAACACTTTTATGCAAAAAAATATGTAGATTTACAAAGGTACTAGAGGTACAGGTAAATTGATATACATACATATAGATTTAAAACTACAATTATTTTATTAAGAAAAGTGGAAGATTGTTGATGAAAGTGTAAACTAATCTTTTATAATATATCATAACAGATTTGTTATGTTATATTTGTAACACTATTGTAATAAGATTAGTGACTGAATGCATGAGTCAGCAATATAATATTCTCACGAAGTTGGCTTCCTTCTCAGACAATATAATATGTTCTATATATAAAATAATATAATGGCATTATGACAATGTAGAGATTAATTTTATCATATACTAACGACTCACTCTCGCTTCGCTCGGTTTCGTCCGGTACGTTTTGACGATTAATTGGAATAGATATGCTATATATGTAGTGTGATATGAGTACCTAATTGTATTATAACGTGTTTTCCCATAGGAATGAGATAATCTCCCGCGTTAAACAAATCATATGTCACTGTCCAGCACTCCAACTATATCACACAAAAAAATTACGCCAATCCGTAACTCTGTTCAGACGTGAAAGAAGGATAAACAAAAAAGAAAAAAAACAAAAAAATATAATATATTAGTATGGATTATATTGACTGGTATTCCCCATAAAATAATGGCTTAGATTCTCGAATAGAACAAGTGTAAGGTGTTGATTACAGTCGCTCTACAAGTAGAGATGAAAATTGTGCATATTTAATATTTAATAATGATAACATTCAAAAGATATTTTTGAAATAATTAATAGCAAACCCATTCTATCTACCTTACGACACTTTTTTATATGTTGTAACAAAAGTTAACTAATTTATTTGTCACTTCTAATTAACTAAACTTATCAATAAATAATCAATACGTGATTTGTTGTTTCAATCATAATCCATCACTTATCAAAATAAATATCTTTTAACAAGAAACGCTGTATTTGTTACGTACAATAATATGATAAACCATATTTTAATATCATCTTATCTATATTATGTGTATTTTATCAGTAAAATCACAACGCTTAGTTTAAGCTAATTTAATCTTATCTATACTAATATTATAAAAAGGGAAAGTTTGTGAGTTTGTGAGGTTGTAGGGGGTAATCTCTGGATCTACTACTGATTTAGATGCAATTTGGTAAGAAGATAGTTTGGGACCCTGGGAAGGACATAGGATACTTTTTATCCCGGAAATCATCCCTTATGGGGGTGAAAATGGGGATGAAAGTTTGTATTAGGAAGCAATATAATTTTCAAAAAAATAATCAACGAATTTATGCTGAAAACAGAGGTTGCCCTTAAACAGATGGTATCAAGGATTTGGAAAATTTGGAAAATAAAGGCAGAGTAAGAGAGTTACTATACTTAGGGGACTTTAACAAGACGATCGATTACGAATGTTAAAAAAATGTTTCTTGTATTTATTTTTTGTTTTTATTTTTATTATTTTTTGTTATATAAGCAATATAAATACATATTTTGTGAAAATATCAACTCTACTACTGCCTATTATGGTTCCTGAGATGTAGTCCTCTGACGGACGGACAGCGGAGACTTAGTAATAGGGTTCCGTTGGAACCCTTCGGGTACCGAACCCTAAAAAATATTTTTTTTTAACGTTTATAGAATGCCATCTTGTGTAAACCTTAATTTCACGTAGGTGAAGTTAGGCCCCAAGCGTAAGGAGGCAGGTCGTTAGTTATTTATTAGAGATGAGGAGAAATTAATTCATAAATTCTTTAAGAAAAATGAACGTACCTAAATAAGGCATAGTATGGATCTAAGTGCTTGCAGCCTTGTTCATACATTATTAGTATATAAAAAAAAACAACTTTTAATTAATATTATAAGTCGCAAAAATGTATGGAATTCTCAATTTTTTAATTTCGTATTTTCTATTACTTTTTTGTTTTGGCTTACATATGAAAAAAAAATTAGATGAGGGTATAGTATAAAATTTTGACAGTCAACAAATACCTAGTAATAAAAAAATATTTTAGAAGCTATGTAGCGTCACGTTACAACCCGAAAGTGATAATAAATGTATAAATCTCGGAGCATACATAGTATAGTTAATTCCTAGTAAAGATACATAATGTGAGTAATTATGTAAAGTTGGGTATATGCAAAATCTTAATTTCTAAAAGATATAATGCTTGGGTTTAGATGGTATTTAGTATGATAATTTAGAGCACATACCTACACATATTGTACCTATAACAATTTTTTGACGTCCTCTTCGGGAACGAAAGCCATTCTCACAGGGATCAGCGAACTGTGCAGGAGATATTATAGTGCACAAGTGTACACGCAGACACAAGTGTACTCTCTATGCCTCTTAATCTCAAATTTCGATGGGACGACGACGTTTTTCGAGGCACGGGCGTGAATCACCGCCAACTTTCCAACTCTGGGCTGTTCCTGTGATTTTCTTAACAGAACGATACAATAACTAAACTTTTCCCGACACGGGACTCCAGCCCAGGACCTCCGGATGTGCAGCCGTACATGCTAGCCACTACACCATGGAAGTTATTTGATATAATATATAGTGTATTACACATGTAAGAAATCTTTTGCAAATTATAATTTGCGGAGTAGACAGAGAGAGATATCATCCACTCGTTAATTTTAACTTTATTGAATAAATTATTCAAGCATAACAATTTTTATTAACTATCAAATTGTGTTAAATTTTATGTCTATCAATGGAATTACGCAGTATCTTTTTCCAAGTTATCTTTGAGTATTCGAGCAGATTATAGGCAAGGTATTATCGGATTTACTTTATTTTTTGAGGGGGCAGTTAATCGCGGCAGGTGCTCGCGTAAATCTATTAGATTGGTTATTCAGCACTCATATTCCCATGCCGTCTTGCCATCAAAAACAACAAACAGAGAGGCTATACCCATTCACAAAACCTATTATGTTAATTTAAAACACATCAGAGGCCCGATAACATCGGGCTCGTTCACACCACACCTCCCGAAACAATAGTTAATAAGATGATTTATATTGATCTGAGATAGTGCGTTCGACACGTCTAACATCGCTTTAGCATAATCTCGGTTTCGAATCGAGTGCTGTATCGATTTGTACAGATGTTTCATCCAGCGTCCGATGAAGGTGGCGAGATCAGCTAATGCGTTCAGAACAAGTATCAAGCAAAGCCAAGTCTTGTCAAATGAACATGCTAAAAAATTTCGTTTTTATAACAAATGAGTAAAATTAGTAGTTAATGTTATACAATTAGAATAAGAGAGTACAAAATTTGTAATAAAAGAGTACTTAGAGTAAGTAAGTTAAAAAGAGAAAAGTAATTTTAATTTCGTAAAAGCTAATCATACAATACCATCTCACAGATATATCTTAAGGCACAAAATACAATGACAATTATTTATTAATTACGATTATATCACGAGTTCGGGTTGCAGAAAGCATTGCCAGAGTGACGTTACCGCCCAGAAAGTGGCAATTAATTTGGTAAGAGTTGGTTATTCGGCCGCAGCATGACACGGAGGTTTCTCGCCCTCTATCATAGTTATTATAGCATAATGAAAGGTGCGCCGCCCGCTGCGAACCACAATTGGTCTGTTTAGTTGCGGGGAAGCCCGTTTAGCTATTTTAATTTTTAGTTTGTCTACTAACGGAGTTTTGTAAGCAGTATCTGGCAATCGGACTCCGGTACAGCTGTTTGATTTTTGATTACTGTTGCTTGATTTGATTTAGGGTGATGATGAGTCAGAATGCTAGATAACGTCGGACCTATAGGTATCTGCCTCAATATTTTTATTTTTGGTCTTAATTAGTTTTATTGTATACCAATTAGAACTGCAAGTCGTACTTGTATAGGAGAAGTCCAAATATGATTTGATTTTAGATAAGTTTCCGAGATTTTCAGAGAGGTCGGAATCAGAAGAGAGTTCAGCCCTTTCTTGTCATTAAAACTTGTAATCTTCACAAGGTTCTTTTTTATTATTAAAAATACGTGTGTACTTGATGAAGTTTTTTTAATTTTATTAAGGTTCTAAATAAGTATTCATTCATTTACATAAGCTACAGTCCACTAGTTAGTATATACTAATATTATATTTTAACTTTCTTCATCTAGTAGGTTTGGAGTAAGCAGGGTATGATAGACGAAAAGATAAACTGACACAGAGTTATCCAATTTTTCTGTTTTTTTTTTAGTTTGCAAGACGGAACCCGAAAAAATAAAATTACACTTTGTTATAAAATTGAGTAACTTAAATAGTATTTCTTGTAATAAAATGCGTATTAAATTACGCGATAAAGAAAATATTTGTTATTATTCCCAGACTAACATGACAGGTATAATATTTCTAGTATAAAGAAATAAGGAAGTCCACACATTTCATATGAAGAATGCCAAAAACACGAACGTTGAGTTCCCTTCCTATAATTAATAATTAACTTAGGTAATGGATGGAAAGTTAAAAAAATCCATTTGCAATCAGCGAAATGATCACTGCGCATACGCAGGCGTCATGTGGCGGGGCGGTTGGCTATCGCGGCATCTTCACGCGTCGCCGACTGTACCCCTTGCTACGATTAGTGTCCAAACGAATAACTTGATAGGGAATTAAAGATAATGTTGTAATTTTTTTATAGAATTAGTATATCTAGGGTAAAATGGAGTTAAATACTGACCACAGCCAGTTAAAACAGGTGGCTGCTAAAATTACAGAAGAAATTCGATATTTGTATAGGTTTTTAATTATTTATAAAGAAGTTATTGAAGTAGTCATATATTTATTTGACAGACTATTTTTAAGATAGCAACAAAAATAGAAAATTAATTAAAACAAACTTAATTTTAAGATCACAATTCGGCTAATTTTAGGAAGAATTTGTATATATTTTCTTACTTAAAACGTAGCCCAAAAACCATTTTTATTATCAAATACGACTTAAACGTGTCAGTAACTAAGTATATTACTCCTGTATTCAAATCTATCAACTTATCAGATTGATATATTTTCATACTTAACTTGTTTCGTATCACCTAAACGTCTTATAGAAAGATTAAAATCAACTTTCTCATAAAAATTAAATAAAATCAAATAACTTAATCATTAAGTACTTTGTAAAAGAAATATTTGATTACAGATTTAATAAAAACTTACAAAGGGACCGTATAATGTCGAATGAATATAATATTAATAAACCCTGTAACCGAGCGTAAAATTCTATACATCGCAATCGACATGAGCACTTAAGCAATTTCACGAATAGAAAACGTAAACGCGTCGATCGAGGCGAGCTTTAATCAATGAAGTTATGTCGGCCTCTTTGGGGCTTAACTAACCGAGTCACCATGAAGCTGCTACATAATGGAGGTGCTCTAACCTACTGCGATGTTTAGTTTTTTTTTTTTTTGGAAATTCAGTAGGCACCTTTTCATCACAGAATGTGCTATTTAGATTATTTCTAAAATTATTATTTTTTAACTTTATAATCAATTATTAGGTAAATCTAATTGCTAATTAGTCTAAATTTCGTACACGAGGTCCATTTCTATATTCCATACTAATATAAAAGTGAAAGTGTGTTTGTTTGTTTGTTCGTCTTTCTTTCGCGTCGAAATGGCTTGGCGGATCGGAGTGATTTTTTGTGTGGAGATAGTTGGAGGGCTGGAGAGTGAATGCTGGTGTTCCACAAGGCTGCGTACTGTCTCCTACTCTGCTTCTTCTGCATATCAATGACATGTTGCAAATCAGCAACATTCATTGCTATGCAGACGATAACACTGTGGATGCCCTGTACACTCGCCGCGCTAATGTTTCTCGGGAATACGTCGACGAGATCCGGAACAAAGTTGTGTCTGAAGTTGAATCTTTGTTAACCAAGTCTCGGATTGGGGTCGACTAAACTTAGTCCAATTTAACCCCAAAAAGACACAAGTTTGTGCGTGAACCGCTAAAAAGTCGCCATTTATCGTAGCTCCTCAATTTGAGGACACTCCTCTGTCTCCCACAGCCAGTATCGGAATACTTGGCGTCGACATCTCGAGCAAGGTCCAGTTCCGTGGTCAATTGGAAGGTAAGGCCAAACTGGTCTCAAAGAAGCTTGGTGTGCTCAGCAAGGCGAGACAGTACTTCACGTCGCATCAGCGTCTTGTCCTTTATAAGGCGCAAATTCGGCCCCACATGGAGTACTATTCTCATCTTTGGGCGAGAGCTCCCCAGTACCAGCTACTTCCATTTGACCGCATTCAACGTACGGTGGCTCGAGTTATCGACGATCAGGCTCTCTCCGATCGGCTTGATCCTTTAGCTCTGTGTAGAGATGTTGAATCACTCTGCATCTTCTAGCACATTTATCACGGGGAGTATTCCGAGGAATTGTTCGGACTGATCCCGGCTGCTGAATTTCATCATCGAACATCGCGGCAAAATATTAAATTCCATCCACACCACCTCGATGTCCAGCGTTCCACAACAGTGCGATTTTTAAGGCATTTTCTGCCCCGCACAACCAATCTGTGGAACCAGCTATCGTCGGCGGTCTTTCCGAGCCGCTACGACCTTGCCACCTTCAAGAAGAGGCCGGCAACGCATCTGCAAGCCCATGTGGTGCGGTGCGATGTCCATGGGCGGCGGTGATCACTTTCCATCAGGTGAGCCTCCTGCCCGTTTGCCCCTTTAGTCCCATAAAAAAAAACATAGGCTTTTTACCGCGGGAGGTTATCTCTTTCCTACGGGAAATCACGTTATAATACAATCCAAAAAAATATTTATGATCAGAATTACTTCAAACTTGGTATAAATGCTCTTCAATACAATTAGTTCAATACGTGTTTTAGCATTTTTCGAAATTCATCCCATAAGAAGGTAAAATAGCGGATGAAAGTTTGTATGAAACCTACTTAATTTTAGAGTTTTTTTTTGTAGTTTTAGCGCGAGCGAATCCGCGGGTTTTGCTAGTAATATTATATTTTTGACATTGAAATTTTATAGTTAATTGCAAATAACGATCGTGTACATGTTAATAAATTGGCAGATGTTCCTACAATAATTAGAACAATTCTATTTACAATTATTTCATTGTACTAGACCGCGGTCATAATTTACAATATTAAAAGTCGTTATTCAAAGATTATGTCGTATGTCAGCTGTTTCATTATCATAATATTAGGTACCCTTAAAATAATTTGCCATAAAGGCAGGTGGTAGCGTTACTAGGCTTGCTTAACAATTATACCTAATAGTTAAATAATAAAGTGTACAACTGATTGTGGATATAAAAACAGCCCCAATATAATTCTAGGAATTCTATTTTGTTTTATTTTATTGAAGGTTTAGTTTATACATATGTATATTTTATATACATGTAATTTATTATCGATACAGAATTTATTATCGATACAGAAGCCGAATCTATAGTTTTTAGAATGTTTGTCTGTCAGTCTGTCTGGGAACGCATTACGAGAAATCCACTGATTTTGATGAAATTTGGTATGACAATAGCTAGTTATCCGGGTCAACATATGGGATACTGCTGGAAAATATCTCATATCTGAGAAATCTATACTAAACGTTAAAACCGAATCGAGCGGAGTGAGGATGAGTCACTAGTTGTCTCTATAAAACTGGAACGCTATACACTAAGTAAGAAAATTAAAAAAAAACGACAGAAGAAAAAGTAAAACAGTTATAAAACGAACACAGCAAATACATAGCGGAATATTCGTAGATCGGTGTATTACAAGTCGTGTCCCACAAGCGTACTGCTGAGTCAGCCTCTTCTCTTTAACTCTTTCCAGCGATTGTTCTGTCCGGCATTGTCATGTCAGTGCCTCCCCCGTCGGTTAATTACTTTTCATTAGACAATCAACGTGTGTTGTTTCAAATTGTGAAACAACATATCATAGCATAGACTGAATATTTCGCAAACATCATTCCGTTTGCTCAAACGTCAACCGCTATAAAAATATTCATGTTGAATCTTAAGGTCATAAGCTGTAATTATTATTATTTTCGTTCTCTATTAGCAAATATTTGTATCGGACATTGAAGTAGCTAAAGTTATAACTATGTGTAAGTTTTGCACAGACAGCAATTTTGTATTTTTTCATATTTAAAAATATCATATTTGAATCTAACATCACTCGTTAGCCCTTTGGAAGCACTTACGAAACAGACTCAATTCAAGTCAGGGTTTACAGCTCTAAAAATTTTATATGGGAAACCTCACTGTTAATACGGCAAAGGTGTACATCGGGTGAAAATCGTATAGTGCGTGTCTAAATAGCCTGACTAGTTTTTGAAGGTCATGCCCACCTAACTAAAGTAGACCGGCGTGGTGACTTTAGCCTAATCCTCCTCGCATTTGGAAGAGGTCGATGCCCAGAAGTGGAACATTAAAGGGCTAAATATGTATAATTATATATGTAACATTATGTATTAATTACTATTAATTTATTCTTTACACTACACGCAGACAACAATTAATTATCATAATTATAGTATTGAAAATTAAAAAAGGTAAATGTAACTGGGTTTTAATTTTTACACACGATTTGTGAGATCATGACATACATATATACATACATACATACATATATATATATATATATATATATATAATATATATATATATATATATATATATATATATATATATATTGTTTCAAAAGTACAAATTAAATAAAGTTCTAATTCGGGACAGGCGTCGAGATGCAATAATAGCTCACGATATCTAACCGATAAATCCTTTACGCCATTTATATTTGACTGTCAGACCGTAAAATATTGCCAACATACACCGCTCTGTCGTATTGAGTAATTACCTCGCCTACATATTAGTTAGGTAATGTATGTGCTATGTGAACTTATGACAAATGTTCTATTACGTACATTATTAAACCTCTAGTAATGATATATAACAAACTAGCATTGCCCGCGGTTCCGCCCGCATTCAGATGACCAAAAGCCAAATTCTTAGTTTTTCCATATTAGTATACTCTTACAATTCAGTTTTTGTCTTTTTTCTCAGAAATTAGATATTTTCCCGCGATAAAAAGTATTCTATATGTTGACCCAGATAACCAGCTATCATCATACCAAATTATATCAAAATCCGTCCTGTGGGTTTTCCGTGATACGGTAACAGACAGACAGACAAAAAATCTAAAAACTATAAATTCAGCCTCTGTATCGATAATGATGTCTATTTCAATAAGATTTTCCAAAAAATATTTAATGTACAGATTCGGCTTAGTTATAATTTTATTATATGTATAGATTATAAATATTTATAAGATATGTTCACTATATACTCGTAATTGACAGAGACGATTAATATTGCCTCAAATTCCGTTCTTCGCAATGTTTTTATTTTTAGAAACTGTTGTTGGATTTGACACCTGAGAATCACTCTTGAGAGTCTTGAATGAAATAAATAATACATCATATTAAATTATATTTACAATACCTTTTACCCTTAGGATTGTAGTTTTCTCATGAAATTTTATCGCGTAATTAATATGACACCCTCTTTCAGGTATACCTTATTCCTCCCTGATGTGTTACGTGGTGGCGGGACTCATAAGAAGTCGAAAACGTACTAGGGATTGGTTTGCACCTGGTACTTCCTAAAAGTAGAGTGGACCATAGCATTTTGATTGTTGTGGTCTTACTTGACAGGCCAGCCGTCGAGACGTCGTGGTTGAACGTTACAGTGATCCTGCCATGCTCCATAAAGAAGGGAAATTTTGTTGAATTTTAGCTCGTAATACTGGCTTTTCTTGCCGGTGAATCCCATATAAATACATGTATGTATGATAAGGAACATACTATATTCTTACTGAAATAATCATGAACTAGTAAAGATATCGCATTACATGCACAAAAGTGTACACCTGAATTGACCTTCTCTCTTTAAAAACGGTCAAAAATATATATCGTTCGGGACTTAAAACGGAAAGCTGGAATTGTCTTTGCACCGAATGAATACCTCTTTGTTAACAGCGTTTTAACTTAAAGTTGTAGTGGACGTAGATGACTCGCTGATTAGTTATTTGTTAAACAAAGATGACGCAGTACTCATTGCTTCATCAAAGGGCGGA
Source organism: Brenthis hecate (assembly GCA_951806755.1). Classification (NCBI taxonomy): domain Eukaryota; kingdom Metazoa; phylum Arthropoda; class Insecta; order Lepidoptera; family Nymphalidae; genus Brenthis; species Brenthis hecate. The sequence continues at coordinate 3,251,323 of OX638269.1, forward strand.
GTGCAAATACTAGTGACTACCATGAGTAGTAAAAGTTTACAAGAGTCAAGATCCATATATTATTATTGCAAGAACGGAACCAAGTTTTGAAACAAACTTGTAAAGTTTGTATGTTTAATGATAATAAAATAATATTTGATGAATAAGTTACGAAAGTAATAAAACAAATAAGAATTTACTAAGACGCAAATTAAAAGATAAAATGGATGTTGAAAGACAAATGGCTACACTGAAGAAGCAACCGACCAGCAAGCAGGCCGTAAGTACAAACGCGTGTTTTGTAATACACAATGCAATGTTGGTACCACCTTTATTAGGTGCCAGTTAAACGTGGTGGTTAAAGATGGTTGAAAGGAAGTTGATCACAGTGAAAATGCATGAAGGATGAGTAGAGGCAGAGTAAAGCTAATTCAAATAAGCAAGAGATATGTAGGACGTAATGTTTGGATGATGAATAAAATGAAAATGTGTTTGGATAGTTTGGGTTAGTAAAAATAATAGGTAACAAGTAAAGGATCAAAAAACCATAAAGCGATAGATTGAGTAGAAAGTCAGGTCAAAATTTAGAGCACCCTTGACTCTTGAATAAAAGACATTCATTTTATTCAGGAGTGCTCCGGAAACATTAAAGGCGCGGAAAAGGTACCTACAATTTCCATATATGGATGCCGTAACGCTTGGTACTTAGCCTCTGTAGTCAGAGTGTAGAGAGTACCTCTTAATTACTAAATGAAAAATCTCATAGTATTACTATATATACCTACTACATTTACGTAAAACAAGAATAGAATGGTTAACGTAGTATCGCAAAAATCATTAGCCAAATAAGTGTGGCAATTTGAATTCCAGATTCGTAAATCATAAGCATATATTAACCATATGAATCCAAAAGTTCTGATTCTATCACATATTATATAGCAAATATATTCTTGTAGTATATTTATTTACGAACTAGCATTGCCCGCGGCTCCGACCGTGTTCAGATGACCAAAAACCAAATTCTTAGGTTTTACATATTAGTATACCCTTACATTACAGTTTTTGTATTTTTTCTAAGAAATTAGATATTTTCCCGCGGTAAAAAGTATTCTATATATTGACTCGGATAACCAGCTATCACCATACCAAATTTCATCAAAATCCCTCCAGTGGTTTTTCTATGATGCGGTAACAGACAGACAGACAAAAATTCTAAAAACTATAGATTCGGCCTCTGTATCGATAATAATGTTTATTTCAATAAGATTTTTCAAAAAAATATCTCATGTACGGATTTGGCTTAGTTACAATTTTATTATATGTATAGATAACGACAGGGAACAATGGCTATAGCGGCAGTGTCGTGCCGGCAGGACGTTCTGCGCGTATTTACATAGTAATCGTACGACCGACGGCTTTTAATTGCGCTCACAAACTTTACTATGAGGGTATTCGTATTCGTACCAAACATGTTTTATTGCGTATATTGAACCATGTTTAGGGTACCTTATCTAAATGAGTTACATTATCATGGTTTTAACTTAATCGTTTGTAGTTAGTTTATTGGAATCTGTGTTTTTATTATTATGCGACTCTATTATAACATAGGAATAGGAAGGGCAGAAAGGGATCAAACTATGAGTATATAAAGTGTGGTAGGTACTACTTTATAGGAAAAAAAGTAAAAACCTAGTCAAACTTATAAAATCTTAGCCATTTATTTAGATACTTTTTAACCGACTTCCAAAAAGAGGAGGTTCTCAATTCGTCGGAATCTTTTTTTTATGTAGGTACGTTCACCGATTACTCGAAGACGCCTGAACCGATTTGGTAAATTTTTCATTATCTAAAGATCTAATGAAGTATCTATACTAAATGAAAACCCCCGTTTAGTTATTTTTTACATTTTAGTGTCTGGAAGTCGGTTTTTATTATTTTTTTAAGTTTTTATTTATCAATATTATTTTGCATAATATTTTATCCCTAGACTTGTACTGAGTATGACTTTCAATTTTTAATCTTATAATAATGACCAATGAGTCAATTACCTACTTGTATATATTGTACATATGTAGTTAATAATAAGAAAAATATTCTAATCTAACAGTTAAAATATTTTTTATTAACCTTGAAATATAATTTTTAATATGTAATTGATGTAAATATTTTTCAAACGCTACATGTATTTTATCAATAACCACCATTTAATTTTATTTAACACTTCAGCCCCTATTTCAAGTATTTCACTTGACAATACGTCGAATAAAATTATAAAAAATATGTACTCATACCTAATGTAATTTAAAACTTAATCACGGCCAAATAACTACAATATAATAAGTATAATATCATTAACGTAGCGCTATGGCCACTTTATGACACTAGCTAGTGGTTCATGCCTAGTCGCCGTTGAGGCCGTCTTGACCCTCGCCATAACAATTAATTAAAATACAACGTAGCTTGCAACATTGCCACCACAAGCTACCCATCAAAATGTCAAGACTGAGAAAAATATAGGCCTCTAAATGGGGTAAAACCACACTAACTTGGAAAATGCAAATGGGTTCCTATATTTTGTCACTGAAACTTTAGCTTATTCGGGGTAATTTTATAGCATTTGCTTAAAATAAACAGTATTCTAACTATATATTTTTTTTAATAGGGTAATAATTGTTAAGTTAATTTTACTCATATTTTATTTAATATATAAATGACATTTGAAAAATGAAACATTCCAAAATTATATACAATATGAAAATTGAAAACTTCAATAATTCTACACGTGTGACTTAAAGACTGGACAACTCTTGTAAATGTTAATTAATATTAATAGTAAATAACATATTTGATACTATTTAATAAAAAGTACTTGCCGTGCTATTTATCATTAGTTTATTGCTTATTTCCTTACTAAGTACCTACCTACGTGCTGTGTTCAAAATCAATAAATTATATTTTAGAGTCATAAGTAAAAAATATGTAGTGCCAATACATAATATATTATATTTGAACTCTACAGGACTCTATAAAACTAAATATATTTTTTAAATGTCAAATATTTGGATAATTCTAAGAAAGTTAGTAGGCATTTTCTTTTCTTTATATTTGGATAAAATTTAGACAAAATAGTCCAGAAGAGCAGTCATTATCATTAGAAGGCTATTATTATTTATTTATAAGATTCTTATTACTACTCCCGCAACTCTTCAGCAGTTTTTTCTATAGGTATACTAATATCTCACGGGGATAGCCACTGGGTTAAAATTAAACAAAAGTAGCACACGATACTCCCCGGCTCATAAATTATTTCTACGTAAAAACTAAAAAGTCAAGCCAATAATGAAGGACACACCAAAAATAACAGTCAAACAAATCCCCTCTTTAACTTCCTTTAAAAAGAATAAGACGGTATCTGACATAAATTGCTCTTAGAATAACTACCTATTGTTATGAATTATATAAGTACATACTTATGTATTTATATTATAATACTTATGCATGTACATATGTATGTAGTTAGGTGTATGAATATTATTTGCAACTATTTTTATACTAGCGATTTTTTGTTTAACGTTGGGAAATGCATTTACGCACGAGATTATCGCTTACGCATTCAACTACGACGCCCAGACGGCAGGTCTGCCGAAGCAGACCACAACAACCACGGGGTTGCTCCAAGATCCACTCTGCTATCAGAGGAGTACCAGGAGCAACCCGCATGGTACACCGCCCTTCGAAGAGTTCGGTCGGGTTTTTAGAAAAACAAAAACAAATCTATCCCACGGGAACCATACCGCGTACATTTTTCCGGGATAAAAAGTAGCTTTGGTGCTATTCCAGACTATAACAATAACAAAGAAGAGTAACAAAGAATATAGTAGTAATGATTTGAAATCTATACAGATAAATAAAATTGAAGTGTCTGTTTGTAACGTCAAAAAAACAGCGTTTTACTAAATGCATATGAAATTATATACGGTACCTACTTATAAGAAAAACACAATTTTTAAAATTTTCGTCTGTCTGTCTGTCTGTGTGTCTGTCTGTCTGTTTGTTTCGGATATTCTCTGAAACGGCTGGACTGATTTTGACGGGACATTCACTGGAAGATAGCTGATGTTATAGGAAGTAACATAGGCTACTTTTATTTTAGAAAAAGAATTAGGGTTCCGCTCAAAAAAATTTGAGTCGATAGTAGGAATATAAACAGTCAGCAAAACATAAGAGTTCGGCTATAAATTCGTGATACTAAACACTTATATTGTATTAAATATATAGACACTGTTAAAAAGCACTGAGAAGAGTATTGACTCTTTTGAAAGGATTGCTCAATTGTGTACATGCATCGCGGTGTAAACAAGTGATAACGTGACAAGTAAAAATGCACACAATCGTACTAGTAGCGTTGCATCGACGGCAATTTATTCGAGTATATGAAAAATATTTTTTTACTATTTTTCTGTAATGAAAAAATTATATATATACAACCTTCTTTCTGCCTTTAGCTTCGCATGCATATAGTTAACACTAAAAGATACAATTAGCTCAAGATGTTACCTTGCCATTACTCTTTGAAATAGAGTGTTAATTAACATCAAGAGCTTTTTAACTTTATTTATAGCATAAAAATAAAGTCAATATAAAGAAAAATCATTAAACAAAGAACAAACCAACATATTTTAAGATACAAATGTTAGACGATCAATCGTAAACATTTGACAATACACTTAAAAAACCTTTTCCTAGAGTCTTTTCAGTGCCATTCGACAGTATAAAGGACTTATTAATTTTCCACTTTTCCCCGTCTATAATAATTTCACAAGCAATGGCGCAACGAAGTCCGCATCGCTGAATTCTGTTATCAGGGACAACAATGACTTTCTGACTCGCTGGCCATCTTCAAACGTAATTCGCATTTTTCATGGCTAGCTACGGTGGGAGTCCCCTCGGACGGCTTTATGTTCCATGTAAATTGGATTCGAACATATTTATTTGAGTTTGAACATTTTTAAATATGTACATTTCGTTGATTGAAGTGTAAACATAATTAGTGTTTTATTAAGTTATACTGCAGTGACATTGTAAATATTATTTTTTTTAAGTAAAAAGTTTATATATATATATATATATATATATATATATATATATATATATATATATATATATATATATATATATATATATATATATAAGTATTTATATTTATTATTTATATTAAAAAAAAGTTATTGGTAAAATGCACATAAAACACAATGTTATATTACGATAATTACATTTTTTTTCATCAAATTGTAATTAAGTATTGTACTGGCCAAATTATCCAAATACTGAAAATATGCGAAAACAATAATTTTCTAGTTCAAAAGAATACTGTACGGTATGGGGTATGAGAGGCGAACATTTAGAGTGTACTGCGTTATTGGTAGATTCGGTTCCACGTGCCGGCCGGCCGTTAATTGACTTTCGGCTCCAAGTGTTTCGGCCAGTCATCGTTCTAGTTTTATATTTTGGCGCCTATTTCCAACCTAACAGCCCTCTATATTTTTTACATGGCAGATCAATTATGATTTCGAATTGGTTTGATGAATCTGAATAAAATTCCATTGCTGTTGTTTAATTGGCTAGTTGCCTATTTGAAATATAGTTTAATCAATACAATGGACGAGGGTTTGTTGTTAACTTAGTCACAATGGGGAGTTGTATCGCTTCGTGTCAATTAGAAGTCTGTGGATGTTATTGTTATAAGATAATTCTTACCTCTTTGTTGTTAATAATTTATTTTGAATGAGCTTATTAACTCGGGCCACTAAAGAGCTAACGTCACGCTTTTTGTTTTATATTTAACGTAGGGTTAAAAATGGAGTCCGTAATTTCTATGCAAAGAAATTATTCTGTACGGTAGTCGTAAAATGCCAATTAGACATGCGTTGCGAGCATGCGTGCACGCATTCGTCTGCATCATAAAAAAAATAATTTCAATGCAAATAACAAAAATTACGCGAATTTCGATTTCGCGATGAAATCTTCTAATTGTCTCATATTTGTAATTAAACGTATAATTTATTTAAATACGTTGTAAAAAGCTTGCGTTGCATCCCGGTGCGTGGGCCTATCGGCGAAAAGGGGCGATTTGTGATGCGATTGATAAGTATTAGGTACCTACGGTTACAGTATGGCGAGAAACTTACAAGGTTTACAGCGAATGCGGCTCGGTCACGCGATACCTCGCTGGCACCGTGATGAACGGAGCTTCATTTTACAAAGTAAAGCAGTTAAAATTAATTTCACTTGTGCAAGAAAATATAGATATCCTTAATCAGTGAGCATACTCAATGCTCATTTATAATGAAAATTGATCGCGTCATAGTTAGTGTTAGGTAGTTAAAAGGAAAAAATTGCTTCTTAAATAATTCAAACGCGGTACTTTCATTCAAGAAAGTTTATAGACAAACTGACCGTATGTAAGATGGTTTTTATATACTAGGGGGATATTGAGTAAGCCGTCATCGTTATCTATTTACGATATCACACCTAGGTATAGGCATTGTATTTTATTTTCCCATAATTAGGAGGGCAGTTTGAGGCGGAATGAAGTAACATGCGAATTCATTAGCGTACGAGTGTACAGAGGAACGTCGCAGGGGCGCGAGGCAGACGATGCAATCGCTCAAATGTAAGGACAACGAAATAATTTATCGATTATATAACCATCAAAATAACTCTATTTTTTTAATTAAGTTATGGATTTCAATAATTTATGAATTTTATCAACTTTTTAATATTTCTTATACACTTTAGAAACTATGTAGAATCACAGCCTCTATTGTCGTTGATTATAACATTGTGCGAGTACATGTATGTTTGCGAGGTGCTTGATATTGCAAAATAAATTCTACATGTCGTAAATTATTACCTTAAAAGTTAAAGTTAATTAAAATAAAATATAGTTTGGCGTTTCAAATGAAAGAAAGTACCTACAAATAACGTAAAATTTTATGACACTTTTTTGCTAACTGTACGCATATGTAACAAAAACGTTGGCAAGTTTCGATGCTATCGAGTGCGCACGTAACTATGTTTCATGATTAATTAAAAACAATAATAATAAATATAATTAAATATATGCACTGCCGTTCTGTAACGTCATCAACAATATCTTTCTTAGAATTTAATGTACCCTACAAATATAAAAATATTGATTTGTAAAGATCGAAAAAATTATAATTTTTTAATAATATTATTATAAAAAAGAGAATCTTTAATGTGTAGGATCCCTATTAAAACTTCGAGATATACCTTGCTTATATTCTTATATTCAGTACTTTTATAATCGTCCGTGAGTTATATAATTTATAATCATAATTTTTAGTATTATAAACAATTCGTGACCAGTCACTACATCATGGTGGTACCGACATCTCTGTACAAAAGCGCGGGAAAACAAATGAATATCCGCGCCCTTTTTTATTTTTTTTAAACACTTTCCTATCGGCCAAGGTCACATAAGTAAATGCTTATATATAAATCATTACAAATTAATCAATTATATTATTTTCTATTAAAATAAATCAAATGTGTAGTAATATCCTACTGAGATAATTTCCTAAGCGGAGTAAAAAGTTTTTGTGGCAATTTTGGATCCATTCCCACCTCATACATTGTTTCGTTACTGTGTGAAAAAGAACAATTTATATTTAGGGGAAAATTAATTTCATTCAACTATACAGGCACTTTTATAATTTGTAAATTTATTTTAAAGAGAGAACCAAGTTTGTCAGTCTATGAGAACTGATTATGTGCTATATTTGATTTATAAAGGATAAGTATCATAAGATTTTAGTTGTTTGTAAAAGGAAGATGTGCTATATTTGAGATATATTTAATCTGTGCTCATGTTGTCATGCGATGGTGAAAAACCAATTAGAATTTAGAGGATTGTAGGCTAGGCATGCCACATATAAATTATATATATATATATATTATGTAAGAGTTACAAGAAGAATTAAAGTCTTAAACAATTATTAATGGTGTTTTCTTAAACTAAACAGATTACACTAACTGTCTTCAATCCATCGTTTTAGATTTGGGAATTGTCATTTATAATAAAATAATATGTCACGTCCGTCCGTCCGGATTATTTATTTATTTCCGTCATGTAATAAAACAATCGTTTCCTGCCGGTAACGAGTTTTTGTTGGCAATGTGACATGACATGACATAATATTTTACTAATTTATCACGTTCGTTTTAATTATAATATTTAAAAGAAAAAAATTGTGATACTATTTTACTGTAAAATATTATGTCTGTAAAATATTTTATTCAAAACAATTTGATGCGACGAAAAATAATCGTCAACCTTTAAATCCTCGTCCCGAACGTCATATGAAAATATGCATGGCACTCGAGCTCGCGTCTTCTCGCGTCCCATCTCACACGGGCATCATGATTACTCCGTCTAAATTCCTTTATTCTTTTACTAATGACTTACCCTCGCTTTGCTTGGGTACGTCTTTCAGTGGACGAATTTTGTTCACAATATTATGGATTTTAATTTTTTGCGCGGAACTCTCATTCTTTTTCTAATATAAAAGTAGCCTAAGTTACTCCTCATAACATCAGCTATCTGCCAGTGAAAGTCCCGTCAAAATCGGCCCAACTGTTTTGGAGATTATCCGGAACAAACAGACAACAATTAAAGACTAGACAGACAATAATAAAAAAAAAAATTTTTTACAAAAAATATCAAAAAAATTTCCTATAAATATCTCAGACACGCAGATTTGCTCTCGATAGTTTCCTGCACCGTAAGTCATCAATCTGCAAGGTAATCATTGGTTGGCTGGATGACAAATTGTCAGTAGGTAAAAGTTAAAAAAAGTAAGCGAAACAGCTGTTGTCACCCTTTGCTAAGTATATTTACTATTATTTTAACAGTTTGAAATATTATATTCATGTTACGTTATTTTTCAAATGCTTTACTTTTATATTATCCATTAATAAATATGCGTATAAATATAAATATCCATTAACAAACATATAACCGGCCTATTTTCATACGAAATTATCAATCCAATTAGCGTTTTAAGACATGGCAGCTGAATAAGTTTTATGGGTTGCAGGTACAAGTTTTATGACACGTTTGAGCTCTTTACTAGGGTGCTTATAAAAAGCGGTTTAAATACTAAAATTATCTTTTAAAAGGAATAATATATGTGTTAGCAGTTTCTTTTAATCACTGTAAAATCATAGATAAATTTTATTGTTTTAAAAATGTGCAAGTAACCATCAATCGTGGCATTAAAGTACTTTTTTTATATTATTTTTAACTGTAGATTGGTAATAAGAATCTCTCTATCTAGTCTTCAAAAGAATAATAATAATTAACAGCTGTTTGTTGGTAAACGGACTCTAGAACGGCTGGATGGATCTGGTTAATTTTTAAAATGTTCATAATGACATCTGCAAGGTTTTTAGGGGAAAATTGGAAAAGTTTCACATTGAAAGTGCTTTTTAAAACACTATAAACTTTTTATATGAACTCGAAGATCACAAGCAAATCTATCAAAATTTCAAACTGATGAAGTGATTTCAATATGCTGTTGTACTATATTTTACTGTTGTTATTGGCTAAATTGAGTGGCTTGTTAATTTAATTCTTAAAGTTTGTTCTAATAATATGAAGGTTTTCTCTTTATTATTAATGAAGGATTCGCAGCCATATTACAATAAAAATTTATAACATTTCAATTATCAAATTGTCATGAAAGTATACTTTATTAAATACTAGCAGAACCCGCGGCTTCGCTCGCGCGAAAACTACAAAAAAACATTTTTAATATTTTTCCCATGGGAATGAGATAATCTCCCGCGGCAAAAAGTAGCCTATGTCACTCTCTAGCCTTCCAATTATTTTCACACAAAAAATCACGACAATCCGTTACTGCCTTTCGACGTGAAAGAAGGACAAACAAACACACTTTCACATTTAGAATAATTAGTATGGATATGGTACTAGTACTGTACAATTAGTCTAGTCACTGGGTAGGTTCTGACTAGAAGATATTCTCCAAAAACTGGTTTTTGGTACCATTTTTCCAATATGGCGGCACGAGCGGCGGTCGCTCAAGGACGCAAATTTGGAATATTCATTAGGACACTAAACTCTGTCAAAATAGAACTCTCCTTGACCTTTTGTGGCGAAAGCTCTATTTTATGTCTTTAATGACTGGACTATTCATGTACAATAATGTAGCGACCTTGATCTGACTACAAAAATATGTACATAGGTAATACATATCTGCTATATATGTAATAATACGAATATATATACTTACATATATCGCAATAAATCCAAGCGGCAATGCCACGATAAGATTTAGTTTTAGTATGACCGCTAACGGAGTTTTTAATTAATCGGTTATTCCAAATAAAAAACTGGAAAAGACTTTTTAGAATTTATCTTATCCTATTAACTGATTTATAAAAGCAGCAGAAAAGCTACTAGCACTATTAGACTTGGAAAAGCATTTATAATACGATGCATGCAAGAGTTATGCCTCCCGAACTACCAGTAAAGTGATGTTTTATTGTCCATAAATATGGATTGCTATGCTATAAGGAGATAAGTAAACAATTTTCATTCTAAAATCATTATTTTTCGTGTCATATATTGAAAACGTAGAATTAATAAATTATATACATACATACTAGCAGTACCCGCGGCTTCGCCCGCGTCCAAACTACTCGGTCCTCGGCGCCACCTACTCGGTCCATTTGTATTTTCAAGCCATCCAGGAACCCATTGAAATATACACACAAAATTTCATTAAAATCGGTCTAGTCCTTTAGGAGGAGTAGGTTAACAAACACACGTACAGAAGAATTATATACATACAATATTAAGATAATAAAGTTCTTACTAGTAAATAATGAATTCGAGTCTGGACTTAAATATGTTTTGGAAAATGTTATTGAAATAGTCATTATTATCGACACAGAGGCCGAATCTATAGTTTTTAGAATTTTTGTCTGTCTGTCTATTTATATGTCTGGGAACGCATCACGAGAAACCCACTGGACAGATTTTGATAAAATTTGGTATGATGATAGCTGTTTATCCGGGTCAGTATACCTATAGGATATTTTTTACTGCGACAAAGTATCTAATCTCTGAAAAATCTATACTAACCGTTAAAACGTACCTAGGGACGAACTCGAGCGGAGCGAGGATGAGTCGGTAGTTGATAATTATAAACTCAATTCAAAATAAACTTTTACCATTTGACATGCATGTGTTAAATTTTAAAATTATCCTTACAAATAAATAATTTTCTTTTTATTTAATTTTTTATTTACTTTTAATATAAGCCATTTATAACTGTGAATTTTATTTATACTTTGTAGTTATAAGTCTCTCGTAACTACGCTCTATATCTTTATTTACAATAAAGGAAATTACAAATATACTTAATTGTAACTATTATGAGAAGTCAATAAAGAAAAACAATATAATGAATCAAAAATGGAATGAATTACAAAAAGAACACAAATTTAGTTTCGCACGCAATAAATATTAACTAAAACACCAAAAGATTGACAGTCACGCATCGTCTGTTATAAAATATAAATTGGATAAATTAAAACTAAATAAACAAGCAATTCAAAGTCAACACGTGGTGAGGCAAAGAGCAGGTTGTTGATCTTCAAATTGTCTCAAACCACAAAAACGGTTGGTCGCGTGTCGACACTCCTGCGGTTATGTGTTTGGAGTAAGGACTAAGTATACTTTTAATACAAATGTTTGGTATAGTAGATATACATTACAAAAATTATATTATATCTGTGTATAATAAAATTCTAACGGAGTCGAATCTGTACATTGAATATTTTTTGGAAAATCTTATTGAAATAGACATTATTATCAATACAAAGGCCGAATCTGTAGTTCTTTTAAATTTTTATCTGTCTTTCGGTCTGTCTGTCTGTCTGGGAACGCATCACGAGAAAACTACAGGACAGGTTTTGATAAAATTTGGTATAATGATAGCAGGTTATTCGGGTCAACATATTATATAATAATACTTTTTGCTGTGGGAAAATATCCCATCTCTGAGAAATTTTAAATAATATAAATAAAAATTTATACATATAATTGTACTTTATATCCATAAATGTTGTGTGTAAAAGTATTCTAAGTTTTCTTATTTCTTAATAATAAAGAGATATCGTTATTTAACCAATTAATATTCACAAATCATAATAATATTATAGATTTTTTAATTCTTAGCTAAGTTACGGAAAAATGTTATTCTAGATTATACTACAGCAAATTAAGTTGGATATTCTATACTAGTTCTAAATTAAGTATAAAGGAAGTTTTTTTTTAAATTAGCCTTTTTTATTAAGTTGATTGTCATGATTTTAGGAATTCTTGAAACTTGTTCTAAACTTAATTGGTTTAGGTATTAGCGAAGCAAAAATTAAATATTTTTTATCAAAATTACCCGTCTCTTGTACATTTATATATGACTAAATTTCCTTACGGGAATAATGGAGCTAACTATAAATGTGCCTTATTCCGCTCTCTGATTTGCTCAATGTTAAGATAATACGTGATGTTATAGTGGCATCAAACGTTTTATTCTTACAAGCAGAACTTAGAAAGCTCTGCCTTACACGAAAATCGAACTGTGTGTATATATATACAGTGATCTGGACGACTGCAAAAATATGAATAATTGAAGTACTATTATAAATTCTAAACTTTGTGTATGTGTGTTTGTTTGTTACACCTTCACTCTGAAATTGTTGGATGGACTATAGCCTGAACTAACACACTATTAGGCATGGGTAGGACGCAACCGAGCAAACTAAGGGCAAGTCGTTAGTTTAATAATATTGCATTTAAAACCGATACAGACTTACTCTACCTTCTACTATTCTATAATTCAAAGCATAGTAGAGATTGTTACAAAGTTGATAGCTATAGTATAGTTGAAGTTGCCGGACAAGTTAGCAAACAATAAATCATAAGCCGTCAGAAGATGTTGCAATGTAACTTGGTATGCAATGGAACATGTTATAACTAGACCTACATGTATTATATTTATCAGTAATATTATAATTTAATTGTTATTTAAAAATCTTTAATTCGCAAAACATTTTATCATCTAGGTACACATAGTTCATTGAAATGTTAAATTTTTTTTGGCTTTATTCATCCTATAAGGAGGTAAAATAGGGGATAAAAGTTTGTATGAAACGATCTTTTTACAGATTTTTTGTAGTTTTAGCGCGAGCGAAATCGCGGGTTCTGGTAGTTATAAATAAAACATTTACCAGAACTAAGTGGTTCTTCAATCTTTCTATTCCGTCCTATCATCGTATGAATCAATTGTTTCTAAATTAAATACTTCTTATATGTAAATGTAAGTTAAATACTCACTCACATAAGTCATTCGTTAACATTTCTTAATGTTCATAAATAAAATTCTGCAAGAGTAACTATTTTGATAACGGGCAAATTTAAATTTATGCCCATGGAATGCTTTTAAAACGTGTAAAAGCTTGGAACAAAAAGCGTAGACGCGTATCTCACGTGATCTTGGTTCCTTGTTTCTCAAACATCTGGTGACGTGTTGCATTTTTATGTTCAATTCTGTTAGAAATTGTATACAAGGGTTCAAAATAAATGTACGTAATATGTTAGTGTTGTATCTTTATACTAGCAGAACCCGCGGCTTCGCTAGCGCTTAAATTACAGAAAAACTAAAAAATAGGTTTCATAAAAACTTTCACCCCCTATTTTACCTCCTTATGATATGAATTTCGAAAAATGCTAAAACACGTATTTATTTAATTGTAGTGAAAAGCATTAATACCAAGTTTAAGTAATTCTGATCATAAATAATTTTTAGGTTATATTATAACGTTTTCTCTCGTGGGAATGAGATTATCTCCCGCGGTAAAAAGTAGCCTATGTCACTCTCCAGCTCCCATCTCCACACAAAAAATCACGTCAATCCCTCACTCCGTTTCGACGTGAAAGAAAGACAAACAAACACACTTTCACATTTATAATATTAGTATGGACTTTACTGCTTCTATAAAAAAAGTTATTACTTCTCTATAGGATAAGACTTTACAATATTTAACTATATAAATCTATGTGCTAGTAAAAACTATAAATACATTAAAAAAATATTTCTATATGCAATAAATACTCATAGGTTATCGATTATCAGTTACAAAATTATGATTTATTGCTGGTATTTCGAGCTTAATATTCTCATTAAAAATTCAGCTCCTACTGTTGAGGACAGATGAACCAGTAGTGCTTTTAATGCATACCATTCATTATCGGCGAGATCACGATCTCTGTGCTCTGATGACGAAACATACGACAAATATGATGCATTGGGACGATGCCCGATACTCGGGCTGTATAGGAAAAGTAAATCATATACCTGAATATATTCTACCAACAAAGAAATAAAGGCTCTATGCAAATAGGAGTACAGTGTGAAAATTTGGAATTCGAATAAAGCTAGTGTACAATATAACGTGGTCGTTGTTTATCGCAATTATTAGTGCAGGAGAATCAATGAGACCTCATTTGGTGGATTACCTGTCTACTCATGAAATGAGTGATCAGGTCTCTCTCATTGAGATACTGTTGGATATTTTGCTTAAAATAATGGAAATGGTTTTGTATACGGAATTGTTTGGAATCAATCGGCAAATGGGGTGTTCGTTAGATTGCTGTTTTATCTCTTTAATCATTGTATTGGCTTCTAACTACTTGCTACTACCGCTAATATGCAAATCGATTTTGTATTGTCTATATTAGGTAGTATTAATAGTTACCTATTTTTAACATCAGACGTAAAACATTTACGAGTAGATATGCCAATTAGGTGTTTGATATGTCCGAGATATAAGCCTCTAACAAATTTTAATTGATAAATATGTTTGGTATTTTAATATATTATAATAACATTTTAGATACGTATTTTTTATTACTATTATGTATTTTAAATATTTGTCTGCCAATAGTGTCATTTTGAATCAAGTTATTGCATCACTGTTACAACTCGTTTCCTGGCATGCTTAGTAATTTCATTAGTGTCCGGCTATTCATAGACGATTGAGCTAGTGTATAGGCAGTGAGTTTAAGAGGAAATGAGACCACACGTAGACGGGAGTAATTAAAATCGTATGCTAGTGACGTATTCTAATCGGTCACTGGCATTGTAAGGCGATGGTGTGATAAGGTGTGTCACAGACGGGGTATAAACGAGCGATTGTGGCCCGCACACGGCGCTCGCGCGCTTTGCATAACAAAAGGGCGCAATTTGGAGGAAAAATGGGCGCAATCTTGAATCATCTCGGCGCTCGGCCGCGCTCGGCTGTTATCGGATGCGCTCGCGCGTACTAATCAGCTTCCTCTTGTCACGCTTTTACTGTAAAATGATATGTATGTGAATGCTAACTAATGTTTGTTAAATAGTTCTGAGGACGTGTGGAGAGAGTGCAAATGATGGATTTTTTATACTATTTAAATAATTACGTAAACAGTACAAGGTAGTGAGACATTGTTACATACATATGTTGGTACAAAAGAGATTAGAATTTACATAACATTTGTTATGTAGGTACAAGAATAAGGTACGCTTGTGATCTCACTTCTCATCCAGTTTATCAGCTTTTTTGTAGTTTTAAGATTTACGATACCAAAAATTTAACTATATTTTAATTAAGAACCTTTAAAATTAACATATTTCAGTATATTTCTTAGTTTTCTTAATAATATTTAACATTTTCTTAATGTCAAATATTATGTCTGCGCTACAGATAGGCGGATAGAGATCTAGCTATTTGTGCCGGCCGCGGCCGCACGACTCGCATTTCACCTAATGAATATTTTAAAAGATGAATGTCGAAACATTAAATGTCAGACTTGAATTTAATGAAACCCCCAGAACAAAATAGTGTGGAGTGACTCATTGGACTTGTTTTGTGCTAGTTTTAATTAAGTTTGCAGAGGCTATTTATAACTCATTCTGATTTAAATTTGATTGCACTGAATGTTATTTTAGGTATGTTAGGTAATAATAACATAAAATTGAACAGACAATGTATTTTTTTAAATTAAAACAGTATTTAAAGTATGAACTAGAATATTACGTAACAGCAAAAAAATTTCATCTTTTTTTCTTATATGTTCTAGGTGTGAATAATAAAGTGTCTATTAAAATGTAATTGCATTTAAATACAATGGAGTTAAGTGATCGTTATAAAAGTATCAAGTCAAGAACTTTAATAATAAATTAAAAGAAACGTCTGAATTGGTTATTGTTAAGAATAAAATATGAATGCTGTAAGCAACACCGTGTTAAATATATTATAATGTTAATTAACAATAGATAATTTCAGCGAGGCGGCTTCCTGAGCGGCGAGTTGCGACACGCGCTGCGTGCTCCTTTGCACAACAATCGTTAGTTTTTAGTGAATTTACAATTTACATGCGACCCGCGGAACAATGAACGGAGTTGTTAATATCACTGGGAATTAACCGGGAGTGGATTGTCGTACTCCGACACAATAAACAATACAAAACGTAGCCAAGCAAAAACAAACTATAGAAGCGTCGCCCAACAAGAATAATAGGAAAATTGCTTTTGTTTAAAAAAAATCTATTTGTTCGTTTCTCGAGATGAGCGCGCCTATGTTGCGTCTGCGTCGGACCAATGGCGCGCCACTCGCTGCCCGCCCCCGGCGCGCCGGCCAATAGCCGCTCCGCACAGTCGCAAGAGCAGTTTCCTTTTTTAAAAGTTTCGCCCTCGACTTCCATCCGATTTCCCGCCTCAACTTAAGTTATGGACGATGAAAAAATTCATTGATTTATTTATTAAGACACCAGTTTTTACAACGTTTAAATTATGATGTCGGCTGAAGCAGTAATGCACTTGCAGTTTTTACGGGACCCGACGCGACGACGACGGCCCGAAAGAAGAATATAGGGTATCGTATTATAATAATTTCAATCGAATTTTTAATGAAACGTGCTCGCAATGTGTAAGCGACATGCGAAGTGTGAACGCACTGTGCGTATGTCAGATATATCTAAACAATTTGCCACTTTCTTCGGCACGTTCCCACGTTGACGAGGATTCATCGGCAGTCGGCGCACACGCCGCGGCTCGCCTGCCACCGACTGCCAAGTGCCAGCCAACGACTTAAGGTCTTCAACACTTTGAATAGAATCAACACATTTAGGAGAAGACACGGAAATAATTATATATCTTATTCTTATTGGTTCCTAAATGTACTGGATTGAATAATATTTAAATAGGTATTTGCGTATGAACTATTATTTTCATTGAAACGTCAAGTAATAAATGCATTATTTTAGGAAACTGAGAAGTAATTTTTCTTACTTACAAAAAAAAATAGAAATTTAATTCAGTTTATTCAAATCACTGATATCATCATTTTGAATATAATCTTACGAGTAGATGCCTACTATCTTGTAAGAGTTAATTGTAACCAAATACTACCTATTATAAATTAGATTTATTTGAAAAAGGCTAAAAACTTTTTTTTAATCCTATGTACATATATAGGTACCTATCTATTAAATTTAAAAAGCTTTTAGCCCAACCAACTCCAATTTAGTAGTTACATAATATGCTTATTCAAAACAGTTTTTACATTTTAAAATTGTAAATTCACGCAAGTTTAATGCCTAATTGACACGGCAATGAATGACATTTGGATGTGTTGTTCCCTAGTAAATACATGCATAAACCGTATCCTTATATGGAACTAAAGTTGTTTTTATGTAAGCACACACATTTTAGTATTTATTTCCATTGGAATATTATAATACCATAAAGAAGTCACTAGAACGTGTCAATAGTAGAACAAGAGAGTACTATAATGAAACTATAAATATTCTAAATTAATTATAATTACTGTACAAGTCATGTCCACGTAATGCAGAGTCTTTGCGTGAAAACGAAACGTCGCTCTTTTCACCAGTAGTAGCGATGATATGAGATATATGAGGACAAAAAGTTGTAGAAAATATTTGAATAGCTGAAAATACTAGCAGCATACACCCATTTCCCTGTGCATTGCTGATGTCGAGGATACTGGTATAGAACTGCAGTAGGTACATAAGTACATATCTTTGGTTTTGCAAAGATAAGTACTTATATACCTTTATAAGTTTTTCTTTCATCCAGATTGAAGCACGCCACTGTACCTATAACCAATAGTTATGTTAAGTTTATTGAAATAAAAAATATAGAATTTATCGAAGATCCATGGGAAAGAGCAGCACATCCATGGAAGAAATGCGATCGCCTCCAGGCTATTTCGATTTTGATAATTAAAGTTTTTTGTAAAGTATGTTGTTTTATATGAAACATTTAGTAAAGTTTTTTAGTCCTGCTGAGTTTTTTTCGCCAGTATTTCACAAAATTCAATTGAAGTGGTCTTCTGGAGATTTTGGCTTGTAGTAAAAGAATGAAGAAGGTTTAATCTTTGTGCATCGTATGATCCTATTCTAAACAATAAACAGGTTTTATTTTAAATTATCTAAGCTATTAACTTTCGTGAGAAAATTATCAGAAAACCTTTTATTACTAAGCATAACAATGCCAATAAGTAATGTCTTTATATATTAATCTATATTTGATATCCATATAATAAAATGACATTTGCTATTATTTTGACTTTTCTAGGACCGTTTATCAAGTTTATAAATAGACAGACCTATTCTATAGCTTTTACCTACCTATTTAAAAACATTAATAGCGTTACACTAATAAATAAACTATCAATAAAATAATATTTTACCCAATATACAAAGATAGACTACACACTTTTTCTTCTTCCAGACAACAGGCTGGATGTGGTTAATGTAAGTTGTTTCTTTATTTTACTTCTTTCATTTAACCTCTACGCCATCTTTTCAACATCAGCATACACACTTTTCCCACCCATATCTTCTTCGATACAGGTCAGGCCATATAGCTTCCTAGATCTAGATTTTTTTCTATAACCATTTACCTATACCTAATACTCTATTGCTTAATAGGTATTATGTATTTCATTTAAAAGTTCATTTTTTTTACTAAGAAAGCTAAGTAATATAGTGAAAACTACAAGCATTGCCCGTTCTCCTCAGGATACTGAAGAATAAATCTTATACAGTTTAACAGTTAGATGGGAAGAAGAATTTTTGCACTTATGATTTAAAAATTAATTAAATATTTATTATTTAAAAATGAAGTCGAATCGAATTGAATTTGTAAATGTTCCATGGGGAAAAGTCTGAGAGAAACGAATAGGTACCTACTAAAATCTCTGTTCTATTTTAGACAAATTCAAAGTTAAATCACCCTTCACTAATTTGCGTTATGTACCTATTAGATATACATAAAAAAGCCTTTTGATGAATGGATGGTTTGCTGAAGGAAATATTTGCGTCGTCAGCTTCGATAGTATCTAGGAGTATTTGTATAGTTACTAGGTCTGTAGAAACCCTTAAATTTGTTTTTATCAAATCAAATTAAGTTTGTTTCTAAAAAGTACCTATTTAAATAGCTTAAGTTGAAAAATATATTTGTAATAAAAAAAACCAAGATTAAAAGAAATTTATTGTAATTTGGTAGTTACCAAAGAAGTATAATAAATGTATTATACATATATGTATATTGTATACTTCTTATAGGTAGGTATATATTCTTTAGTGCACAAACAGTAAATAAATTAATATATACCTACAGAAAGTGACGTGGACAAAAATATGTAGGTACCTATGAGAATTACTGCCTTAAATTATTTTGTAAAAACAATCACCAAAATCTCTTCAAAGTAGGTACCTAACTCCATTCAACCATACGATGAATCTAAACTTGTTATTATAATTTTCATGATAAAACTTATTAAAATTTCATCCAATTTACCTTATGCCTTATCTTTATTATATTCTAAGATAAAATCCAACCAAAAATCTAAAGATCAGTCTGATCATACATCACACCAGTTAATTAGAAATCAATCAGAAAAAAATGAATCTATCATAAATCGTTGTTTGTCCAAAAACACATATCATTTGCCTAATTAGATTGGGCGTTAAATCGCCAAACAACCATTTATAATCTGTGCGTTTAAAAATAATGCCGTATAAAAAACTCGTCAAAGATATTGTCAGGAGATACGGCGAGTCTGTTCGCGGGCTTCGTTCGAAAAAAACTTAAAAAAAAAAAACTCTCGAGGCGATCCGTGACTCCTATTTTTTTGTTTTATTATTTTTAATTCATATTATCGTACGGCTATCCCCTTTAATTTTGTTTTTAAGTATGGCCCTCGGTATGCTGGCAGCTACGTTTATGGATATTCGGAATTCCGTGGCGTATCGTCCGGGCAATTTGGTTTTATGTAAATGCAGGCCAGTGCAGGTGTATTATAATCACTGTGACAGATGTAAATCGTATCTAACCGCATAGTAAATAATCGTGAAGTACTGTTTGTTAATTAAGTTGTGACATTTAAAACGGTCTTGCTTAAGTCCCGGTAAGGTAAAGCAACATTTTTATCTGTGTTCCACGAATCAAAGTATTCAATATTCAATTAAATCTTTATATCGAGAATATATCAATCAGTACTAATTCTTTATTTCCATTTAGTATAAATAAATATTCACAAAATTTGAATCTGTCCTCTAATTAGCTTAGATATATTTTACACTAGCACCTACACGGGCTCAGCCCGCGTTCAGATGACCAAAAACCATATTCTTAGGTTTTACATATTAGTATACTCTTACATTGCATTTTTGTATTTTTTCTCAGAAATGAGACATTTTCCCGCGGTAAAAAGTATCCTATAGGTATGTTGACACGGATAACCAGCTATTACCATACCATATTGCATCAAAATCTCTCTAGTGGTTTTTCTGTGATGCGGTAACAGACAGACAGACAAAAATTCTAAAAACTATAGATTCGTTCGATTTGGCCTCTGTATTATAAGAAACATTAAATAGTTTTTGTACACACCACGTTTACTATGATAATAAGCTCAACTCAGCTAATGATATAAATGAACCAGCTGATTAAAGTTAAACCTGTTTACATAACGAAATAGAAAAATAATGTAGTTAGGTAGAAAAGTATATCTATACCTACATATAATAAAATTCTAACTAAGCCGAATCTGTAAATTAAATATTTTTTGGAAAATCTAATTGAAATAGACATTGTTATCGATACAGAAGCCGGAAAGAATCTATAGTTTTTAGAATTTTTGTCTGTCTGTGACCGCATCACAGATAATTCACTGGAGGGATTTTGATGAAATTTGATATAATGATAGCTGGTAATCCGGGTCAACTACTAAAATATAGGATACTTTTTACTGGGGGAAAATATCTCATGAGAAATCTATACTAAACGTTAAAACGTAAGTAGAGACGAACCCGAGCTGAGCGATGGTGAGTCGTTAGTTTTTGCTAAGTACAAAATCCTTTCGAAGCTACAGCGTTCGAATAAATAGCAAATATATAAATTATAAGCAATTCATAGGTATCACATACACTTGATTATAATAATGTACATCATAAAAATCGATTCTTATTCCAAACGTCACCTTATACTTATATTATGAAAACTTATCGAAACGGAGAAAGCGAATTAGCTGTCGGTTTGTAATCGATTTCCACCTTAAGACAAATAGATGTCTTGAAATATGGTATGATTTATCATAGGCACTATCCGAGGAAATCTCGAGCATTATCGACTCCGCCCACCGCGCCGTGGCAAGCAAGGGCGGCGCGGACTTTTTGTATGATCGTATTGCACTTTGAATTATGAAGTGGGAACATTATACTGTGTTTGCGAATACATGAACTTGAGATGTGAATTATGTCCTGAGCTTATTTACTGCAAAATATATGGTGTTATGGAGTTATTTTTTTACCGATAATTTATGTAAAACTGTTTTTTTTTAATTTTATCAAAGAAATATACTGACATCAAAATCAATAAAAATGATTATTTCCATCCTTCCTACTTATGGTTTTTTTAACTTTTGTATAAGGTGCCATGGGTACGTATAACCTATCTGTAATAAATATGATAATCGATTCAAAATTGGAGAAAATATCGCGTAATGTACTTACCCAAAAAACAAACATCCAAACTGAGTAGTAAGCGTTCAGCCGTTTCCGCGTAAAGAAGTAACAAACAAATACAAAAATTCGCTTTTATAATAGCAGATTGACTGTAATTTCTAGTGATGACTTTTATTTAAATAATACTTATTTCTTGAAATAATCATAATTTAAAAAATAAAAACAGGCTTTTGACTATATAATATCTTTAATATTTAATAAAATAAAATAATTAAAAAAAATCATATTGGGGGTGTTAAAGTATAAAAAAAAATTATAGTAAATTAATTTTGTAAAAGAAATTTTAAATATAAATGAAAATTAAGTAAAAAAAGTCAATTTAATTTATTGTACCTTGTGTATCAGAGTATTTCTACATAAAAAATATTTAGTGAATAATAAAATCTCAAATTTAAAAGAGTTAACTATTACACTTAACACTTGTTACTGTACACTTGTCAAAACGAGTCAAAGAAGCCTAAACTCCAAGATGTTACTAGTGGCTCTTGAAAAATTTTACTATTCACCTCCAGTCTCCACATCAGAACAGCTCAATGATATCATATTCCCTCCAGGTAAATTTCTAAGAAATTAATTAAAATTCTAAGAAATCTATTGCTAACTGACACCTCGGGGTGTCCGCGGTCGTGGAGGGTTATTGTATTTTTATCGAAATTATTAGACATTTTTAAATCGATATGACAATTAAAACTAGTAGGTATCGATTTGAAACTTTGAAAGTTTGTAATAAGCAAGCTAATTAAGTTACAAACAAGTATTTACGGTGGAAAAAAAACTGAAATTATAGTTAATTCTATTTTTTAGTCAATTTGTCAGTCTGTCTGTTTGGGTGCAAAAGGTTGCTTAAAAAGGTTGATCTTATATAAGCTTATCACTCCTTAAACACATTAGAGATTATACTCGATGTGTGCGAGCTAAATTGTGTTGTTCCAATTGGGAGGACCCACCCTTAAGAGAAAATAGTTATGTGATGAAGTTATGCAAATAACACCTCCAGGTGAATTTCTAAGAAATTAATTAAAATTCTAAGAAATCTATTGTTAACTGACACGCCGCGCCGGCGTGTCCGCGGTGGAGGGATTATAGCAATATATATGATTCAGAATGTGTATTATACAAATATGGAATAACAAATCGATAAAACATTATTAGTATAACGTTAACAAGGCTATGTAAAGTAACAATATTTTGCATTAATAAGGTCTACATAGCCGTCGGCGAGATGGTACGATACGACTTTTCGATCGGGACTCGTTGAGTATGAAATTATTGGGAAACCCTTCGTGCACGATGCATCTGCTAATATTGCTCGCAAACGATTCGAGAAAGAGGTAGGTTGAAGATTAATCTCAAGATAGTTGCTTAGTGAGCTCGATGCATATTACAATTTGCGAAGCACTTTAACATTCCCATATATGTATGTACTTACTATTTATAAGCCTTATAGATATCTTCTCGCTGTTCGTTTCATACAAATAATAATTTTTTTTTAATTCTTTCGTATATGCAGTCGCTAATGTTGGTTGCAAGGATAGAGCAAACGGTACCTAAGTTTTAAGATTAATCTTAAGATAGTAAGTTACCGAGCGACGCATATAACGATGCGCTCGAAACTTTTGCCATCTCGAATAGTTCGCATTTAAATTCTTAAATTAAATACCCTCGTATAGTTTTCAACGAAGTATAACGGACAAAATACAGAATTATAGTAAGAAAAAAAAACATTCCCGTAACTATTACGTTTTGATAATTCATAAGTAACTGAAATATGAGTATAAACGAAATAAACTAAATTTTATTTTATGACCAATACTATCTAACTTGTACGTGTGCGGAACTCGTATGTGCTCATATGTAACATTTATTATTTTACCTCTCTGATTTTTGCATTGACATATCATACACCAGAGATACGTAATATTTTTTTCCGATTTTTGTGGGCTTAGGTAAGATGTCGTTCTACTATATTTGAAGAATAGACATTTTTATAGAATAACTAAAAATTGTACTGAAATGACAAAAATATTTTTTTTCATATATCATAGAACCATAAAAAATATAAATACTAACTCTGTCTATCTGTTACCTTTTAACGCTTAATCCGCTGAATCGATTTACATGAAATTTGGTAGAAAGCTAGTTTTAGACCCTGGGAAGAAAATAGGACAGCTTTTCTCTCACAAATCAACCCTTGAGGAGGTGAAAAGGGGGTGATAAAGTTTGTATGAGGAATCAATCATATCTCAAGTAAAGTATAATTTATTTTTTTAAAGTGCTTACCTACTTTTCTATACCTATGTATATCTATTCCATACTAACTGTTAAAAAGTACATAGGGATAAACTGGAGCAAAACGAGGGCGAGTTGCTAGAATCTACTATAAATAATCTAAGAATCTACATATTTTGCAAAAATATAATAAAAGGCAACACTTAAGAGTACCATGTAGCATCTCTGACTTTACTGTCATAATAAAGTGAGCCATGCATAATCATCATATAATCAAGGTAGGTAATCTAAATTTCTTCTAGTCATAGTCTAACGGGACTCAAGACGTCTTTATTTATTTAACAGGTATTTATCTAAAATATTCGACTTTAAAATTATCATCTTTCAAGTTCCCAGTAATTTTCGCTACTAATTCTTATAAATATTTAGGCGAAATGAAAAGTGTTTTGAAAATGTGCTACCATTTGTGAAGACTGATATCTTAGATTTCGATAAAATTTTCAACGGAAATCCAACAGAGTTCATCAACCTGAACACCAAACCAAATAATTTGATTGTCCATAAATTTATAAGATTTAAATGTTGCGTATCTACCACGTACTAAGTGTCGGGGCCCGGGGCCGGGGCGGGTCCAGCCACCTGTACGATTTGAATATTCCAAATCGATATTTTATGTGATCACCTCTGTAATTAAGCCAGAATTAATCATCGATTCTTTAGGATCGAATGTTCACGCCTAGGCGTTACGATCGACACTGCGTGACTTTTATTTTATTAACATTTTTATCCTTTTTGTTTAATGATAATTTTGTAACCGTTTCTAACTTTAAATGCTTTATAATGAAAATATTTGAGTTACAATTAAATGTAGCTATGAAAAGGTTTTTTCCCGATTTCTTGAATTACTCAAAAAAATATTAACGGTAGCACTACCTTTTTTAACGGTTATTAAAAATATTTATTTTTTAAATTAATTATTTGTAAAGAAAAAATATTATCTCGACAACTTTTCTAAAGTACACTCAAATAACAAATTACAAATTTCTATCCAGTATATATCTTCAATAAACTACCTACATAAATAAACTACCCATATAAGCTAAGTAACTAAATACAATGTAGTAACTGTGAAAACAATATTGGATCTTCATGTTCGGCAGTTCTCTATATGAATAAACGTTTACGACGTTGGTATCGCTCATAAATAAATAAATAAGGCCGAATTTAATAACAAGCCCGCGCCTAAGTAATGGCTGCCAGAAGGCAGTGTTACATATATTACGAGCTCCATCGATTTTATAATTTTTACGTACATTTTTAGCGTAATATTAAAAGTTTTAAACACTATAATTTGGTGGCTCTGGTCGTCGACTTTGTTTTAGAGTAAATCTGAATGTCATGGTAAAGACGCCCATACATGCTGGATTCCTTATGATAATATTGCATGAAAGACCTATTGATAATGAAAAAATTTAAAACCTTCATACCAACGTAATATCTGCTTCAATTTATCGCTACTCTTGACCAAAAAAAAAAACAGACGATAAATATTGAATGTGCCTTAATTACCGCTATTGATTGCAAAATGTTGTTAACAAGAAAATATTTCATGTAAAAATAATCATCTTTGTTAATAATTATTATGTTTGTTTAAAGGGAAACCTCGTGTTTTTTTTTAAATTACCACACATCTGTAAAGTTTTTATTAAAGCGTATTGTCCATTGATTGAAATTAACCAGCTACATAAATCATCGCTCACTAATTATAATGGAAGGTGTCACCTGAAATATCCCTGGCAAGATAATTTCATATTTATTATTATTGTGAGTGTTAAAAAGTTAAGAATTCTTATAACGGTTGTTAGTACTCATTACCAGCGAACGAAGGAGTGGCGAACTTGACACCGACGGTGCCAAAACTTACTCTAAAAAAATCTTAATTGCATTCCAATAAAACAAATTGTGTTTATTTATTTTCTTGTCCTGCCCTTTGTTGTAGATTTTTGACAGCACGTCGAACATCCGTTCACCACTGAAGGAGGCCTTTTTTATGGGCGATTGAGTTCGAGAATGTCAGTGAGAAAATATAAGTAATGTAAGTCACTTGGCGAGGAGATGGAATAAATCAATCGCGTAAAAAGATCGAATGAGGTTTGAATAGCAATGCAATTCGCGGTATGAAAAAAAAGTTAACGCGATGGTTCTCATTGGTTCTAGGATGCCAACACGATCGGCGGTGGTGAGATGCGTTCAAAGGGATTGTGCGGGTGCTTGCGTCGGCACGTTGAAGACTTTATCCGCAGAGGGCATGTCTTTGCAGTTCCGCGATCTAGATGAGCGGCGCCGGAGCCCGGCGGCACGATGCTATCTCAAGAGTGTCCGCGCGACAATTGCTAACACCGGCGCCGGCCAACACTGCGAATTATTCAAACACATCCAGCCTCTACTTGCGTTTCTACAATCCTTGACATACCAATTTCCCATGGTTTTTTTCAAGTGCGTACAATAAATACGTGACTGTCATTACTAGATATTTTCATTGTTTTATTTGTTGTTTTATAGATGGCTTACGATACCGAAAAAACACTCAACATGCACATTTTTTTATATTTTTTCTAAAATTTAACATATAAAATACGCCTGACATTATATTTCCAATAAAAGCTTGTAAAAATATATTTTTGTTTCGTAACTTATTCAAATTAAAAATTTATTTAGTGTTACGCTAAAGCTAAGTGCTTATTGTGATCACGTTGCAGTATAACTGAAGGCAACGGTGTATGTGGAAGCCAGATGGCAACATCAACTTTGTTAATAAAAATGGTCATTTTATAAAATATTCCCTTCCACATGTATAAAAATACTAGTTGTGTTACTTACTGTTACAACAGCAGCTTTTTTCAGATAAAAAAAATTAAAAGTGCAAATAAAATATTTCTCCAATTAGGTACTTGTTTTAAAACATAATATAGCAAAATTTTTAATGTAGTGAAATAGTTAAAGTTAATAGTTATCTTATTAATTGGGGCCCCTAACACCGCATTTATTGGCTATCTATTTAGAGGTTAATTACGGCGCAAATCAATATGTTTGCCATTTGAAAGAATTTACATAACACAATTTTCAAAATATATTATTTAAAAAAAAAGCTCCATACCATTGTGGTCACGTAAGAAAAGGCTAACTAAAATGACGTAGCTCGTGAAAGACAAGAAAAACGATCTATCTATTAGATAAACCCATCTCTACGCACGTCGTGTGTAACGCGTCTGACGTGACGCGCTCGTTATGGCCTCTTCTGCGAAAATAGAAAATTGAAGTCCAACTGCAGCTTACCCACTGATTGTGCATTTATTAGATCCGACAATTTTATCCTTTGGATAACCCTTTCGAAAATCTGTTGTTTTTTAAAGTTTTCGTCATGAACTTATACCAAAGAGAAGAATATAAACGGTTATTTTCTCTTCAAAATAATAGCTTTTGAGTTTAATCGCCGTTACATATAGAAGTACCTAATACTTCAGCCTGCAATTCAGGAACTGGAACGAAACTAAAGGCATCAGAGATAAAGTCAACATCCCAGTTTGGTTCAAGGAAGGCGGGGGGCGGGGCGGGATGCCGTCACGTGCGCGCGCATCTGATAGCACGCAGACGTAGAATGCGCAAGCGCACCGACACGCAAACGACTTGCTGTGCCCATTAAAATCTAATGCGATGTAGTATTAAGGTTATAAGATTAGCGAAGGGCTCAGATCAAATGTCAAGGTTTGCATTTGCCGTTTCATTAATATGTGTAATAAATGGCGAGATGCTTTCACGCATTCGCGCGTGATAAGGCATCAAAGCTGCAGGCACCGGGTGCCCGCACCGACACGGTCACCGCTGAATACCAATTAAAATTTCCAATGCATTATAATACAGTTTCGATTCTGCCAATAGTCAATAGGTACCGACTCAGTAAAGACAACCGTCGACAATCACAACTGTTATCAAAGGGTTTTTGGAAACATATAGGTATATTTATATTAAAAGAATAATTATTAATAAAGATACTAATCATCAATCAATTAAATTTGTATTATCAAATTTATATTCTTTTGTGCAAATACTGGAGTATATATAAATAAATTAAATAATAAATATGTTGGGACATTAACACACAGCACCATTTAGTTCCATTATAAGCTACGAGGCTTGTGTTATGGATACCAGATAGTTGATACACTATACATATATAACTTTTAAATACATACATATTATAAATATAAACACCCATGACTGGGACCCAGCGGGACTCGAACCCGCGACCGCAGGCCCAGAAACTGAGCCAATCGTGTTGTCATATAAAAATATTTCAATATTCTATTCAATCTCTCTCTATGGGTCCGCCAAATAAGGTTTCTCTACAATTATCTAGTTCCATTAATCAATATAGCTTTTAAATTCAAACTAAAGCAATTACAAATACATAAAAATAAGTGCATGAAGTTCGAAAACTCAACAGAAGATATTAATATTATCGTAATGTTCCATATACCTATGTATTTATTTTTAAGTGTAATCTTTTAACGAGATTCACATGTTTTTTTTCCAATCATATCATTGATCTATCTGTATCTGTACGTGATATAAGAGATCTGTTGTAACAATGTAATGATAGTGGCAACACGCTATGTCGTTGTGTTGAGACATTAAGTGCTGAGTGTACCCAAAGCAGTTCTCTGTCCTAACCAGATTGGAACCATGATTATTTATATAACTACGAAAGCTTATTTGCATAACTTAGTAGTCTAATCATAGTAAGCAGTGGCAATCAAACACTTGCTCCAAGATTATTAGATAAATAAAATATTTATGGCAAAAGTGTATTGTGCGATTATTTTTAGTAATTAATATTATTTATTTATTATGTGGTAATTTAAAGTATTTGCAAAGAAAAATCGTGTTACTGTGCACCATCAGCTAAGCTGATAATGAGTGCATCAGAAAATTGAAGAACTTCCATTTTATATAATTTAGAAGGGAGTGTTAACCTATAATCATAACATAAAAATCTTAAAAGAAATATAGATGAATAAGAAATTCAGTAAGTAATTTTGTAAGCTGATCTAAATTTTGTACAATGTTTATAGTGCCAAGACGTTAAAGTTACGCTTGAATACTAAATTCGTTATTACCACAGATCATATAATACTATAGTAATAGTTATACCATAAATTTTATATGCTCATTGGTCTAGTAAAGACTTTTATTCCCGTTTTATACTCCACTTGTTGATTTTGAAATTTTATATAGGTTATCTATGATTACACCACTATAGTAATTAAAAAAAAAACATTTCAAAGAAATATATTAACTTAATAAATATTTCAAGTTTTAATAATCTATTCTACTATATATCAAATGGTATTTGATCATTATTAGGGTTCAGTTATATCAGTACTACCTTCTTAAACTGATTTAAAATCTTTTTAATATGAAATTCAAAAGTCAAAATTAATTATGAATTGATTTCACAACGAAAAAAAAAATCAAATATGCCCATTGGGAGCTCATGAGACAATATGTATACTAAGTAGAATTAACATGTACAAAAACTATACAGGGACGTGGAATCTAGCTACGAAATCCAATTATAGATGCTGCTATACAAAAACATTGCCTACATCAAATATCTATCAAAATATCATTATGAAAATTTGGTAGCACGAAAAAGCGCCAGGAGAACGCTTGCGCGAGGACCGCCGGCGCGCTGCGTGGCAAGCATTCCCGCCTTTTTGCCAGACCGACGTATTTATTGGCAACACTGATGCATTGCCCGAAGATACCCTCGCGATACCAGATACGATACACCGCACTTTGATACCAGACTATTGTATATGCCGTCGTTTTTGCCTAATGTTATTGATATTCTTGTGCCAGAATATCATTTCGGCTGGATGCTTTCATAAATTTTATTTATCATTTACTTTATTCTAAGGTGTATGTATAGATGGATATTTATGATTAGAAAATAAATAAAGGCTACACACATATTTCATTTGTATTTCACAAGCTCATTTAATGACTAACATACAAATAATATAGAGTTAAATATTATTTAAATAATATTTTTTTTTGTCTCCACTTTTGTCTGCGTATATGCATTCGAAAATGGATTACGAATTGGTTTCAGCTACCTATTTTTAGACGATAGGAGTTGCAGTAAGAGTTTATTAAAGTATTGAATATTCCTTGTCATATTCATGTAGGTACATATAATACGTATTGCTATCTTTAAAGGACATTAATAATATTTTGAAAATATCAAATCTGCACCAGTATTTTGATAGCTACGCCGGCGGCATCAGAAGGAATATGAATAAATTGTATAAATATTTATCGGCACGCATTATGCCACCGCTCCAACCGGCGTCTAGAGGCAAAACGAACACGACACAAATACAAGATTCTGGACCGACATAATTGTTTTTGCAGATGCCCGGGAATCTTATCGTCGGAGGCGCACACCGCTAGTGCCAGTTTTGAGAGGGAATGATTTATGCAGCCACAACTCCTGTGTTCTACTTTTTAGGAGGAGTCCTGTCAATAAAGAATGTTTTATGTTATCAAAACAAAGTAAACGCGGTAGGTGAGAGATCTCAGTAGTGGTTTATTGGTATGCTGCTTTGGTACTCGCCGTTCATAAGTGGAGAGTGACGAGTGGTCATTGCACGCTCGAAGTCGAATAATAGCTAATAAAATGCATCTGTTAGTTTTGGGCAGTATACATTAGCGTGATTGAGCAAATGAATGTGCCCAAAATGGTGGCTACAAGCTTCATCCCACGGTCGCACGGTCAATTCCAGAGATATCTTCAGAATCCAGCCCGCCATTTGTAAACTCGATGCAATTAGCCTATATTTGAACGTTTTTAAAAAAGCAGACATGTAAACAAATCCAGTTTGTGGCGACTTCTGTATGTATTTGGTTTTTAAGAAACGCCTTTTACAAAATCTTCCTTTATATTGTTACAGCTTACTCATTAATAAAACCATATAGTTACTCAGATAACGGTAAAATTATGTACCTATTGCTTGCTCGATAATTTTCTTACTTTAAATAATTGAACAAAAATTTTGCCTTCTTTAAATTTGCATTGGAATTTAAAAATATTTGTTCGAAAATAATAGTAAAGAAAGTACATGATCATTGTTCTTAATATTTTCATAAAAGCCATCATTTTCCAATAGCAGCCGTGGATATTTCGAACATGATCGTCGTTGTAACAATTTCTGCGATCCCGCGAATCGTAACCGAATGCAAACATGAGGCATTGTCAGTCGCATCGCCATAAATCAAACCGTTGCTCTATCCGTCGCTTCAGTCGTCCCGGCGTCCTGCTGTTTTACCGCACAAATTTACGAGCACCTCCGAACATTTCCCCGGCCCGTAGTCCGAACACCGCGAGATGGTGATCAATTCCTTCGCGTTATTTCAAAATATCGTGATTTATACAAAAGTGTACAGTATAGTGACATCGCAACTTGTACCTTATATATTATAGAATAAATTGTATATTGCTATCAAATACAACTACAACGTTGGAATATGTTGAGCCAGTACTATTGTAATGGTCCGCAAAATAAGAAGTAGCTTTTACTAGACTTGCTACGTCTCATGACATAAGTGGTTTTAATATTGAATACAAAATTAATAACAATATGACTTTAGATAGTTTTTAGGAATGGATTTAACAGAATATTTTCTTGTTTGACGAATTTAAAAAGCAACATCCTAATTAGATTTTCATACAACTGTATTTCAATTTTACGCTCATAGTGGGTTACTGTTCGGTATGAACAATGAAAAAAGTTATCGTAGAGAAAGGACACGATAAAGTCTAAGATATCCGATTTCATTTTATGTTCTGACGAAATCCTGAGATATGGGCGAGGCAAGAGTATGTGAGAATGTTCACAATACGTATCCAAAACCGAAGATTTCACGATGCGAACACGAATAAATATTTCTTTTATTCCAATTTGTCAGCTAAGCCACTCTCAGCGGCGACTTATCTCCGTATTCAACGGTAAGCTCCCGCCAAAACAATACAGCAGTATCGTTAAAAAACGTGCTCGAATACAGCATTTATCATCGTTGATTAAATACCATTGTTTTGTATCGGCCTGAGTCGGGAACTCCGCATCTCTTCGTCCTTTTGCGTCTCCCAAGTCTCGCATTATGCCCGGAGACAATAAGTCTGTTAAATTGGCCTTCTCTATATAATGCCCGTTTGTGTATTTATGTCTGGGCCAGACGCGTGTTCGCTTGCTCGCCTTCGCCTTGTAAATTCTTTTGTCGATGGAAATTTGTTTTCGATGCTACGTGAGTTATGATCAGTTACGCAAAAAATTGAAAGAATATTATAGAGTCAACATATTAGTATTTATTTTTCAATAAGTAATGTACAGGAAAATGGTTATTCATTTGGTTACGGTTATAATATTGTATGTATTTGCCATATAAAGTTTTGACCAGGGCTCTATAAGAATTAAATCTAAAACTTATGCATTCCTGATTACATAGTACTTAAGTTAAGAAAATTTAGGAATATTTAAATAAATGGGGACCTTAAGCTTTTTAAAAACTCAAACCAAAAGTGACAATGAGAAAACATTCTACCTCTTAATTATGTGTTTTATAAAGGTAGTGTGATTGAAATTTTTGTTGTTTTGGTCGTTTGTATTGTTAATTTTGAATCGGGCCAATTGATTAAAGCAGGTACTTATCCGAAGGACATTCGTCCCTACTTATATTAGAATAAACAGCAGTAACACGTACCGTAGTTCTATATCTAGATTGAAAAATGAATGAGCAGTATTCTCAAAACTGAGGCTTATTTCGAGAATATGCTGTTCCGAGGTAAGTACGTGACGACTCCGCTTTGTCGGCGACTTCAATCAACACGTGGGCCATAGTGTCTCAGTGATTGCATCTTACAAAATACTTCATACTTTATGTTTACTGATTAGAGCAATAACGCTCCGTTACAAATCTCACTAATATTATAAATGCAAAATATTTTGCGTACATACATATACATATAGTACACTAGCGTTGCCCGCGGCTCCGCCCGCGTTTAGATGACCATGAACCAAATTCTTAGGTTTTACATATTAGTATACTCTTACATTGCAGTTTTTGTATTTTTTCTCAGAAATGAGACATTTTCCCGCGTAAAAGTATCCTATATGTTGACCCGGATAACCGGCTATCACCATACCAAATTTCATCAAAATCCCTCTAGTGGTTTTTCTGTGATGCGATAACAGACAGACAGACAGACAGACAGACAGACGAAAAATTCTAAAAACAATAGATTCGGCCTCTGTATCGATAATAATGTTTATTTCAAAAAAAAATCCAAAAAAAATATTTAATGTACAGATTCGGCTTAGTTACAATTTTATTATATGTATAGATAATATCCTATTTATTCACACTGTAACGTGCTTATCACTCGAATGCAGCTGCAAGCAAAAATTAAGAATAATTACCTATATTCATATTTCTAAAATTTTGATGATCGGTATTTGCTAACTCTAGAACTATAACTTTAATTAAATAAAATAATATACATACGTGTGACGACGCTTTTATAAGCGCCATTTAAAATCAATGTATGCATATTTAAAAACTATATTTAGATCAACGAACTAATCAGAAATTAGTGGAACTAATTAGATAATCAGAATCAATATCTCTAAATTAATTGTATTAAATTTAAATTATACTTCATATTAACGAGTTAAATCATAAAGATCTGGTTTATCGTTTAAGTAAGCGATTGCTTATTTATTCCATAATTCTCTGGCGTAGCTTTTAATTAATCATTATATTAACGGAGGCAAACACACGTAAGAAACGGTTGCCGTAATTCATTCAGTAATTGTACCGACAAAGACACTGAGAGATATGACAAAACACAATGTGCGATCCCCGTTTTAAAGCAGCGAGAGCAAATAAGAAAAATATGACATAAATTATAACGAAATGCGCCATCGTTTTAATTATTATAATATGAATGAACAACATAACATGTTCCCAATTAGGAGTTCTTCGCGATGCTCATTATCTATGCATATAATAAAATCGTAACTAAGCCGAATCTGTACATTGAATATTTTTTGGAAAATCTTATTGAAATAGACTTTATTATCGATAAAGAGGCCGAATCTATAGTTTTTAGAATTTTTGTCTGTCTGTCTGTGTTTCTGTTTGTCTGTTTGTCTGTCTATCTGTTACCGCATCACGGAAAAACCACTGGAGGGATTTTGATGAAATTTGGTATGGTGATAGCTGGTTATTCGGGTCAATATATAGGATACTTTTTACCGCGGGAAAATATCTCATTTCTGAGAAAAATACAAAAACTGCATTGTAAGAGTATACTAATAAGTAAAACCTAAGAATTCGATTTTTCTCATTTGAACGCGAGCGGAGCCGCGGGCAATGCTAGTAATTTTAATAAATTAATTACAAAGTATGAACGTAAGTATAGGTGTATGATGCTATTTGTAAACCAACTTGCAAAAAGGAGAATGCTGCGGTCGCTAGTAGAAATGTAGCTCAAATAAAAACGTACTTGACCATAGAAAAACCGGAATTGTTCATGCGTCGTATGAACATGGTTAATTAATTTATTAATTAGCATCAATTAATCGTAATACGGCAGCGCAAAGGGTCCCTTCGATACGCTTCAATAGACTTTCTGAGGAAATGTTTTTTGACGATGATCAGTCTGACGTTTACATGTTATTAAAGGCGATTAACGTCTATTTGCGAGAATCCGTTTGAGAAAAGTTTATTACGCGCAATCGATTCGTATTGAATAAGTAACATTCCGATAATCAACACAATAGCTCATAATTAGCGGGAGAACATAGCTTCCATTGTTTTATAAC
This sequence comes from Brenthis hecate, assembly GCA_951806755.1. Classification (NCBI taxonomy): domain Eukaryota; kingdom Metazoa; phylum Arthropoda; class Insecta; order Lepidoptera; family Nymphalidae; genus Brenthis; species Brenthis hecate. The sequence goes on from OX638269.1 coordinate 3,286,684, forward strand.
ATTATTCTGTTGATTGTGCGGTTGCTGGATACCGCTTAAACGAGCCTTACGACTTTCTTATGTAAATTCAAATATTTGCTGATGATGCTCGGACGTATGGTGGACATTGATAAATAAACAGCTGTCAGTAGGCTGTCCGAGCGGCGGCGAAATTCGAAAATGGTTCGTGTTCATTAATAACCGGAATGGATAGTGTGTCGCGCGCGAGATTCTGCGATATGCTACCTGTGTTCGTGATTAGCCCGCGAGCGCACTAGGACCGGTCGGAACCGTATGAAAAAATATGTAATAGAATATCTATTCTATTTTATACCGCACAAAACGAGTAATTTGTGGATATTTTAAGTTTTTGTAAGTATATAACTTCACACGTACTCGTAATCTTATTTCTTAGACGTAAATCTCGTTTATCTAAATGCGGAGAGTTGTCTTATACGAGATGTTGTTAGTAAATAAGCATTATCTTTCAAATCAATCTATATTACCGATTCAGAGCTAACTATTAGTTTATACATATTCATTGAATTTCATAAGCATGAGACGAATTAATTCGATTTGAGCATTTGGGCAAAAGAATTTATATATATATATATATATATATATATATATATATATATATATATATATATATATATATATATATATATATATATATTATAGTTTTATAGCGCAGTATAATATATTATAAAACTATATAATATTTAATTTTATTCAAAAAAGTTTAATGATTATAATTGGCATGTTACAATAAAAAAAACATTCAAGGCGTGTTTAAGAATAGCTCAGGATGTCGGGATAGAAATAGGTGTCCTACGCAGAAACCCGCGTGTCCGAATAACGGGGCGAGCAGCGGGACGCCGGCATACACCGAGGTCACAGTTTTATTATATTTTTATCGACGATTAGCATAAACTTTTGCCTGTCGTATCATTAAGTTTTATTGTGGTATTTTATGTTACGCGTTGTAAATATTGGCAGTCTTCCTCGTGAATATCTGTGCGATTAGGGCTTCAGCGGCGGCGTTTTGTCGACTCATTTATGGGCCGTATACTTGGTTTACAGGGGTCGTTTTAGATAACGGTATTACATCTTTTAGATTAGGATGGCAGCCGATCATCGTAACAGGTGTTATCTTTCATAAAATTAGCACGATTTGAATCACTTAAGACTGTCGGAATGTAATTATATTCCTTAATAACAGCTCACAAAAGACAATATTTTGTTCGGTAAGAATTAAATACCATATGTATACTAGCAGAACCCTCGTTCGTAGTTAAATTCGAATAAACACCAATTTCTGTGTGACGGGCATAATTTTTTTCTATTTTTTTTTATGTATTGTAACGTTCAGCCACAAAGTAGACCTATGCGAAAAATACTAGCGTAACTAAAAAGTGCTTAAGAAAAAAAATATAACTTTAAAGGATGCCAAACAAACTATTAAAAAAATATCTTCTTCTTCTCCCTGCCCATTTCCCAATCACTTGGGGTCGGCGCAGTACATCCTCTGTACTGCTGAAAGGATTTGGCAAAAGTTTACGACCGGCCGCCTGCCTGACGTCAACCCTCCTTGGGAATGCTATTGTTTATCGCGGAATATGTCTTATGATATGTATTATCTCTGATTATGTCTTCTAATATGATACACTTTCGATATTTTTGTCTTTTGAAACATTTTTTATACTATTAATTAAAGTTTAATGTTATTTTCGTATATATTTTAAAATAAATTTTAATCACACTATAAATTTTGGTTTGACGTTGTCAAATTTTTTCTAAATAATAAAAAAATATATATTTACAAATTAAATTGATGAAGTTTTGCTTACAATTATTATCATTTTAGTTTACTTTATTTATTATAGGGTAACCGGTGAATAATTAACGTACCTACACGCTACCGTAGCATATGATATTCGGTAGCCACCGCATTATCTCACCCATTACTTATCTCATATCTCTTCGACCCGAAACTTTCGTGTATCTGTCGATGCTTAAAAATACTGGCCAGTTAGTTTTTATGTTCCGGCTCAAAAAAAATTATCTACATCTCAACCTTCGATCTGTAGTCGTAACTAGAGTTTAGAATTCGAACATTCTATAAAACACAGATCGTTAAAGATGCTTCGAATGCTTCCATTGGTAATAATATGAGTGTTCTCATCGAAAATGATTGATTTTGTAGATAAATATGATGTTTTTTTGTAGTGAAGACATTTATATTATTAAATACTCGTTTTTATATTTAACGACGAGACAGAGAATAAGAGCTGAAGCGTCATTTACCTTTAGTAAGGGTTTTTAAAATAACTTATAAATAAATTTTATATTATTATTTTACTACAAAGAAAGTTGATTGATTTTTAATAATATAGGAGTTACTAAAAATGTTATTACTGTGGAAGGTCTTGGCTGGCCCTGATTAAAACTGTATTGCAAGATTGTTAATGTTATTATGAATTCATTAACTTAGAACTTGAAATATATTAAACGAAATAGATTACGATTATATTTTCAAACAGGCTTGTGTATAATTACAGATATTTATAATAGAAATTAATGGACAAATGACAGAAGAGCAGCAGGGGGCTTGGCTGGCTACCGGTGCGCTGGTTTCCGACCTCCTAGCTGGAGTTATGAACATTGTAAAATACAAACCTTATTGTTTTGAAAATAGAGATCATAATAAATCGAAGTAATCTTGCTTTATGGTTTTTGTCACATTTATCATAAATATATTACTAAGGGTTTTTAATGTTCGAGGACAGAATAGATTAATTCTAGATATAATTATTTTAAAATAAAAAACTACCGACATGATACTATTTGCATCGTTTGGTATATTTTATTCGCACATTTATTTTCCATAGTTAGTTTTATTATTTAGTTTATCATATTATACCTACGTAGTTAAGTAAATTTCTTTTATAAGTGTGATATGTAATATACAGAAATAATATATTTGTTCATAATATTAATATTTTAAATACATAAATGGACTCCAAAACGAATTCCATAAAATGATCATATAAATAAGCCATTATTTTCAGAAGACATTTAAACGAACAAGTATCACTTAGTATGCTGATACGCGAGCATCCATTATGAATATTGCACTATTATAAAAAGACTAGTTTGTGTAAGCACATAGCCACCTACGTAAACGATTTTCTTGGAACTAACCATAAGCCTTCCGAAGTAACGAGCTTCGCTGGGACATCATCAGTCACTGCTTTTCACTTATAATGATGTTAAAAATGTTACCTAACAGCCGTTCTTGTCCACCATTGTACTGCTCAATACACAAACAATATAAAAAGTGGCTTTTAAAAAATGACTCCCAATTTATTTGAAGTATAAAAGGTCTCATTTCCCATGACACCGGCCTGGGCGTTCGTTCGTCCGAGCGCCATCCTTCTTTATGTTTTTTGTGCTTTTTTTATTTGAACGGCTTTGACATTTGGGAGTCGGGTCACTTATTAAATTAGCCTTTGTATTTAAATGAACAATTGTAATTATGTTGAGCTTCTTCGGCTGCCATCGATTTTGGGAGGTGTTTACGTGGTACAAATAAGAAAATCTCATGTAGAAGGGTTTTTGCTGAAAAATAAAACTGTTTTAATTTATTTTCACTCGTCGCTTTAAAAATACTATACCTACCTGCCTAGTACTAACTTTGTGATCTCCTATGAAGTTAAGTTATGCTCTTATTGGATAACTAGCATTGCCCGCGGCTCCGCCCGCGTTCAGGTGACCAAAATACGAATTCTTAGGTTTTACATATTACTTAGTATACTCCTACATTGCAGTTTTAGTATTTTTTTCTCAGAAATGAGACATTTTCCCGCGGTAAAAAGAATCCTATATGTTGACCCGGATATCCAGCTATCACCATACCAAATTTCATCAAAATCCCTCCAGTGGGTTTTCCGTGATGCGGTAACAGACAGACAAAAATTCTAAAAACTATAGATTCGGCCTCTGTATCGATAATAATATCTATTACAATAAGATTATCCAAAACATATTTAATGTACAGATTCGGCTTAGTTACAATTTTATTATATGTATAGATATATTTCACGTAAAACGTAACCTTATTTTTATTCCTCATTCCTCCTTGAATAATTTTTGACCAATTTGAAAATTTAAATAAGTATCACACAGTTGCTTAAAAACAAGTAGGTACCTATTACAGTATTATAAAAGCAATCAATATTTCATATACATATTACCTACGAAACTTCCGACAGATTTAGTATTCATTAAATTGATAGAGTACAGTAGCGCTGTGAGAGCGGTAAGTCACTTGTGAATTATAATCTTTAATTTCAATAGCGGGGGAGTTACGAGAACGTATGTAGGTTACACTCAATCAGCAACGTACATCAGGGTTCGATATGAATCAATCGATCTTCGCGGCCGAATCGAGCGATTGTGTCGGCGTTCCGATAATGTACAGTAATGAGCTGTATGATGGACGACACCACTATCGCAACTCTTGTTTTTATTTATTACCTAGTTATTTATTGTAGGGTCGTTTTTTGATTTAAGATCAATTAGCCATTAGTCTCGATACTTTTAAGGCATAAGTTAATGATAACCTTAAAACGCTATAACCCAATTTATCGGAGGAGCAAATTAATGCAAACTATACTGTGTTATCAACGAGTTTTCACTATGGAACGTACCTACACTTAAAGGTGAGTTATGTAATTGGATTCTCAGAATCATACTATTTCAGCCATATTAAATATGCAAAAGAAAAATACCATATAAATAAAGTTATATCCCGTGATGTATGTCATCATATTTATATAAAATGGATGCAAAATCATGGGTAGCTACAAAAAGGTTTAAGTAATTAATCAGTAGCTGCGAGATTTTATCGATATCTTTCGAGTCATTCAATATTTTGAGTATGCCATTAAATACTCCATTTCCATGACAGTTCGCCGTCAGAATCGAACAATGCAAGGGGACACGCCAGTAACTGATGTCCGACATTAATCCTAATGTACCAATGTACAGGCTAAGCGTCGTTTAATCTAAACAAAAATATTTCAATGCATCCAATAAAACTATAGGGCGGAGAAAAAAGGTGGAATGGTACACGGTGCTCGTAAGGTATTCGATGAGTATGACTTCTGGGAAGCTGTGCCGTCCAATGTCATATCACGACGGGTAGTGATGGACGTGGTACAGTTATCGATGTTTCTTTTAATATTTAACGTTTTATTAATTTTTTGAGTTCTATATTCGTTTTAATAGCAACAATTTTAAAATTATATATTTTTTAAACATGTTTTTTAATGTAAGCATTTTTTATTTTTTATACAATTATTATTAATTTAATATATAAAAATGTGTTTTGTAGCGACCAAGCTCGACTACGAAAAGTATATCAACAATGATCATATTTACCATATTAACATATATGATATATTGAAATCTTATGTATAAAATTATTTTTTCATAATAATATAACCTTTTATGATATGGAGCTATTTAATATATATCTAATTATATTTAAAGCAAAGTTGGTCTGCGCACTTCACTAGCATTGCAGGCACAGGCGCAGGCGCACGACAGATGATCAGTCATGGCCCAGATGTCGCGATAAGCCAGCGGTAGCCGCTCATTAATCTACCCACTCCCCACCAAACACCACTTCAATAATTAACTGGACATTCAAACGCACAGTACAGATTCTACGAATCTCGGCTGCCATCCAAATATCTATGGAGCAACCGATACTCTTACATTCGATCAGATGAAAGTTTTATTCTATATCCAGACCACTCCACCGTTTATGGCACGTAATGTCAATAAATGAATGAATTACATAACAAAACGCCGTTATTGATACCATGGGAATATTTTATTTTAAAATATATTAAGTTGGCATTCGAAAACTGGTTTCGACGACTTAACTACGTAATATTCGCATCAAACTGATATTGTCGAGCTGAAGTGGCCCACATAACGCGAATAAAATGCCAAAAAGCCGCGTTTTAAAGTAGCGCTCACAATACATCTCTTTAATTGAGGAGTGTTTATTTGTCGATGGACAAGTTTATGGTTATCGCAGGGCTAATGTGAGTCGTAAAATTGTGTTTAAGAAGTCGAGCGAGAGTCGTGGGAGATAGCGCGCCACGGGCGGCCGCTGCCGAATTCAACCCTTAATTATTGTTTGATTTTTATTTCGAAACTGCTGTTTACATTAATTTATCTTAATTTTATAAGTTTTCGGAAATGCCAGTCATAATAGACTGGTGATAAAAGATGGACGTGATATCTTGACTTGATTTTACTTTAAGGTTGTACCTTTATATATATTATACAGGTTGTTAATAATTTTAATTAATTCACACGATTAAAACTTGAAAAGTTTTTGGTTTTAATATATTTTCAAAAATTGTTCAAAAATTAGAAAACCGCAAGGAAACTGTAAAATCTAGTCTATTGATTGGTATAAGATATAACTTTTTTAATTCTCGCGTTCTATAATTGTATAAGAATGAAACTATGAGACTGGTATAGGACGCTGCATAAAACATCAATACTTTTTAACAAAAAATATATGGTTTCAATACAACAAACTTAACATAGAAACGAGATAACATAATTTTTCAAGATCGACGCTTTATTTGCATCTAAAATTATGTAAAAATGGGATAGATATCTCACGATTTCGTGATTAAGCTCTACGGAATGTCCATCTGGTTGGTTTTATGACTTCCTACGACATGAAATATTTCCTTCAGACAACATCAATTTTGAAGTCTGGTCACGAGCGGTCCAGCCTCCGTGGCCCACCTAATTTAATTTAGACAATCTACCGTTCCACCGTTGGTCGCGTCTTATGTGTTTTCTTGGAACTCGTAAAAGCTTCGTGGACGCATCGCTATACATATACCTTATTACTACTTTCTACATAATGACGCCCACTTAATATATTTATTTCGGGAACTAAAATAATTAATAGATATAAATAAATAAACATTTGATTGTAATCGTACTTTTCTTCATATTGTCGTGATATAATGAAGTACATAAATATTAACTATACCTTACTACATATACTATAGCATTATTACTTACATTAGGTTTTACATATTAGTATACTCTTAAAATGCAGTTTTTGTATTTTTTCTCAGAAATGAAATAGTTTCTTGCGGTAAAATGTATCCTATATGTTGACCCGGATAACCATCTATCGCCATACCAAATTTCATCAGAATCCCTCCAGTGGTTTTTCTATGATGCGCTAACAGACAGACAGACAAAAATTCTAAGAACTATAGATTCGGCCTCTGTATCGTTAATAATGCCTATTTCAATAAGATTTTCTAAAAAATATTTAATGTACAGATTTGGCTTAGTTACAATTTTATTATATGTACCTATAGATTTATTAAAACATTAGCTTATCGTACAAGGTTTACCCAAGTAAGTATATAAAATAATTAACAGAAAAGCGGTTACCAAAACGAGAAATATGTTTTATTCATAGTTGTTCTTTAAGTACATTCACTTTCATGTCATAGCAAATGTTAGCTGCTTCTTACAATTATAACTAATCATATGTATTACATTTATCGATATCCAGCATCTTTCGACAGGAATCTGAGAACATTTAAAGAATAATGACGGTTGTTGTCTCGCAAACTGACTATTTAACTAGAAGTCAAGTTTGATTAATGTACTGTGCAAAGTATTAAACACCTATATCTATACATATAATAAAATTGTAACTAAGTCAAATCTGTATATTAAATATTTTTTGGAAAATCTTATTGAAATAGATATTATTATCGATACTGAGTCCGAATCTACAGTTTTTAGAATTTTTGTCTGTCTGTCTGTCTGTCTGTTACCGCATCACGAGAAAACCACAGGACAGATTTTGATGAAATTTCGTATAATGGTAGTTGGTTATACGGATCAACATATAGGATACTTTTTACCGCGGGAAAATATCTCATTTCTGATAAAAAATACAAAAACTGCATTTTAAGAGTATACTGATATGTAAAACCTAAGAATTTGGTTTTTGGTCTTCTGAACGCGGGCGGAGCCGCGGGCAATGCTAGTAAAGAATATTTGTCTCCGTATGCTTTAGATTTGACATTGACGTAGGACTCTCATCTCCATAAATAATACTTACACTAGCGTGTTACCCTCGCTTCGCTCGGGTGCGTCCCTGAGTAGGTTTTTATTCTTTTGAGCGGAACCCTAAATTATTTTCTAAAATAAAAGTATCCTAAGTTAATCCTTATGACATCAGCTATCTTCCAGTGAAAGTCCCGTCAAAAACTGACCAGCCGTTTCGGAGATTAGCCGGAACAAACAGACAGAAAGACAGATGAAATTTTTATAAATTGTATTATTATAATTTGTTCCGTAGGTACATACTTTTATATGCATTAAGTAAAAACTTGTTATTTTGACATTACAAACATACACTTCAATTTTATTTATCTGTATAGATTATTGCAGAACATTAAATTACTCAATAGAGTGTAATTCGGTTTATACCTCGAAACCCAGCTATAATGAATAAAGGCTGATTTTGGATTTTTGAATTTATTATACTAAAAACTAAACAATGTATCTTTTGAAATCTTTCGTTAGTGTTTATTTTTTTAAGGGTTGTCCCATGAAAATGATGCTACTTTTAGTATACCTAGTACATTCCTTTTACAGCTATTATTTTTTTTACTTTCAAGAATAACTCAGTATCTATATATGTAGATATGAATAATTATTGCGAGTGTATCTTAGGAGAAACACTTTGCTATTGTAGGTTTTTCTGTGGACCTTATTAAGGCCTACAATTTACTAGTACATTGTTTTGACGATCTCTTAAGGTTTAGCGAGTGTTAGACATGTAAATTTCTAAAAACGACTCGATAGAACCAGTTGTTGTACTTTCCCGTGGGAATGAAAGATTTTTCTGTAGTAAAAGGTATCCTAAACGTTCACCCGAGTAATAAGTTATCACTACACAAAATTTCGTTAAAATCGAAAAATAAGTATTGCGAGTCTACCTTAGGAGATGGACATAATCCATTGTGGATTTTCGTAGGTTCTTTTAAGGCCTACAATTTTCTAGTACATTGTTTTGATATATCTCTTAATGTTTAACCCACGTTAGCTAAAAACTTTTCTAAGGACGACTCGATAGAACCTTGTTAATTATAAAAGGTTTTATAGGTATAAGAAATCTTGTATAAACAACCTCAAAAACTATAACAGTTATTATTTTTTTTTAAATAAATATATTATTTGATGTGGAGATTTCAAGAAACTTTAGTTTTTTTTAATTTACGGATTTTCAAAACAGTAGTGATTTTAAATGGATAAACTTTTTAGGTTATTGTGTTAGAAACCCAAAAAAAAACATTCAAATCCATTATCATTACAACTGAGCTTCGTCATTTTTCATTTATAATGATTAATTATATATATTATAGTTTTTCTTTACTAGTATTACGGATAAAATTTGCGTAATATTTTACAACTTAATTTATTTACACACGAAACGTTAATTAAAAAAGTTCAAATTTACGCCACCAATGGCAAAACGATAGAAGACAATTATTTAACTAAAGTACTCATGAAAAATACAAAAAGGAACTTTTGTGATGATATAAATCAACAGAGCTTGTTCTACGACTGCGGTTAAACGCCACTCCATTTCCATATCATTAGATGAGTGCATTCTAATTGGACCCGCTCTCTTTTTAATTAGTTACAAGGCACAAGTATACGTACGTATTTAGTACTATTTCTCTCACACTTACAATTTTATGTGACTTAGTTAAGTCAATAAAATTAGGTTAAATTATGTACTTTGAACAATTTAATCGATAAACACTTCGTATATAGAGAAAGGTTGATTTAAATCCTGTTTCTTAATTAAATCAGAACATTTATGTTATAATTTTTATTGAAAAAGGACAAATATAAGGCCTAAATTATAAAAAAAAATGCCTTACCCAGACACAAGTGGAATAAGTTAGGCGTGAGTGCAAGCAATGCAGTGTTGAATAGACAGCTTATTAATATCGTCCAGCGGTCAAAAGTTAATCGGGTTTAAGTCGCTCGCATCGCCCACGAAGATCCATCACAATCGTCATTATTCACACACAAATTATGTAATTTCAATAAATGGAACTTATTGAATAGTGATGAGCGTCGGTAGGCCGCCGCGGGACCCCTGCCGAGACCCTCTCAACCCACCATCGCGTACCCCATTTAAAATCTCTAAGTGCAGTTAAAACGCTCTATACATTACCTATTATCCTAAAGCTTTTTTAAGCAGAGTTAAGTTACTACGCAATGTAGAGTTGTTTGAAGTTTATTTTGGTGTATATCTGACGATACAGGATAATATTACAATAAGCACTTAGATCCTCATTGTCTAAAATGAATTTATTTTGTTTGAATATATTGAGCAGCTCGATGGAGGTCGCGACGGGTGTTAATGAATCGTATCGTAATGATATAGAAAAATCATGTATTTTTAAGTAGAAGCATTTTAAAGAGGTAACGCGTTTAACTGTATTGATATATTATATGTATGTAGGTATGTATATAAGTAATGAGAAGTAAATTATTAAGCTCTTTATATTTTTGCTACTTTATCTAACTTTAATCTTGATTTTGTAAGCCCCAAATTTTATACCACAATATGAGATTTGTAAGAATTAAGTAGGGTCTTATAGTTGTAGAAACAATCAGAAAACCTTGAGTGTAGAAATCGTTTATGAATTGTAAGTGAATGTAAGCACGTATTGTACCAACATAGTACGGACCTTTGTAGATAATTTATCATTACCTTAAAGAAAGGCACAATGATAGAGCGTTAAGCGGACTCGCCACACGTTCGTAATTGATTTATAGGCAAATATTAAATCTGTTCTCACCAGGCTCCATCGTGAGTAATGACCGTGCCCAATGCTGAGTGTCAAGGTTTTGTACCGACACTTGTGAGCTTTGATTGACAGCGTATTTTGTATGTTTATAATGAATTCAACAATACAATACTAAAAAAATAATTAAACATAAACGGAATTTCCCGACTAATTTACCACCTTATCGATCATGTGTGTAGGGTGAATGTAAAACGTCACAAAACGTCCAAATGAAACAGCATCACACTTATCAAAACAATACAAAATGCGGGATGTTATCGATAATGATCACGGGCACGACAACGTTCTAAGACCATTTTTTGTGGGTTGACATCGCGCTAATAATACTCATGAGAAAAATGTGCGCTGGACCCCCGTCATCTTCCTTTTGTTTTTAATTTCTACCTCAGTGGCACCGATTTAATTGGGCTCAAGTCGAGCGAGCGCACCTTCGTATTTCGCCTCGGCTCGCTTCATTTGAATATTTAAAGCATTTCGGGTTACCGTCGCATTATTTTGTTTATTTACACAAATACAATATTATATATTTATTTCAGGGCAAGCGTCATTTATTAGGTGACGTGACTTACCGATGTCGCATCCTTCCCAGTATCGGCATAGTTAACGCAGAGGATTCACTCGCGTTCCATTTAAAAGTTTAAGGTAGTTTGTTTGAATTTACTTTTTGTCCGGCCGCGTCGCAGACGCGTGTGGCGAGTTGCGCTCTTCGTTGTTTTCTCGCCAACGCTTATCTTCGACAAGATTGCTCGTTTATAAATGAAGTTATATCGTCCCAATTGAACACAAGGCTACGAAGGTGAGGCGAATTTTTAATTAGTTTCCGAAGATAGAGAATTTTAAGGAGGAATGCGAAAGTCGTGTTAAGAGTGTTTGCGGATTTCTTAATTGAGACGTCAACGGCGCAATTGTAGTGAGTTCGAAAGTCGATTTGTTAATTATGAGACCGTTTATATGAGCCCATCGGTGACAGATTTATGACTTTATAGGAAATGTAAATAAATAACAAAATCCATTTAACAGTAATTTTATAATGGTAATTTTTAAAACATAACCCATTTAAACATACTTATGACTACCTATTTAAATAATACACCTTTTTGTGTGAAAAAATCTTAAATATGATAATAAACAAGAATTATAAATATCATTACTGAGCGGGAACAAGTGCTACTACATTGAAGCCGATGTTGTTCGGTTCGCGAGCAATAAACTCACGGCAGATCTTCGCAGCGTCTTCTAAAAAATTATCTACTGTCGTAGTACCGTGGTTTATAGGCAAGGACTTACACCCATCTAACTCGTAGAGATAACCATCTTTATGTATAAATGTCACGAAGTGACTGCCAACTGTCTCATTATCTTCTAGTCTCACGTCCCCTTCAGCAGCAATAACGTCCTTGTAAGCTTCAAAAATATTGGCCGAATTTTTTAAAAGCGCACCCTTTGCAGCGGCATCTAGTTCTTTTGCATCATATAAGTATTTTTTAAGCAGACCATCTTCTAAGGCAATATGATTAGTATTATTAGCGATGCTGTGCACTAAAGCAATGGTTCCACAGGCGTTACTCATAACTTGTTTTAAATGAAAAATGTCTTTCGGGGCTTTATGTCCTTTTTGAGATAAATCATTTTCTTGTTCTGATCGATATTGTTTATAATTTTCAGATAGCGGAAATAGAAGTATTACGGCCAGAACCGGTCGCGGTACCCAGTTTAAAGCGTCTCCTTCCAGATCAATAACATCAACTATTTGCCATTTGTTAGGAACTCCTAGTTTATGAAGGTACTTATTTATCGTCTCAGGATTAGACTCCATAGGGAAAACATTAGTCATGATATATTTTTAATTTATTTAGATATAAATTAAAATGTATGATTACTTTTACTTTATTCTTTAGTATAATGTTTTATGTTTGCGTTATTTTTTTCAATATTAATCAATTTGACGTTCCTATTTCTATCATTAACTAGGCCAACAAACCTCTATGCATCGCAATATTTTTTAATTCCTATCCATACTAATATTATAAATGTGAAAGTTTTTTTTTTGTCTGTTTCTCTGTCTTTCTTTCACGTCGAAACGGTGAAACGGATTGGCGTGATTATTTGTGTGGGGATAGTTGGAGGGCTGGAGAGTGACATAGGCTACTTTTTACCTCGGGAGATTCTCTAATACCCACAGGAAAACACCTTATAATACAATCCAAAAAATATTTATGATCAGAATTATCTATCTAGATCTATAAAATTAAATAAATACGTGTTTTAGCATTATTCGAGATTCATCTTATAAGAGGGTGAAATAGGGGATGAAAGTTTGTATGAAACTACCTTTTTAAAGATTTTTCGTAGTTTTAGCGCGAACGAAGCCGCGGGTTCTGCTAGTAGATATTATTATAAAAAGTCAAAAATAGAACAATTTTTTTTAACAGAAATATAAAATCACTATTATAGCTATTATTATTATGGATAGTAAAATTATAGATCTCTCTCATTCTAATTATTCGCCCCACTCATCTTGTTTTCTATATGGTTCAATTTTTTTAGAAGATAATCACATACAAATTTTCTTATAGTAATTTGCAATTTAATCATATGTTCTACTTTAAAGTCACTTAGTACTCCAAATATAATTATATGGGTAACAATTGGTTGCGAATGTAGAATGTTCATCATGTTGGTATAGATAGCTGACTGGTGAGTCTGCACACTCTTATTAAGTTGTCAATTTTTGCCAAACAGTCCGTACGTCCATTAGGGGAAGCGTAGAGGCGTTGCTATCGGGAATCGAAGGTGATAATATTGATACACATAGGATTCGAATGAAAAGATTTTTTTTTTCCAATAAAAAAACCTATTTACTTTTAAGATTTGGATTTTACAGCACGATATATAGCACGTAGTTTTACAACACGAAGCATTAAAAATCTTAGCTTTGTTATACACATGAGTACATAAGTAGAAATACGATCTACTTAGTTTTTTGTCATCAATTAGAATTAACCACTAAATCGTAAGATTTGTCCGAGGTTGCTAGAACTTGTAACCAAATGTGTCCAGTCCACTGACGATCAATTACAGTGTAAGAGTGGTTACTGGTTATTATTTCGAAAGGTACTCGATAAATACAATAATCGGCTCGACACGACAGCGCGCCGACGGCACTGCGCGTGCGCAGATAGGCGGGGTCTTAGAAACACTTTCTTTTACTAACATTACTTTGGAATTAGATATGTTTTAAAAGAATATCATTTTAAATATCTAACGTTAAGTTTTAAATATTTACGAGATTTTTAAATATATATCATATTTGTTAAGACTCCTCTTTTTTTATTTCTGCGTAAAATCCTATCTGCCCACCTATCTAATAAGAAAACATAGTAAAAATAATAACTCCATGCAACACTGATAAAATATTATATAACTAAGATCGAATAAGTATGTATTATAAATTAATTACTTTACCTTATTTATTTTATTATTGAAATATAAATTTGTATACGGAAGACCTACTTATACTTTAAATTATGATTATCTTACTGCTTCTGGAGAACGCGTCTGTTATAGTAGGTATGTACTTAGGTATTAGCAGACACTGAAGTTAATTTATAATTGACAATGTACAGTTATTCCGTCACGTATTTAGGATAAAGGGTTAAACTTTCATCGGATAAATGAAACAACGGCTTTTCCATCTAAATATTTATTTCGCCCATTTGCATAAACATTCGAATAAAATTGCATATAGTTACATTTCTACTCGCCGACTCCCTATAACCGCTACATTTGTACTTAACGATTTCTTATAAGGTCTTCAAACATTCAGTATTGCCAGTGAATATATATTGTGAAGTACAGATCTAGATTGTTTTTTTTTTGTAGTTATATGAAATAAAAGTTCGACAAATGCTTAATTTAAATGCAACACTTCAAAATATGATCACTGGCAACCCCACAAACACTCATGATTAGCAAAGTACAAAGAGCACGCAAGTTCCTTAATAAATGACGAAATAAATAAACAACAATACAATTCCATATACGTTATAAAAATAGCCGAAATTTTTTTTGGTAAGATTACATTATGGTATTGTATAGACTACAATCTAATGTGAAATATTCATGTAACAAACTTATGATAATGACAATGATAATGAATTCACTAATTAACTGCAGAGTAATATCAGTCAAAATCATAGATACTTTATAGGTAACTCAATATTGTTGATCGGCGAGGCACTATTTAGAAAGGGAAAAGTTCCCACTTGGAATTATAATTAAAGCGATCAAATATCTCGTTATAGATAACTGTCGGCTATTTTTCATGCTCATTTTATATCGTAATATAACTTTATATTTTTTTAGGTGTTTTATACAAGTATTATTGTCATAGTTGTTTTTTAAACACAAAATTTTATTACAAGTCTAAAAGGCGGTTTCCGTTCTTATTTTCTTTTTGACAGTATGTGACATAGTTTAATAGGAAACTGTGACCGAAATCAGACTTTTTTTTTGAACCAGAATTTTTTTCCCATAACTAATATCAGTAGGTATGTATGGGAAAAAATCTGAGGAGGAATATAACAATGAAAATTAAAATCTCTTTGAAAATAGTGCCTCAGCTGACAACCACGTAAATATTTAACTACATGATTAAAATACAAATGTAAGCAATACTAATGAAGATTCTAATAGATTAGTATGATTAAACATATGAAATATAATAGCTAGAACATTACATAAATTGTTCGTTGGAAAAGTGAATTAACCATAACCACCTATCACTTATGACCTATAATTAAAAGTTTATGTAAAATTTAAAAATATCACTTGGTTATTGGAAAGACGTACATATGAAAGACAATATTTGAAATAGACATTCAGTACAGAAAGGAATCGTAGGTTATAGTTATTATTGAGAAAATTTTCATAAAATCTATGCCAAAATACACATATAAATTTCAAAAAATCTCATATCATAATATTGAACCAAGAGATCATATAATTAAAGCCCAATAAGAAATGTGCATATGTAATACTTGTTGTAGTCAAAAATACTAAATAAACTAGATATTAATATATGTATAAAAGTTTATAATAAAAAATAGTAAACGATTAAAATCTCTCAAAATTGCACTGTTTTTATTTTTCTAGAATAATAATAATTGGAAATATTGTGCAAGCATCGATCTAACGGATCATTTATAATTCGACAGTCTTCAGTAATCATGGGCAGAATACAAGTATTTTAAAATAAATATATGAACAAACTTTGCCATTTCATTGCACTATTGGTAGGAATTATCATCTGAATATATTTATGACGGTAATAAAATCAATTATCACCGCATAAAAATGTAAGACAATAAAAATCAAAGGATAATGAACTAAGTTAATTTTAATAAACGCAGCATTAAAATGTCACTGTTTAAAAATAAACCTTTTTACTTTTGA
Source organism: Brenthis hecate (assembly GCA_951806755.1). Taxonomy (NCBI): domain Eukaryota; kingdom Metazoa; phylum Arthropoda; class Insecta; order Lepidoptera; family Nymphalidae; genus Brenthis; species Brenthis hecate. The sequence continues at coordinate 3,303,081 of OX638269.1, forward strand.
GCAATATAATAGGAATTGTATCCAAAAAGAGCACTTGCCAAAAAGCTTGTGTCACAAAAATATGTAAAATATAAAAAAAATATTTTTAATACCTTTTGTTGAAATTTATACAAAAATCAAACACAATTTACGTAAAGCATTAATTAATCTATAAAAAATGTTAATATATGGATGTATACGATGAAAGTTGATAGAAGATAATCATGAAATACGTCATACACTAAAATTGTAATATAAAAAATAAATACACTTTTCAATTTGACACACAAATATCACTGTTACCATCTCAGACTAAGGAGTATAGACGGAGTATCCTAGAGCTAAGCATATATACCAAATAAAAATGAATGTAATTAGTTATAGAAGGCAGTGGTAACCCAGTGGTAACGCGCTCGCCGGAAACCGAGTGAAGCGGATTCAAACCCCGGGTCTCGCACCTCTATTATTTTCACGTGCGAATCATTTCTTACATGATTACCATTTGCCTTACGGTGAAGGAAAACATCGTGAGGAAACCTGCATGTCTGAGAACCTAACAAGTTTTCGAAAGACATGTATAATTCGCCAATCCGCACTTAGATACAGATTGATTTATTTTGAGAATAGAGGTGTTGAAGAATTGATAAAAATGTTGATTTCAGGAGGAGGAGGATTTTGTTAAAAAAATAGTTTTCTTTTAACGAAAAGAAAATTAGCGAATGATTATAAAATACAAAAGAATATAATATATATTACTTTTATTATTTATATTTACTTACCAAAAACACGAGGAATAGTAGTGTAAACAGCAAGTTCACGCTACTATTTTCGAATTAGTCAATTTTTTCGGCGGACTCCGTCTATGTAATTCTTTAGTCTGAGGTTACCATATAATTACAAAATATAAGATGAAACTTAAAATTAAATGTATTTGGTAGAAAACTAAATGAACCTAACGTTCAGCAGTCACTTAAATGATGATTATTAAATATTATTCGACATTAGATACTAACACAAACATCGGATTGTTACTTTAATAAGATTGCTCGAGTTGTATTATATATGAATCATGTATCACCTGTTGTATGGCCCCGATGTCTAACAAAATATGATATAACTAAAAAATAAACACCGTTTCACATAATAAGCCTAACAATATAACTAGTAACTAGAAATGATATGCACATCAAGATGAAAAAATACTTAATACAACTAAACAACTAAATAGCGCCTTACATAATGACGATAGCAAATTTTTATATAGTATCTTGCTATAATAATTTAAGAGGCGCTGTAGATTTCTAAATGATGTTGTCTTATAATTTTTGAACATTTGAAGTGCCACAATTATTTTATACTAAATAATAGTACGCCATGCAACTACATAGCTTGCGCATCTAATTGTAACCGAGAATCGAATTCGAAACCATGGGACGCTGTCATTTTCACATATAAACTAGAAGCGTCCTCTTGATTGTACTCATGAACAAAAAATATGAAGTAAAAATAAGCATAATAAAATGAAATGAAAATGTTTATATATTCCATGAGCGTCCTATTCCACTTCTTTGTGCACTGCCTTTGAATCATGCGCTTATTTACCATACGTATATAATAGTCTAAGATGCCACGTAAGGTAGTCCTTCACCCATCTGCTTACTGTATACGATTTTTGTATTTTATATATATATATATATATATATATATATATATATATATATATATATATATATATATATATATATATATATATATATTTGTGTGTATATATATGTATATATATTATATATATATATATATACACACAAATATATCGCAGATGAGTCGCCTAATAAGACAAATTACCCATTATTCAATTCCCTTGTTAATTGCTTAATTGCTTCAAAGCGTGCCAGTTGAGCACTGATCCATGCATTTTAATCTTCATTTTGTCAAATATATTTTTATATTATTATTGTATATAAAAATTATATGAAACATAAATAAATTGTTTCCTGCAGCAGATGAGTGAGGGACGCCTTCGTTTCAGACCTTCTGCTACAGCCATCTATAGACGTTTGATATTAATAATAATGTCTACAAATAGACAATTACTGGCCGCATAAACGCTTTGTCTCGTTCACATTTTTTAGCTCACTTATACTTACATCGAGTTAAACACTTGTCGCTTGCATTTTAGCTTACAATTATTTTTATAACTTATTTAGCCACATTACAAACATACTTCCATATACATATATTCTGGATGGTATCATTTATGATAAAAAACATTCACACAATGCAAGTTCATTGTATAATGTCAAACAGAAAATGATGTGTGGAATTTGACATAATTTAGTTTATTGTTATCTTAGAATTTGGTCTACTTAAAGAATCTTTATTAAGTCAAGAAATATATTTTTGTCTTACAGAGCAATTCTGGTAAGTAAATAGAGAAACAAAAAACAATTTACGAGTACATACTTATTTGGCAGGTTATTTTTTGTTTTGTTATAACTATTTTCATTATTGTGTATCAACAGTTGTACTTTATCTTTTTAAATGCTTTTAAGTTTGGCTAGCTCATTAATATAAAATAACTTTGCCAATTGGCAATATAATAATTATACTGCATGCATCGGCCTAAAAACTTGCATAGTGTTAATGAACCCTTGTACTTCGTTCATAATTAAGTAGTAAGAAGAAAATTAATTGGTTACTCACATAGGTAAAAAAATATGAAAAAATACGTGATTATAATACAAAGTATCTATCACTAAAGATATATATTTATCCATAATATTAATCTCATGATTTTTTTTAAATTAAAAATAAACATAACATAAATAAATTTTATGGTTATGTGTAGTATCAAATTAGTGTAACAGAATTCAGAATGTTTTTTCACAAAACTCATTCAACTACTTAAGACTAGCAAACACTGTTAAATGTGTTGAAAAAGATAAGAATGATTTTGTCCTTTTAAACAAAAATAATTCACATTAATGAATTACATTTATGTGCAGTTCACAACAGAAGTAAAACTTATTTAAAAAATCGTTATCTTGTTAAAGTTAACAGGCAAATTTACTTTACCAAACGAGTTTAAAATTTAAATAAAAAAAGTACATAATTTCGCACTATGTAAAGAATTCATAATGGTATACAAAAAATATATATAAGAAAATAAATATATATATATTAATAATATTAATAGAAGGAACAAAAATATCTTTCAATAAATAACTTTGTTAATATTGGTCATGTTTAAAATTCTCAATGTCCTTATATTAAATTTTTAAGAATTTCTCAAAATTACGACATTTAATTTTTCTTTATACTTAATAATTTACTCTAAACAACGTTACTGTCAACATTTATTGCAATGAAGCCAATTGCAACATGACAGCTAGAGCATTAACCACTTTTTAATATAACGTTTTACTTAGTATTTTTAATTTGCTCAGTATGGATTATTCCAGAATATATATTTGTATTATTACGTAATTCCACATTGTATCATATGACAGATATATAGACACATAAATATCTATAAACAGTTGTTGGCACTTTATAAAATCAAAACCTTCGTTTATATCAATTGATGGTGTGAATACTTTTCAACTAAAAATAACTATACCGTATATACCTTATAGTATACAAATAATTAAAATGTCAACTAAAAATAATTGAAAAAAATATATAATTCTATATAAGCTGCCTAAAGAAAGATTTAAAATAAAATTATATTTTCTGCCACATCCAAATTTCGTAAAGTCCAATGTATTTTTAATTCTTAAGTAAAGAAAAATTCCTTATTCAATTAACTTAATATAAACAAAAATAATATAATAGTGTAAAAATAAATTTCATATTTTTTAAAAGAAATTAATGTTTTACTTATTACTGTATACATAATGTATTTCATTTTTAGCATTCAATTTGATCACAAATAGTGAATGCCCATCAGTGTTTTTTTGTCTCGAATCATACAAAAGAGAACAAAAAATATTTATAAAATTAAACTAAAATCCATGGAGCTACAATATATATAAAAACCCCATATAATTGCAATATTAGAAATCCAAAATAAAATATTCCGTCAACGTCTTTTTCACCCGTTGCGTGTACGTACGTGTTAATTGTTAGCAGTGGGATTCCCCGTTCTCGTGGTGCCCAGAATCGAAGCTGCTTAGATGTCCCAGTCCTTTGGGCGGGATGGGCGGCGGGGTTTCCCCTTCGTCAACGTGCAATGGCTCGGACATCATTGATATTATTTCCTCGTAGCGAAACGATTCCACTATATCGATATCTGGAAGAATTTGAAAGAATAATTTATAATTTTTAACATAAAATATACAATTAAAAAGGTATAATCTCCGCTGCGTCATGGCGATGGCCTTTCTCATTTATAATATTTAAATTAATATTTTATTTGCATTAGATGTTTACACAATGTTTACACATAGCTTTGGTACTACAAATACTTCTATTACTTTCACAACCATTAAATATGACTTTACCTTCGTATGGTAGAGTGAATTATTTTTATATTATGTATTTTAATGCATGTAATTGACCGAAGCTCTTAGACGCTCTGTGGCCATGTAATAGGAGGCGAGTCACCGTCCGCCAAATATTCAATGTAGTACTATTGAGAAGGCGGAAGTCCGGTAGTCTCATTCAATAGACCAGTTTTTTTAGCATACTCGGACTCCATCGAATAACCCGATTTAGTATTTTACACTCTTCATTGTCTCTACACATTATCTAGTGACCATCTTTGGACAATTCCCTAATGGTTACACAAAGATGAATCATGGCTGACAATTCGTTACATTAAACATACTTGAATCTTTTAAGAGTTCTCTACGTTTTGGACCTGTGTCCTCATACAAGCTAAAGGACCGAGCTCATTCGAGGCCATGAAATCCGAAGAGACATAAATAATAATAAGGCAGTGGTAGCCCAGTGGAAACGCTATCCCTTGGGAAACTGGGTGGAGCGGGTTCAAATCTCCCAGCCAGCTTGGTGGACTAGCCGGATCCCCTCTGATTGAAGAAACCCCTTACCGAACAGTGGGACGTTAAAAGGGTTGAATACTACTACTATATAAATAATAATAATGTCATATACAAGTATAATACCATGGTTGTGCCTGTCAGGCGCGTTAGTGTAGTGGTGCGCGTCCACGCTCACGCCGGAGTCGCGCTCCTCGGCGGCGCGCGCGCGCCGCGGCACCGCCGGCGCCTCACTCCACAACCGCTTGTCTCCTACACATACACATAATACACATATAGACAGGTCTTAATAGCAAAGAAGAAAAGTTAATCTACGTATTAAAAAAAAACGATATTTGTATGTATGTTCTTTATGGACTCCAAAAGGGCTGGAGCGATTTCGAGGAAATTTTAAAGCAACCTTCAGATTAGCCCAGCGGGTGTTCTTGTGTAGTTTGGTCGGAAGTTCGAACGCGGTCGAAGCCGCGGTTAAATAAACACCATTAGCTCGAATATTTTTATGTTGAAATAGTTCGTTCGTATATAAGTTATGAGCCTTTTAAAATATAGAGGTAATATAACGATGTGTTGTTTTCGCTACACTGAAGATGCAAAATTATTTAAATAAAATATGTTAAGTTAAACTTTCTTGATTTTACAAAACATGTTATAAGCTAAAACAACATTTACAAAAACTAGCCGATTGACCTTAAGGAGTCAGTGTCTGTCCAACGATAAATATATTTTTCATTACAACATAAATAATTCGCAATTACTACTCGCACTTGACGTGTTTTATGAATAAATTATTTAATAAAAAAAAATGTAACTACCAGACACCCTCGGCGGTAGCGGCGGAGCGTCGCCGGGCTCACTCCACGAGGCGCGGCTGTGACGACGTGTTTCCACCTCTTCCTCTACTGTATCTCTGTAATGAAATAAGCTAATTAAAAACATTGGCTTAAAAATATATATGATCTGTATGATCTGAAATATTCGGTAATAATTACATATTAAAAGAAAAAGTAAATCAATTTAATAAATTAATAGTGAAATATATTTTTAAAAACAAGCTTTTATAGGTTTATTTTTCATAAGTTTTTCTAAACCAATTAATCATTCGCGATAAAAGTTTCTTAGATTTTAAAGTGCAACAGTTCATATTTCGTCAACGAGGTTCTTGTAGGGTTCAAGTCTAAAAAAATCCATACTAAAAAATTCTTTATTTTTTTAAGTTTTTAAATAACTTTTTTTAACTAGACCGAAGAAGAAACACCAACTTCCAGACATTAAACAAATAAATAAAAACCGGCTTCTAGATACTAAAAAGTAAAAAATAACTGAATGGGGGCTTTCATTTACTAGATATCTATTATCTAATCAGACACAAGTCTTAAGATATGAATAGTTAATAGGTAAATATGACAAGGTATAAATTTTAATTATAGTTAAGTTTGTGGGACCACCTCGGAAACTATTTTAATAGAATACAGGTTAAAATAGCGAAATCGATCAAGCCGTCTCTGAGAAATCGGCGAACATACATTTTTATGTATGTATGTTCGTCAGTATGTTTTTTTAAACATACTGACGAAATCCTTTTTGAAAGACAGTTATATATGTCTCAGTCTCGGTCGGCTATAAGATAAATAAAAAAAACACCAGCTCACTTATACTTTTCCAGCGGTCTAGTAGGGCTCCTGGGGTCGCCGGACTTCGGTCGCGTCGGTAACGGGGGCGCCGACTTGATCATAGAGTTGTCTTCGTACTCTCTGTTATCTCTCTCTCTATTATCTCCTGGGAGGCTGTTTGTCATTATACCACTTTGCTGGTCTATTCCGTCTTCTAGAGAATACTGGAATTATATGGATGTTTTTTTAATCGTTGTGTTATAATTTAAACGCTCAATATCAAGGAATGTCTTCGTTACTTATATGTATTGAAAGTAAGATTTTATGATTCTATTTTCTAACGATCTACAAATATTATATGAAAAAATATTTATAATGAAATATATAGCAAATCTTAAATAGAAAGCCAGCGATATTTATGAATTTTTATATGTAAATAACAGTTAACAAATTAAAGACTATAAAAGACTTACGATAGGCCTATTATAAAGATGTCCGTCTTCATAGTATCCATCATTTTGTTGGACGCTGTGAGACCTCTTATCTAGTGCGGGCACTGGTGGTAATGGTGTACTAAGGAAATTAAAAAAATGTTATGTGTTAATATATTAACAAAAATAACGACCATGTTAGCGTACGTCAAGTGCGTAAGTCATGTTCAGTTTATCTTTTTTGTAATTAATCAGGTAACTTAAGAACGTAATTAATTAGGTAACTTAGAAAAATCAAGTGAAGCCTCAGGCACTTTTGGATCTTTCATGTCATCGTATAGGCTAGTATAGTAAAAGAAAAACATCGTAAGAAAACTCTCTAACTAACTATTTTGTCGAAAGACATGTGAAGTTCGCTCCGTATTTAGTCAGTATGATGACCATGACCAATTTCCGCTTGCATTGAGTGCATGTCCGTGCCCAGCAGTATTTCGTTAATAGGTATGGAAATTACTCATTATTTTATAATTATTAACCGCTAATTTATTTATTAAGTTAAAAAAAAATATTGTATGGAAGAAATGTAGTTATTAATTTACTTACTTGACAATACTTTCCGACAGCTGACGCCTGGCACGAGCTAAGCCTGGTCCCAGATTCTGCCTTAGTTGAGTGAAACGTTCTACTAATCGTCTGTAAAATAAACATTAGTTTATGCAAAAACCGCACCGGTAAAATGAAATTATATATCTGGGTTTAAAGATATATAGCGTAATGGTATATTTTAATATAAAAATTCTCTGAAATGGAGCGACCGTTAGATTCTTATTCATTTTAGAAGATATCTTTATAAATTGTTCGTTCGTTAAGCGTATAGTTATGATTGAAACAAACATTCATACATACATTTGTTAACAAAGTTTTCACCTATCATAGATATTGGATAAAACAAATATAATTAAAGACCAAATATTTCTAACAATAAAACAAACCATCTATCAACTCACCGATGCAACGGCTTAACTTCCTCCGGTGCTAACCGACCATGTAGAGTGAGCCCTGCCTCCACTACCGCTAGCTGTGACGCTATGAGCCTCCTCAACTTGGCCGCGGCGGCCGCCTCTCTGGGCGTCGCGTTCCTACTGAACTCCGCAGTTAGGAACGCTTGCTCGTATTTAGTAATACCTCCTTGGACGTTGGCGTCGATGGTGCCTTGTAATCTCATTGAGAACGGGTTGATGTTCTGTGTGGGGTCAGCTGTGTATTGGGATATTAGACTGCGAAGTTCCCTTTCTGTTGCTTCCATTGTTTCACATGCGAACTGAAATAAAGGTTTAATTATAATTTATTTTAAGTTAGCTTCTGGTGGACTTAGGTAGTTTTGGATAATCTTGATAGTTTAAATTTTATTTGACTACTATAATTGTTCCATGCTGTTCGAAACCATAAAAAACTTATCGGAAAACTAACCTCTGTTTAGACCTTTAAATATGTCATCAATACAATTTATCAAAAATTGTATACAATATTATATTTGTATTTTATATGAGAGATATTTAAAGCTATAAAAAACTTACTTCGACTGGCGGTATTTCCTCTACAGATCTGGAGATGACCTCAGACCATCTCAATATGCCTGGAAGTGTGGTTTCAGTCACGAGCGTTGTGCGCTCAATCCATAAACTCTGTAAGAAGTATTACATTATTATATTTTCAAGTATAAATAACAAATAATATTTTCTGATATGGTGTTAGAAGATTATGCATAACACCTAATTCTTAGTAAATACGAGAAATATACAAAAAAAAAAACCATCGAAATAAGTACTATGTATAGTATAGCTTTGGCTCATAATTAGGTACATACTCTTAATTTTACTCCATTATCAAGGGATTTGAGTGAAATTCGTAATGCATTTAAGCTACCTCAGCTTAAATGCTGGATTAACAATTTTTATCGATGTATCTATCACACACACAAAACAGAGTCAGACAAAAACTACAGACGAACTACTATTATTAAGTGTGTAAGTCTGTATGTGCGTATGTCTGTTACATCTTCATGCTGTAACGGCTGAACAGATTTAGATGACATTTAATACCCCGATAGACTATACCCTGGAATAGGATGGAGGCTATTGTTAAATACCTAGGGAAACACACTCGCTCTGCTACCCATACTAATATATTACAAGGGCGAAAGTAACTCTGTCTATCTGTCTGTCTTCTGTTCTGTCTCTGCTTTGAGTGTTTCCTTTTCACGCTTAATCCGCTGAACCAATGCAGATGAAATTTGGTATGGAAGTAGTTTGAGACTCTGGGAAGGACATAGGATAGTTTTTATATCGGAAATCATCTCTTAAGGAGGTTACAAGGGGGAAGTGTGTATGAGGAATAAATAACTTCTTAAGTAAGGCATATGCTTTTTATTTTTAAAATTACTGACCTACTTTTCTATACCGATGTATGTACATATATATAGTTTATACTAACCGTGAAAAAAATGACATAGACCACGTACCTTAAACTCATTCTCCTTATCAATGGGCGGCTTGTGCAGCGGGCGGTCGCAGAGGAAGGTGTCGACGTCGTTGCACGCGTAGAAGCGCTTCACCTGGTCGGGCGCGCCGCCCGGCCACGTGCGCCGCGACGCCACCGGCTTCACGTTGCAGATTTGTATATCTGGATATATATCGTTTATTTTTATTTATTTTAGGGAAACAAACATGATGACAGAGCATACAACTGAATAAAAAAATACACACATTTACCAATTAAGTTTCCACATTCCACAAAACATAAGGCTAAATTAAGCAATAAGTTGACACATACATATACGCATATAAATATACTATAAACACAATTTAAAGCATATGATAATATTATCTTTCATTTAGTTACTTTCTTTGATTTACGCGAATATTTGACATTTTAAATATATATTTTTTAATGTATATATTTTAATTTTTTATTCCCGACATTCAGTGATTTACAGCAGACATGGTCACGGAAAAGCTTTCCCGGTTCTTCGAAAAAATCATTCTATTTAATTAGTTAAGTAAAATATATGTATATTGATTCCAAAATTACCTAAAAGTAATTTTTCCATTAAGGGGCGGAATTATTTCCTGAAAATATGGAACACCCTTACCCTTCTTTCTTGAGAAAAAAATATTTAAAAGCAGTTCAAACCTTTTGCAAATTACAACATTAACACAACAAATCAAAATGAACGAAAAAAAAACCTTCAAACAAACGATAGCTAATCTATGTTTATAAATAAAAATAAACTCACATTGTCCGTCAGCAGCAATTATAGAGTCATCGGGAGGAGTGTTGCGCATCAGTATGTGAGCCGACACATACTCTGATTGCAAGCGCTGAGTGAATGCCCCGATGCGCTCGTAGTCTTGCCCGCGATACACGAACTGTTTATTCTGTCAAATATAATTCTATTTTGTAAGTTTTTTTTCAAGTTGTAAAAAATAAATAAATTCCATAAATACAATAGATTATAAATTATTATACGTAGCATAACAAATTAATAATAATACCTGTTTGTTTTAAAGTTGGGTGTGCATTTACTTGTACCACCTGCATAGATACAAGTGAAATTCACCGGCCAGAAAAGTCAGTATTACTTAATAAAACCCAATCGAACCTCCCCCGTCTAAATGAGTCATCGCAGTATCATTTACGCACTCAAGCACGACACTCCCATGGTTGTCTGCCGAGTCAGAGCACAACAACCAAAGAAATGCTCCCATGGTCCACTATGCTATCAGAGAAGTATCAGGAGCAAACCACACGATACACTGCTCACAGTGCCGGGACACATCCATAGTGCGTTCCTTGGCTTCGCGCCTGGCTGGCCCAATCAAATAAAACCAATAAAACACCTACCCTAACAAACAATGGACATCCCTTTCCGTAAAAGCCCACTCTGAAGTACTCGGGCTCTGGTCTGAGCTGCTCCAGGACAGAGTCCAGGAAGGTCGCGTGCGTGCGCAGACAGTGCGCGAGGCGCGCGTAGTCATACAGCTTCACCTCGTATAGCGTTGCCAGCTCACGTAGCAGCGGCAAGCCTTTTTCCCAGCACTGGAACATGTAATATATATTTTAAATAAATATAAATATGTTCTGACATCAACACACAGCACCATCTAGTTTCATGGTACGCTACGAGGCTTGTGTTATGAATACCAGAGAAATTTTACTTATTCAATTAGATAAATTTGATTAAATTGAAGAGCCGTGTAATCAGACCATGGTCTAAGCACCATTAAATTGGAAAGCAGTAAAATAAGTATTGCATCAAAAATATAATATTACAAAAATAAAACCCGACTGGCGACTGCGTAAAAAACGAACTAAAAAGATGAAGACGAGTTGTAGAAATAACATAGTATTAAGCAGTCGGAGACGTACACGTAGCGATACTTGCAGCGAGTAATCTATTTTTATAGTAACAAAATTTAATTAAAAAAATAAAAATAGATTTTTTAAATAAGAAGTTAAGTTACTGCCCAAAAGAAAAGTATGTTTATAGGAATAAATTACCTTTCCACGGTCGAAGTACTGCAACACTTGGTTATACAAGGCTTCTTTACGTTTCCATTCCGGAGTTTCGGGATGTTCGGGATCCACACCTATTTGGTCGCTATCCCAGTTTAAGGTTTCTGCGTAAAGCTGCAGCCAGAAATGAATAAAAATTAACTAAAGAAGAAAAAAAAACGATACTCTTATAAAATTTGCAAATGTCTGTAAGATAACTTTTTTATTAATTAATACATAATCGACTTGATAAAATAAAATAGGACGTAATTCAGTCTGCTTTTTTTACATTTGATTAAAATCGCTAAAAATAATTTTGATGAAATATGTCAATCTTTACCCAATTACCATGTAATAAGAACCACGGATAAAATCTAGTAATGAATGAAAGAGTGAGCGAATCTTACCAAAAGAGTACATCCAGCTTCTATCCAGTTGTCAGACGCAATGTGCAAATCGTGCAACTTGTACACGTAGCGCAAATACATTTCTTTGCGGTCGATTTCATTCTTGTAGAAGTTCTGCAAAAAATGTATCATATATAAAAAAAAACCTTTTAGGATACGCCATACGGATAGCAGACTGTTAAAAATAAATTTTAATTATTATTAATTTAAATATATAATATTTTACACATAATGAATGGTCTCTAGCATAACTTTTAAATCCAATAGGGAAAAGATAGTCAGGTATTTTCAAAAGGAGTCTATATGCAAAATTTGCATACAGGCTACTTAGAAGGCTTAGAACGAAAGGGCTACAATTTAAAAGATATATTCTCATAATGAAATGGAAACACTTAGGAGAAGAAGGGACAGATAATAAAAACATAATTAGCCATAAGTCCAAATTATTAATTAAAAACATCCCGCTTAAAAATCATCGCAAACGATCATTTCACATGAACATTAATTAAAAAATGTTATATATGTAAATATGTAATTTTATATTTTTTTTCTGGTACATAAATAAATAAAAATTACATCCATCCAAATAATCTACTTGGCTAAAAAAAAACATGCACCCAAAACATCTCTTTGGCGGAAAAAAAGCAGCCATGAGTACTGCCGACAGAAGTGAAAACTTAAAATTATAAACAAACAGTTGTTATTATTGGATATTCAAATTGTTTGATCTTAAATTAAAATATGTAAATTAAAACTGTTTACATTCATCTAGTTTTGACGTGTATTGGCACTCTGAGTGTTAGCGTTAACACGTCACGTGACCATGTCGAAGTTTTAATTACAAAAAAACAACACGAACACAAATCATCTTCAAATTGGGTGCAACAAACTCACTAGCAAGTTGACAGTGGCGGCCATGCGCTTGTCGCGGTGCTCGGCGCCCTGCATGACGGCGCGGTAGTCCAGCAGGCGCTCCAGCAGGCGCGTCACGCAGCCCACGAACGCCGCGCCCGCCTCGCGCCACCCCTCCGTCGACACGCGCTCCATTAGACTGTATCACATATTATATATTTGACGATACGTTTGGCTCAGTTTGTAGTGAGCCTACTTGCTGTGACTACGACTAGCGGTTGCGGGTTCGAGTCCCGCGAGGTGGGATTCATTTATGTGACAAGCGTGTTCGTTCTCCAGTCATGGATGTGTGGGTGGTGGGTGTATATGTATAACACGTATGTATTTAAAGTTATATATGTGTAGTGTATCAACTATCTGGTATCTATAACACAAGCATCACAGCTTACCATTTTGTCGCTACAAATTAAGTAGTCATTTTTCAGCTTATCATACTGTGACGTAACGCCAAACGCACGAAACGGCGGGCGTTTAAAGTACCCATATCAGTATGAAATTAAAAAAAATATACAAAATTTTAGTTTAATGAGCTTGTTATTTTTTTACAATTATATAACGATGTAAGCTATAGTATAAAAAAATCACGAATATTCCCTATTAGAAGGGAATAATAATTATGCCATGCCAATTAGTAAAAATTGCTTTTACAATTTTAGACCTCAATTAAATTGTGATAAAATTCTTGTTTTCTTTTCCTAAACTCTGTAATAAACACCATAGTAATACTTACACAGAACTCAAGTGTTCCCTGTTGTCAGTTTGCATAAACATTTCAAACATTTTGTTAAAATAATAATTGTTTTATATTAAACCTAAAAATACTATGTATGTTACAGTACTAATAGATCGTTATAATATATTCTTTATTATCAATTCAATAGATTTACACTAGTGATGTTTAAGTTTCCAAGACTAACTAGATTAAGGTACGATAGGGCTGGCATATTTTTGAAATAAAAGCCCTTAAAAATATCCTTTAGTTACTTTTAAGAACTCAGTTCTATAACAACTTGCACAGTATCCTTCAATAATCGACGTAACATGGCTTACGACTTATTTACTTTAAGACTTTATGGTATATTTACATACATTCAACTACTTACACAGTTTAAATAAAACCGTTTTTTTTTATTTTTTCGCGAATTCTATTTGTTTTTTTTTTTGGCTCCTGGGAGACCGAACAATCTGAACAAATCCGTAAAAATATTTTTTTTTATAATTCATCAATTTAATATTTGCGTAAATCTAAATAAACTTACACAGTATCAAAGAGCCGTCTATAATGATCATCAGCTTTGTTATCAGCGACGAGCGAGTCCAGTTTATCCACTAATGCCGCTTCCGTCTTGCGAGCGGAGCCGGTGGCCGCGCGTTCCGCCGCCATGAGCCCTACTAGGGCTTCTAGGGCTGCGCGTCGTAGTTCCGGCACTAGGGTCACTTCTAGTAGGGCGCCTACCGCCGGTCCTATTAGCTGGAGTTGGGCTACACCTGATAAGTGAATGTAACGTTAAATGGAGTTGTGGTATATCTTTTTACGCAATGATAATAGTTAATTATTGATTTTAATTGTTGCATCTATCAGTATTCGGTTTTTTAAATCATTCAGGTTTTTAATTATTTATAAATAAATATATAATAAAAAGAATACATCAAGTAACACTTTTAAAATCAAACAAAGATTAAAATCGAGTACTTAATAGAATATCAGTCATACTATCATATTAATAATCAAGTTGAGTTCATAAAGATCAGATAAATGATTAAAACCAATAAAGAAAAAATTGCATCTATGTTTAATTCAAAAGAGCTGGACAAATTATAATTAAAATTAAATACAGTAACACATACTATAGAGTCACCCGAATAAAGGGTGGGTCGATTATTAGTCGGACGATCATATGCACGCGTGTATGTGTGTATATGTGTGTATGTGTGTGTGCGTGCGCATATGTGTGCGTGTTTGAGTACGTGTGTGCGTGTGTGTGCGTGTTCGCGTAAGTGTGAACATACCGAGCCTGGTCCACACAGCGAGCAGGTGCAGCGCGGCGGCGGCGCGCATGGCGGCGCGCTGCGGCCCGCGCGCCCACTGCTCCGCCTGCAGCGCGTTCGCCGTCACCAGCGCCACGCCCAGCTCCAGGTAGCCCGACCACAGCTGCGATATACACGAGTTATATAGAAATATATTGTCGAATAAAGCAACAATTATTGACTTGGATTTTTAGTCATTGAATTTCTTTAAGTTTTTATAATTAATTTAGATAAAATGAGCATTTACATAGGCATCAAAACTATTCAAGTTTCCACAAAACTATTAGCACTAACCTGTGAATCAAACTGCGGCGGTTCATCTCCCAAGAACCTTTCCAACAAAGGTTTCGCTAGATCTTGCAGTGCAGATAATAATACTTTACAGCTCTGAACTCTTAACACCATCCAGTCAGGTGGGAAGACCTGAAAAATGGATATAAAAAGTTATTAATAATCTTAATCATCTGTGTATGTATTCAGCCTTTTTTAACGTCCCACTATTGGGCATTGGCCTCCCTTTACTAAAATTGGGCGATCCCCATTATGGCCATAGTCCACCACGCTGGCCAAGTGCGGATTGGCGGACTTTACATGTCTTTTGAAAACTTGCTAGGTTCTTGCAGACATCCAAGTTTCCTCACGATGTTTTCCTTCACCATAAGACAAGTGGTAATCATGAGGGAAATGAGTCGCATATGAAAATATCGGAGGTGCGAGACTTGAACCACTCGGTTTCCCAAGCGAGCGCGTTGTCACTGCTTATTCCTTTATTTTTTATAATTTGCCAAATTAAAATTAGTTCACTTACATTAACTCTGTACACAAGTCATATGTATAAAATATCTCTAGCAAATAGCCTCGAAATGTACATAAATTAAATGATAATAAAAATAGGTAAATTACTGTCATGTAAATTAAATGTATCGAGGTTTCGGCATTGTACCGTATCTTATTTTTTTTTAAATACTTCACATCTTAAAAAACAATATCAAAAAGAAAATTTAAACATTTACACACAATTTAGAAAATAAATAATAATTATTAAACATTTACTTATATATTGTTGAAATAATGTTCTTTATCAAGTATACCAGAATATTTTATTGCAAACATTAACAAATGCATATTTCTGTCCTTAAATGCTCATAAAGCACGAGACGAATATAAAATTTATTTGCTTAGAATTTTAGAAAACCAGTTCTAAATCAATTCAGATAAATAAAATTGAAGAAATTATATATGGTACTTATAAGAAAAACACATTTTTTATAATTTTTTGTCTGTCCGTCTGTTTGTTCCGGCTAATCTCCGAAACTGCTGGACTGATTTTGATAGGACTTTCAGTGGCAGGTAGCTGATATTATAAGGAGTAATGTAGGTTATTTTTATTTTAGAAAAAGAAATAGGGTTCCGCTCAAAAAATTAAATCGTACCCAGGTGTGTCAGGGGTGTTCCTAGTATCTCAATAATTACCAACGCTGCTCTCGAGTTACGCTAATACATCCTTGTTATGGCTTACAACTAGTAAACCTAGGAATCCACCCAACACCAACAACAAATACAAGACGAATTGAGTCCCTCCTTTTTGAAGTCGGTCAAAAAAAGACATACACAAACAATTAAAATGATAAAAACACCACATACATTTTAAATAAAACTATCTTTTCAAATTGTTAGCGGAATAATTTTGAATATTGGTTCCCGACGACGTTTCGAAGCTTTACAGCAATCATGGTCACGGAAGAGACTGTCTCTCCCGGTTCCTATTTATGAAAGATAGTTTTATTTAAAATGTCAAATGTTCGCGTAAATCTAAAAAAGTATAATGTGAACCACATACATCTTGCTCAATCAAATGTCGGAACACAAGGAAGGCTCGCATTAGGAAGTCTTTGAGCGGTTTTCGGTCGTTCGGATGCGGTGCGAGGTGACTCCACAGACGCTGGTAGTGCGCCGGCCTCAGTAGCTCCATCACTCCCAGTAGACCCGCTACCATTGGACCCTGTTGATAATACAAACATATTATTATATAATTATGGATTTAAATTGTGGTGCCAAAACTTTAATTTAAAAAAAAGTGTGTGTGTGTGTGTACTTATGTACGCACGTAAGAAGTTATACTTAACAAAAATAGCTAAAGATTTCATCCCGTCTGTCACAACTCTGTTTGTAAAAGGAATGCAGCTAGCTTTACCATGTCGCTTTTTTTGGCTGTCGGTGTGCGCATGCAGCGTAAAAATTTTACTCTCATATTTTTTTCTAAACGTGCCAAAAGAAGTATAACTTCAAAAAAAAATACGTTTGTGTACTACTTAAATCTATGTATGTACTATAAATGATTTTATAGAAAATAACACACCTTGGGATTGACGCGATCCAGTCTCTTTTAATGTTGGATTTTAAAATTTCTATTTTTAAAATTATTATTTTAATCAAAGTTTTAAATAAAAACATAGACTCGCTTGTTTTCTTACGACAGTTCTTCTCAGATCAGGATAAAGTTTTTGAAAAACAATAGGTACCAATATCACAGAAACTTTTATATATAAACCGCAATATAATTACGTACCGATAAAGAATATGTTTAATCAATATATGAAGGGAAAATTATAATTGAGAATAGCATCAATCTAAGATCAAGTTCACCGTCACACACTGCTTCACACTAAAACGGATGTAAGTTCACAGATAGGGCATGATCTAAAGATTCTAAACTAATACATAGGCACCTAACGATGAAGCCGAGGAAAAATGTGGGTAAGTGGCTAGTGTCTCATACATTTTATATTCGAAATTGCTACAATAGAGAAGTTGCATTAAATTTTTTGGCCCAAATTTATATACAAATGAAAGAATAGTACACTTAAAATATATTTAAATATTTATTTTTTGTTATTAAAAAAAATGTTTAATTTTTGAACGTAATAAAACGATATGTGATTGGTTGTGACGTCATTATATCCGTTGAGGCTGTGAGCCAATCGCAATCATACTATACTTTTGTATTTTCTATTTTTGGATCACCATGTTTCATAATAAAATAATCGAACGCCAATTAAGTAATTTCAAAACAAATATAACCTGTATTATGCAATGACAACTTTTTTGATTTTGACAACGTTAACGTTAAAACACATGTTTTATCATTTCGCCATGCGGTGGCTTTACTAAAGCGATATAATGACGTTACTGGCGTTTGAATTTACATTAAAAAAAATACTTTTAATTGTAAAATTACATTGAAAAACAATTGTTATTTATTTATTTATTTTTAATTTTTCTTAACAATTTTAGTGCGCTTTAAAAAAAAATTAAAAATATGCATTTTCTCTATACTAAGTTGCAATATCATTCCTTGCATGTGTAGAAATAATGAAAACATAAGTTACTCACCAGTACAGGGGACTTCCCGCCAATCAGATTAAGGACAGTCTCAACCAACACGTCTAGCGTGTTCAGACATAGCACGTCCACGTCAGGGTCCAGCTCGTCTTCATCCACTATCTGGTCAGGGTCTTCTTTCTTCCACAGTAAGGTTACTAGTTCTCCTAGCATGTCTGCACATTGGGCCAGTTCATCTCTTCGTGCAAGGTGCACTCGTAGGTGGTGGCATGCTGTTGTTAGAACTATGTTGCGTGCCTCTGGAATGTTTAAGTTACTATGTATTAGATACCTGTGGAAACTTGGTTGGTTTTAGGATTAATTTTATATGTTTTATAATGTAATTATTTATTGTAATGTTTGTTTCCCTTGAAAAGCTAATAAATTATAATTTTTTCATTATTTCTGTTATATCTAATTTAAAATCAATTACTTTTAGTTTTCATGTGGACTATTTTCAGATAAAAAAACACATACATGCATGCATTACTTATTTTAATAGGTGACATAAATTAAACTACAAATAATTATAATATTCTCCCGACCGATTTCCGCCACGGCGGTCATTTTCACAGAGACTAGCCAACTGTATGGGATATGTTATTTAATGCACGATTGTACTCGCAAACACAAACACACTCTATTTCTTTAATTTTAACATTTAGACGGGACGACTAGATACAACCGTTGAAACATAAGTCACACACGATCAATAACTTAACGTGCTAACGACGTACATTTAAATACTATCAACAGCTTTCAAACTCAGAGCATACTGAGTATGTCTTATGAGAAAAAATTTCCACTTCACTCGGCCCGACGTAGAGCTAGAGCCCAGAACTTAGAACTTTCGATATCACACCACGAGCTAGACTAAGGAGGCATTATTTCATTATATAGATACAGATATATTGACAAAAATTAATAATTTTAATTTTAAAAAAAAAACGCGTGCGTGTACTTATGTACGCACATAAGTAGTTATACTTCTTTGACATAACAGAACAAAAATAGCTAAAGATTTCATCCCGTATGTCACAACTCTCTGTTTGTAAAAGGAATGCAGTTAACTTCATCATGCCGCTTTTCAGCTGTCGGTGTGCGCGCGCATCGTAAAAATTATTTATAAATTTTACTCATAATTTTATCCAAACGTGCCAAAAGAAGTATAACTTCAAAAAAAAAACAAAGACAACATACCAGGATCTTGCCCGAGCGGTCCTTTAAGCACTTCCTGAGCAGCGGCGAGCCTCGCCTTAGCGAGCGCGGGCGGCGCGTTGGCGGCGGGCGCGTCCAGCATCGCCGCGGTGATGCGGCCCGCCTCCACCGGCCCGAGCGCGGACGCTACCTCTTTGGCTACACTGGCCCATGACGTCATTAGGGCGACCTGAGAAAGTTATTGGAACTTCGTATTGAGAAAAACGCGAAATTTTTTATTTATACTCTAATTATACGTAAAAAACAAAAAAAATGTAAATCAAATTGGTTCACAAATCACTTTATAAAATAATGTAATATTATACGTCACATAATAAATAAAACATACATAAAGTGAAAATATTCAAATGGAGAGTTTTTAACTCGCTGAAATTTCTTGGCAACTATATTATACGGCTATATATTAAAAAATAATCAAAAAATAACGATTGCAACAACAAATATTTATAACGACTATTAAATCTTTGACGAATCATTGTCAAAGATCACGGAGATATTTTCCGGTTTTATTTTTATTTTTGACGTCACATTTTTTTAAATTATAATATATTTCGGTAGTAAATTCTCTCTTTTTAAAAAATTATTATATAATTTTGTGGGTTTGATTCTCGTAGTTATTACCGCCTGTACTAACTACAACAATTGTATCATCAAACACCTTAATCTTCCGTGAATGACCTTTGATTCGCTGTCATCGTGTCAATTATACTAACTCACTTATTCCATACTAACCGTTAAAACGTACCCTTTAAATCAGTTAACATTGTATTGGAAAACGTACACAAGTGCCTATAGAAGCGGTTGGCATCAAAGTCTCTTTTTTTTTTCATTTTGTGGGATAACATTGTATTGCTTAACAGCATATGTCCATATAGGATACCTGAGCGGGCGCCAAGTGATCCCGGTGCGGGTGCTGCGCGAGCGCCTTGAGCGCGTGCAGCGCGGCGCGCACGTCCCGCCGGAAGCTGTCCTCGTACTGGCCGCCGGTGGCGCGCGCGAACAGGCAGCGCGAGCGCACCGCCAGCCGGAACACGGCGCCCAGCGAGCGCAGGCACTTGCGGATGGGCTCCTGCCCGTCGGTGCCGGCGGCCCACTCCGCGCAGTGCTGCACCGACGACAGCAGGCCTCTGGTGGGGCGGGTTCATTGTTGTTATCGGACCACTATCATTTTTATATTAATACGTCGATCAAAAACTTTGTACCCCTTTTTACGAAAATTGCACGGACAGAGAAGTATGAAATTTGACACAGTTAAAGATAATATGGATATATAGTTTAGAAAGCTAATATTTTTATACAAAATACATTAGAAATACATAAAATTAATTAAAATAAACATTTTGTTTGTGAACCGATCTGTTTATTTTTCGTTTTAGTTTAATAGCTTTTGACGAACTTTAGTTTTATAGGTAAGAAAAATCATAATAATCATGGTCGAAGTTCGACCACTCGGCGAACCCTAGTAATTATAAAAGTGTCTGTGTGTGGACGTGTGTGTGTATGTAGGCATGTGTGTGTCTGAGCGTGCGCACGTTAGCACGTTTGTGCGTGTGACTAAGACTATTATTAGTCTATTATTAGGTTCATAGAGATGTTAGTGATATATAAAGATTCCTGTTAAGTTGCCGGAAGCACCTCACTTCCTTTTCCTTCTCTACCAACTTTTGAGAATAAAAACCATGTGGATGCACACTAAAATATAGTTTTGAAATCAATTTAATATCTGTGGAAAAAATACGTACTAACACAACTTTTTCGCCACTGCACGTTTACTAATCGAAATATTAGAAAAAATATCATCGCGTTAAAAATGGCATAAATACATATGAGGACCTTTATTATCTAGATATACACTATATTGACATTAGCAAACTATGTCTTTTAACTTACTTGTATACGAGAGCTGCCGAGAAATGCTCCTCAATATAAACATCAAGAACCGGTCGAAAGTGCTGGAAGCGGGACTCATCCAACAAACTGCAGATCGACACTAGCACCAGGAAAACTGTGCCGGAATGAGGAGTGCTGTAATAAAATAATGTTTTAGTCATAACAATAGTTAATCGCATCAGTTATATAAAAAAATATTAGTAATATATACTTTTTTATTAATTTGACTTTACACGACTGTCTGAATGGCATTTGATGCATGAAGTAGCTTAAACAATTTTGTTACTACAAAATGTTGGTATATAACCTTCAGTGAGTATGCTATAAAATGCTAAGAGTAGTTTATTTAATCTGTACTTTCAAAGATTTAAAGCGTCACAGTGCACGTTAAACAAAATTGTATAATATTCTGTTAACACTAATCTACGTAATTTCTTCTCTATTCTTCATTTTAAGTAGTTTTAGTGGAATTAAAATAGTGACAAAGGCTACGTTTTATCTTCGAAAACAAATGGGGTTCCTTGGGGATAGAGATTGAACGATTAGATTGTTGCTTGCAAGACAAGCAAAGCAGCGGGCTTTTGAAAGGTAGAGTTTTATGTAATGCATATTTTCTTACCTATTCCCATCTTCAGTAGAGAACAAAGCGAACAAAGCATCTAAAACGTCTCTCAGAAACTTGATGAGTTCTTCGCAACTCAGGCCGTCTCCTAAACGCAACACACGCATCAGTGTTTCTTGTACTTTCTCAGGTCGAGCGCGCCATTGCAATAACGCTAGTAGATCCTCTGTGGATAAAATATATTTTATTAAACAATGTTACTTTCGACAATCATTTTAAAGTAATATAAATAGCACGTAAATAATTAAATAAAATAAATTATTTATTTACGTGTAATTCCCCGAAATTTGTGTACAACTGATAATTATGTACATCATATTATGTACAGCTGGTTTATATTATTTTTTATAAAATTACTTGAAAAAAAAAAATTTAATGTCGTTAACCTGTATTGTTTTCTTATTTATTGTGTACTAACTCTAGAGTCTCTAAATAAGACTAAAAAGTACTTAGTATAAAATCACTATCGACGCAACACTATATTAAGAGGTAGTGTAGATGTAGTGTGTAAGCACTATTACTTAGTTTTTCCCATAGTCAAAATAAAAGTAAATAAAATCAAAATTCAATTCATTCGTCCTCACCATTTTGTGTGAGTTTAGTGGAACACAAGAGAGTGCTTATAATGCAGTTCTCTTTAGTGCTTCTTTGGAAGGAGGTTAGAACGCCGTTAGACGTCGCGCGTGTTGTGTCGCTTGCGCACGATGGGAGCGACAGGTAGCTTCCTGATAATAACCTGTAGATAAATGTTTTGTGAGAGATTTGTTACAATTAGTATTATATCTCGCCGAAATCCGGGTACTTGTTTGATGTAAAGTCGAATAATTGCGACGGCAAAATATCTGATACAAAAAAAAACAATGAAACCACGAAAAAATACAAAAAAAAAATAGTTTTATTTTAAATTTTAAATGAGGAGGTACTTAGTTCTAGTAAATTATCTTACGTTAAACGAGCCCAATAAAATGTCAAGACAAATAAAAATAATGTTAATAATAAATGTGTGTGTAGAATAGATTATATTAAAATTTCTAATTAAACTCAAACACATTCTAAAAAACATTACAAACAAAACAATTGTACTTAAATCTTTATTTATCAATACCCATATACTAACTTGGAGGGATCATCACACTTGTACACATAGAGATCGTGCGCCCCGTCCCGCAGCGTGGCGCCACTCGCTTCCATGAGACGCGCGAACGAGAACCCAAACAACTTCCGCTCATTCTTATCACGTGCTGAAAATGCATTTATTATTAGTTTTTGCTTTGTTCGTGGCGACTACGTTGATAGATAGTAGACTCTGTCTTAATCCTTGATATAAGATAAACTATTTCTATTTTGAACTGCACAGTTCTACAATTTATAGTTTATTAGTGAAACTAAAGCCGGTACGTTTTAACGGTTAGTATGGAATATATATTCGATCGCTTGCTCTGTGAATAGAAATGAAATAAATCCATCCCAGGGGAACCGTATATTTTTCCGGAATAAAATATAAACTATGTGCTATTCTAGAGTATAATCTATCTCTGTGCCAAATTTCATCCTCATCCTACTTAGGACTTCATAATTTATAGCCGTTTTTCTTAAAACTAGCGATTTACTGGATACCCAACAGTAGCCTATGTGTCAATCCAGATCATAGTGCATCTGTATACTAAATTTCGCCGAAATCCGTCCAACCGTTTTAGCGTTAAGAAGAAACAAACATACACGCATACATACTAAATTAAGTATTTACAATAATAGTCCAATCAATATACTGTTTTCGAAAGACATGCGTAGTCCGCCAATCCGCACTCAGCCAGCGTGGTGAACTATGGCCTGAAGCCCCCCCCCCCCCCCCCCCCCCCCCCCCCCCCCCCCCCCCCCCCCCCCCCCGTATTGAAGGGAGGCCCGTGTCCAGCAGTGGAACCGTAAAAAAAGGGCTGAATACATACATACAGTATATCAAAACTTACTTGAACAATGTCTAAACTCGATCCTGACGTGCGCATGCGTGAACGTCTCCAGCGGTACAGTCAGCCGCAACTGCTCGCCCCACGCCGGGCTGTTGTTGTGGTACAGTACTAGTGACTCGTACGATGTTGACCCCGTACCACTGGCTCCCCATACACAATCCTTTAAATTAGAAATATTTATATTATCTGACTCGGTGGTGTATTGGCTAGCATGTACGGCAGCAGATGCGTTGGTCCTGAATTCGAGTGTTGGGTCTAATTATAATTTACTATTAATATATTCTGTAATAATCCAAAGTTGAGAAGTTGGCGGAGTTTCAAACCCGTGCCTGGGAGAGCACGTCTCGCGTTCTGCACCTTAATTCTCACCGGTTGTGTCAAATTATCGTCCCATCGGACTTTGAGAGTAAAAATGAATAGAGAGTGCACTTGTGTCTGCGCGTATACTTTGCATTATAGCATCTCCTGCGTAGATGGCTTGCCTCAGTAAAATTGGCCATGACCGAAGTCGGTCAGAAGGACATCAAATGTTTATTAAACATCAAGCCTAGTTACGCAGCTATTATTATATGAAGACCATGAGGTTGCAGAAATCGGCCGGACGTTACTAAATATTGGAATTTAGGGTAAAGCTGATGCAATATTGCATCACCGAGGCTGTCTTACTAAGTAAGTAATATTAATTGTCATTTATGTATCTTTGCTTCAATCGAGAAGAGTCTTATTAATTATAAGCTAATTGTAATGTATTAAGTTAGTTCCCAAGGAGAGTTCATGTCAGGCCGGTCGTGAAACTTTTGCCAAATCCTATCAGCAGTATGAAAAATGCACTGCGCCGACCCCAAGTAATTGGGAAATGGTCAGGGAGATTATGATAATGTAGTGTATTAAGTTTAGATAAATTATTTTAAGAACATCGATTTTTTTCGGACCTCTTGCTATTGCTCACGTTATTATTACCTTTCATTTAAACTAAAAACATTGAGTAAACTTGTAAATAAAATAATTTATTTGCTTGTGTTAAACTAATTACAGAAAGAAAATGACAAGCTAATTTTTTATTTAATTTGACAATAAAATAATTAAGTTTAAATTTTTTTTATTATTAATTTAGCTATACAGTAAATATGTTTTAGAGAGCATTAAAAATATTAATAAATAAATATTAGTTATCCTCCATTCTCTTCATAGGCTTTAAGGATAAGTATAAGGACTAGGTACTTTTTATTATTGTTAGTTCCAAGAATAGGGGATTTCTTTTATAAAACAATAAAGGAAAAATATAAAATAATTGTATATGACATAGTTTATTTTTAACTGCTCCGCTCACATTGTACATCGATAAACATACTATGACATTCAGAGATAATTTTGTATTAGTAAAAATAATATGATCCATTTATAATTCCATAGACCAACCATAACAAATAAATAAATCTTACTTTTTTATAATAATTCTATTTTATAGTATCCTATATGTTGACCCGGATAACTAGCTATCATACCGAATTTCATCAAAATCCCTCCAATGGTTTTTACGTGTAGCGGTCACAGACAGACAGACTAACAAAAATTCTAAAAACTATAGATTCGGCCTCTGTATCGATAATAATGTCTATTTCAATAAGATTTTCCAAAAAAAATATTTAATGTACAGATTCAGTTTAGTTACAATTTTATTATATGTATAGATTTAGATATAACATATTATAAAGAACTAGAATAACTATTTAAAAAAAAAAATAAAAAAAATATAAAATTATCCGTCTCATCACTATTCCATATCATGTAAGTGGACACCAAGACGTATGATAATTTTAATTACTACTTAAAAACATTAATGACTCGTTATCAGAAGCGTAATGGGTATAATGAAGATATGTTTAAACAGTAGCAGCGGGGGTTCGGAGATAGAAATTACATCGTAATTGGTCACGTAGTGGTTTTTACTCAAGTTGTTTAAATAAGTACTTAAATAGTATCAT
This sequence comes from Brenthis hecate, assembly GCA_951806755.1. Taxonomy (NCBI): domain Eukaryota; kingdom Metazoa; phylum Arthropoda; class Insecta; order Lepidoptera; family Nymphalidae; genus Brenthis; species Brenthis hecate. The sequence continues at coordinate 3,329,065 of OX638269.1, forward strand.
AGTGATAGCGTAATTGCTAATTACATACTGAAATGCATAGCTAATGTTTAAAGTATCTTAATCGAATTCCATAGATACGTTTAATACGTAATTTTTAGTCGACCGACTTTACCTACTTTCAAAGGTACTGTCAAATTCTGACAAAGACTTTTACAATGAATATTTTATATATTTTATAATTGAAGGTCCCACTATTAGAGTACTTTAGAAAAAAACACTATCATATTATTGATACTTCGGTTTTGTTTACGACAATTAGGCTAAAATCTGGTATTCACAATTTATTTTTTTAAATCAAAATAACTTAAACCAATGGAACCAACGGAACCACTAAAAATCGCTGAATATACAGGGGAGGAGTTTGAAGGTTAAACCGATTGGTATTAAGGTCATTGACCTCCTACCAACTTTGATCCATCAGTCATGTTACACACTGTGTAATTTCCATCGATGTCGTGGACATTACCTAGTTTATAAAAACATTATTTTATCTTTATCAAACCATTATACATATATTCGTACAATGATAACTTTATTTGTAATGGCTATATAAATAATAAATTTATGTATCTAGGACAATAATTCTCACTCAGCAATTTGTGAACATTAAATAATCGATTACTACTAGACAATTCTTGATCTATTTTTGTTATTGCTTCTATTATGTTATTCTTAATCGATAGCTAGTGGGATATAAATTATATTTTAAAATGAAATCTGAACTAATAACATTAATGAGGGTCATTGCGCATGCTCGGGTATTGTCGCATTGGGAAACCAGAGATCAAAAGAAGTTAAGTGTTCTATATTATCATACCTACATTTTTTTGCCCAAAAGTATTATTGGCTATATTGAATGAACTAAAAATTTTTTTGTCATAATTACTTGACACCTAAATTAAAGCTCACGTGTGTAATATATTTTTAGAAAAAGAGAGTTTGTCACTTATCCACGATGTAAGGACTCAAAGGATTCGATTGAAATTGGGATAAAGATGTATGATGGATGGAGATGAGATATTTTTTTATCATACTTTCCTACGTACAATGTCCATTATATAATTGTTTGCTTTTAAAGAAAATTATGTAGCTTGTTTAAAATATATAATACGGCAATTTTAGAGTAACAGTGAAAAATAGGTTAGCCCCAAAATTTACATAATATTTTATCCTTGTTGTGAGTCTCGCCACATTTATGTAACAAGGATGAACTCTCTCCAACTGCATAATACGTATATTTCTTTGTCAACTTGTTTCCATCTTTTTTTACGCAATTTAGATTTTAATTATTTCCTTATTTTAAATAAGTTATGCTTGCGCAATCTCTTCTACTGCCCATACTTGACTACGCCGATGTATGCTATTTGGATGTGACGGAGGAGCTTTTGAATAAATTAGAGCGTCTTCAAAATCTCGCCATACGCTTTATCTATGGTCTGCGCAGGTACGATCATGTTTCCGACTTTCGTGCTCGTCTTAAATGGCTCCCTATCCGCCTTCGCCGTGATATGCACATTCTTTCATTTCTGTTCAATATCCTTCATAACCTCAATTTTCCCTCTTACCTTCGTTCAAGGTTTAACTTTCTTCCTACTTCAACACGTTCTAGGCGGCCCTGCATCACATCGATGCTTGACATACCGAGAAGTAACACCAAGTTTTTCCAAAACTCATTCTCGGTACACGCTGCAGTGTTATGGAACAGACTTCCCAAAGTCCTACAGGAGAGCCCTTCTAATGTTGCATTCAAACTCAATTTAAAGAAGCATCTTCTAGCTCATAATTGAAAAATATATAACTTTCTGTTTCGTAATAATATAAGTATGTTTATGTATGTATGTATATGTATGTATGTATATACTCGTAGTTTTGGTATTTATTTATTCTCTCTAATGTTTATGTATTGTTTATAAGTAATATTTGTATTTATGTATTTATGCTTATGTATATTATATATGGAAATATAGTGTGTACATATATGTGTATGTTTAAATATTGTATTCATTTTGTTTTACATATTATGCTTATTCTTATTTATTTTCTTTTCTTTTCTTTTCTTTGCACTTTCTCTTTCTGTCCCGCTACTTAACACTATTTCCCACATACATGGGTTGACCGGAAGAGATCTCTTATAGAGATAAGTCCACCTTTGTCCACATCATTTTCTATGTATCTTTTTTTTATTTATTTTTTAGTGCAATAAAGAATATTATATATATATATATATATATATATATATATATATATATATATATATATATATATATATAAAATATATATTTTTTAAATTATTTTTTAATCTAAACTTCAAAACATACTTACACTGATGACTTGTCCAGTACTGTCATGTACACTGACAGTTGCTAGAACATTCTTCGCGGTGCTTTTACCGCCTCGTTCGAACTCCGCCCTATCCAAAGTGAGATAAAGATCGTTCCTGACATCTCCCGGCATTATCACGTCAGGGAAGCCCCGTTTCGCTGTAACTGTGGCTCCTGAGGTCACAGCTTCTGCTATGCTACCGGAGTTTGTTAATAGCCGAAGAGCTACTACTATTCCTGAAGAGAGAATTTTAAATGTTAATTCATATTGTAAAGTTAAAATAGAAAATTAAAATGATTGATATTTAATTGAGTAATAAGTTTGTGAAAGATCATTTTATCTAAATTATATTTTATAAAAATTCTATATTTGATTCCTACTAGATATTTATTAAATTTTTGAAAAATTCTTCTTCGATCTTGTGAATTGTGATATAGACAATCTGCTGTTTTGAAGTTATTTTTTTCAAGAGATCCTTTAAAAGTTAAAAACATGATTATTATTTAAAATATTATTATGAATACTTATAATTAGTTCCATACGTCTAATATTTGGAATAACTAAATAACACCCTTATGCAAAAATACATTTGTTTCCTGTAAAAACAGTTACATTTAAAAAGATAAAGACAAAATTAGCACTTACCATAATTAGGTTGACCTGGTAAAATATTGCATTTGTTTGTTTGTTTACGAATCAGCATATCATGGAGTTGGTGGAAATCTTTTTCTTCGCATTGATATACCTGAAAAAATTTTTGTTCAAGAAATATATTATTTTTTAAAATTCAAGCAAAATTATTGTTAAGTAATATAATAATAATAAGTATTTTTGCTTATTTTCTGTGGAAATTTAAAATAAAAATCAATGTTCTGTACCTAAAATATAATGCATGTAGGTACAATGCGTAAGTAACTTTTTGTCAATTATCTCTAAAACTAGTCATATTACACATCACTTTATAACTTTTAAAGTGCAATAAAATACTATTCTATATCAACATCGTAGAAAAGTCATCACATACCTTAAAAGTGTATTCTTTTTCGATAGTTTGTGGTTCGGCTTGTCTCAGAAACTCTGATAACGGTAATACCCCAGCACCCAAAGGCCTCCTTGCTACAGGGCCTCGTCTTTCCCCCGTGCCACTACCGCCTGCACCCGACCAGCGCCCTACACGTATCACCCACGCGACGAGCCATAGCTCGCGCGATAGATCTGTACTTGATAGGTCCTGCGAAAGTTTAGAAAGTAGTTGTCTATACTAATATTACAGAGGTAAAATTTGTGAGATTGTGAGTTTCTGACGTTGTAAAGGGTAATCTTTGGATCGACTGAACCAATTTAGATGAAATTTGGTAAGGAGATAGTTTGAGACCCTGGGAAGGACATAGGAACAATTTTATCCCGGAAATCATCCCTTAAGGGGGTGAAATTGGGGATGAAAGTCTGTATGGGGAATCAACCTAGATACGAACCCGAGCGAAGCGAAGGTAAGTCGCTAGTTTTAATATATAAATGTATGTATTGTATTCAGCCCTTTTTAACGTCCCACTGCAGGGCACGGGCCTCCCTTCAATACGACGGGGATCAGGCCATAGTCCACCACGCTGGCCAAGTGCGGGTTGGCGAACTTCACGTCTTTTGAAAACTTATTAAGTTCTCTCAGACATGCAGGTTTCCTCACGATGTTTTCATTCACCGTTAAGACAAGTGGGAATCATGTTGGAAATGATTCGCACATGAAAAATATCAGAGGTGCGAGACCTGGAATTTGAACACGCTTCACTCGGTTTCCCAAGCGAGCGCGTCACCACTGGGCTACCACTGCCTTAATATATAAATACTAGCGACTTATCATCGCTTCGCCAAAGTACTTCCTTAAGTATCTAACACTATGTATTACTCCATAGGTTTTAGTCTATCTGGTAACTGAATTTCATTCAAATCCATTTTAAATAAGTAAAACTATATTTTCGAATTTAACGCGTATTTATTTTGGTCACTTTCGAATTGATTTATTCCATTGCATGCTTGAGAGGACTCAACAAATCATTTATGTATCTCCCTTATAAATATATTCCTACTATGTACGCTTTTCATGTTAAAGTAAGTACGCTAAAGAACTTGTGTCAATATGTAATAGGCGTAGATATGTATGTACCTAAATAAATATTTGTTAATTGTAAATGAATGTGACATTGAGAGAATTAGATCGTCTTCTGTCTGTTTGATTCCACATGACGAGATAATGAGTGATCTAATTTCACAGATTAGGTACTTCTATATGTAGGTAAATTAAAAAAGATAACATATCTCCAGTAGCTTTGCAGTTTTGAGAAAGCCATATCTCTGCTTTATTAAGATTTTTTTACATTACCTCTAACCTACATTTTATATTACAACATTATACAGTATAATGATTATGTCGCATCACTCCATGGCTGCTCACCGCAAAATCTTATTTGTACATAGCTTAGGTTTCTATGGTTACGTCTACGGTTCATCAATTTAATACTAACTGCGCACTCAATCTTATCATGAATTATCTTAATAAAGCCCATAAAACGAATTATAAACAAGCACATAGAACTACAAATGAAGGCTGTTTAAATAAAAAAAAAATATTGTTTCATTTATAAAAAGGCAAATATTTTAAGTATACTCACAGCGAAAAGTGTACTATTTGCATGTAGTCTATCCACATAGTTGGAAAACCCATCCCTGGCTATCCGTACCCTGAACCTTTCCGAAAGAGGCTGAGCTCGTCTCGCATCGTGTAACCATAGTAACAGTTCTGCCTCATCTCCCCCCGCAGTATGACCAAAGTCCCGCATACTGCACATAAGGTGAGATTGCACAGTGGTTGCTGTGATTACATTTGAATTGTTCGTCAGTGTGCCAGAATTGAAGCTGCTCCCGGAACCACCAGCACGACGTAACGTACCACGCCACTGAAAGTATTACAAAATTTTATTTATTCGGTACTAGCAACGTACCCTTGCTTCACTCGGGTGCGTCTCTAGGCACCACCTAATGGTTAAAGGTAAAAGGTAGCCAATGTGTTACTCTAGGTCATTTTATCGGAATAAAGAATAGGACTCGAAGGTAATGTAACTTTCTATTAGTTTAAGAATTTTTAGACTAGGATTAGTAGTTTTAGAGTTACCTCCTACTAACTAACTTTGGATGGCCAAACTAACTAACTTTACATCTTTATAATATTAGTATCGAATATAGATAGTATAGACAAGCCCGCCCCCGCACTAATCAGTTCTGTAATCCTAAATTACTTTTAAACATATAAGTTGTATATATTTTTGTAATCGCCTCTTAAAAACCTGTATTTTAATAACCCACTGTATTGATTCGGTTGATTTCTTTTTCAGTCATACAAATTTTTAAAACACCTATCTAAAGACACTTTTGAGTTTTCACCTATCTAAGGACAAGTTTTTGAGACGAATCGATTCGAGACGAAGATACGAGGTAATAAAAAAATTTACAAACATACCTACATAGAAAAATACAAGATACGCGCGAAAAACATAACCCTTCCTTGGCAGTCGGGTAAAAAATAATGTATAATTCTTAACCGCTCTTTACGTCATTGTTATAAAGAGGGACTGTCCCCTATAAAGTTAATGACATGTTTCATGAAGATTTTCATTCTTTAATTACCAATAATTAAATAATATGTATAAATAAATGAATATATAATACACGAGTAGTAAGCAAGATACACATATACCCTATGAGAAAATAAATCCAGGACATGTAAATAACACTACAAATATCGTAGTACGTTTTATAGCGGGTGGCATACTGCACTGTGGTATAAGAAATATGACCTCTTGGATCTCATGAACGACATAAAATATCTATAAAAAGAGCAATGCTGCGCGTGCGCAAGATATGCTTTGTCACTGTAAGAGGATATAGTCAATCATATCAGTACAAAAGCATAAAGTGCAGAATTGACATATGATTAACGTACCAAGTGACTCAGAAAGGTACAAACACGGCATTGCCATTTTTATGGCGGATCTAAATATGGCAAATATTACTAGAGTACAAAGTGATAACATGAGACATTTGTTGATAGTATTTATAGTAAGTACTCTTAAGTCTTACGTAATAATAAGTAAGAAATAAATGTAAGTAATATAAAAAATAATCTCACTATCTGCACACTAAAAGTACCTACCCACCTACTAGTACATTCAATTGGATAAACATTTAATTCTTATTCAAAGCAACATCTGCCGACTATATCAGATTGCAGGAGGGTCGACAGAGATTTTTTGAGTATAATACAAGTTGTTTTTGACTTGTAAATTGTATTTAAAGCTTAATTTTTTTTCTATTTCATTTTTTTCAATTAAACAGCATGAAAATCTGAATATAAAAATTAAACTAAAAAAAAACGAAAAATTTAAATTTTGTCAAATCTTATGATGCGATTATTGTTATCTTATCCGACGACACGTTTGGCTCAGTGTGTAGTAACCCTACTTCCTATGCCAGCGGTTGCGGGTTCGAATCCCGCTGGGGGCATTCATTTGTGTGATGAGCACGAATGTTTGTACTCCAGTCATGGGTGTTTATATTTATAATATGTATGTATATTAAGTTATATATATGTAGTGTATCAACTATCTGGTATCCATAACACAAGCCTCGTAGCTTACCATGGAACTAGATGGTGTTGTGTGTTAATGTCCCAACATATTTACTTATAAATTAGTCTTATTATGTTTTGTAACCAATTATAAAGTTTTTATGTACAATATAGGTACAAACATATATTATTCCGACATTCGCTAACGAGAAGTAAAATCAGCGTTTGCTTTTAAATATGCAAACGAGGTCTGTAAAATATAAATAAGTGTACACAATTTTTTATACTCTTAGCATATCAATGACCACCTTCTGTCGAAGTTGCCGACTGAAGACTAAAAATCCTCCTTGTTATTCCTTTAAATACGAGTATAAACTTACTATATATAATCTACCTACGTCATTCAATTACATTTCCATATACCTATATAGCTAAAAAAGTTTTTATACAACAGTGTCAATGTTTCTGTAAGATGGACATATGATATGTTCATTCGAAAAAAACTTAATCCCACGTTAGAGGGGTACACAAAAAACTAATGATATAATACATACTGCTGCAGCACGTTCCGCACTCTCAGCGTGTACTCTATACAACTCGACTAGACTTGTGTCCTCCGGGTCAACGGCTTCAGCGCCTCGACGAGGTACCAACTCCAAACCAAGCTTTCTGCAACAAGAAATAGGTAGGTACATCAATTACTTATTTATAGATAAAGTTTTTATTACTATATATAATTAACACGAGAAATGATCTAAATATTATATAGGGAACTATATTATTGTTATTATGGGTTTATCTTACTAACGTTAAAAATGTGGAAGTTTAGATGTTTGGATGAATGTTTGTTTGTCAATCACGCCAGAACGGCTAAGCGGATCTGGATGTTTGGCACAGAGATAGATTATAGACTGGAACTAGCACATAGACTACTTTTTATCCCGGAAAAATGCACGGTTCCCGTGGGATAGATCTGTAGTTGTTTTAGTTTCTTATAATTATATATTTTCTCATATGTATCAGTATTTGTTTAGGTATACCGTTGAAACGTGTTAATATGCACGTAAATGAATAAATTCTAAAAGTATAATTATATATAAAGAAAGATAAGAATATATAAAGGATACAATTTAAAAAATGGGTTTCTAAGAAAACCATACAATTTTGTTGCATCATCATTATTTGTAACAGGAATATATTGTTTTAAAAAGTTCTGCTTGAAGACATTGCCTGCCTATAGATATTTCGCGGTAAAAAACGAAGGCTTGCAACGGTGAATATTTTAATGTGAATCACGAGATTCTAAGAACTTATTATGTACCTACCTAAAATGTTGAGTAACATTTAACTTTCTTGCATCAAGAATATATTTTACAAAATGTAACCGGCAAATAATTTTGCATATAGTGTAATAAAATCTATTCGATTTAATATATTATATTAAGCTTTAATATATATATATATATATATATATATATATATATATATATATATATATATATATATATATATATATATATATATATATGATTAAAAAGCTGCAAAATTTTATTCAATTCAATGATTATATTATATAATTATAATCATTGAATCGATAGCTAACTAGTATTTTATGCGCCATCAAAGATCAGGCTTTCAATCGGCTTAGGTATTTACGTAACAACAGCAAACAGTGATCCACGTCAAAACTTTCATTGTAGGTTGTTATTAATTTCTTAGAAATTTACCTGGAGGTATTAAATATTTTTTTGAAAATCTTATTGAAATAAACATTATTATCGATACCGAGGCCGAATCTGTACTTTATAGAATTTTTGTCTGTCTGTCTGTTACCGCATCACAGAAAAACCACGGGAGGGATTTTGATGAAATTTGGTATAGTGATAGCTGGCTATCCGGGCCAACATATAGGATACTTTTAACCGCGGGAAAATATCTTATTTAGGAGAAAAAATACAAAAACTGCAATGTAAGAGTATATCTATGTAAAACCTAAGAATTTGGTTTTTGGTCATCTGATCGCGGGCGGAGCCGCGGGCAATGCTAGTGTTTAAATACAACCTAAATTCATTTATTTATACACTGACATTATAACGCACAGCTTTCCATGGCATCTAGAAACATGAAATTTTGCACAAGAGTTCCTTACGTAACGAAGGTGAGCTTTTACGAAGGGTTTTTAAGATTGAGGCGTTAATGAAGTTATATAGCGGATAAAACTTTGTATAGAATTTCGTCATTTTAAAGTTTGAAAACTTCGAAGTTGGCTCTCTAAAAGTTGTGAATGGGAAGTCCCATCGGGCATGCCTACGGTTGTCTTATATAAAACGCTAGGTAAGTATAAGGCTTAACTTACATGTTTCAGACAGACTAATGTTTCGCAACACGCGTTGAATTCTTTCTGCAAATCAAGTTATCTGTTGCAATATTAAAGTAAGTTGTTGCCTTGATCGATTTTTTAATTAAAATTAATTGGCTTTGGACTTTCCATTATCTTGTATTTTTCTTACATTTTACACAACCAACTCTAAAGAAGTCAATTTGTCTTTTTTGTTTGTACGTAGATATATCTGTGACGGTAAAGTTGTTATTATTTTTATTGTTTTACTTATATTCAAATATAATAGAAAGCTACATTTACAGAAAACAATGGGCTATTTTATTGATGTTCTCCTGACCGATTCCGGCCACGGTGGCCAATCTCACTGAGACTAGCCAACTGCGCAGGAGATATTATAGTGCACAAGTGTACGCGCAGACACAAGTGCACTCTCTATTCCTACCACTCTCATACTCCGGTGGGACGACCACTCGACACGACCGGTGAGAGTTAAGGCGCAGGACCGACGGCTTTACGTGCTCTCCGAGGCACGGGGGTGAAACACCGCCAACTTCCCAACTCCGGGCTGTTACTGAGACTTACTTTATAGAAAGACTCAATAACTGAACTTGGCCCGACCCGGGACTCGAACCCAGGACCTCCGGGTGTGCAGCCGTACATGCTAGCCACTACACCACAGAGGCAGTTGCTATTTTATTAACGTACCATCGGAGCGAACTATGTAGTCGTGTTTAAGAAAAAAATCAGCAAATTCCGCGATGGCATAATATGTCTATTTCCAGTTTAACATACCTACTATATCCATTTTAATACATAAAAAAATGACAATTATAATGCGGTAATGTAAAAGCTATTTACACAAAAACGGTATTAGTCCTTATCATCCATACTAATATTATAAATGCGAAAGTAACTGTCTGTCTGTCTGTAACCTTTTCATGCTTAAACCGCTGAATCGATTTAGATGAAATTTGGTATAAGTAAAGTTTGTGACCCTGGGAAGGATATAAGATAGTTTTTATCCCGGAAATAATCCCTTAAGAGGGTGAAAAGAGGGTGATAGTTTGTATAGGGAATCATTTATTTCTCAAGTAAGGGATATAAAACTCATCTTAATCTATACTAAGCGTCAAAACGTACCTAGGGACGAACCCAAGCGAATCGAGGGCGAGTCACTAGTAAATTATAATATAAAAAATATAATAAAATAACTTTTTATTTATTTTTTTACATTCTAATGGAATACAAATAGATTTCTTTAATAGTTATAATGCGTGACAGTATACCGTTATAAAGTTTGCTGTTACATATGTATGTATGTACCTATATAATAGAGGCTAAACTAAAAAGCTTTGACAGTATTTCGTTTTAAATTTCGTTTCACGTGCTGCAGAAAGGTCGCCAAACCAGTTATTCCAGCGACACTGACAGACATTAAACTAGTCATTTCCCGAATCCCCCAATAAATATTTTTCATAAAATATTACATTTCCCAAACAGTACCTATAACATATTTAAATATTCTATATAAGTTTTGTAAGTTCTAATATAAACACACCGGCATATTTAGCGGAACATAAAATAAAGGTTTGATATCAGTATCATATAAGGTTGCTGGCTGGTTTATACGTCATTTAATTTAAAAAGAAATATTTTCAAATTAAGACAACAACTGAACATCACATTTTATGCAATTGTTTTAATTTTATTCAAATACACCTTATCTGGAGCGAACTTCGAGTATTTCTTCCTTCTGAGTTTGATTTAAAATTTCATTGAAATACTGTTTTTTGTTAGTTTTTTTTTTAATCGCGTATCTTTTTGGAGTTGAGGACTGAATTATGCCTAACTTAGACCCAACGGAGATTGCCAGGGCACTCGAAATGCGAAGAAATGGTTAAACCTACAGAGTGATATCCAGAGATCTTCGTCGACCAGTTTCAACGATCCATCGCAGTATCCAACGGTTCAGGGAGACCGGTACTTATGTGAGAAAAGCAGGACAAGGCAGAAAAAGACGCACTTCGAGTAGGAATGACCGTTTCATTCGGCTTCGTGAACGTAGGAACCCCCGTTTGACAGCTTTCCAAGCCCGACATGAGTTAGAAGCAGTGCAGGGTGTAACCGTAAGTGAGCGTACGGTACGAAGAAGGTTCGAAGAAGCTGGTTTGGGTTCATTTGTGCCCGCCAAGGCTCCAAGGCTCGAGGTAAATCATCGTAGAAACAGGTTAACTTTTGCTCAGGAACATCGACTTTGGAACGCGGACCAATGGAGTAAGGTAATTGTTTAGTGATGTGTAGAATTCTCTTAAATCAAATTGACGGCAGGCAAAGAATATACAGACGCAAAGAAGAACGATACATTCAGACAAACTTTGAAACTACATTTGCATACGGTGGTGGATCAATAATGGTTTGGGCGGGCATTTGTTTGGGAGCTCGCACAGACTTGATAGTGATTGACAGAGAGTCTGACTGCAGACCGCTATATCAGAGAAGTTTTAGAAGAAAATGTCGTACCGTTTGCCCCATATATCGGTAACGGTTTTGTTTTTATGCAGGATAATGCTCGGCCGCATACCGCTCGGGTAACTCAAGCTTATCTTAATGATATGAATATCACTGTTATGGAGTGGACGGCGAGATCACCAGATATGAACCCAATAGAGCACGTTTGGGACTTGCTGAAAAGAAAAGTTAAGCCAAGAATTCCAGCTCCTGCCGACGTGGGTGAACTGCGAATCACCGTAGTTGAGGAATGGCGGAGACTATCCCAGGAGACCATCGATAACATCATTCTCAGTATGCCTAGACGGGTAGAAACTTTAATAAGAGCACGTGGAGGAAATACGCGATATTAATCACCATTTTTCTAATTTAATTAATTGTTATTTTAATATTAATTTTCACTTTTCCCGGTTAAATGAAAAGTTCAAAAATGTACCATTTTTCACAAATAGCCTTTACTCGCAAAATCTGTTTTTAATGTGGTCTCATTTTAAGTAAAACAAATGAAACTTTAAATAACAAAAGAAGTGTAGTAAGTAGATTTTAAAATAAAACCATATTTTTTTAATAATGGACCTTTTTTTTGTGTTCCGCTAAATTTGCCGGCGAGTGTAGGTGCGTAAACTGAGTATTAAGGACAAAATAAAATAATTTACGCGGACAAGTCACGGTAGGCAAAGACAAAGGCGGTAAGTAACATGTTTATACATATACTAGCGGTTCACCCTCGCTTCGCTCGGGTTCACCTCTCGAGAAGATGAAAACAAACCTATCCCACGGGAACCGTACATTTTTCCGGAATAAGCAGTAGCCTACGTGTTATTTTATACTATAAACTATCTCTGTGCCAAATTTCATCCAGACCTGTTCAGCCGTTCTGGAGTGAAAGAGTAACAAACATCCATACATACTCACAAACTTTCACATTTATACCTAATATTAATAATAATATGGATGTACTATGTAGGTATAATAAAATTGTCGGAGGCACAAAGGCGCATTTGGCAAGCGGACTGGATTTGGTCTACTATGGCCTGATCCTCTTCGCAATGCATTCGCAGCGACGTTAAAAGAGCTAAATTATATATACATAAGTACATATAGTCTTATGTTGTATATTAATTACATACTAAGCAATTTATGTTTGACCGTCGCTTAAAATGTAATAAATTCAAATCCAGCCAAATCTAGTTTAGATTTTCGGCTGTACAAGACTTACTTGGTTGATTTTTATATGACACGAAAAAAATAGCTACGTTTGTAAAAAACTCCGTATAAAAATTAAAAACTGTAGGAACCACACAAACGGTTGGGGCTATTCAAGAGACCAAAAAAAAAGTAGTATGTTTTTAATTCATATTAATAATATGCAGTGTGTAATCTTGTTCCAGTGGTAACCCAGTGGCAAGGTGATCGCTTGGAAAACCAAGTGAAGCGCATTCAAATCGCAGCTAACACACCTCTGATAGTTTCATGAACTAATCATTTTCAACATTACTACCACTTCCTAATATAGTGAAGGAAAATACTGTAAGAAAAGCTGCATGTCCAAAAGAACGAAACTAGTTTTCGAAAGACTCACACGTGATGGTGGGCGCACTATGTCTGATTCACCCATGAGCCCTTTGCCATCATTGGGACATTAACAAAGTTTGTTTGCATCTATAAATAACAAGCAATTTTTAATATTTAAGGATTTGTAACTCTGAGTGATTACTGTATTAAATCAATTTTTTTAAAGACTCTTACTAATATTTTTTATATAATAATAATAATTAACAACTAGATGATGATCTACATAATTAGTTGTAATACAAATTTAATAATAAAGCCTGTATTTTAATACTGCTTATAATAGTATGCAATGTTAATTGAGAGTATCTATAATTTTCGTTATAAATATATTACTTCGTTAAACCTTACATAATGTCTGAAGATAAAGTTCTAGGATATCTAGATCTCACATGACCGACGTTAGACTGGTATATCTAGTTTTGGTAGTGCCTTAGTGCATTGAACCTTAAATGATTGTGGCTATTAGTTAATACTAATCTATCTTGAATCACTATAACTAACAAGAATCACGATTTCGAAATACATATGTATAGGTAATATATTTAGGTGATTCACCATATACTCATTACTTACGAAGTAATATTTCATAAGCAAATCAAACAGAATAACAACAATTTAAAAATATTTGTATATGACAGACATATTTACGTACCGTTATACAGTTACAATGAGTAATGATGCAATATGGAATATATGATAGGCACTGGCTACTAGAATATGTTCGCAGGTTCGATTCCTATGAGACCAATTTTTGATTTAAATATTTTTTTCATTGATATATTTTATCCTGCAGTGGATTTAATACTGGGATTATTTAACGCCTAATAGTTGCTAAAAGCGTGGAATGGAGTGAATCGTGAATGATTACATTACAAAATGTAATCATATTCTTGGAAAAAAATTACGTGTAAATGAAAAAAATATTTATAAATGTATATATAGATACTCGTATATTTTCTGCATTTCGATGTAGTGTCGGATGAGGAGTAGAAGAATTTTTGATGATAAAATTATACAATAGTATATATAGTTAATGATTATTTGATTATATTAGTATAATTAATTACAATGTTTTAATATTCAAATGATTTATGTAATAATAATTAAATTAGAGATCATTATAATATTTATAAAAATAAGTCTCATGCTTTAAAGTTTTAGAACATGAGTAATGCAATTTTATAAAAAAAAAAGAAGAAAATAACGACCGAGCACAGGTAGAACGGTCAAAATGCCTAGCCAATGACAGAGCAGCTGACCTCAGCTCCAGACAAGACTGTGGACGATAGATTATTATTAATTGCGATAGCCCGTGGTGCGAAGTGGAAATGCAGACACTCGTATATTAACGTAATTTATGAATACAGTTCTTTCAAATTAAAATAATAAATAATACTTAATTAACCCTTAATAAAGTATTATCTTTATTTATTTACAAATGTAAAAATAAAACAACTGATTTTTTTTATTAAAATACCACTTCACATGAAAAAAATAAAGGAAGTATAATGCAACAAAAAATGTGAATCTTTGAAACTTCGTTAATTTACATCTACTAAACACAACTGTGTACAGAGACTAAAAAAATTCATGACGAGATGATTATTAAAAATACGACTACTTGGCTATAAAAAACGTAATAATTTAAAAGGCAAAGTACTTAAGTAGCAATACATAATTATGATTTTAAGTTGATTAAGATTAACTCTTGTGAGCAATGTACATATTAATTAAAAGCCGCGAGCAATTTTCACCCGTTACAATCAGCGACTATATTCTCAACCAATTCAAATTGGCGTACAAAAGTGTGAACCATCTGCCGCGGAGAAAAAGCAAGAGTTGAGATGAACAGGAACTCGTTCTCCGATGAATTCTACAGACTGACTACTGTGCATTTACTCAAGTTAGCAGCGAAAAGGAAGATGTGGATGTGGGGTCGTTAGAAAGAGACGAGCGCTCGTGCGCACACGCTGCTGTTCGGTAGTGATATACGCGCGAGTCGACGCTCGAGCCGATCGAGTGCGCTTTCCAGTTCGCGTTCCCGACCCATGAGCAGCTGGCGTGCGGTGTGGCGGCCGATATTGCCACTCGTTTTACTCCTATAATTATTTAACTTCACTAACTTACGTAGGTATCCCGAATAATATGACGTAAAACTTACGTGACTAGGAGCAATCGAACGCGCGGTTGTGTATGTGTTGTGATTCAAGGGACGTGCGCGATTTACGAAATCTCGGCGGGTGAAATAACAGTTACTTTTGAAAAGGTAAGCTATGTTACAAAAGCTCAGATGTATTGAGACACGCTTAGCGGCTATCGACGACGCAGGAATGCAGTTTGACGGCATATGAGCATGTGCAGGAACAAAAGCCTCGTGCATAGCCATCCAGATTTTTTTTTTATTTGCTCCGCTTACACGTTGAGGGCGGTTGGTTAAATATGACAGATGAAGATGACGTATAGTATGCAGGTTATGAATTAAACCAGTTACAAGGTGTTAAGTCTCCCACAGGTAGCAGCTTTGCTCTAATTTACCTGAAGAAATAGGGGAAGGGACGCTTTGCTCTTTACTGGGAAATGTATGTATAGAATGAAAGAACGAGTTACGCATGAATTGTTACATTACTAAGTTTGTACTATTCCTAGTTAGGAAAATAGCATAACATTTGTTTACTCTACAATATTCTAAAATAAATCCTCAATATTTTGATATAGATTCTTAACAAAACCCACTCGTAATAATCGATAAAAAATAAATTAAAAATTATTTCAATGTCGTTAAAATAATGATGCAATTAAATGTTATTAATTTGAATAGTTTCGAGGAAAACGCATCAGGAGTTTTATGACCGAAGAATACAAATATTAAATCGAGCCACATAATCATTAACTAACAAAGGCCAACTAATTTAATTTACTTTAAAAATAATTAACCCGGATATATTCATTTCTATCATTTATTCAGTATGATTAAGACCTTTTGTTCGGAGTTCCAAAATCTATTGAAGTGTTTGATTGTTGATTGTTTCTTTGTTGTGTTACTGAGTCAATATATATTTGACATCAATTAAAAAAGAAATTAAACCAACTAAAATAGAAATAAAGATAATAATACTTGCAATAAAATCTGTTGAACAGCCTTCTCTAACATTCCATCTCGCAAAATAAACCACGAAGAGTACGTCTAAAGTTTATTCGTTTTGATTATTTATATACACTCTTAGAAATAAAATATTGTGATACATTAAAAGACGTTTCATAAAAACAGTTTGGTAAGTGTAATCTATTCAAATTCAACTCAAGTAAAAAATACTGATTCCCAAAACATATTTAAATAACAAATTACGATGCGCAAGACACGGCTAGAGAATAATGCGGTTGTTAGAAAACCCTTTCCCATGCTAATAGTAATGTTATGCGGACTTTTCTAAGTCCGCATGCGATATAAGCATAAGCTTTGAAACAAATATATATATATATATATATATATATATATATATATATATATATATATATATATATATTTGTATGCGGATAAATGTTATACACAGACACTAAGAAAAAATGTAATATTTATGCTAAATACGTTTCAAAAACTGATTTATCGAGCGCTAGTTTATGGTTTAGTGCTTTTAAAGTTATCTTTTATTTGCATTCAAATAACGAACGATTGATAAGAATTAGATGTTATCTTTTGTAATATTCATATGGAACCATAAAAATATATAGACTTGAACGTTAAGTTAAAATAAATATGAAAAATAGTACCTAGTATATTCAGTTCACTTGCACGCACCGATGGGCATATCTTTAACAGGTCACAAACAAGGGATTCTTGTCACGGACTGTGCTCGCCACCTGCATAGTGATCTGGAATACTTGATATTTGATAACCTCTATCCATTATAAGTAGATCCAATAAAATTAACTATCTTTTAAAGTTATGCAAATCATAACTAAGCATGTAGATTATTCTTGTACGACAAACGATTATGTCATATTAAGGTAATTTATGCAAATTTTACACTAAAAATAATATTTATTTATATCATTTATGTATATTTTTATCTAGCCGATATAAAAAAAATATTAGGTTCACAACACGTAATATAAATACACGTAATATATACGTATAATAACGTACAATACTGAATGTGTACACGTGTGAGTTTTAAGCTGTACCTACTTCAGAAAAAGATCTAAACAATTTATTTTTATCTTAAATTCTATAATTTCTTACGATTAGTACTAAAAGGATTTACCGAAACAATTCATTGTCAAGCTTTTGTGTTATCAACAGTGAATTGCAATGATTCATTTGTGCATAGTGTAGTTCAAAAACTGCGTAGGTATTGTGTATTCCGCACACACGATAACAATTAGCCGGACAAGTTCTACAATACGCGCCTTGTATCTTGATCGGCTCGCAACTTTGACCTTTGTAAATAACGGCACATCTGGATGATAATTTAATTATTTCCATGACATCTTGATATATAATTAGGTTATTATATCCGTTATTTTTCGATGTAAATCGCAACATGAATACCATATAATTGATTTACATATTTTATAGCTTCACATTATAATCGTTAAGGGTGTGAGAAAGATCCGTGTGTTTTTAACATTCTTTAATTCACTTTCTATTGTTTTACGACAATGGATATTGGTAGTTCCTAGTTACGCTTTGGCGTCAGTCAGATATAACACAACTAATACGGTCACCCAAAAAATGATAACAACGTAATTATTTATGGCAGATAATATTTTCAAATAAATATTTAAACCTAAATATTAAAACAAAAAGCATTACCACTGGGCTACCACTGCCTTTAAGTCAAGAGAAGCGATTCAAAACCCCAATCATTTTTCAACAAGATTACCACTTGTCTTACGGTGAAGAATAACATCGTGAAGGAAGGCAACCTTCGTGTCTGAAAGAACTTAGCAAGTTTTCGAAAGATATATGAAGTTCGCCAATCCGCAATTGGTCAGCGTGGTAGACTATGGCCTGATCCCCCACGCATTGAAGAGAGGCCCGTGCCTAGGAGTGACGTTAAAAAGTATAAGTACATAAGTGAGGTACCAATTATTAAGAAAAGTCATCACAAAAATAAGTCTTATAGAAAAATAGGTTATAATATAGTAAAAGTAAATAAAATTCAAAAAGATGAATGTTTTCATTGAAAGAATGTTAATTATTATTATGGATGTTATTAATAGCGGTATCCAAACCGCAATAAAACGATAAAGTATAACGAGTATATGATCATTTATCACCTTTGAGCACACGAAACATAACCCTTATAATGAAACCACAATGTTACCTACATTGCAAAGCGCATTTCCTTATTGTGATATTATACTATTGTTGACCGGCCAAAGGAAGGACACCATGACTGGTATTTAGGCTTATCTTTACGTCCATTCATAAAAATTCCACATACTAATTGATAAATAGGTTAACTTTGTTGTCACATTAGTATATTTACATTTTCGTACGAAAAATTAGTTTATTTACATATTTTGTTTACTGTATTTACTTTTTAACCCTCGACGCAAAAAGAGGGGTGTTATAAGTTTGACGTCGATGTCTGTCTGTCTGTGTGTATGTGCGTGTATGTCTGTGGCATCGTAACTCTCAAACGGATCGACCGATTTCGATGCGGTTTTTTTCATTTGAAATCCAGTATGTTTTATGGTTAATATCGGTCCAGCAGTGTAAGAGTATCAGCACTTTTCCAAAATGATTTAAGGCATTTTGGCGTATGAATACTCGATTAAGTGCTTCACGCGTGCCAATGTAATCGTTAAATGACAATTAATTTGCGTAGGGGTTTTTTTTTTATTTTTAATTTACAATTAAATTAAAAATATTATACAATAAACTACTAATTCTGTAATATTTAAAATATATCAGTAAAATAGTATGGATGCAAGGCACAATTTTTTACTGTGATACGGTTTATAAATAGTATGTCCAGTAGCTATCGCTAATCACGTGTCTTCCATAATTTCTACGAGGTAAACAACGTGGAACGATGATAGTCAATGGAGTTAATTATACCGGAGACGTCATCGTCCGGCGAACCCGCTGCGAACGAGATCACGTAGATTACACCAGATGACAATTCAACATTCATTCGCGTTCTTATTTTTTTAACAAATGCTTTTTTATTATTTGATGACGTAATTCAATGAAAGTTATACCAAATATGTTCGAAAAAACAACAAAAAAGTTGAATTTATGTATGAATAAAACAGAAATTAAAGTTTAACGAGAGTAAAATGTGTTCGTCGAACGAATTAGTTAAACTTTCTTATAATAAGGGATATAAGAACCGAGAATAAATGAACAGTGATTCTTTCTTATGAGCTGATTGCCTTTATTATGAGAGATGCTCAATGCTCATGCAGACGTCAGCGCCCGTCTACCGTAATTAGTATTAGAGTCCATTTGACGCGTGCCGCCGGCAGCTGTTAACACATCTACCCAGTTCATTATATTCAATTTGATTACTATAAGTACATATATAACCAGTATTTGTGAAGAGATGGATAGAGTAAGTAAAAAAAGTACATCGCGAGATCAAAATTGTAATGCTATCGAATCCACGAAACGAACTAAAGAAAAAAAACCAGTAGAGATACTATGCAGTGATTTATGTTTCTGCGCTATAAAAAGATAAAATATCATAGATTCTTGTATTCGAATTTACAAAGCTTATTCAGGGACGTGACCAATCTGTGCTCTAGCGCTCGTCATGAATCGTGGAATGTGCATTGTACCTACATACATATATCTATTATTCATTAATTCTCCTGAAAGTCCATACATTATACTAAAAATCGTAATACGATGAATTTGATAAATACATTTTATACAACTACAATTTCACAAACTTTAACAATAATATAAACTAAATCAAACAACTTTCTTTACTTAGTCAATTTTACAGAAAAAATATATCTATCAAAGCATTAATAATAATTTGCCAAGACAAAGAATAGGCAGACATTGAGAATGTCAGCAACGTGAGAAACGGGTAAAGGTTGTCGCTACCCGGACTGGAAAACTGGTTTCCGCGTAAAATTTGCGTTGCCACGCGATGCATCAGTCTGGACCGAGGCAAGCAAAGCAGCTAGAGGAAAGGAGAGGGGGGTTAAAAACGCAGGAGGCGAACAGCGGCCGGTCGACGACCCGCCGCAGGCCCTGCGCTGGCGCAACATGCGTCTTTACCGCAACCAGGGCCAAAAGAAAATATGGGATTGTAATGGAAAATAGGGCTTTATATTATTGAAAACCATGACGACTGTATAGAATTCGCAAAAATAAATAAGATTAATAAAATCTTATTGCCGATATAAAATATTCAGAATATACCTATTATATATATTCTTCGTATATATCTATATTCCGTTTTATAACAATTGAAGATGTCATTTGTAATAGTTATTAATTTTGTCCCCCACAACGTCTTAAATAATTTATCTTAGACATACGACGCCGCGTAGGAACGAGATCAAGAAGTCGTCAAGGTTGGATCCATTTGTGATGAATTGCGACTTATGATAGTTGGTACCCATTTATGACTTTATACGTGGAATATATCCAAAGCCTGTGATGTAAGAAAATCATACTATATTACATAAATGCGAGATAACTAAGCACAGTATGTTTAAGATATGGATAATTCCAACTAATACCATACGTGGGCGAAAGGTCTTTCGAACGATCGAGAGGTCATTGATTTAGAAAACATATTCCATGTTCGCTTATATAAGAATATCAATAGCTGTAATCTATATTACCGGGTATATCGAATTTAATTAAGTATTTTCATCAGATTGAATTAATATACCCATGAAAATAAGTAGTGATACAGTATACAACAAACTTTTACTAGATTAAAGTTACTGTTTAGTTAATCTTATATGGACAACGCATACCATCTGTAATGGTTTTATTTATAGTAGTCCCTTATGGTGACTTATGCTTCAGTAGTAAAAGTATTTATAGATTTTATTATAGGAAATTAAGTCATATTTACATGGACTAAATAATGTTTCTTTGTTTCAGAGGAAGATAAAATTAATTAAAGATGGCGGTGTTCGGAATGGCCTCCGCGGTAGCGGGCTTTGTTAAAGTCCGCTACCTGATAGACAAAGCTGTCATCGACAATATGGTTTTCAGGATGCACTATAGAATAACATCCGCTATTATGTTCCTGTGCTGTATCCTCGTTACTGCTAATAACCTAATTGGTAAGTTTATGACATTCGAAAACATACATTACACGAAAAAAACTTTTCTAATTTTCCATTTTAAGTTAAAACTAGGTGCAATAATAAAATCTATACATATAATAAAATTGTAACTAAACCGAATCAGTACATTCAATATTTTTTAGAAAATCTTATTGAAATAGACATTATTATCGATAGAGGCCGAATGTATAGTTTTTAAAATTTTTGTCTGTCTGTCTGTGACCGCATTACGGAAAAACCACTGGAGGGATTTTGATTTGGTATGATGATAGCCGATTATCCGAGTCAACATATAGGATACTTTTTACTGCGGGAAAATATCTCATCTCTTAGAAGTCTATACTAAACGTAAGTAGGGACGAGTAGTAGTAGGTAGTCGCTAGTATAATATAAAAGTCTCGAACGAAGTATAAAAGATAATAGAAAATTGCATGTCCTAGAAAAAACGTCTTATTAACATAATTTAACATTAAAACAACATATGATGAATAACAATAATAAAATTAATGCCACACTCATTTAAAATGCACTTTTGTTTCAAATACCGTGAAAGTTAATAATAAACAGTGAAGAGAAAGTAAATACTAACGTTTGCTAATGAATAAAATCAATGTTGTGTTAATCAATGAGGTTTTGACCTAAACCTCAGACACTACGTGAAGATACATAATTCGTTTGCTTACTATTACAAGGTTCTATATTAATTTTAATGAAGTTTAGTAATTTTTACATAGAACTTCGTTATTTTGCTATCGTAAAAAAAACAACAAAGAACTATGTAAAATTGCATATTTTGTAGTTATAGTGCCGCTATCTAGTGGTTTGTTTATGCAAAACTGTAGCTAATAACACATAGAACCTTGTAGCATTAATAACTAAATAAGTACTAAAATTGTAATATAGAACCTTGTACTAGTGAGCCAACGAATTATGTTAAAATAACAGTACCTAAAAGTCTAGTCAGACATACCGTATCTGTGGTAAAATGAATCACTTTCAGTTCGTTGTTGAATAAGCCATATATGTAGGTATTGTAACAGTTACCTAAATTGAGACGTCATGAGTAAATTGGTTGTATACACAAATACTGAGAGGCGTGTGCGAACGTGATAAGGTTAAAATCATTGAAGTAAATCGGGCCAGTGAACTATTACATCTATAAAAAATCTTGACCTGTCTCACCTAACGATGAAATTTTATCACAAATATAGGGCAAATGCGAGCTATTAATGAAATATTATAGATTTATTTATTCATAGAAAGACAATAGAAAATGATGGTAGATAAATATTCAATAAACATTTTCATTAAGTTTAATAAAATAGTATATCTAGATATAAGTACTAACTTTGATCAAAGATAGTAATTACTTAGAATTATTGCATTACGTACATATCTATACTAATATTATAGAGGTAAAGTTTGGGAGTTTGTGACGTTGTAGGGGGTAATCTCTGGATCTACTGAACCGATTTAGATGAAATTTGGTAATAAGATAGTTTGAGACCCTGGTAAGGACATACGATACTTTTTATCCCGAAAATTATCCCTTAAGGGGGTGAAAATGGGAATGAAAGATTGTATGGGGTATCAACTTAGGAACGAACCCGAGCGAAGCGAGGGTGAGTCGCTAGTTATTATATAAGATAAATAAATAAGATAGCACTTTACAAGCGGAAAAGGTTCATTTTATATGATTATAAAAGCCACTTAGTTATTAAAAGTATGAAAGTTTAGTTAATAATTTATAATATAGATATAGGTTTAAATACACAAAAAGGTATCTATTTTTAAATTTTTGACATTTAATAGTTTTTTTTCATCTCACAGCAGATACTGTCAAGTGGTAACAGATCTGTGAGAACAAACATAAGATATTATTAACGATCGCGTTATCGCGTGCCCCTTATGAAGTTGTCAACATAAACAGCCACTTCATCACCTTATAAAGAATTTAACAAGTAGCATTTTACGACACGTTAGGCTCAGTTTGCAGTGTGGTACTTGCTATACCAGCGGTAGCGGATTCAAGTCCCGCTGGTGGCATTCAGTTGTGTGATGAACACGAATGTTTGTACTTCAGTCATGTGTGTTTATATTCATAATATGTATGTATTTAAAGTTATATACATATATATATATATATATATATATATATATATATATATATATATATATATATATATATATATATATAGTGTATCAACTATCTAGTATCCATAACACAAGCCTCGTAGTTTACCATGGAACTAGATGGCGCTGTGTGTTAATGTGGCAACATTTTTATTCTCTTAAAATAAAAAGTTATCAGAATAAGATACGATTGCATAAATTATTAGTTAAAAACTTTCGGCGGTTAAAACCGTTGTAATATCATCTCTTGACATATTACTTATTTTTTTGCCTTTCACATTTATTAGCGGAGAGTTGATTCATTATGTTTAACTTTACGGTACTTCGTCTTCGATATGAAAAAAAAAAGAATTCTTTCATTAATTCTTCGAATGAAAAGAAAAATGTATGGTCAGTTTATATCAATTGAACAAATTTATCTTGGGTTAGAATATATAAATAAAAACGTGTATTAACCAACTTTTCAATTAAACTAAAGCACAACTGAACTTTGAATATTTTGAAATATAACTTGCAATCAGTATTTCGCTAGTCACTCGTAAATTGCAAAGCGAATAAAGATTGTGCTTACTAGGTCACGTTTCTAATCATAATCAACTCTGAGATTTAGTACTTCAAAAGGTACTTTTTCATAACTAGAAGAAACGTTTTTTATATGAATAAACTAACGACTCACCCTACTTATGTTTTAACGTTTAGTATCGATTTCTCAGAGATGAGATATTTTACCGCAGCAAAAAGTATCCTATATGTTGATCCGGATAACCAGGTATTATCATACTAAATTTGATCAAAATCCCTCTAGTGGTTTTTTTCCGTGATGCGGTAACAGACCGACAAAAAATCTAAAACTATAAATTCGGCCTCTGTAACGATAACAATGTCTTTTTCAATAAGATTTTCCAAAAAATATTTAATGTACAGATTCGGCTTAGTTACAATTTTATTAAACGTATAGATAAATGATAACCTTATTTTACTTTTCTCAGAAATTCTTGACGTTGACACATAAGTAGAGGTGACTTAGAACTGTACTTTTTTTTGTTAGTCACTTGTACCCACACCTGTTTGTAATATGCTAATCGTTTCAAAGGTGAAAAACCAGCTTGTAATTCGTAAATCTTTAATTATTATTAATAAGTTTGAATTGATTCCAAGTGTTATTGCACTACATATATCATCATAGGTTATAAATAAAAATAAAACAAGCTCAACTATTTCCAAGCGG
Source organism: Brenthis hecate (assembly GCA_951806755.1). Lineage (NCBI taxonomy): Eukaryota > Metazoa > Arthropoda > Insecta > Lepidoptera > Nymphalidae > Brenthis > Brenthis hecate. Next base: position 3,354,058 of record OX638269.1, read on the forward strand.
ATTAAATGGACTAAGTTTTCAGACTAATAGAGACCAGAATTAATGAAGATTTAGTTTACTCATAATTTATTATTTACTAATAATTGTTTACGTACGTACGTTAGGGAATTGTTTTTATTTGTGAAATGTGCCAAGGTTTAGTCAGTCAGCAGTTTACAATTAAAGTAATATAGCAAATCATTAAGCTTTGTGTAACTGAGCCACATCTGCAAGCCAGGTGCAGGCAATCAAAACTGCATACGACAGCGATAAAGTCTTGCTGCCTTTACTTATACATGAGTTGGCTAGAAAAACAACTAAGAAATGATAACATAGCAAACGCTAAACACTAGCAGAAAAGATTAATTTTATATTGTACCATAATACTTTCTTAGATTTACGCGAATGTTTGACATTATTAAATAAAACTATCTTTTGGGATTATTTCGCGGATTTATTTTGATTTTTGGTTCCCGACGTTTCGAATGCTTTACACCATCCATGGTCACGGGAGAGACTGAGGTGTTACATGTCTTGAAGGTATAGTCGTTACAGACAGCCTACCCACAATTAACAAAATGAAAATTGCACCAATTACATTACAATATTTTTTTACTTTAAACATTTTTATAATTTTAATTATAATTGAATATGGAAAACTATTTATTTAATTTTTGCTATTATTTTTATAATTATTACAATTTTAAAAATATTAATTAGTAATCTATATTTATTTTTAGTTTATAAATCCGCGATAGATAATTATATTATTTAATAATTATATTGTACCAGTTCACATGTAAATTTTTGTAAAAATTAAAATAGTACAAAAATCATTAGTTAACAGAAATTCTTGAAGGTAACGAAGATACATTTTGTCTTTCTTTAAAACGTTAGTGCATCTTTTTAATATTATCTTAATTGTACCTTATTATATAGTCGTGACTCGTGATATTATTAATTAGTCTCTATATATACGTATTACCTACCATCATTTTTCGTGTACGTATAAGTTTTTTACTTTCTAAGTTTTTTTTTATTTTTCATGAAAAATCATAGGTATATACAATACGTAAAGGGCAACAGGTGTCACTTATAAAACCGTAAGTCCGAAGTTTGCCCTGACCTAGAATAATGACTGGAAATCAGCTACAACAAATACGCAGTCAAAGTCTTGAATCACGATTTATACTTTATTTTTCATTCACTGACATACATATATCTATGTCTGTCGCTCTCTAGCAGAAGTAAATGAACATAAACGTCGTAAACAATGGACACCGAGACATACCGCCCGTATCCATAATACCTGCATACATCAATATCACCATCGAAAATGACCTAATTCCATTTATCGGTTCTTTGTAACGTGTATACCTACGGTACTGTACAGTACTATTTACATTTTTGATTTTTAAATTTATACTTTTAGTAGTATTAAATCTTGAATTCTATATTGTATTAAATAATATATCAAAGGAAAAAAATAAAAAGCATTGCTTGCAGACTTCATCGTATTATACATAATAATTTGATGATAAACGCTCTAACAATTCTAAGTGCTCGTTATAGGGCAATTAGCAACCAAGCGACGGCTTCAATTGGCACTAATCTTCGAACTATGTATTTAGTTCACACAAATATTGCTTACATCTTACTATATTTCATTGGAAAATCTATACTTCTATACTAATATTATAAAGGGGTAAAGTTCGTGAGTTGATGACGTTGTAGGAGGTAATCTTTAGATCTACTGAAAAGATTTAGATGAAATTTGGTAAGAAGATAGTTTGAGACCATGGGAAGGACATAGGATACTTTTTATCCCGGAAATCATCCTTGAAGGGGGTGAAAATGGGGATGATAGTTTGTATGGGGAATCAACCTAGAGACGAACCCGAGCGAAGCGAGGGTGAATGGCTAGTATTAAATAAATAGAATTATTACCTCTAAACTGTTTTTTTGATTTATTATTCTGCGTAAAGACCTTAAAAAGTATTTACGCAATTTTTAAATTAGAATATCAGTGTTCAAAGAAAGTAAAGATTTAGTGAAACCCTAATAGGCTACATATGACTGTTTAATGTTTATATTGTCATGTGTAGATACAATAGGTATACATATATGGGTAGGGTACAAACTCACGGATCACATTAGGTTCAATGTCACGTAGTAACAATAACTTAACAATATACAAAAGTTAACAAATTCAGTACATTACATTGTGTAAAACTAACAAAAATAAAGTAATTCCACATACTTGATTCAAGATATTACATGAGTCCATGTTTATAACAAATCATTATTTTATAATAAGATTCGATTATTACAAAACGAATCGACTTACATTTTTGTCTTATAATATCGTTATTTCTAGGAATAAGTGAATATGATTTAATACATATTATTATTGCACTTCGAGGTAATGCAATCATTGTTTACGGCTTTGGTCAGTCATTTTGACTTAAATAAAGAATTTTAGTAAACTAAGTGTCTAAATCTTAGTAAAAAATATATTCAAAACGATCAAGGTGTTTAAGTCACGGTCGTTACAATTGCGGCAGGTGGGGGGCGACTATACTATTAAAATCAACATTAGTGCCATCCGCAATACATGATACAATGTCGAGGACACGTGAGAAATGTAATAAGCTATACGCCATTTAAAATATCTGAATATTATTATGAATAGACTATTAAAAATTATCATAAAATATCTTACGATATAAATATGAATTGGATATGTATAATGTACATAATTATCCGTAAGTAAAATATACCGTATACAAATAGTTAAACTACCAAATAAAACCTACTACAGGAAAATTCAGTTCTAAAAATAATTTATGGAAGACAGTGTAGTAGTTATTTATTTGGAAGCCAAACAGTATTTAGTTACATATAAACAAATAGCGACTCACCCTCGCTTCGCTCGGGTTCGTCCCTAGCTTGCTTCCCAATACAAACTTTCATCCTCATTTTCACCCTCTTAAGGGATAATTTCCGGGATAAAAAGTATCCTAATTCCTTTCCAGGGTCTCAAATTATCTTCTTACCAAATTTCATCTAAATCGGTTCAGTAGATAAAAACTTTACATATACCAATTAAGTCTTCACAGTTTACAAATTCTTAAGGTTATATAATGCATGTTAGCTTATTAAAAAATAGAGTAAATAACAAGAACAGGTAAACGATCACGAACAGACAGTTCTAGTTAAAATTTTGAACTTATTTAAAGAAAGGGAAAATAAATCTATGTCATTAAATATTTCATTATGCAATTTATTTATTACATTTACTATCATTAAGAGAATCACGTTTACATGTCATACGTGTAAAACAAACAATGCGCACATAGAACACAAAAAACTAACCTAACAATTTTTTTTTTGCTTTACTTAGAAAGTAAATAATAATAGAAACTTTTTTATTCCAGGTGACCCGATCTCATGTATAAGTGATGGAGCGGTTCCTGCACACATATTAAATACCTATTGCTGGATCACTTACACGTTCACGCTTCCCTACAGCGGGGCTAAGGGCATCGCCCACCCGGGCCTCGGCAACGATTATGAAGAAGAGAAACGCATCCACTCATACTATCAATGGGTGCCTTTCATGCTATTCTTCCAGGTAAGTGCTACCATTGTTTAAAATATTACAGCCTTTATGTCATTACTATCCTTTATCGTTAACTGACGCATTTTACAAAATTTATGATAATCCGTATTAATATTATAAATGTGAAAGTTTGTGAGTATAGATGTTTGTTACTCTTTCACGCCAGAACGGCTGAACGGATCTGGATGAAATTTGGCACATAGATAGATTATAGTCTGGAATAACACATAGGCTACTTACTTTTTATGCCGGAAAAATGTACGGTTCCCGTGGGATAAGTTTGTTTTTGTTTTCCTAGAGGCGAACCCGAGCGAAGCGAAGGTGAGCCGCTAGTTGTTAATAATTTTGTGTAAAACGGAAACCATAAAACCATTTAAGAAAAACAAGATAGCAAAATAACTAGTTAAATTTAACAAAGAATCTATCAATAGAAGGTATCGTTTTTATTTACCGCTACCATTAAATATTATTTGCAGGGTATCTTGTTCTACATTCCTCACTGGATTTGGAAGAACTGGGAGGAAGGCAAAGTCCGCATGATCTCCGATGGCATGCGTGGGACGATGGCCACTATTGCTGACGACAAAACAAACCGCCAGGTAACGATTATATTTCATACGATAATATAAAATCAGGATTGTGATAATGGTTTAACGCGATTAAACTTACGTTTTATCCTTAAAAGACTGAAATTTCTAATAGATCTGCATATAAAGTGACTAACATGATTATTCCTATAATGTTGTTTCATATTTCTCCGAATAGTAACAAAGCGTCACGAACGTATTGTTTCAAATATGCTTCCTATGCACTATTATCTATGAATACATTTAAACAATAATTATTACATACGCACGAGTATAACTTTTGTGTTAAAATACAATTTCGTTATAAGCATACCGACCAGTTCCATCAATTGGTGCAATTAAGATAAAGCGCACTAATAAAACTCGATGTCCCTAATAATTGACCTCAGCTCGTTGCATAATGAAATCGAATGCTCCTTTGAATTTCTTAAGACTGTATTTATTGCACATATCATGAAAATGAAATTTTATTGTGTTCCAGAATCGCTTAGTCCAATACCTACTAGACACACTTCATATGCACAACACCTACTCCTTCGGATATTTCTTCTGTGAAGTTCTTAACTTTGCCAATGTTGTAAGTATTAAGGAATTTGGAACAGAAATATTTATATATTAAAATTATAATACCATACCAATTATAATATTATTTTAAGGTTGGCAACATTTTCTTTCTGGACACATTCCTTGGCGGAGCTTTCTTATCGTATGGAACCGATGTTGTAAAGTTTTCAAACATGAATCAGGAACAACGAAATGATCCTATGGTAATTATAAGATTTATTAAAATAATAAGGTAATATATAATGGTTTTAAAAACAATCAGTATAACTTAAAAATAATATTAGTTGGATCAGTAATTCTAAAGTATAGTATCTCCTAAGTTTGAACTCTCACTTTAGCTCTTTATAAAATTATTAATGTAGAAAAAAATATTTTTTATACAAAAATATTTTTGTAGAAAAAAATATTATTTATAGGTTTTTAATTTATTTGCTGTTTATTTACAGATCGAGGTGTTCCCAAGAGTCACTAAATGCACATTCCACAAGTTTGGAGCTTCTGGAACAATCCAGAAACACGATGCACTCTGTGTTCTCGCCTTGAACATCCTTAACGAAAAGATTTTCATTTTCCTTTGGTTCTGGTAAGTTAGTGAATTTAATGGTCTGTTTTTATAGTTATTTAACCTCAGAATGCGTTCTTTTTAAAACTTTACACGCTTCTTTAGCCTAATCGTAATTATAAATAACCTTGATTCGGTGAATGAACCTACTTCGGATAAGAATTATTGTTTCATTGTGATTCAAGGATTTTCATGCATTAGGTAGAATGATTAAATTAATTAAAAATGTCTTCAGTTTTATATACAATGAATTAAAATTAATTTTTTATGTCAGGTTCATCATATTATCTGTTGTCTCCGGCTTGGCTCTCGTGTACTCGGCTGCTGTCATACTTCTGCCGAGCACTCGCGAGACTATACTCAAAAGACGATTCCGCTTCGGTTCTCCCAATGGAGTTGCAGCCCTCGTTAGAAAAACTCAGGTTTGACACACAAAACATATTATTTATAGCATCATTAACCTCAGCAACTTTTTCTCATTATCTAATAATAATCTAAGTTAACAGTTTTCTAATGATTAACATAATTGAAATTGGTTTAAGGCATTATTTAAAATGTTTTATTTAAAAAACTATCTTTTCGGATTATTTCGCTATTTTAAAATAGTGGGTAGGCACTGTCTGTAACAAGTATGTGTTTGAGACGTCTATAACCTTAGTCTCTTCTGTGACCATGATTGCTGTAAAGCATTCGAAACGTCCGGAACCAAAAATCAAAATAAATCCGCGAAATAATCCGAAAAGACAGTTTTATTTAAAATGTCAAATATTCGCGTAAATCTAAGAAAGTATTATTGGTTTAAGGCCCTATTTTATTTTATAGGTTGGTGATTTCCTACTCCTTCACCTACTTGGCCAAAACATCTCGCTTCGTGTGTTCGGCGAAGTCTTGGATGAGCTAGAACGTCGACTCAATCTCGGTTCCAATCCACCATCGGCGCCGTCCACGTTAGAAATGGCGCCTATTTATCCGAACATCGACAAGTACGCTAAAGAAACCGAGACGTAAAGTGAATAGAAATAAGGCAATATATCTTAAAGGTTTCGAATTATTTCCAAAATAGCTCTAATACATGTTTTAAGAATTCATTACAAACCCAACGAATTATTATATTTCGTGGCTTTTTCTTAAAATTTGTGTTTGAGCTAGTGTTGTTCCAGTTTGAAGATATATTGCTTTTATATGAAATACTATTTTAACAATTACTATTATAGTAGTGACGTGTGTACACTGACATGTTCCAGTATGCGAATTAAATGTTTTTGACATTCCTTATTTGTTAATATAGGCGATGTAGTTTTTCTAACAAAATCAGCAGCATTTGCCTATTCAATAAAGCCTGATCTATAAAAATTAAGGTCTCAGTAATCTTTAAGATATTTTCGATAAATAAAATTAGGTGAGAAATATTTTGACATAGAAATAAGATGAATTGGGCGTTTAAATGGAATTTATCGTTGTTGAAAAACGTTTAAGACTGTTTGGATAGTTATAATTGATTTAAAATTGGGGTCACACAGGAAATTCCGCTGTAAAATATGGGTATACGAATATTCAATGTTTACAAGTTAACTAACTTTTATATTATTATGTAAGATGTTGTGATAAGAATAAAATGACGTTTTATCAATGTAGAAAGAATCGCATACATATCATCAATACAAACGTATTTTGTCGTAAAATGTTACTTTTTATTTAAAGGTAACTAAGTGACAAGAAGGATATATTTTTTAGAAATTATGAACTTTGCATGCTTATTTCTGACTTTAGTCGATATATACATACATATGTTTATAGGTAAGATATTAACCCGTTAGACAGTATCTAAAGTCCGAATAAAATAAAGTACAAATATCCCTTGTAAAAGACATGTGACATTTTATTTCTTATTTTTTAATAACTTTTAGTGTATTAGGTTAAGAAATTTGGTGCAAAAGACAAGGTGTTGATAGAAAATATTATTATACTCATGTAATTTACTCAAATGTTTGTGCCATTTAACAGCTATTTTCGGAATTCTCTTACCAGAATTGCATTTTAGAAAAAAAAAAATCATTCCGTAATTATAATATGTATTTTCTGTGTCAAATTTATGTTTTAGTTTTAAGGAGCTATTTCAGTCACTTTAGCCATATTCATTAATCTAGTTAAGATTTTACATGTTACTGGACTTCCGTGAATCTCGAACTATATCTTCCAATAGCATAATAAGCCCCAGTATATCGATGTCACTATAATAATTTTGTAATATTATACTTTAGTATGATAGCTTCTATTTGCATGATCATTTACATTGTATAATGTATTGCACAAATACATTTTTATATATACTTTTATTTTGTAGGTAGGTCTGACTGTTTTAAATTTGTTTTCCATTTTATGTGTAGATCATTGAAAGCTCACTCTTTAAGAAGCGCAAAAAAAATATATCATTCCAATAGCAAGGAGTTGTTGAAAATTTCCTCGAATATTTTTCATTGTAATTTTTGGTTATTTTGTCTTCGAATTAAACGAATGAGATATAAAAAGATGTTTTATTTTGATGAAGGCTACATTTTTTTGTAATAATAATTACCCAAGAATATGAGTTGATTAATAAGATTCTAGTTTCCTACTATGGAACTCTTGGAAGCAAGAGGTAGCAATCAGATATTTATTTTCGGATTTTTAATAGATTACTTTATGATTTTTAAGTAAAACTATCTTTTTGGATTATTTCGCGGATTTATTTTGATTTTTGGTTCCCCAAAAACAACCAAAAATCCAAAAGGAATCAAAAATCAAAATAAATCCGCTAAATAATCCGAAAATATAGTGTTATTTAAAATGTTAAATGAATCTAAGAAAGTATTACTGTATGATGTTTATTAAATCTCTGGTTTATTGTGATTTGTGTATATATTTAGCTATGAAGTAAAATAATGTTTTGAAGTAAAATATTATAAATGGAGTGGATATGAATGTGTTTTTCCTACTTCACGCTTCACAGCTTAATGGATTTGAGTAAAATTCGGAATGGCGATAGCTTACGTCCTGGATTAAAATAATATATTTACCTACTGCATATCGTTCGGCGCAACTACATCGCAAGACAAACCCCGGGCAAAGTTACAATATACGAATTGTATATTATGTCTTTACATTATGAACAAACAATAGTATATACAAAAAAGATATTTAATAAAATTCGAGTTCTACACATTAAATTGACTTATCATTAATTTTCTTCGTTTCATTTACTTTTGACGTTTATATTCTCACTAGCATTGCCCGCGGCTCCGCCCGCATTCAGATGACCATAAACCAAATTCTTAGATTTTATATATTAGTATACTCTACAGTTTTTGTATTTTTTCTCAGAAATGAGACATTGTCCGACGGTAAAAAGTATCCTATATGTTGACCCGGATAACCAGCTATCACCATAATCCATTTCATCAAAATCCCTCCAGTGTTTTTTCTGTAATGCGGTAACAGACAGACAAAAATTCTAAAAACTAGAGATTCGGCCTCTGTATCGATAATAATGTTTATTACAATAAGATTTTCAAAGAAATATTACGAGAAATGTACAGATTCAGCTTAGTTACAATTTTATTTATTATTTAATACATTTTAGCATATAAATCTGGTATTATTTTGTGTTCTAAGTTGTAGGGTAGTAAAGTGCAAAAATTAATGAAACACTTTGAATTCGAACGTGCGTGTGGACAACTTCTTGAAACCATCTTATAAAAGAAAACTAATCCCGACCGAATCCATGAAAAGGCAAAAGAACTAAAACACCCATGTTTTGTTATACGATTTATATCAATACATCACTCGACATTGCCAGAAATAAATCTTGTTAAGAGATTTGCTTAACATTAACCAAAAAATTTTGTTTTATCTTTTTTATAGTGTCCGACCGAAGCTTCGGCTTCGGCTTCGGCTTCGGCCACCTTCGGCCAAAAAATCCACCTTCGGCGAAACATTCGGCTTCGGCCCAAAACCCGGCCGAAGCCGAAGGTTTCGCCGAAGGTCCGAGCGACCGTCGAGATTGAACGAACTGTTACGAAAGTCATGAGGCGGCGGGGAGCCACTGTCAAAATATCACATTGCATGCATCAAAACAAGTTCGTACGTGTATTTAAACGAGTGTTTTTGAGAGAGAAGGTTAAGTACAAATATGCTTAGTAAAATAGAATATTATATTATTCTTATAACTTGTTGTTTGCAAAACAGTCATTACCTCATTAGTTCTATTGTTATTGTTACATTTATTTTGAAATTTCTAATATTTTCTAAACTGTGCATTTAATTGACCAACATTTAATTATTTACTAAGAAGTTAGTGTTTGTTTATTTTATTTATTAGTCTAGTTTTGGTCTAGTCGAGTAAAACAAAGACTGATTGGTCTAATTGTAATTTATGAATTACATAATAAAGAAATGATTATTTTTTACCAGTAGGTAAATCACAAAATCACAAACTTTTATTTATCTCTAAACCAAACATCTCTATGATATATCATCAACTTCTATATGAGACAGTCAATATAAACCTTCAATATTGAGGTTATTTGAGGCATTGATACAAAATTAATTACTGAGTGCTGAGAGAATATAAACCTTCGGCTTCGGCTTCGGCTTCGGCCGAAGGTTGTGGCGATAGCCGATAAATCGGCTTCGGCTTCGGCTTCGGCCAAAAAGAGACCTTCGGTCGGACACTACTTTTTTATAAATTTTGACTGAATGTTCTAAACAGCCCAAGCGAGATTCTATTAGCTGCTTTATTTTGAAAGAAAGAAAATATTGATTCATAGGAATCAATTTACATCCATTTTTTTGCCTTTTGATTGTATTTAAAAAATCTTTCTTGCGGTTACATATACATATATGTGTATCAATAGAGGGATAAGCTGTGGTTAAAGCCATATAGTTCTAGCGGTTTCCATTTCTCGCCAGAGTAAATGCTTGAATAATTAATCCATACTAATATTATAAATGTGAAAGTGTGTTTGTTTGTTTGTTTGTCCTTCTTTCACGTCGAAACGGAGTGACGGATTGGCGTGATTTTTTGCATAAATGTAGTTGGAGGGCTGGAGAGTGACATAGGCTACTTTTTACTGTCGGAGATCATCTAATTCCCACGGGAATACATGTTATAATACAATACAATAAAATATTTATGATCAGAATTACTTGAAACTTGGTATCTCTCTCTCTCTTGGTGGCTATTCAATAAAATTAAATAAATACGTGTTTTAAAATTTTACGAAATTTGTCCTGTAAGGGGGTTAAACAGGGGATGAAAGTATGCGTGAAACTACCTACTACCTTTTTAGAGTTCTAGCGCGAGCGAAGCCGCGGGTTATGCTAGTAATTATATAAATTTCTTTCCAATATTTGTCATTGTATGTCACCGTATCGCTTAAGTATCTACCGAGTAGCTTTTTGCTACAGGCAAATAACGTCTCTTATGTACCACTTTCGATTTAAGAATGTCACTGCCCGGCCCACAAACATGTATTCTTGTTTAATTGTATTCTTACTTTAAAAATAATTTACATTCATATTTTTTTTATATTGAATATTCTATTTTGAATATTAAGCTCCACATTATGCTAAACGTAGGGTTAACACTCCAATTTTTTTTTAGTTTTCACACTCACGTTGCCTATGAAAATTACATAATAAGGAATATGCCTAATTTGATTTTATTTAAAAAAAATCCAGCTCCAAAAAACTAAAACTTAGTATAAAAAAATAATATTATACCAAAATGGATCCTTTAAAGTTTAAACGCCCGCCATTTCGCGCGCTTGTCATCGTCACACTAATGTGTCCCGTCATGATGTACACAGAAAAATGACGACTCAATTTGTAGCGACAAAATCAGTAAACGCTGTTAAGATAATACTTTGACGTCATATTTGGTCTGACCAATGGCGTGCGTTTCAATTAAGTACTTAGAATTTTCCACCTATATTTGCACTTTTTAATAATTATTTTCTTAATTAAAAGAAATTATATTAAAAAAATATTGATATAGACTTAATTTGAAAGCAATAAAGATTATAATATAAATATTTCAACTTTATTTAAATCACACGCATATTCCCTATTCACAGTCCTTCAATCTAACGTACAGTTCAACTACTAATGGATGACAGTTTAACTCAGCGTTGCCAGTCAATCGATGTAAGTGATTTATTAAGAAGATAGAGAAAAAGCCAGAACGAAATCAATCATTAGTATCCGTATCTTCGTAGTGCATTATCTCCAAAAATGTATAGGCAGTATAGCAGTAAAATAGGAAAAAAAAACTAAATAATACATTCAAAGTCATATTTTGTTAGGACATTTTGAAAGAATAATTAATAATTATATTAATTAGTATTCATCTCACTTACCTGTTACCCCAATCTAATCTCGCTACGAGTTTCAATCTCAGCGCTCTTGTTTGATCCTGAGTTAAAGTACCAGCTAATAGGGCGCGTCGACCGCTTAGAAGTTCGCGCATCACCTTCGCTACTGCAGCAAATCTATATTCTTCATGCTCCTAAAATAATAATGAATGTTCATTTATTAGCTCTAAACAAGCTTTTAAGAATAGTTATTTTCTTAGATTTACGAAAATGTCACATTTTAAATAAAGCTTTATTTTGATTTTTGGTTCCCGGCCGGTTTGTTTTATTATATATTTGTTAGTGATTACTATTGCTGTACTAAGAAAACATTCCAGACCTCGAGAATCAAAAATCTGAAAGGACAGTTTTATTTAAAAGGTTTAATAATAAACTATTGAAACGTGATAACACATGAGTGTTTAGGGAGTTCCTAGATCGGTTTTATCATAGAACCAGCATTAGGCTGCTATGTACATACGTAATAAAATTTAAAGTTTCTTAGATACAAATAAATCCGGCGTGCGATATCAACAAGTGCTTTCAAGATAAATTGAATTTATTAAAACATAAAGACCGATAAACATACAAAAAACGAAGATTAATAAAACTTGTAAATAAAATATTAACATATTTTAGGCACTTTCTGTCATTAATTCTCTAGAACATACTCGTATACATAGTATGCTTAATCTATGCAATAATAATTTGAATTAAAAAAAAATGTCATCTTCTTCTCTCATGTTTCCTATCCCATGCTACGTGGGGTCAGTCGTTGTACCGGCAATGGTACTTACATATTTAATTTCCCTCTGAAATTCTTCATCTTCACACACATCTACTTTCATGCAGTTATAACTTCCTCGGTCTACTTCTTATATCTATCCACAGTGATCTCTAATACTCTCTTACATATGACTTTCATCCCTCCTTATAATATGCCCAGTCGTTTATACCACGCTAACCTATATTATTCCTCAGTTTATTTGTCATTTAAATATTATACTAGCAACTAACTCTTGCTTCGCTCGGGTCTCTTCCCCTAAGTACGTTTTAAATAGATATTAGGCAGCTTCAGCCATGTAAATGTTTTATTTTCGTGAATTTTTGCAATGTGCTATTCGGCAAATCAAAGATCATAGAAATCGGTCCAGCCATTCTTGAGTTATAAACGGTGTTAACAAACCCGACTTTGTTTTATGTGCATACTAGCGAATCACCCTCGCTTCGTTCGGGTTCATCCCTAGTTACGTTTTAACAGTATGAAATACAAATCTTTGAATTTCTCGGCTTTTCTGTACTATAATATGCATGTATTATACATATAAACCTTTCTCTTGAATCACTCCATCTATTAAAAAAGCGCATCAACGTCCGTTGCGTAGTTTTCAACATCTAAGCATACATAATGACAGACAGACAGCTGGAAGCGACTTGTTTTATACTATGTAGTGATGCATATTATGTTAAATTAAATGTATTAGACTTATCACAGCTATTCCATTTCATAACTTTAAGAATTTAAATTCCAGTTTCCTACACAAATAGTAGTGTTTGTAGTCTGTAGAGTACTTGAGATAAATAACGGACATAAAGTATGCTCATGTTTCAAGACAATTATATGTAATTGAGAATATAAGCCTTCACATATGACAATGTCGTATATAGTGTATTGAATATCTCATAATAAATTTTATGATTATACTAACGACCTCTCTGATGTCCAGACTCTAACTCGTGTTAGATCGATTATTCATATATACGACCATAATAAACACAGCGCAATGCATTCTATTTCTTTCCACAATAGGCTATGTGCCTGCTAAATTCCAAAACGACTGGTAATTACAAGACAAGACAAAAACTAGAGATAATTTAAATATTTTTATTAAACAGATTAGTTTTTTCATTAATTTTTATCATTTGTTTTTTATTTTATACCCAAAAAATATTATTTTTTGTATTAATATTACACCTGTATACCTCAGCTCTTTAGGGCTTACATAAAAAAATCATTTCTTAGTGATTACCAATGTTATTGTAGTAATAAGTTGTTTTGGTTTACTTTCAGTCTATTAGATCCGGCAGTATGATCTGGACAATGATTAATAATACAAGACATGACACTTTCATAAATAAAATTAATCAAGTATTCCGTACCATCGTACATATACTTTTTATTAATATGACTTTTACTCTATATTCTCTAATATATAAAATTCTTGTGTCACAGTGTTTGTAACACAAATCCTCCGAAACGGCTTGAACGATCCTTATGAAATTTTGTGTGTATATTCAGTAGATCTGAGAAACTATTTTTCATATCCTTAAATGATAAGGGTGGTCCACCCAAAAATAAAAAAAAATTTAAGGACATTTTTTTATTTTGAATTTTTTATGATTCGGCATTAAAAATACATACAAACTTAAATTTTCACTAGGGACGAACCCGAGCGGAGCGATGGTGAGTCGCAAGTATGTAGTATAGATATAGGTATTAACTTCGATGTCCGATTACGAGCGTTAAAAAAATGTTTCTTGTATTTTTTTTTATTATTTGCAATAAAAATACACATTCTGTGAAAACTTCAACTATCTATTACGGTTCATGAGATACAGCCCTCTGACAGACTGACGGACGGACGGACAGCGGAGGCTTAGTAATAGGGTTCCGTTGGCACCCTTCGGGTACGGAACCCTAATAAGATAAAAGTCTTCCTAGCCGCTTTTACACCAACAACATCCAATGAATGACATCTACGCAGGTGATATTATAGATCAAATGTGTACGCAAAGACAAGTGTAGGTACTATATTTTCATCATTCAAACAGGCAAAAAAATCATCAAGTAGAAACGATGACTTTACGCTCTAATCAATTTCCCAACTCTGGTCTTCAACTTTCGAGTTTCTTGATAGAAACATTCAATTTTTCATTTTGTTCCGACCCGAGCCTAGAACTGCGGACCTCATCACGGCTTTATATTTATAGAACAAGCATTATAACTAGCAAGCTGTAAAATCCATGTAAATTTATCTCAGTGTTTAATCTACTACTACACTGTATAATTTCTTGTCAGACATGTTTGTATAAAGATCTTTGATATATGGTGAACAGATATGATCTCATTTTCAGTGATCTTCTTAGTTCTATAACATATTTTATGTATTTCACAAAAAATTATAATCTCAAATACCTTTCCGACTCGCACAATATCACGTTTCTAGCTAAAGAATTGTGAGCTTAGGAAGTCTTAGACAATCAATGAAAGAAAAGTGTTAATACTTTAAGCTTTCACGATGGCTAATGAAGAAGAATTCAATAGGTTTATTTACGAATATACTAGCATATATTTTAGAATTTCAAAATTAAAATTTTAAGGTTTTTGTTCCAATTAGGAGTAGTAGCTCATAATGAAGTTGGTACAGATGGATGGACATTGGACACAAGTAAATATATAGTACTTAGTATTTACGTCCCTCGGTGTCAAATTAGGTCTAGGTCATAGTCTATCTGTAACTAAAATTTTATCGAAATCTCTCTAGCCCTTTCAGCGTGAAGGAGTAACAAACATACATACACACATGTAAGCTTTCGCATTTATAATAATAGTCAGATTTTGTAGCAATCAAAGTATACTTGAATCTATTCTATTTGTGGTTAAAACCACTTGACCTTCTCATAAAACGGAAATTATAATCTTTAATTTCTTCCTCGTTCACATAGCAAACTGAGCTAAGATAATGTAAATGACGAACGTAAGCCAAACAATTATTTCTACATCCATTACTAACATAACAAAGTATGATTCAGAAGGCATAAATAAACAAAGAAACTTCTCATTTATACAGATATAAATAAAATTGAAGTGTCTGTTTGTAATGTCAAAATAACAGCTTTTTACTACTTATGTATTTTTGTCTGTCTGTTTGTTCCAGCTAATCTCCAAAATGACTGGACCCATTTTAATCGGACTTACGCTGGCAGATAGCTGATTAATAAGGAGTAACTTAGGCTACTTTTATTTAAGAAAAGGGTTCCACGCAAAAAAATTAAAACCAAAGAAATCGCGTACTAAATCCGCGTACCCAGGGCAAAGCAAGGGTAAGTCGCTAGTATTATATAAAATTCTATACTCTACTGCCATAGAATTTTTGGAACTACTAGCAACTTTGCATACTATTTCTGACACTTTTGTTATTTATAAAAGCGAAAATGTATGTTTGTATTTTTCATTCCTATGAAAAGTTCCTATGAAAATGTTAGCATTTAGCTACTTTTATTTTAGAAAAATAATTAGGGTTCCGGTCAAAAAAAGTGAAGCATACCTTGCACATAGTTTATTTAATAAAATATGTAGCTATGAAAACTTACCACATAAAGTTTCTTCCATAATCGAGCCCATTCCCTTAAGACGCATGCAATTTCTCGCACTAGTGGATCATCTTTCAATTCTGCAATAGCCGATACACCTGTACCTTTCACAGTACATGGTCGAATTGATACCACACATGCTGGGAATATGCCCCATGCAGATCTGTTATTTGTACTGAATCCACGAAACCATCCTGAAATCAGGATATACATATGTATATATTGTTTTAGTTAATAATAATAGTTGTCATAGACTTAAAAAGTAAAAAAGTAAGTAAAATCAATTTTACTCAAAAATATAATTTACGATACATTATTTTGTTGAAATTATTTTGAATATTTTATAAAGGTGAAATAATAACAAACTTGCACTACATTTATAAAAAAATTAAAAGTTTTTTTGTTACACAAAAAATCTTTTAAATTTTTTATGAAGAAAGCTTAATTCTTAATTTTATAAATATAATATGGAATATGTGCTGTAAAAATTACCTCCATATTCTTCTAAAATTTGAACTGTTTCTCCAATCTCAAGTGGTAATCCTGATCGAACATCTCCTTTCCAGTTATAAACGGCTTAAATAAAATTGGAATTTAAAAAATATAATTTGCAAAATGTTGATACTAATTAGATAAGAAGTTAAAAAAAAATAGGAGGTTTTCGTAGTATTAGCTATTTACTAATATAAGTGTTATATAAGCAAATATTTTTTTAAATATTACCCTAATTTATTTTGAAACAAATAGAAAAAATACCGTTAATTTGTTATAAATATGTTTTTACAACAATTGGATTCATTAATTATATATTAGGCATCAAAAAATATTAGATTAGAAATAGGTATAATATTATGAGTAAATAAGAAATAAAAAAGAAATATTAATTTAAAATTTAATAGTATGATTTCAAATTGACTGCGATTTTGGAGTAAGAATTAAAACTCCTCTTTATTATCATAACATTTTAATTATCAATTTACTACATAAACAAAGTAATATATGATGTGCCTTTAAGCTATATGTATCAGCATTTAATCAAAATCTATCCTAATTATAAATTCGCAAATATTATATTTTTAAATAATGAATCTTTTATAGACAAAATAGTGTCGGAAATAATTTATTAAAAATTCTTAACATGTATTTACGCTTCCTGTAATTGCACAGGATGTATTGCTGATTGAATCCAAACGTCAAACTTACCGACGGCTAATTTTGGAGATTTCGAAGGAATCCACATTTTACAATATGTATCTTCTGAATAACTTAAATTACTTTTGAATGTGTCACTAAATCATTGTTTTGGTTTTACAAAAAATAGATAGTTATCTGTTTTAGTGAATTAAGAATCTGGGCCCAAATAAATTGTGTTTTTTTGCCTACTTAAAGAATTATACTGCGCTGGAATCGAGGGTTTTGAATTTTGATGCTTCAAATCACAGCAGTTGATATATACATGTTTAAAACAGAAATATATTTCAAATTTTTTAATATACATAATAATAATTTATTATAATTTAAATCAACTAATCTTTAATTCATCAATTGTTTTATATAAATTCATAAAAAATGTTTTTATGTCCATCAACATAAGGTTATCTGTATTTTTTATTTCCTCAACTTTAATAAAATA
Organism: Brenthis hecate; assembly: GCA_951806755.1. Classification (NCBI taxonomy): domain Eukaryota; kingdom Metazoa; phylum Arthropoda; class Insecta; order Lepidoptera; family Nymphalidae; genus Brenthis; species Brenthis hecate. The sequence goes on from OX638269.1 coordinate 3,371,768, forward strand.
TAATGATAAAAAATATAAATTATTAAGCTTAATTGAGATTACGAACTTATATTATGAAATTGCAGCGAAATATTAATTTAAAGATTAATTATTGACGGTTGACTATCAGCTTATCTAAATGTGACAGTTTGGTTTCAGCTAGTAGCATAGTCTGTGCAGTATAGCTAACTTAGGGGCTTTCCTCCCAAAATAAGGGGTAAAAAATTGCACCGTGAATTTTTTAGGGGGAAAATACTTAGGGTATTTTTAGGGGGTTATAAAGTTTCGTTTAAAGGCTTGGAAAAATCATATATTTTTAAATATCATTTGCATCATGTATACTTTTTTTTTTATTTTCTAAGTTATCTATGGAAGGAAGGGTATCGATAAGGCCTTATTTCCGCCCCCGAATAACGAAAAAAATTGTTATACGATTTGACCTTTACTTTGCATAATTATACTGAAAGTAGATTGTGTGCCTAATAAGTAAATATATTTATGAGAGAAGAAAACTGCAATAAAGACTCCTTGTAAGTTGAAGTAAGATTTTTGTCCAATATAAGTCATTTTCAGTACCTAACATTTGAATCTTTTTTATATAGAGCGCAGGATGTATATATATATATATATATATATATATATATATATATATATATATATATATATATATATATATATATATATATATATATATATATATATATATATATATATATATATACATGCATTAAAAACAAAAAAAAAAATAAATATTGTAGATAAAAACCTATATTTTTCAAATTGTCAGTTAGGGGGTTTTAGGGGTTTTGGAAATTGCTCTTAGGGGTATAAAATTTCAAGTGTTGGCAACATTGAGTCTGTGGTTAGGTAAAAAAAGTGATTAATGAATTATACTGTTTGACATTTTGATATTGCTATTTGCTTGTTTATCTTTTCACTTTGTAGTAAACATAAAACAATAAATTGATTTAAGTTAAAACTTGTAAAACTGTTATATTATTTAAATATATAGGTAACTAGCTATGTCTGACGATTTTATTCCATTGAATCAGAGTACTCCTGTACAAGGAAAATGGCAGAACAGGAGTCAACAGGGTTCTTATCAAAACAATTGGCATAAAAAAACTCAGCAACGACGTGGACATCATCAAAAACATTGGGGAAATAATTCTCAACACAGCAATAGTTTTGTAGTTAGTATAAATAAATTATACTTCAAAAAGATGAAATGTATTGATGTTTAAAGAGTAATCATATCTATTGTAACTCCTTATTTGTGCGAGTGTATTTGATAAGTAACTGTAATGACTAATGTTAATATTGTTTTAGAGTGACGGAAACAGCAGTTATAGCCGAGAAAACAAAAGTAATATTGATGCTTACCTTCATCCTTCCATGCTAAAAGACCCATGGGAACATTTAAGAAAAGACACACAATAAAAATTTTATAATAAGGTTTATCATTTGTTGGTTTTGAATATAGGAGACGAGTATGTTTGATAATTATTATGTTTTGATATTCTTTAAATGGCTTTGTAATCAAATGGCATCAGATTTGTACATCATTAAAGATTAGGATTCATTTTCAAATATTTGTCACTTAAACATATAATACAATCAATAGGAATGATAAAATTGTAAATAAATAATGTGTGTGTACATATTATAATAATCTTTTTGCATTGGTTTAGGTGAAGCATTGTAGCTGCAAATTGCAGGAATTAAAAATAAAATTTATTTCTACTCTAAATAGATTACTAGCTCTTAATTTGTTATTGAGATGTATTCTAATATATAGTTATTTCATCCTACAATGTAAGTTATGTGTTGTAATAAAATACTGAAACAAATATTATTTTGTTCTTTAATCAAATTGTTCAACTAATTGTTAACTGCGACTATTGAAAAAAATATGATGTGAACTTAATATATCATTCATCATATACTCATTGTATCGGTCATTGTCTTCAGTAATTGTTATAGTTAAATTCTCAATTTATAGGATCATTCATATTACAAATCTGAAAGTTTGTTATTAGATGTTTGCCAGCTAAACTTAAAATTAGTATAGTATTATATGATCTGTGTTAGAATGGATTTATATGAAACTTGGCATACAGATAGATATTAATAGATGGTGCTACCTAAGAATGTTGAATAAAAAAAAGCCCGACTGCATAAAACCTACTAAAAAGATGTAAACAAGTTGTTGAAGGAATATAGTATTATGCAGTCATGTCCAGACATACATGATTCAGCCTTGCAGTGAGATGTAAATATGTATGTCTTCGATTGCATAATACTCTATTCCTTCATCAACTTGTTTTCATCTTTTTCGTTAGTTTTTATGCAGTCAGATTTTTTATTCTTATAATATTTTTTTTATTTACAACTTTTTAGTTCTTCCTAATTAGACGTTAGAAGTTAGTAATTTTTTGTGTTCGTCTCTTAAAAACCTTTAGTTTGATACCTCACTCGATTGGTTTAGAAGAATTTTTTTATTAGACACAAATTAGCGCCTGAAATCCGCCATTTCAATTTTTAACTATTTTTAGTGTAATCTATGACATTCGCGTTATCAAGATGAATCTAACGGCGTATGGATCATCGAAATCGGCCCACGCATGTGGTCTTTAGAGTACCACAAAGGAACAAACAAACATACATACATACATAGGGTGATAAATACATTACCCTCCTTACGTAGCGCTGAGCGCAGTCTGGAAAAAAAGAAACTACTTTTTATGTAGGTAGGTACATGCTACATGTAGAAACTAGTAAATTATTGTCAATAATCTTTTTCATTCGTAGTCAAATTTTCAGTTTTTTTAGGTATTCCTATTAACTTACTTTGCTCGGTTAAAAGTGTAGAAGTAACACACAAATTTAAACGTTTTTATTTTATAACAGCAGTTCGTTTATTGTATTTTTTCTGATTCATATATTAAGTATGTCCATTAACTAAGCATTTTTTGAAATATATAATATTTAAAAGGAAACAAAATAATAAAATATACCTATACCTACTATTTCTAATTCCTTTCAATTACTGACATTAAAATTTAATTCAATAAATATATATTTATAGTAGGTACAATAATAATAAAATAGGACTCAGTAGCGTCCGCCAGTACAGCTAAACGTGAAGGTAAGAGATGCACTTGGAAGGCGAGGGAGGACTACCATGCCTGTCACTCCTGGTACTTTCTTCATAACAGCAGTATGGACCGTGAGAGCCCCCCTCGCGGGCTGTTATGGCCTCCCTCACTGAGTTGTCGCTGATTGCGTAAGTGATCCTGCGGCGCTCCACGAAGACGGGGAAAATTCCGTTGGATTTTAGGCTTTAGCTAGTAAGTCTCCACAGAGCCGAAACAAGTGGTATGCGTAAATGCATGATCTTATGTTTTTATCAAATATTAAAAATAGTCTGAGCAAAATACCTATAAATAAAATACAGAAGTCGCCAGAAAAGATGACACATAGGTATAAGTGTACCATTTTATTGTTGCTAATTTATGTTTTAATTAATTCTAATATCTGTTTTAAAAGTAGTTTAGTAAAAACTATGTTCTAGTAGTAAATATATAGGTACCTACCAGTAAATTACCTAATTTTTTTGTTGCAATTTTGATTGAAAAGTTGGTAGTACCTAGCTGTTAAAAATGCAATCGAGCAGTCAATCAAGATACAAATGACATCTGAATTGAACAGTAAAGTGGGTTCTATCTTTTTTGACTCGTGTTTTGATTTTATTTCGATATTGTTATAGGAAAGTAATTAGATAATAATACAAAATAACTCATGTTGGAGAATCATTAGAACTTTCATCTCAGTATTAGAGTTATAATATGTATAAGAACGTACCTATTTTAATTTACAGACCATAAACTTAATTAGTAAACGACTTATCGTATTTTATTAATTTTTATCTGTAACATCACTTACGACTACTTACCTACAAGTAAAGTGCTTGTCTACGAGGTGCTACGAAGTGCTACGGTATATAAAAACAGCTATGTAAATTGTTTATATAAAAATTAAGTGTAAAAAGTAATATACACATTTAATATGTGTAAAGAAAAAAAAACACAAGAATATAAATATATTTAACTAGCGGCTCACCCTCGCTTCGCTCGGGTTCGCCTCTAGAAAATACTAATAGAGATCTATTAGTTCCCACGGGAACCGTTTATTTTTCCGGGATGAAAAGTAACCTGTTGTTTGACCAGCAATATAAGGAATCAGAATGTTAAATTTTACTAAATTAGGTTCATAAGTTGTTGTGTACTAAGGTGTATAAGATACTATAGTTTTTTAACTATCCCACGGGAACTATTTAATTTTGCAGGATAAAAAGTATCTAAGATGTTGGCCGGGAATATAAGGTACTACCATGCAAAATTTCATTTAAATCGGTCAAATAGATTCGGAGATTAGCCCGTACAAACAGACAAACAGACAGAGAAACAAAAAATTTGAAAAAAATTTGGATTTGTTCTATTTGTCTTCTTACATCCCCCTGACTCGGTTTTTAGCATTTTTTTTCTATGCACAGACATTCGACCTCTACTGTTTTATTATAGTATAGATAGAAGATATACCAGGTACATATCTACATTAGATTCGACTAGTTCGACGTTAATATCCGTCGAAAATCGCCTAAGGATTTCTTTTGCACCCAATAAAGACTTGGATGCTTTCCAGTGGGTAAATTCGAAAGGACATCGTTTTATGTGCAAGAGTTATTTAAGTTAAAGATAAGCCTGTTATGGCCTACTCTGGTTTACCGGTTTTATTATTAATATGTCGCTCCCATACTCTGCTACTGGCTGTTGGTTGGTTATTGAATTCAATATCTTTTAATATATTAGTAAAGAGTATTTTAAAATAATAAAAGTTATTTCTTATATATTATTTCTTATATATTATCGTTACACTAGCTATCTAGATAAATCGTAAATGTATATATGTAGTATAGTATCAACAGAGAATAGCTTATGATATTATATCTAAGAGCACTTAGGATGTGTAATTTTTATATTAAATTCTATTTTAATCTGCATCAGCTCATGTACAAAACGGAGATCATGTACAAATTGCTTGGCTAAATATGTATATAAGATATGCCTACATTATATTTACATGTAGTAACTGCGTACTTACGGGTAGAACCAAAGCGGTACATAACTAATGAATTATTTATTTATTTTCATTGAAACTCACATTATAGGCAACTTTATACCCAACAAGTACATAGAAAAATAAAAAGTTGTAAAATGAAAATATATCCAGGTATTACTTGTGTCTACATAAGTTGTTTCTCTACGAAAAAATACTGACAGCAGTACACTGTCAGTCACAAGTAGATTCTTTTTATCATTCGTGTAATCGCGCGTTTTTTTATTCCCTTTCAAATCTCATCCCTCCAATTTGACGGGTTGCCTGAGTTTCCATTAAGGGGAAATCATAAAGTCGACTAGATGTCGTGAACAGATTGTGTTGAATAGATACCCTTTTTTGATGTTTATTGTGTGATTATTAATTAAGAAATTAGTAAATTTAGCTATATAGTCAGTGTCTATAATATTGATTATTGCCTTCATGTCGACATCGTTAGTAGAAAACTATAAAATTATGTGACAATTTAAATGACATCATTTAAAATGATGTCATATTAAGCTTAGATAAGTAATTTTTTTACATTTTTCAATTTTCTACGATCAAACGAAACCACGATACGAACGGATAATTTTAGTACAATATACACTTGTCGAAACTCACAATTGTTAAGACCAATATAAATCCTTGTAAACTGTTACATAGTTAAAACTTGCTCTGGCTTTTTAGCTCATTATCTATTAAGAAAAACGTTGAGATCATTTTAGTAGTCATATAATGCTAGGTTTAGTTAAACAAAGAGATGTATGTACGTCAGCTATTATAGATATCATTGAGAGATTATTTGGCTTGAGCGAAATTGATTTTATTAGATTGAAAAAATCAATTCCATGTACGTTTTAAAAGTAATGTTAACTAAAGACAATGAAAGATGAATTATTAATAATTCTTCCATGATTACACTATTATTATAAATACCAAAGTTTATAAGTGTGTGTGTATGTTTTATACTCTTTTACACTGAAACGGCTAGGTGAATTTCGATGAAATTCAGTACAAAGATAGACATACCTACAGTTGCACAGAGGCTACTGATAGTAATAAAATTTGCTTATAGGAGGCGTTCCAATATATAAGATAACTTCAGACGCGCCCGAGCGTATCGAGGATAAGAAACTATTATTACAATATAGTATAGCTTATAATAGTAAGCATTATCAGTGTTTTTTACAACTATATTCCAAAATATTTCGTTGCTTAGAAAAAATACTAATGTTAAGTGTGTTATCATGAAAGGCTTTCAGCTAGCATTCACTGCCAAAGAAACTAAAATAAAAACAATTTACCAAATTGCCTTAATCAATTCTTGTGGGGGACACCACGCTATTTCGAAATTAAGAACAATTGGCCTAAAAATTAACATATAAAAAAGGCCTTTTGAAAATTTTAAGATATTTGAAATTCGTAATATATTCTAGGATATGAATTATATTTTGAGTTCATATGGAAAAAGTAAATAAATATGTTTTGATGCATAATAAGTAACTTAGGTTTCAATGGGTACTATTCAATTTAGGATAAGGTGTAGCTGAAGCTAATCACAATAATTGACTACGTCCACTTAGCTTACATTATGAATTCACCCTTTAATTGCTGTAATTGCCTGATGTGTCAATTTTGACGCGTGCAAGTACGTCCAAAAGGGTCGTTGAAATTCCATTAATTTACGAAAGCGGGAAAGCGGACGAGCGAGTGCGTACAGGAGTTTGGCACCCTATGCGGTTTTGTCGGCTCTTTGTATGGTCGCCGGAAGTTATACCTACGTCGCTATGGCTTATTATCATCCTAACAATGTATTTAACTTTTGACCTTCTAATTACATACTTTAAATTGTTTTCGGGCATGTACATATAATAGCATTACTACACATGATCTTGCCTTTTTTCCTTACTTTGAAAGGTAAGTTGTGATATATTTAAAATAAGTGTATTTAGGTAATTTGATTATTAAATTATGATTATCAAAGTATGTCTATAAATTGTTGCCTTACATAATATGGACACTAAACGTAAAGATAGAAGCTAGAGTTAAGACTAATTATTTATTGTACGTATTACTTATTTCATGGCAAGTAATTGGCAATAACTTTTAAATACCTTAAATTCAATTTAACTGAAACAGCAATTGTTACCAAAAGACAGAAACAACACCAACGATTGCTTGATTGACATTATATGCATGTGGGAACGCGATTAATAGGTCGTCGGGTTGCATCGGTCTAGGAAGCTCGCACCGAATAATCGCATCGATCGCCAAAAAACTAACCCACATACGCACTGGCAGCGTAGCCAGAATTATTAATCGTGAGTAAGTGTGGGGGTGGCGTTAGCGCAGGCGCGGGCTGGGCAGCGGCACTCCGCGAGGAAGGCTCGCGCGCTCCGGCCGCGTACATCCCGTACGCGATGCGCGAGCATCGAGCGGTGCCGCGGGTGCTCTCGCCGCGCTAACTGTCCTCATGCAGTGGCGCAAGCTGGCCAGGTTGAAGTCTTCGCCGGGCGGACAGTCGCGCGCTCGGAGGATGCTCTGCTGTGGCCGCAGGAAGGTATGCCATCCGATCGATAACGCGCCCAAACCGTCACCCCTCCCGGCCCGGACGCCGACGCCGTTCGACGACCCCACTTGCTAAGGCCTCGCTATCTGAGTGTGAACTTTTCTGGATTCTACTCCTTATCAATCCTTTTTCAGTGTAGGATTGTGATACCATTTCTATGCTCTAAGTTGCGGTTGTAGTTTAGTTTTGCAACCATTTTCCGTATGCTTCACATTTTCTAAGCAATTGAATTGGAAATGTGGATTGATGTGTTAAACACTCTTTAAATCGTTCGAAGTTTGACATTTTTACCGATCGTAGTGAAGATTTTATCTTATGACATATCCATTTACACTCATACGTGGAGCGGCGCCAATATCAACCCTATTCACTAATCCTTACTTGAATTAAGTTTTTGCTTGCAGCATTAGTAATTTAATAGTAAGAAGAGCTTTTATTGGTGGCTTATTATAGCGTTTAATTTTAATTTTAAGCTGTTAATCTGAAAACCTAGGAGTTCAGATCGACTTCGTATAAACTTTCAAGCGTGTCGAATTTCCTTGGAAGCTTATCATCCTGAAGCGATTGCGAAAACTTACACTATAACAGTTTTCTCTATTATATGGAATTACAAACCCTGTCTGAACTTCAACATTTTATTAATCATTCTTAGCATTTTTTTTAACGGTATAAATTTATTATTCCAGTAACGTTTGTTGTTTATAGATAGAAATGTTGAAATGTTAAATAAAAGTTTCTTATTATAGGGAGTACATTAGTATCAAAAAGTATATCTTTCGCCATCTTGTCGATGTTTTATCATGCGCCAAGGAAACGGCTCTTAAAGTGTGGAAAATTTGATTTTACTTTCAATGTTTAAGAACGAAATCACATTAGAAACTTATGTATGTACTGACACGGTTCATATTCGCTTGGTTCTGTGTTACCATGTTTTATACATGCTATGTATTGCCATGATAATATAATTTTATAACATAATAGCAGAGAGCAATTTGTTTTATCTTTTGGTGTGAGGGCGTTGAACGTAACAGGCCTTCGACGATAAATAAATTGTCATATGGTGATCGGTATTAGTTAATTTTATATTATAATTATCAATTTTTGTATTTCATTTTTTTCATAATTCAGTTTAAATTTCAATTTTTCTATACATTTATCGTAACAAAATATTAAACTAAATAGCTTAATTGATATAAAAGCTTTATAACACTTTCACAGGTACCATGGATGGAGATAAGAACTTTTATGTTATCTCTGGACTTTGTAAAGCTCAGCACCTAAAAACAATATATTAAACCATATAATATGATATTATTAGCATACATATGTACATAGTATAAAACAAAGTCGTTATCTACGTATGTCTGTTTCTCCGCTTACTTCTTCTAAATCATGCAAAGAATTATTTTAAATAAAACTATATTTTCCCATTTTTTGGGAAAAGATAGTTTTCACAGATCATGATCTCTCCCGTGACGATGATTGCTGTAAAGCATTTGAAACGTCGGTAATTAAAAATCAAAATAAATGCGGAAAAAATCTAAAATATAGTTTTATTTAAAATGTCAAATATTTGCGTTAATCTAAGAAAGTGTGACGCGACGGATATACGCTTATCACTAATAAAAAGAGCGATAAACGAGGAAGGGTTGTGTACATATATAATTTATAAATATTTTTTTAAAAAATGACTGAGCCAAGGCGGAGTTTCATCAAAAAAAACTATTTTAGTACGATTACATGGCTAATGCTGGCTAAACCTTACAGATACATCAAAAGAATGGACTAGAAAACTGTATGTCTTTAAAAGGTCTAAAAAAAAACCCGCGATAACATGCAAATATCTCCTAAGGCACGCTTACAATAACTAATATAAAACGTACGTAAGAGGCGAAGCCAGGGTATGTCGCTAGTATTATAATAAACCACGTATGCTACAAATCTAAAAGTTAAGGTTTTTGGGATTCAATTAGTACTGTTTCATTTTCAATAAGCTCGCAGTACATAGGTATATATATATATATATATATATATATATATATATATATATATATATATATATATATATATAATATATATATATATATATATATATATATATAGGTCAATCAAATTGTATAAAGGGCCATTCGTAACATTTACCTGTTCACAAACAAACCACTCTTATATTTGCATTATATCTAAGAACTTTTGAACGATACTAGCGAAGCATTAAGTTAAATGCACTATGCACAACGAATATCATTTTACTTACTCTAGAGTATATTAAAATTAAAAATAAGCGTCTTCGTTTTTATGCTTTTACTTCTCTATGTAAAAGGGTTAACCTTGACATACTATCTCAATTCACTCTATAAATTTACAATAGTTTAATGTTACTATTATGAAAATTAAATTATATATTTTTTTATGAATAAAGTCATACTATTTAGCTCTACATTTCAATTTTTTTTTATTTTAAATCTCTTTATTATGGATTTTTTTTAGTAGTTTTTACTTATCGTACTAACTTTTAAGCGAAACAAAGTAGAATACTTTATACCTGTATATATTATAGATTTATAAATATAAATTTTTAGTTTAATATTCAAGATTTTAAAAGAAATTCTCATTTTAAATAAAACTATCTTTTCAGATTATTTCGCGGATTTATTTGGATTTTTGGTTCCCGACGTTTCGAATGCTTTACAGTAATCATGGTCACGGGAGAGACTAAGGTTATAGATGTATCAAACACATTTACTTGTTACAGATAGAGCCTACCCACTATTTTACAAAAATAATTTAAAAAATTCAAAAATGGCAATAATCTCCCGTGACCATGATTGCTGTAAAGCATTCGAAACGTCGGGAACCAAAAATCCAAATAAATCCGCGAAATAATCCGAAAAGATAGTTTTATTTAAAATGTCAAATATTCGCGTAAATCTAAGAAAGTAGAAATTCTCATGCTTAAAAAGCATTTCCCATGAATGTCTATTAAGTAAATTAGTAATTAGGTATAGCTTTTTGCACTATCCCAATAAGAGCTTTTTTTATTTAAAAACATAAAACAACAGAGAACCCGCAATAAATATATGCTTTAAACAATATTTTACTACACATTTGAAAAATAAGTAGGTCATGGTTAAATGACTGTTATATGCCCTCATTTTTCTTCTATCAACAAAAGATGAAAAAACTGAATCGATTCCACTCTTTTCAAAGAATGAATAAAACTTTTGCTTTTGTATGATAGCGAAATGTTGAACACCTTTTGTATATGAAAATCTAATCTAAACATTTCTGTGATAATAATCGCCCATTATAGTGTACAGTAAATATCCGAAGCATCTGGTGTCTCCGAATATTAACTCTATAAAATATTCTGTAATATATCTATAACCAATGATAAAATGTGTTGATCTGAATCTACTCAACATAAATTATAACCTCCATTCTCAAAAATGTAGATTTTTTATTAATACAACAAATAAGCAAATCAAATATTTTTGATATATCTTACGAAGTTGTAAGCAAATGATAAATAACTCTTGGCAGTTATGTTTATGAAATTAAACTTTGGCCAATCCTTAAGCGTCTGAAAATTTTAATTACTTTTCTAACTACATCGAAAGTTAAAGCAAATCGTGTTATTTTGTGACCAAATAAATGGAGAACGTTTTCATAAAAGTGATAAGCTCGAAACAAAATGCAAAAGATATAAGTATATGAAGCTTTATAATCTGTATAAGTAATAAATAAATTATAGAGAGTTAAGTTTTTGATCATATTATTTCTCTATAAGTTGGGATTAAGTTTTTTAAATATAAGCAAAACAGAAATTTTTCTGTTTCTGAAAAGTTTTTTTTTCTCACAGTACAGCTTATATGAGTTATATTTTAACCGATTGCAAAAAAAAGGTAATTGTGTATGCTACGCGATATCTTCGTAAACTGATTGATATTATGATTTGTTTTATTTATACATTTTACCAAATAAATAACTACATATATATTTCAAGTGATTTAGAAATCGGAATACCATTTTAGTTAAAAAAAATACTTTATCAGTTCCTACGCCGATACTACGATATGTCAACTGTTACATACTAACTTTGACTGACATCTATAAACTTATTTATGTTGGTACTGTATAACTTTACTTACGTTACTGTGGGTGCGTGGCTTAAGAGTCGAAGAATCACAACTGGCTTGTTGAATTAGTAATATTTTGATCCGTTTTTATGTGTATCCAAATTTTAAAACAGAATTGAATTTCAGTTATTTTAAATAAAAAATATATTATAATCTATACATATAATAAAAGTGCAGAGGTCAAATGTCTGTACATAAAAAAATCCTAAAAATCAAGCCAGGGGGACGTAAGAAGAGAAATAGAACAAATCCATTTTTTTTTCAAATTTTTTGTTTCTCTGTCTGTTTGTCTGTTTGTACGGGCTAATCTCCGAAACTGTTGGACTGACTTAAATGAAATTTTGCATGGTGGTACCTTATATCCCCGGTCAACATTTTAGATACTTTTCATCCCGGAAAATTGAAGAGTAGGATAGTTAAAAAATTATACTAACTTATACAACTTATGCATCTAATTTAGTAAAATTTAGCACCTTACATTGCCAGTCAAAGAACAGGTTAATTTTTATGCCTGTGAGATAGATCTGTTTGTGCTTTTCAAGAACCCGAGCGAAGCGAGGGTGAGCTGCTAGTAGATTAATAATACGTAATAATGAGTACATGCACGAAACAAATATATATATTTTTTAATTACAGTAAAGAAATTTCTAATTATTGTTACATGACACATTATTTCGGAATGAAATATAATGTTGAAAAACTATGTTAAGACAAATACATATTAGGTATAGAACTTTAGGAATATGATATTTTTTTGTTGTCATACTTCTTACCATTAGAAATTCAACAAATTTTACGAGGAGTTTAGTATTTTATGTGATGGATAATTAAAATTTTAAAGGGTTTAGTAAAAACCTAGAGCAAGTTTGTATCTTCTAAGCTGATTAACTCGCGATTAGGCACTACGGCTTCACTGTTTACTGGAAGAAAGCACTTATTACAGTAATTGTGTAATACGCTTACAATAGTATTGCCGAATACATTTAAAAGTAAATCTTTGATGAGATTAAGCATTTTGTGTGTGAGATATTTTATTAAATACATATCTAAGTATTAAAAAAAAGGTTTTATGAAAATGTATACATTTTGATTTCATGTAAAAAAAAAATATCATACTAGTTTTAGGTTTAGTTTGTAAACTATAAAATTTATAAAACAACAGATCCTTATTAGAATTCTTAGAATGCGAAAATAATATTTCTTAGAAAATATTTTGTTATATTATTACTATATATTGAGCATTGCAGTAGTAGAACTCATCAGGATATTCCTTTAGATATTTTGTTTGTCTTAAATTTTATTTCCAAATCATATATCGTGACACGCCATTAAAAGGTTTTTAGTGTCCGCTTACGCCTGACGTCATTCAATAACCTCTATGACAACTCTATATACTATTCTCAGAGATAGATATTTTGAAAAGTGATAAAATGCACGGAAAGGCCATTTTCAGGGTTTAATAGCTCTGGGGACACTTGGACAGACTTCGCCAGCGATATTTTAGTTACAGTTCCGAGGACTCTATCTTACGTACTTCGTCACACTCAACTGCTATTCTCTAGCATTTAGCTGTCGTTACGAAATCAATCATGTCAATCTGTTGTTCTGTTGGTAAATTAAGGAAGGACAAACTACCAAACACCCCATACGAAAGTCTGTTCGTGCTATTCTTATTAAATATTATTAAGTAAAAATATCATGAATAGACATTTAGTACTCATGTACGTATCCTAGGCTAGGCAAACGGGCAATAACTACTTAGTATTTTCTTCTTACTGCTTTTATTGATACAATATCTTGTTAGAGCATATTGCCATGACTCGTATCAATCATAGTATAAAGCATAGTTTTATAACATTCATATGAAATTCATTCTCATTTTCGTCATACGACAAGTAATCTTACTGTGTTTGTAGAAAAAATACAAAAGAAATATTAATTCCACTTATTAAAAATTATACGAACGATTATTTATAAAATCATACGTAACAGGTTAAGTTAACTAAACTTTAAGTAGTTGCATGTATTTACGTTGTAACCATAGTATCTCGTCGCGTAACACGCAAGCAACTGTTAATTATAGTCTCGAGTATATTGTATTGGGCTGTTACGTTTTGAATTTTATCGATGATGTTTTTATATTTAATGTCATAATGCATAATCAAGACACGCGGTAGCGTGTCCAGCCAAGTTTAAGCCAAATGAACTGACGACGCAGCACCGTGCGTATATTTACACGAATTTCGAGCCACTTTTCACCTCATAATAACTCAAAATCTATTTAACATAAACTCATGATATTTGGTTCATTTATTAAATCCCCATAGATTAACTAGAATCACCAATTTCATAAATACAGCTCAAACGGTTATTCAGATATTAAGGTCTAAAAATTCGCATTTTTATTACTGACTGACATATAATAGTAAAACCTAACCCACTTCCAGATGACCTAGAAAGTTGAAAATTAGTGTCCAGATGGGTAATTATGAGCATACAAAGAAAAATATCTGAAAACAGTAAATTTTTAAGATTTGAAAAAATTATATTTTATTAACACCTTGCGCCTTCCAAAACATAGTAGCAATAGATTAACACCTAGTGCCTTTTGAAATATATGCCCCATTTTGATGGCGAAAGTTCCATTGGGTTTTAGTGGGTAGTATTGGCTTTTCTAACCGGTTGGTCCCACATAACCATCTAGATGTATGGTAGGCGTAAATATACCCATACCCAACTTATCATATAACCCTAAAAATTCATATTCCTAAATATTAATGATAGGTCTCTTCACAATAATCCATACTAATATTATAAATGTGAAAGTGTGTTTGTTTGTTTGTTTGTTTGTTTGTTTGTTTGTTTGTTTGTTTGTTTCTTTGTTTGTTTGTTTGTCCTTCTTTCACGTCGAAACGTAGTGACGCATTGGCGTGTTTTTTTGTGAAGAGATAGTTGGAGGGCTGGAGAGAGACTTTTTACTGCGGGATATTATCTAATTCCCATGGGAAAACACGTTATAATACAATCCAAAAACATATTTATGATCAGAATTACTCGAAACTTGGCATTAGTGCTCTTCAATAAATTTTAATAAATACGTGTTTTAGCGTTTTTTGAAATTCATCCTATAAGAGGGTTAAGTAGGGGATGAAAGTTTGTATGAAACTACCTTTTTAGAGATTTTTTAGTTTTAGCGCGAGCGAAGCCGCGGGTTCTGCTAGTAAGTCATATAATAATCGTAAGAACTTAATAAAATTAAATATGCCTCTTAAAACTTACAGTATTACGCAAGATGGTTTTAAACAACGTGATTTAAAATAGAAGATAAAATAATTTAGCGTTTTTAACATAAGTTTTTATTTTATGTATTTTATATATCAGCATGGCAGTAGTTGCGAATATAATGTTCATAAAATTATAAAAGTATTGTCTTGTATCGAATTTATACCAACTTTGTCGGTCATAAGTGTAGTAAAACGACACATGCTAGTTGCCGACTGATTTATTTATATTATACCCACACCTTTATATCTTAATATTACTACATCTTCCCCTTCAATGAGAAAGTTATACTTACTTATGAGAAATAGAAATATACAGAATAGCAAAAATCTACAATAACAAAAATAATGAAGTATTTTTTTTTTTTTTTTAAATGTACTATATACCTATATTATTATTATTTTTAACAATATAAACCATATAAATCGTATACCTACACTGATAATGACAAAGCTAAATAAAATCTTTGTTTTTTCTAAATCTTTTACATCTATACATACAATGTACATAAGTATTTTTGTAATTTCCTTTAATGCTACTACTTATGTATGTATATTAATAAATTTTATCGAGATATACAATATAAATATAACAACAAAAAAAAATATAATAAACATAGTAACAATCCATATTAGTACATACTATTCTCGTTTTTTAATAATAATTTAGCTTGCCTTCTTGTAATAGGCCCATAAATATTTTTTGAAGGGCTACTACGTGCATGCTTAGAATCGCTATTCTGTTCTGAAATTAATTTACTTGTACAGCCCTCTTTTAATAGCTCACCTTTGCCTACTACGCTCGCTTTGTCCGAAGTTAACGCCGTGTCACCCGACTGTATGATGTCATGTTTTGCTTGTGCCCGTCTGCGCACTAGATGACGCCTATTTCGCCTATATTTACGTCCAGCTTCATCTTCTACAATGTATGATCTGGGTTCAACTGCCTGATGCAAAACTTTTACAAGTTTACGCTGCTTACCGTCGACCATGACAACTTTGTCGTTATTATGCAGGACCGGGAGACATTTTGTTGTTTTATCATAATTATACTTTTGCTTTTCTTGTTGTTTAAGCATAGCCCGATGATTTCTTTCACGGTCAACTGGTACGTCTAATGCTTTATGGTAAATGGGTAAACGTGTGTTTAATTTTCTTCCCATTAGAATTTCGGCAGGTGAAACAACCTTTTCCCGAGGCGTCGACCTAAAATTCAACATACTTAAATAATAATCATCTCCTGAATCGCAACATTTTTTTAGTAAATTTTTCACTGTACGTACGGCTCGCTCACTTTTGCCATTACTTTGCGCATAAAAAGGAGAGGTTTTTGTATGTTTAATATCCCAATCACAAATAAATTGCTTAAATTCGTTAGACGCGTACGCGGGACCATTATCCGTCACTAATTCCATAGGGATTCCGTATCTTGAAAATTGTTCTTTCATCGCTTTTATAACTGATTTACTATTAATTGAATTTAATTCATTAACTTCAATGAAATTTGAAAAATAATCAACCAAAATAAGATAATATTTATTTTTATATTCAAATATATCAGATCCTAATTTAATCCAAGGTATATCAGGAATACTGTGCGGAATCATAGGTTCGCGCCGCGGCATCGGTACGTGACGGGTACAAGTCGCGCAATCACGTACAGCGCGCTCGATGTCCCGAGACATACCTGGCCAAAACATCACTTGCCGCGCCCGCCGCTTACAACGTTCTATACCGAGATGGCCTTCGTGTATCCTATTTAACATTTCACCTCGCAAACTAGCAGGAATATACAATAAATTTTCTTTTACGATCAAACCGTTGATATAATGTAAGCTTTCGCGATAAGACCAAAATATTCTGAGTGTCGTTTTTATTTTATATTTATTTTTAGGCCATCCTTTCATAATGTAAGCACACAGATCCTGACATTGTTTATCTTTTGCTATATGTTCCCGCAATAAATCCAATTTTTTATCGCTAAATTGAAAATTAGTAATTAAAAAACATGTTTGTGCTTCTAAATCACGGTTTAAGCGGTCATACGTATTATAATCTGATAAGGGTGCGCGGGATAGTGTATCTGCGATATACATATATTTTCCCGGAGTATAGATAACATTAACATCATAATGCTGTATCCGTAACAACATACGCTGTAACCTCGCAGGTACCGAGGACAAGGATTTTTTAAAAATTGATTCTAGAGGCTTATGATCCGTATGTATAGTAACATCACACCTACCATAAATATACTGATGAAAACGTTCACATGCGAAAACAATAGCCAACATTTCCTTCTCGATTTGAGCATATCGTCGTTGCGTATCAGTAAGCGTGAGCGAAGCAAACTCGACCGGACGACCATCCTGCAGCAACACTGCGCCCAGCGCCTCTGAGCTCGCGTCCACCGATAGCACAATAGGTAGATCAGTAGAATAAAGTGCTAAAACTGGGGCTGTTGCTATTTTACTTTTAAGTAATTCTACTGCTTTTGAGTGCATTGATTCCCATATCCATTCTATATTTTTTCTTAACAACCCCCTTAGAATAGCTACTGATTCAGAATAATTAGGAATAAATTTTGAAAGATAATTAACCATACCTAAAAATCGTTCTAGAGCTTTTCTATCCGTTGGAACAGGCATATCCAAAATCGCTTTTATTTTATTTTTATCTGGTCTCATACCATGTTTATCAAACACGTGACCCAAGTACGTAATTTCTTCCACACCGAATTTGCACTTTTCTTTATTAAACCGCAAGCCAATATCTCTTGCTCTTTCTAATAATCGTCTCAAGCGTACATCATGTTCTTTTCGATTTCTTCCCCATACAATAATATCATCAATAAATGAGTCAACACCATCTAAGTCCTCTAAATGCTGCCTCACTTTCGAGTGAAACAGTTCGGGTGCACAGCTTATGCCATATGGTAAACGCAAGAATTGATACCTGCCAAAAGGTGTACTAAATGTACAAAGATCCGCACTCGCGTCGTCCAGCTGCAGCATCCAGAAGCCGCAGCGCGCATCCAGCACACTAAAGTAGCACGCGCCGCTCAGTCTCGCCGCCAGCTCGGGCACAGTAGGCAAAGTGTAATGCGTCCGTTTTATTGCATTATTTAATGGTCGCGGATCTAAGCATACACGTAACTCACCGTTTTTTTTCGCTACTAAAACAATAGCATTGACCCATTCAGTCGGATGCTGAACTTTACGAATGACCTCTAAATTTTCCATACGTTTTAATTCGTTAAATAACTTATCTCTAAGCCCATGAGGTATTTTCCGTGCTGGACATATACTAGGCTGTACCGCCTTATCAATTATTATTTTATGCATCCCTGGCAACTTACCTAAACCAGAAAATAATACAGAGAAATCTTTATCAATATTGAGAGAATCTACTCGTTTTATTAAACCCATTTTTACACATGCATTCAATCCTAATATATTTTGACAATTCATATCACAAACAACAAAGTTTAAATTGTACTCATTTTGCTTGTATATAATAGACAAGTTACACTGCCCTATAATCGGTACGACATTACCGGTATAAGAACTTACACGACCATTGTAAACACTAAGTTTTTGACAACTAAAACCCAAATACTCGTAATCGCATTTTGATAATACATTTAACATTGATCCTGTATCTAATTTAAAAGTTAATTTCTTACCATTACAATATAAATTATCAAACCACTCACGAGACCCTTCACACCTCTGGCTGCAATTTATCATATTAATATAAATTATATCACTATTGGATTCTTCGGAACTCACACTCAAGTTATGCACACGTTTTGTCACCTTTTTACACATTCGAGCAAAATGACCTCGACCTTTGCAAGAATAACACTGTGCCTGCTTCGCTATACACCTTTGTTTACCGTCACAAAACTCCTTGCCGCAACGCCTACATCCACGAAATTCGCCGGGAACACGACCACCGCCACGCACTAGCCCTGCTGCTGCCTCGCCGTTGCGCCAGCTGTTACGTGGGCGCGCCCGCCATGCCATGCTGGCGTCGCGCTCCTTATCTCGCATACTTTTACTACTACCACAGCCCGCGACTTCATCGATTTGAGTATTGGAAGATGCCTCTTCTATCTGTTTACTTTCATGCCTCGACATTTCATCCGCTTCACAAATTTGTATAGCCTTCGCCAAGGTTAACTCATCGGTTCGAAGAAGCCGATCGCGAACGACATTATTTGAAATTCCACACACAATGCGATCTTTAATTAAATCATCCGTAAGATGCTCGAACTTACAGCCGTGACTCAGCACTTTCAACGCTGTGACGTATTTGTTAATTGTTTCGCCTTCGATTTGATTGCGCGTAAAGAACTTAAATCTTAACATAGTCACATTAGATTTCGTCCCAAAATGCAAGTCGAATTTATTTTTCAAGCATGTCAAATCATCTGCACTTTCACCTTTGTTGTATGTAAAAGTCGAAAATATTTCGTATCCGTCCGGGCCTATGAGATTCACGAGTAAGCTAGCCTTTACATCTGACGGCTCTTTTACTACACCTGACGCCTTAAGGAATATTTCGAATTGCTTCCACCATCTTAACCACGCGTCAGCGCGTGCGGCGGGACTTCCTTCTATCTGCAACTCCGTTGGCGGCCGAGCGTGTTCCATAATTTATTTTAATAGTAAAACTTCCTTTTATCACTTTTATCGTTACTTATTTTGTTTTAATAACTTCTATACTTGATAAATCTTTTATTAAACATCCCACCGCTGCCACCATGTAGTAAAACGACACATGCTAGTTGCCGACTGATTTATTTATATTATACCCACACCTTTATATCTTAATATTACTACAATAAGATTTATGCCAGTCATGATTGGGCCAAATTATATAATAGATATTGTGTGTATATTGTTATGACTATTAAACTGATATAATACATATATAGTCGACGCAGTTTGGCTTAAATTATGACCTAAGTGACAATTTACATGTTCCTAAGGCGCAGTGAGACGCTTAAGATTCTAAGTGGCCAAGCGCGACGTTTCGCTGACTTCGTAAAACTAAGCATGCTTTAGCTGGTATTTACAGCAAAACTAAAAATATTTATGAATTACTTGTGTTGCGTCGATAGTTCTTACTTAAAAAAATAATAAATTCAAAAACACAAATTTAAAATAAAACTATCTTTTCGGATTTTTTCGCGAGTTTATTTTGATTTTTGGTTCCCGACGTTTCGAATGCTTTACAGCATCCATGGTCACGGGAGAGACTGAGGTGTTACATGTCTTGAAGGTATAGTTGTTACAGACAGCCTACCCACAATTAACAAAATGAAAATTGCACCAATTACATTACAATATTTTTTAACTTTAAAACATTTTTATAATTTTAATTATAATTGAATATGGAATATTATATATTTAATTTTGCTATTCTTTTTTATAATTATTACAATTTTAAAATATTAATTAGTAATCTATATTTAGTGTTGCCATTATTATATTTATAACCATAAAGAAAAATATCAAATATAGTATTAATTATTTAAGCCATATAATTGTTCTATGTGTAATTTAATTAAGGATAATAATTTTAATTTAGTTTGCTGTTATTTAAAAACAAACTTACTAAGCAACACTATTACTATATACTTTTACAAATGAAAAATAAATAATTTTAATCTGATAAGCTGTCATTTTGATCTACACAGTAAGAACTTACTACATCTACTTGTCTGTTATGTTTATATTTATTATTTGATTTTATTATATTAATAACAGGATCCCATGATGATGGTAGTACCCAGCCATCTTCCCTATTGAAATTAGGATGTTTTTTAATTTCTATGGCTTCTCGAATCATTCTAGGGCGATATCGGTTTTCTTTCGCCAGGATTTGAGGTCTATCGAAGCGAATATAATGGCTTGGGCGGTCCTGACTATGTTTGCAGACAGCAGATGTTGCATTGCGACGGTGCTTCACATCAGCTATGTGTTCTTTGACCCGGGTTCTAATGGATCTCTTTGTTTGTCCGATGTAAGAGAGCCCACAATCACAATCAAGCTTGTAAACTCCTGCATCTTGTAGAGGGATGTGGCACTTGACAGGTGGTAGAAACTGACTAATTTTCTTTGGCGGCTTGAAGTAAGTTTTAATTGAAGCTCGCTTTAGAATGTAGCCAATCTTGTCAGTGACGCCTCTCATATAAGGTAGGACTGCAGGGACGCGCTCGACTGTGGCTGGTTTCACTCGGTCCCTGTGACGTAGGCGCGGCACTTGCAGCTTGTTGTCTCGCAGAACTTGCTTGACATGTTGCAGCTCTCCGGCCAGGTGTTGCTCGTCACAGATCCCGCGTGCCCTCTGAAACAAAGATTTTCCCACGGTAGCTAACTGTGAAGGGTGGTGGTGAGATTCCCCATTCAAGTACCTATCAGTATGGGTCTTCTTTCGATACACAGTATGACTCAAGGTGTTATCTGGGTTACGAATAACTAATACATCTAAGAAAGCTAAAGAATTATTAGACTCCAGTTCCATTGTAAATTGTATTTTAGGGTTTATGGAGTTAAGATGTTCTAAGAATACAGATATTTTATCAGATGGTAATATTGTGAAAGTGTCATCTACATACCGCTTGTAGAAACGAGGGGTCACAGGTGATGTGTTTAGGGCAGTCTCCTCGAAGGCCTCCATGAAGATGTCAGCTACAACGGGAGAGACCGGCGAACCCATGGCCACTCCATCCACTTGCTTGTAGAATTCATCATTCCACAATAGATAGCCAGATGTAAGGCAGTGTTTCAAAAGTTCAGTGTATTCCTCTTGCATACTATTGTCCCTTAGCTTTCTTGATACTATTTTGACACAGTCCTCTACTGGTAGGCTGGTGAATAGAGACTGTACATCAAAACTGACCATCGTTTCATTTCCCATGAGTTGTAGGTGTTTTATCTCATTGACAAAATGGTATGAGTCCCTTGTGAACGCTGATGTTTGTCCTCTGAGTGTTGAGAGTACTTTTGCTACTAGTTGGGCCAATTTATAAGTCGGTGTGTCGATTTGACTCACAATTGGACGTAGCGGAGCGTTAGGTTTGTGTATCTTTGGAAGTCCATACAGTTTAGGCGGCTTTGCACAAGATGGAACAAGATTTTTGACATCAAGATTCAATGCATCGGAGTGTTTCTTAATCAGCTTTTTAGTATTATTTAACACAGTTGTTGTTGGGTCTGTTTTGACTTTTTTATAAGTAGTTTCATCCGACAACAGTTGTTTAATTTTGTCATTGTAATCTGATGTATCCATCACGACGGTAGCATTTCCCTTATCTGCGCGTAGAATGGTGATATCCGACCTGCTGCGTAAGTTCTTCAACGCTAAATACTGTTGTTTATTGAGATTAGGTTTGGGCTTAGTACTTCTACGTAACAAAGATGAAACATCTTGACGTATGGCCTCCATGTCCTCAGTTTTCATAGTATTTTTGGCCAGGGCGTCTTCTACTGCACAGATAATGTTCTCGTAAGGGATGCGGGCCGGCGCTACAGCAAAATTTAAGCCTTTACTTAGTACCTGAATAGTAGGTTCATCCAATGTTTGTTTTGACAGATTGACAACTGCTTGACGTACGCACGAATTTGAAGCTGTGGTAGACGGGCGCGTTCCGTTATTGTTTATGATTTTCTTTTTGGTGTTATATTTCTCAACGAGTTTTTGGTATTTTAAAATATGTTTGTTTTTGCATTGGTTAAATTTAGATGTTTCACGCTTATTTAGAGTTTCAATGCAATCATTAAAATCACTTGGAGTCAATACTGTCTTTATATTATTGGATGTTTGTTCCACATACCGGTCGTTACTGCGTAGATCACGGCGGGTTTGACGAATCACCGTCCGTAACAACTTAAAACTTGCCTGGTTAACGATCTTAGCGCTTCCCCGTATGTTCTTTTTAGAAGATATTTTCACACACGTAGGAATGAGACGATGATCCCGACATCTCTTCAAGAAAGTTAAAGATGTTAATAATCTTGCGCGCTTTGTCTTCAGATCTTCTAACCGGCGTATTTGGTTAGCGATTTCCAGTCCGTACTGGTTCACATAATACTTTCTTAGATTCTTAACTCCATAAACCCTAAAATACAATTTACAATGGAACTGGAGTCTAATAATTCTTTAGCTTTCTTAGATGTATTAGTTATTCGTAACCCAGATAACACCTTGAGTCATACTGTGTATCGAAAGAAGACCCATACTGATAGGTACTTGAATGGGGAATCTCACCACCACCCTTCACAGTTAGCTACCGTGGGAAAATCTTTGTTTCAGAGGGCACGCGGGATCTGTGACGAGCAACACCTGGCCGGAGAGCTGCAACATGTCAAGCAAGTTCTGCGAGACAACAAGCTGCAAGTGCCGCGCCTACGTCACAGGGACCGAGTGAAACCAGCCACAGTCGAGCGCGTCCCTGCAGTCCTACCTTATATGAGAGGCGTCACTGACAAGATTGGCTACATTCTAAAGCGAGCTTCAATTAAAACTTACTTCAAGCCGCCAAAGAAAATTAGTCAGTTTCTACCACCTGTCAAGTGCCACATCCCTCTACAAGATGCAGGAGTTTACAAGCTTGATTGTGATTGTGGGCTCTCTTACATCGGACAAACAAAGAGATCCATTAGAACCCGGGTCAAAGAACACATAGCTGATGTGAAGCACCGTCGCAATGCAACATCTGCTGTCTGCAAAACATAGTCAGGACCGCCCAAGCCATTATATTCGCTTCGATAGACCTCAAATCCTGGCGAAAGAAAACCGATATCGCCCTAGAATGATTCGAGAAGCCATAGAAATTAAAAAACATCCTAATTTCAATAGGGAAGATGGCTGGGTACTACCATCATCATGGGATCCTGTTATTAATATAATAAAATCAAATAATAAATATAAACATAACAGACAAGTAGATGTAGTAAGTTCTTACTGTGTAGATCAAAATGACAGCTTATCAGATTAAAATTATTTATTTTTCATTTGTAAAAGTATATAGTAATAGTGTTGCTTAGTAAGTTTGTTTTTAAATAACAGCAAACTAAATTAAAATTATTATCCTTAATTAATTTTAACTTTTAAAATTACACATAGAACAATTATATGGCTTAAATAATTAATACTATATTTGATATTTTTCTTTATGGTTATAAATATAATAATGGCAACACTAAATATAGATTACTAATTAATATTTTAAAATTGTAATAATTATAAAAAAGAATAGCAAAATTAAATATATAATATTCCATATTCAATTATAATTAAAATTATAAAAATGTTTTAAAGTTAAAAAATATTGTAATGTAATTGGTGCAATTTTCATTTTGTTAATTGTGGGTAGGCTGTCTGTAACAACTATACCTTCAAGACATGTAACACCTCAGTCTCTCCCGTGACCATGGATGCTGTAAAGCATTCGAAACGTCGGGAACCAAAAATCAAAATAAACTCGCGAAAAAATCCGAAAAGATAGTTTTATTTTAAAATGTCAAATATTCGCGTAAATCTAAGAAAGTATAACACAAATTTATAAAATAAACCACGGATTTTAATATATTAAATCCTTACTAATATTAAAAATGTTAAGCTGAGTATTGTTCGTTTAGCGTAAAGAATTTTCATAGCGTTGCCTATGAGCAGAACAATGCTATTGGTTCTTTTTAACCGACTTCCAAAGAGGAGGAGGTTCTCAATTCGTCGGAATCTTTTTTTTATGTATGTTCACCGATTACTCAAGAACGCCTGAACCGATTTGGATTTTTTTTTGTTTCAAAGGGTATACTTACCAGGTGGTCCCATATAAATTTTATCGAAATCAGTCGAGCAGTTTTAAAAAAAATAAACAATAAATATTTTTTTGAATAAATTGTTTAATCGAATATGTAATTTAAAAAACTTTCTTTGTACAAATTACCTGCTTATTACGTCTACACTAAAAATGGGAAACTTAAAAAAAAACTACGGACTTCCAGGCACTAAAATGTAAAAATAAAGATACCTAATCAGATATTTTCAAAGTCGGTGCCAGCCTACAATATTTTAAGATATGAACATCTAATAGGTAAATATGTATTTTAGGTATCGAAATATATTAGATTTGCTTTGCATCGGCTGGTCTGATCAATTGACGAATTTGGCAATCTATTTTATGAATTTTTAAATATTTTGATCCCAAAAAGGATTTTTTGCACTATTGTCGAATTTGACATAAAATTAACATACAATAATAATATCTAATGATGAACAATTAAAGATATATTAATTAATATTGCGTATGTAATATGACTTCAAGTAAGAGGTTTCTTGTAAAAAATTAAATTTTATTATATTTTCAGTATTTCAGTTATTATTTACAAAAAAGGGGTCAAGTAATAGAATCTAAAGTATAATTATTTATTAAGCGTATACATAGAATTCTATTTGAAAATGTATTCATAATTCTACGTTTTTTGTGCTTTAGAACTAAAAAAAACAAAGGATGTAAAGTTGTTCGTTCTATACAAAAGATAAAAGGGCCTTGTACTACGAAATTCGACTGAGGGCCGTGTTTGTTGAAAATTTGTACAAAAAATCTTTTACTTAAAAAGTCTTAAAGGGAATATCATTGAATAGATATTAGGTTAAGGGTTCATGAATTTTTTAGGGTAAGATGTTTGCATGACAAATAAAATTGAGACGTACATATTATTTATTATAAACCTTCTGCCTGTACAATGTAAAATGTGAAGTAATTAATAAGGCCAGTAAACAAAAGATTTCTTAATAAATGTTTATTACATGTCTAGCGGTTAGCTAAACTTGATGGAAACTACGCAGCTAAGTTTGTAGACATGTCGTGTAACCGCAGAGACGTACTTCAATTCTCATTACAAGTTTCTATGTTCTTGTATCACTAGCTTATGTGAAAACGTGTTAATTGTATTTTGAATACTAGCGACTAAATATTTTCTTGTCTATCTATCAACCTGTCAACTCCTACAGCAAGCCGTGTTAAGTAACTTCGTTCCGAAAAAAAACCTCAAAAAAATTATTAAGGGATGATTTCCGGAATAAAAACTATGTCCTTCCTAGAGTGTCAAATTATCTCCATACCAAATTTCATCAAAATCTTTTCAGTGGATTAAGCGTGAAAAGGTAACAAACAAACGTACAGTCAGAGTTATTAAATATAGTTGAGTAAATATTAGTTCGGATTAAGCGGCATAATCAGTTACAAAAAACACAAAATTCGGTGAAAGGGTTGTTATCTATACTAATATTATAAAGAGGTAAAATTTGTGAGTTTGTCACGTTGTAGGGGGTAATCTCTGGATCTACTAAACCGATTTAGATGAAATTTGGTAAGAAGATAGTTTGAGACCCTGGGAAGGACATAGGATTTTTATCCCGGAAATCATCGCGTAAGGGGGGGGGGAGGGGGGAAATGGGGATGAAAGTTTGTTTGTATGGGGAAGCAAGCTAGGGAAAAATCCAAGCGAAGCGAGGGTGAGTCGCTAGTACAGAGTAAATCTAATATAGATTAAGCACTTATTATTTCTAATTATTTTTTCCATAATTTTATTGCACTTTAGTCACTATATTACCTATTTATTATTTAATAAAGCGGATAATGAAATTATTTTAATTGCAGCAACCAAGTTTTATTGATATTGGATTGTAACAATCTCTGTAGACTGCTACGAGAATTTCGTAGCTTTCAGCTACGAGTACTGATTGCAAACTGTTTAAACGTATAATTAATGTGTAGCCTGTACTTGTTATTTCTTAATTGCAATAAATGTTTATTAAATATAAAAGACTACTTTAAAATTTACTTTATTTTGATTTTTCTTGAAAGCTTTAAAGATATTATAACTACGGTAATACGGTAGTACGGTAATACGGTATATATATTTGTGATATATGAATTACTGTACATTTAATACTTTCTTAGATTTACGCGAATATTTGATATTTTAAATAAAACTATCTTTTCGAATTATTTCGCAGATTTATTTTGATTTTTGGTTCCCGACATTTCGAATGCTTTACAGCATCAATGGTCACGGGAGAGACTGAGGTGTTACCTTACAATATTTTTTAATTTTCATTTTGCAATTTTCATTTTGTTAATTGTGGGTAGGCTGTCTGTAACAACTATACCTTCAAGACATGTAACACCTCAGTCTCTCCCGTGACCACGGATGCTGTAAAACATTCGAAACGCCGGGAACCAAAAATCAAAATAAATCCGCGAAATAATCCGAAAAGATAGTTTTATTTAAAATGTTACTGTACATTCATTTTTTGCCCAAAAATCATCATATTTTAAGATTTATTTATATTCTATATACATTTTTTTTAAAACTAAACTAATAAATAAAAACAAACCTGAATCGACCTTAATATAATATTCATGAAAATTCCCTCAAATGACCATTTTGAATTCCCTATTACAAGAAAAACTAATGTATAAATAATTGCACGGAATTTGTGTGTATGACTATACTTTGAATGCGAATGAATCGATTTGGAGATAATAACTGACCACTTTAATTTACTTTAATGTTTTGTAACATTAATATTTTTGTTAATGTCGTCATAAGAGGTGTACTTAAATATACGAGTACCTATATGTACTTATTACATACAGCAAGTAATTTTTTAATGCAATTTCCGTCAAATATACTCTTCTATAAAGGTATTCGCTTCAACATTCATAAAAATAACACGAAAAAGTTTCTCCATTTAAAAGAGAATTGCCGATAAAGAAAATTTATTTTAAAAAATGGAGTCCTTAAATCGATTCGCCGTCCAGCGCTTTAAACTGTATAAAATGTATGTACATATATTTGTCGGGCGGCGCTTTATCGCTTTGATGATAGAGTTTCATTCTAAAGGTTTTGGTGTTCCAGATTTGAATCGTTTGCTTTTCTCTCTAGTGCTCTTTAGAGTTCGAGTTGGCGCCAAATTTTAGGTCTACGCTTCTCATTAGGCATTGCTCAGAAGGCGAAAAAGGCGGTGATTGGGAGTGTGGGGTGGGGTAAGACTATTGTGCGAAGATGAGCGTTTTGTTTCACCTCTCCTTGTACGTATTCGCTAAGCGTTATGGACTTGGGTGTGTCTCTTAGCTATATTAATTTATAATCAAACTATATAGACATTTATGAAATTACACTAAAGTTGTAAGGACTTATGTTATTATATTAGCGCAAATGATTAGCCGATTGAATTCGAGTGAAATTATGTACTTCGTACTAGATAACTTTCACTACAAAATATAAGGACTGTATAGTTAGTAATCAATAGAGCTATAAGTTTCAAATAAATAATTTCAACTTGTGCCATTATTAATGCATTCGTCTCAATCCGGGTAATGGAAGCTCTCCAAACACGAAGCGTATTTAAAAATTCATGTAGATGTCTTTCACTTTTCGTTTATCCCCAACAAAAAGTAAATATTTTTAAAGTCGACATTAACATTTTGTGACTGAAAAAAGATTTTACTAATAAAAATATCGTTTATATTTTGAAAATTGAAAACGTTTGTTTGAATTATTTTTACATCTACGATAGATATCGAGCCCGATTCAGCCCTTTTTAACGTCCCACTGCTGGGCACGGGCCTCCCTTCAATACGATGGAGATCAGGCCACAGTCCACCACGCTGGCCAAGTGCGGGTTGGCGGACTACACATGTCTTTTGAAAACTTGCTAGGTTCTCTCAGACATGTAGGTTGCCTCACGATGTTTTTCTTCATCGTCAAAACAAGTGGTGATCATGTTGGAAATGATTCCCACATGAAAATATCAGAGGTGCGAGACCCGGGATTTGAACCCACTTTACTCGGTTTCCCAAGCGAGCGCGGTACTACTGGGCTACCACTGCCTTTAATTAAATATGATAGTTTTATAGTAAAAGTATTTTTCACTGATGTTGGCTGATTTGATTCTATGAAACACCTGATGACATAATTTTTTTTTAAATATCATACAACATACATATGTTGATTTTGTATGAACATTATTGTATATGAAGATATTGTCATGAAATTTAATTTTATGATGCTTGCACTGATTTCGTTCTATGATGGGTTTAGAAATAATATATTATCTAGGACTTTGAAATATTTATACGTTAACTTTGTATGTGCATGCGATAACTAATTATATTTTCCATGGCTCTGGGGTTAGACTGTCATCAAGCGGTTTAGATTAAAGCAACCTTTACTTCTGATCTAAATATGTCTAGACAATATTAATTATTCAGAGGCTATGTTTCTATATCAAAGGTTGCATTAGTTAGTAGGAATATGTTACAAGGTTGTTAGCTATCTTTCCTCTTATTTCTAATTTCTATATCTTACCAAAGATATATTCTTTAAAATCATATAAATAACTTCAGCCCATAGTTTTGCTTTAGTTAAAATAATATTATTTATTCTTATGTATAAGAAATTCAAATTATTCAATGAGTATTTAACCTATCTTTTTCTAATACTTAAAAAGATAAAATTGCCATAAATATGCGAATTTTCGAGGAAAATGGCAAAAAAGGCGTCAGCAATTCACTTATCCTATAATTACAACGTAATTTAATAGTCTCCGCACGTTTCCTTGATTTAATATATCAATTATAACAAGGATTTATTCCATTAATGTATCATAACTTAGAAAAAAATGAACATTTTAACGGTCACAAGCAAGTTTAAGCTTGAATGTATAATAAACATAAAATGACAGGGTAAAAGCTAGTAAATGTCATAGGTATATCGAGCAGACGTCTTAGGTAATAAGAAAATATTTTCGTCTCTGTCAATTTAAAATCGATTAAAAGTACGTTGGACGTGGACCAGCGATTTTCATTAAAGCAAGGAAACTTTAAGTGGGCGTGGCTGATGTCTCGAACTGACGCTGTAGGCGTCTCTAATGAGCTACGACCGTATCAACGTAAGTAGGACCTTATTTACTGAAATATTAAGTTGATTTTGCTATGTAAATGTAATTTAACAACAATTTTCCGAGAGGATGTCAGAGATTGACAGGAAGTTATTAGGAGATCGGGGAGTTAGAAAATTTTCATTTTAGTTAGGAATAGAGATTTGCCTAAAGGCTGACTAAAAATACTATCTATCGCAATCTCTTATAGAATTTCCTGAACACACTTTATTCTTTAGTTATATTATCTGTTGAGGAGGTTATCGTATAAAATATGGAAACTAAACGTAACTCAAACTTGAAGCAAAATTAAAGCACCTAAAGTATGTGGAACACAGCTGCTTGTATGCTAATAGTATTTTTAAGGATGCATTTCACGCCATTATCCTAAAAATAAGGCAGTTTAAAAAGCACTCAACATTTTCGAGCATATTTCAAATACATACGTAGGTACACTTATGTATGCACTTAAACAAACATATTGTGTTAGTCGTATTTGCATATACAAGCCATAATTATTATAGTTCAGGGTTTTTGGCAATTACGTTTAGGTTAGCCATTTTTAAGTCGATTTTAATTTTAAAAAGATTGAAACTTTATTAAGTTACGTAGAATATTTCGTCGAAATACTAAAGGTAAACATAAATAAAATAATATTTATACATCATAATAATATTAAAAGCAAGGCGCTGCCGTGATATCATCGATCATATTATAATTAACCCTTTTAAGGAGGCAACCTTCACGTTTGTCGGAAATACCTTAAGTCCAATATTAATGTATGAAGTTGGTAATGGCAGTCACGTTACGTGTCCAAAGTGCCTCTCGACCGTGTTAAGTGCGGGATGACTTTAGTTCGTAACTTGTAAGATATGTAACTTTCCTTATAAAGACGTCACATAATACACAGAATATTTGAGTTTGTCAAGTATTAATAATATACTTAATGTAAAAAATTAATGAATTTAAAAAAATAAAATAACGCATAAAAGGCAGTGGTAGCCCAGTGGTAATGCGCTCGCTTGGTTTCGCACCCTGATGTTTTCATGTGCGAATAATTTCCAACATGATTACCACTTGCCGTACGATGACGGCAAACATCGTGAGTTGACCTACATCTCTAAGAGAACCTAACTATTTCTGAAAGACATGTGAGGTCCGCTAAACCGCACTTAGCCAGCGTAGTGGATTGCGCTTTGTAGAGAGGACCGTGCCCAGCAGTGAGACGTATAAAAGAGCTTAAATATTAGTATTCTTAAAATAAATACCAAGGCACAAAATTAGTCATCATCCATCATTAACTAGAAAATACTAAACATTTTTATATAAAAAGATCCTGGTTTAGATAGATAGAATTTCAGTAAAAAGAGTATTTTGTCGTAACTGGCTCATAAATGAACCATGAACAGATCGGTGTAACGTACCACTCAGTACCAACATTTAACGTTGTACTAATATTTCTTCAAATCGGGATCGCTGATCTATATTTATTATTTAATTTTTCCCTTTGTTATATTTATAATATTATATAATATTATTAATGTGAAAGTGTGTTTATTTCTTTGTTTGTTTGTTTGTTTGTTTGTTTGTTTATCCTTCTTTCACGTTAAAACGGAGTGACGGATTGGCGTGATTTTTTGGGTAGACATAGTTTGAGGGCTGTAGAGTGACATAGGCTAGTTTTTACCGCGGGAGATTATCTCCTTCCTACGGTAAAACACGTTATAATACATCTTAAATCTTAAAAAGCACTGCCTACACACGCATAAGATAATTTATAAAACTAACTTATAAAAGAAGTCGTTAAAGTTATTAAATAATATTAATAACAGTAATAACAGAAAATGAATTAAAATGAAAATTGTTTCACAATAGGCGAAGACATCGTGTAACGTCACACTCATACAAAAATACAACTGAATTATATAACAAGTTGATTGAATGATTATTTTATCGCGGCTTACAAATTCGCATAAATGTTCTGTTCCTAGCACGTAGAATTTATACAAAGAGATAGATTAAATTAGATTGTCTAGCGCATAACTGACTGTCTTAATTATTACTTAGATAACCGGGGATTATAGTTAATTTCCGTGTACGGAAAATACCTGACAATACACAATTGTTTCTCAAATACCAAGATATTCAGTGCTAGTTTGGGTACTTGCCATCTAACGTAATATTTCGTATACCTGCTTTATTGGTCTAATCTATACTAATATTATAAAGAGGTAAAGTTTGTGAGTTTGTGACGTTGTAGGGGATAAATAATTAGGGGGAATTTAGATGAAAATTGGTAAGAAGATAGTTTGAGACCCTGGAAAGGACAAAGAATACTTTTTATCCCGGAAATCAGGGGGTGAAAATGGGGATGAAAGGTTGTATGGGGAACCTAGGGACGAACTCGTGCGAAGCGAGGGTGAGTCGCTAGTGGCATATGGCTGTAGATTGAGTAGTCATCGATTCGAGTCCCGGGTCATCCCAAACAAGTAATTAATTTTATCTGCTAGGAAAATTTAGTTTCCTTTTCAAAGTTGTCGGTCTTGCGCCTTAACTCTCATTGGTCGTGTCGAATATATGAGAGGTAAAGGAATAGAGTTCACATAGTTACTTAGAGTAAACTTATTCTATAACTTGTACAATAATATTATCTTTCGTGCTCTTGCTAGTATCAGTAAGAATGAGCATCTAAACCGAAATCGCTGAGGAGGATATTTTATTTTCTATAATGTTCTACTAAGTTATTGTGACCGTATTAAGTTTTTAAAATAAACTATAGTAGTTTATACCATTTATGAAAACATTTTCTCAGCTAACATATGTAGGTTTCGCTAACAGATTTATTAAGACGGAGATGAGTCATATTGCAACTAGAAATAGTTAAGTCAATTGCAGTTGGGTGACTCACGTGCTGTAAAGTATATGGTATTCCCTGAATTAAGTTTTTATATTGTCGCTTAGTTTACATTCCTATATTATTTTATACAGTAAATGCGATGTTTTACTAACAATAATTAGTCTTGATTATGTTATTTTGCATAAACACGCTAAATTCATATAGCTTGAGACTTTTTTGAACTACTACTGTTTGTATGTTTGTTAGAATATACAGGGTCATTTTTAATTTACTGAAAACCTTTTGGGAATATACTATTTACATCATAACAACAACATCTGTAACAAGAAAAAATAATATTTCTTAAATTTTTATTTTCATACAAAAATAAAAATATTTTTTTTGCACCTTCTAAACTTTGAAGTTCTAGCATATGGCAAAGTTTAAATGAGTAAACGCGGCTTCCTACACCCCTCCACCCTTCCCCGTCCACTGGACACGCAATTTCTTTTGCTAATGCTGGACTATTACTGTTGAGAAGGTGCAATAAAAATATTTTTATTTTTGTTAAATTTTAGATATATTTTTATTTTTTGCTTACAGATGTTGTTGTTATGTTGTAAATAGTGTATTCCCAAAAGGTTTTCAGTAAATTTGAAATTACCCTGTATACAACCCGGAGTAACATATTGGCTACTGTTAGGCACCTAGGGATGCACTTGAGCGAAACGATGTAGGTTATCATTTCGCACCGCAACTACCCTCTATTTCACTTCTCTTGCGTCAGCCAAGTCTCGGCTACCGGTCGTGGCTCCTCGTGCCCCCGATGTCTATGCGAAAATCGTGTATGATTTTTTTTATCGCGTGTTGGTATACAGGGTCATTTTTAATTTACTGAAAACCTTTTGGGAATACACTATTTACAACATATCAAGTCTGTAAGAAAAAAAATATATCTTAAATTTAACAAAAATAAAAATATTTTTTTGCACCTTCTCCACGGTAATAGTCCAGCATTTGCAAAAGAAAGTGCGTGTCCGGTGGAGGGGGAGGGGTGGAGGGGTGTAGGAAGCCGCGCTTACTCATTTAAACTTGGCCAGATGCTAGAAATTTAAAGTTTAGAAGGTGCAAAAAAATATTTTTACTTTTGTATGAAAATAAAAATTTAAGAAATATCATTTTTTCTTGTTAGAGATGTTGTTGTTATGATGAAAATAGAATATTTCCAAAAGGTTTTCAGTATATTAAAAAAGACCCTGTATAATAGTAGATATATCAAACATGCTTTCCATAAAGTAGTATCTTAAACATGTATAAAAACGCTTTCACTAACATGACGGTTTAGTGAAATTATCATCATGCCCAAAAATTTCACGAACGTTCTTCGTATATGAAATTCTGACGCATGATTTGGGTTAGGATATCCATATCTATATCTCCATATTTTTTAATATTATAAATGTGAAAGTGTGTTTGTTTGTTTGTCCTTTTGGGTTGGTTTGGTTGGAGCGATTTTTTGCGTGGAGGAAGTTGAAGAGATGGAGAGTCACATTCTGCTGCGGGAGGTCAACTCATTCTCACGGGAAAACACGTATAATACAACCCAAAAATATTTATGATCAGATTTACTTGAAACTTGGTATTAATGTTCTTCAATACAATTAAATAAATACGTGTTTTAGAATTTTTCGAAATTTATCCCATAAAGTGGTAAAATACGTAGAGGATGGAAATCTTAGAGTTAATCTTCGAGTTTTTCTTTGTAGTTTTAGCACGACTGAAGCCGCAGATTCTGCTGTGTAATTATGTTGTTATAATAAGGTTAATGAAGATGCCAAATTACAAGAAAATGTCTCCGAGGCGATGGGTACGTTGTATCGGAAAGTGTACTGAGCCAAATCTTATATAGGTACATAGTGACACAGTGTCCATATCTCGCGTTTTACACTTTAATATTTTCATACGGAAATATCACTATATTACAAATAAAAAACTTAAAGGGACTCGAAGATATTGTATAGAAATTATGAGAAATATTTCATACATTTCTCTTTTAATATATTTTATAATATATGAATTGTTGACTACAAGCGATCCGTTCTCGCTTCGCAAATATACCCTGCGTATCAGAATATTACTATTTACAGTATTCTATGTGAACAACTATTAATGTACTAACTCTGACCTCTAAGCTGTCTTCTATGCAATGATAAAGAACGGGAAACCATTACTATATCTTTTGGATACAGATTATAATCAAAATGTTGATACAAATATTTATCAAAATACATATATTTTAGTTTATAAGTAACCATTATGTTCACTAATTTTCAACTCTAAAAGAAAACTGTCTTTTCGGATTATTTCGCGGATTTATTTTAATTTTTGGTTCCCGTTGTTTCCAATGCTTTACAGCAATCATGGTCACAGAAGAGACTAAGGTTATAGACGTCTCAAATACATATACTTGTTACAGACGGTGCCTACCCACTATTTTACAAAAATGATTTCAAAAATTTGAAAATAAATCCGCGAAATAATCCTAAAAGATAATTTTATTTAAAATGTCAAATATTCACGTAAATCTAAGAAAGTATTATGTGAACTGAATTTCTTAGGATCGATATATTGGAAAATAAGAAATAAAGGTGGCATTTACGCCTTGCATTGAGTACAAATATCTCTAAGAGATATTTGTACTCAATGCAAGGCTTCTAAATTATTGAAAATTAACCTACAACATTCATACAAGGAAGACAATAAAGCGAGTTAAATAAAAGCTTTAATAAACATCATTCCTTTTCAAGAGTTAAACTCGTACTTGACCTGTTTCTTTTATAGTTACCATTATTTAAAAATAATTGTAGTATTACCCTACATAGTTCAGTAAATCTATGAATAGAAACGTACTTGTCAACTAACTTATATATTTACTCATTTTTTTTTTTATTTTAAAACGAACTAACAAAAAGTTCTCATTGCATTTCAAAGCATTCTCTCTAATGAGTAGGTAAAGCGAATACTTATCTCAGCTCTAACGTAACCTACATTACCTTTGCCACTACAAAACAACCCCTAGTTGCATACAGACATTACAGTTTATGGTATCCACTATGCGTCGTTTTATGTCCCATAGCATTAAATTGGCACTAAATTGAAACTCGTGTCCAATCAATTTGCTGTCTCCAAGTTATTTTGCATCCAAAATTTAATTGATTTCAAGAGTGATTCACTTATTTAATAAGTAATTGTAATCTTTCATTTGTAATCTGTCATTTGTAATTGTAATCTTTCATTTGTAATCTTTTATAGACTATGCACATATATAATGTTAAAAAAGTGTTTGAGGTAGACAAAAATTATGTAGTAAATAAACTAGTTTTTATATAGGTATTGATATGCAGTTCTTTACATACATTAGGTTACAAACTAAAAAAAAACACCGACTTCAAAATAAAAAAAAAACACTAAAAAGTAAAAAATAACTGATTGGTAGTTTTCATTCACTATAGATACCCAATGAAATATTTTCGAAGTCGGTGTGCACTGTGCATTGATTTATATCGGCTGGTACTTTTAAACAAAACAAAAATTGACCACCATTGACGGAATTCCGAGGTAACAAACTTATAAAAGAAACATACATCCGAATTGAGTACCTCCTAATTTTTGAAGAACTCGGTTGAAAACATTTGTAAAGTAATAACAAATATTTAAACCAAGCGAGAATCAAACTTGCGACCTTAAGTATTGAGGCGTTATTTTGCTCTTCAAAAGGTCTAAATATTACAACTTATGAAAGTTTTTATTTACACAACAATCTGGTTAACTTGTAAAAATATCGCGTTTCATAATTATGTAATAATTACACTACGGGACTTAACGCATGAATTCGTAAGTGGCTACCTTGTTCCCGACGTTTCGACTAGGTTGCACCAGCCGTGGTCATGGGCAGACAGGGACAGACTTACAAATTCGCGTAAATTCGTAAGTCCCGAAGTGTAATTATTACAATAATTAAGTTATAAAAAATACCTACGTAAAATATTAAGGTTTTCAATACATTATCTTTTTTCATTTTCAAATACTCTATACCTTAAGTCACTCTCACATTAAAGAGCAAACATATGATAATACAAAGTTTTAACTAATTCTGATCATAAATAATTTTGTAGTTGTATTATAACGTGTTTTCCCGCTGGAGTGAGATAATTTCTCGTGGTAAAAAGTAGCCTATGTCACTCTTCAGCATTCCAAATATTTCCAAACAAAAAATTAGGTCAATCCATCACTCTGGTTTGACGTGAAAGAAGGGAAGGACAAGCAAACAAACAAACACACTTTCACATTTATAATTAAGTATCGAAGTATGGATGTCACAAAGCGTTCCACAGACATAAATGTACATACATAAACTTACTGTATATACTAGAAACTTGAGCGCTGAAGTAAAAATAAAAAAATGAAGATATTTATATACAATAGAAATTTGGGTCTGAGCTGTTACAATAACAGTTAACCTTGACAATGGCCTATAAAAATCACTTCACTACACATTACACTACATTACAATAGCTAAACGTTTACTGAATACTTCTACCCATTATACGCATTCCTTTTGTAGCGGTTACGTGACACACAATATGTTACGCCTTGTGTGTAAATATTTTAACACTATGAAACTATTCGATTATAATTTTTAAGAACGACTAGTGATTCGTCCTCGCTTTGCTCATGTATGTACCTAGGTATTTTTTTGTAATATTATATACTAGCGACTCACCCTAGATTCGCTCGGGTTCGTCCCTAGGTTACCAAATACAAACTTTCGTCCCCATTTTCACTCTCTTAAGGGATGATTTCCGGAATAAATAGCATCCTACGTCCTTTCCAGGGTCTCAAACTATCTACTTACAAAATTTCATCTAAATCGGTTCAGTAGATCACAAACTTACAAACTTAACCACTTTATAATATTAGTATAGATAGGTAGCGCCGCGCCACCTATAGGCAATTATTATTACTAACACTATCCTATGTATACAAGCAGGGGCGTAAATTGGGGGGAGGGGGGCTGGGCTAACACTTTTTGGGGGCCTAAACTAATTGTTATTTTGTCTTTATAAAAGCTGTAATGATAGAAAACAAGACGAAATTAAGATGTCGCTATCGTTTGGTGGTTAATTGATCCCAAGGTTAGGCAAACCTTTTATGGTTTTAATTATTATATTTTAGATATTTTTTATTAATTCTCAATATTATTCACTGTTTTCAACAGAGGTACCCGGTTATATTATAGGGGTCCTGAGCTGCAGCCCAAAAAACCTATACATATATTGATCCACCCCTGACTTCAGGTCCACAGTCTATTGTACATCCAGCCTGCTTAGCACGAAGGAGTAACAAACTTTCTAACACATACAAACTTTCGCATTACTATAACTTCTAACCATAAATAGTATCTATTAAGAAATATTTGAGACCAATAATTAATAATAAATAATTAAAAGGGGACAAATTGAGTCATATGGACGAAGTTGAATATACATGATACTATTAGTTTGCATTGCTTTAATTTCCATATGGTCAAGTTTATCCAACATGTAACATATATGTTAAATTGAAGAAAATTGGAAAATGTTCATGATATGTACATATCAAATACGTTACTTTTTTATGTGGCTTTTTATAGTTTTTTTGTTTAACTACGATAAAGTTGAAGATAATACACTAGATATTACTATAAAGTATGATTTTTGGGATAAGATCTTTTATTTATATTTTTTTATGTTATAATAAACTTGTAACGATACAAATATAGCAAATGTATTCATATCAAATGCATAGTAAGTCAAAGTTAAAAAGGTCGTGTAAAGAACAAGACTCTTCAACGGTCTTTATTGAAGGACAATCTCATATTACGTCAGCGTGTCAGATGCCATCTAATGGTTAGAGCCGGCGCCTGTCTAGACAACTAAAATCTTTTATAATATGTCTAGGAATCTTTATTTATATACAATTAAATTTTATAAAATATGTACTATACATATAAATTAAAAAATTGAGGGGTGCGAAGGTACAATTTGCATTACTTTCTTATTGAAATATAGGTTTATGTATGAAGTTAGTTATGCCGTATTTGACAACACCATAATTCCGTTGAAAATTTCAGCTTTGGTCTTTGCATTCATAGCCTATAGTTTGGAGCAAAGTAACAATTTAATACTAATAATAAACTACATATATAATATTCTCAATTTTATAGCCTGGTTAGACATTTACTCGTAGGCGAAATAACTAAGATAGACGAACTTTCATTAAAAATTCCTGTATTTGAGAATTATGTCAATCTAATAACGAGCCAAAAC
Organism: Brenthis hecate; assembly: GCA_951806755.1. Lineage (NCBI taxonomy): Eukaryota > Metazoa > Arthropoda > Insecta > Lepidoptera > Nymphalidae > Brenthis > Brenthis hecate. Next base: position 3,411,061 of record OX638269.1, read on the forward strand.
CACTGTAAATTGACCGTTTTTCATAAACGTGGACTAGATTATGCGAGTTCATTATTGAATGAATATTTCTGTTTGATGTTATAATACTATGTAACTTACTTTTTTCTTACATTTTATAACGTAGTGCAAGAAAAATGTTTCCCAGCGATTTGTAGAATATCCAACCTTCCTATTCATCTTTTGGTCGATCTATGTTCGAACAAAGACAAGTCTCCAAGCTGAAATTGGTATGGGCACATCGGTCGTAGAAGAGACGGTAGACGACACCATGAGTTTTCTAGTGGTAGAAGCTACCAGCGGATCGCGAAGCGTCTCTGTGAACTTCCCATGAGAAGAACCAATAACCTGATGAATGTCGCCAAAATTCTTTGAATCCGGATGACCTAGAAAAATTGGGATGGGACCTAAGTTTATCGGCGCACGTTTTTGCAGCATTGGATATCCCACGCATATTAATTACTGCCTGGTCTGTAAACTGTGCATATATATCAATCACGTTGAGCTGTTGTTTCACTGAAAGAAGGAAAAAAAATATATAATATTTTCTGTTATACATGTATAATATAAATTATTGACAGGTTAGAGAAATAACACATGGAAAATCCTTACAGATTTTAAACTTTTTTAAAATCTACGCTGCTCTGGGCCATACGCCATGTTAATAGGTTTTGTATACTTTATTTTATACTCATAAATATATGTATATTGTACATATATACAACTAGTAGAACCCGCGGCTTCGCTCGCGCTATAACTACAAAAAATCTCTAAAAAGGTAGATTACCTACTTAGGTTTCATACAAATTGTCATCCCCTATTTGACCCCCTTATAGAATGAATTTAGAAAAATGCTAAAACACGTATTTATTTATTTCTATTGAAGAGCTAAGATACTAAGTTTCAAGTAATTCTGATCAGAAATAAATTTTTGAATTGTATTATAACGTATTCTCCCATGGTAATGAGATAATCTCCCGCGATAAAAAGTAGCCTATGTCACTCCCCAGCTCTTCAACTACCTTCACACCAAAAATTTCGCCAATTCGTCTCTCCGATTCAACGTGAAAGAAAGACAAACAAACAAACAAAGAAACAAACAAACACTTTCACATTTATAATATTAGTAAGGATATAGGTACATATAATGTTGCTTGTACTGATTGATTTATGATTGCCGATATCATACTGTTAGACCTTTAAATTTTTACTTCCCTAATGATAAAGTATAATGTGATGTAATTAAATCATTAAGGGTTGAAAGGAGGTACAAAGTTCTAATATGAAAAAATATTTTTAGGTATAAAAGAAACAGCCATATAGAGCCGGGTAGATTGCCAGTAATATTTTATTTATTTTGGCTTTGTATCTATACAGATAAATAAAATTTGAAGTATCTGTTTCTAATGTCAAAATAACAGCGTTTTACTAAATGCATATGAAATGATATACGATACTTATAAGAAAAAACACAATTTTTGAAACTTTTGTCTGTCTGCCTGTTTGTTCCGGATAATCTCTGGAAATGGCGGGACTGATTTTGACGGGACTTTCACTGAAAGATAGCTGATATTATAGGGAGTAACATACACTACTTTTATCTTAGAAAAAGAATTAGTGTTCCGCTCAAAAAAAGTAAAACCGACGCAGGGACGAACCCGAGCGAAGCTAGGGTGAGTCTCTAGTATTATAATAAATGCTTTTGACTATTTAGTTTTAATCTCGTACATACATACGCATACCATCATTTTCAGATCAAAGGACGCTTTCATATTATAGTCAACATTTGGTTTCCCTTTGAAAGTGATAGAATAACTGTGGAGTAATCGCTCCGAGCCCCACTGACTTATTTATCTTTACCGTTTTCAATTTCGCCGTCAATATGAAATGTATGCAGAAGCAGATGTAGTAATAATGACTTTTAGAGCCAGCCACACGTCTAGACAGCGTAGCCTTGACGAGGCTTCGTTCCCCTTCGTATAATTTCATACACACACTACATAACTGCACGTAAAGTAAGCAAGCAAGGCGAGGGAGACGTAGCGTTTGAAAGACATGGAACGTCTTAAGAAAATTCTTTACCTCCCGCTTTCTTTCTGAGAAAACTCAATCTCCAGACAGATTTTACTATTCAGAGAAATTTGAACAACTCTGAAATGTTAAATTCCTGAAAAAAAATGAAAGTTACTTTAAATTCATACCATTTAACTTAGTACGTTAATAATATGACGTGTTAGACATTGCCTTGTCTTTTTTACTACTGTGCTGTAACAGCTACTATATACGAGTTTATACTTGGTCCATTTAAGTCATGTTTGAAGTCCTCTCTAATGGCTTTATATACGCTTAAGTTATCAAAAGTTTTATCATCAATTTTATATCATATTAGCATAAATGTAGGGTAAAGTTTGAAGCACATATCATAATATAAAGCAATTTTTAAAGTCCAGTGAGAATGTCACTCTATGTTTTTCCAAACTTTTTTAGTATGTCTAAATACTATATAAAAATATTCAATTTTAAGAATCGACTTTTTAAAGTAATGATTTGTGTATATTCACTTTTAAGTAATATAGGCTTTCAGTTAAATAGTTAGGGTGGCAAGGGTATGGAGGCAATGGGTCAAATCATTGTACATATTAGATATTTTCCAAGCCTAAATACAGTATGACGAGTGTAAGGATCATTATACGTAATATTCATATCTTGTGTATTAAGTTATTTAAGTACTTTTTGAAAGTAAAACGTAATTTGTAAAAAAATACCTACCATATTAGATTATTTATTAAATATAGTTTTTTTTACATTTTTATAAATTTTACACCTTACTTACTTATTGGAAGCACCGATGTAAAAATATGTCACGTTCAGTCTACAAAGAATTTGATAATGACGATTCATTGCTAATTACTACGTGATAGAACAAACTAACAAACGAATTTGCACTTTTATTATACTAATTATTGTATTTTAATTTATAACACATAGAAAAATCACTATCGGTATATTAATAAAGAGTGTTATTCGCATAAATTAATTTATAATTTTTGCTAAAAATTACATCTTAAAACTGAAAAATATAAATGAATAAGGGCTAATAGAAATCATATACAAAAACACCAAAAATCTTAGCATCACACAACCCTAACGCTAATATGAAACAATCATACATATTTTATAACACAAATATATATTATAACGTCAATAAAATACCTCATCATACCAATACTGGTAAGTAACGAAGATCATTATCATGCCTCCTAGCCACTACTATGCACCCTTGAGTGCAGCGCCGAAGGTTGCCGCGGTGCATTGACACTGGCTACCCGCCTAAATTCGGAGTAAGCGTTAAACAAACGCGGTAGTGGATGGGCGGGGTTTTTTAGTGTAGCTGGGTTATAACTGGGTGGTAGTAGTGCAACAGGTTTTGCGCGTTACGTAAGGCGCCGGCGCGCGCAGTCCATTCAGCGAAGTTGTACGGCGCGGCGTATCGATTAGACGTACGCCGCCCATCGATTTGCTGAGCGTCTTTTTAACTGTCCCCGTCTTGCATTGCCTCTTGTCCTTAATCTGGATTTGTTAGATTGTAACTGCCTTTTTCTATGTATTCAGTGGATGGTGGCTGCCATGTAGTATATAGACTTTTGATACTATTTGCTCTAATCTATATATATAATAAAATTGTAACTAAGCCGAATCTGTACGTTAAATATTTTTTGGAAAATTTTATTGAAATAAACATTATTATCGAAACAGAGGATGAGTCTATAATTTTTAGAATTTTTGTCTGTCTGTCTGTTTGTTACCGCATCACAGAAAAATCACTGGAGGGATTTTAATGAAGTTTGGTATGGTGATAGCTGGTTATCCGGGTCAACATATAGGATACTTTTTACCGCGGAAAAATGGCTTATTTCTGAGAAAATATACAAAAACTGCATTGTAAGAGTATACTAATATGTATAACCTAAGAATTTGGTTTTTGGTCATCTAAACGCAGGCGGAGCCGCGGGCAATGTTAGTGTTTAATAAATAAACGATTTAGGAAGTTAGTTCTGAAATGTAGGGTATTAAATCCTTTCTGAAATATTACCTAGTATTCTTTATAGCCTAGTTCAAAAACAGTCATTTTTCTTCATCGAAAATAACTTAAAAGAAAATAAATCGAAGTAATACGAACAAATAAAACTAATCATAACTTTCGTTAAATCACTGCCAACAAATATGAATTATGTCAGTATATAATGACATAGATTTCTTTGAAAGTCTGCAAATAGCACGACTGTGCATAAATTATACTGACAAATGATATCGCCGTGTTGACTCGCGCGTAATTTGGATTGTGATTTATATGTATTTAGTTTTAAGGACTAGAATCGCGTGTTTGGAAGATAAACGGTTACAGTTTAAACTGTTAATAGTATTTGTTAGCTAGCTTCATAGACGACTCCGTTCGCGGTTTATGACTTTATCTTCTATTTCGTGAGAACCTCCTTCGTTCCTTAGATTACACGTAGCCTAGGTTACTGTTGCTTGAATCATTTATTCATACGTGAATCTATACTAATAAATGTAGAGCCGATTTTTTTGTTCGGTTAAACTGCGATAACTACTGAACCGATCGGAATAATACTCATACCATAAGATGCAGCGTGTTTCGGAGAAGATTTTAGTATATGATATGTTGGTGATTAATGTACTATGCGGGCGGAGCCGCAGGAAAACGCTAGTATCTTATATAAAAAAAAGTATATAAACATTCGTAATTAAAAGAAATATCGTGAAGTCTTGTAAAAGCTGTTCAGAAGATAAGCTCAAACACAACATTTTGTTAATAAGCACAAACAAATAAATTAAACTTTTTTAATGGTCGTATCATGTTTGGGCTTTGGAAACGTGCAATTAAGTACATATGATCAATATACCTCATATAGAGCTTTTTTTGAAATTAATGACAAAAAAAATTATACATTGGTGATAAATATAATACTACCATGAATTCATGGTAGATGCTTATTAAAACCTTTTCCACATTTTTTACTAAACTCTTTAAACCATCCTTTAAATTGTTGCTTATGATTAACTAAACTATATATACGTATTTATATTTGTAATATGATTAAACTACATTTTCTTTATTAGCTTTTAGTATAAATATAGTAAAACAGGCCAAGTATAAAAATATAATAAATGATACAACTATAGAGCTGTGACTAGAACAGTATAATGAGAAGGTAAATAACATTGAAAGTATTACTAACTTACAAGTAAAATAATAATAGATAATTATGTGGTAAACGTGTCATTACCCTTAAAACACGATCCATACCCGCCCCAATATTATTGGTACACACTATTTACATATTGTTTTTGGTTAATTTAAAATGAAACTTACGCATTAGTAATAGAATATATTTTACTAAAACACAATGCGTATCAGAAATGCACAAAACCTAGAATTATAGACTATAATATATACTGTGTAGTTTGTAGCAGAACGCAGGGTCTACGGTGTATGGAGAGGTTCTTTCTTGCATGTGATTGGTACGAAAGTGGGTGAAAAGTCACGTCTGATGGGACTTCGCGTAATCGTATTTTAAGTTCCCATCTTTTTGTTTCCGCTGTTAGGGAAAACTGGAATGAATCAACAATACGATATGAATCATGAGCTTGCATATACTATTGTTGGGAATGCCGTTACGTTTTTGTTTATTTTAGGTTTTGTATTACTGAAAGGATTTCGCATTTTCGGTAAAGTAAGATTGATGCTTATCTTTGCTATTATTTAAAAGCCTATTTATGATTGGTTTCATAAAGGAGATTCTCTATTTGTTTATGTTTTGTGGGTATGCCAAGCGATATTTGCCGATTGTTAATCGATTTTTTTTAATGTATATAACTCAAGGATGGTCTTATACAAAATATAAATAAAATCCCTAAGTGCAATTTTTAAGTTCTTACCATTAAAAAGTAATTATTTAAAAAAATAACATAAATAGATCTGTTCAACTAAAAATGTTTGACCAATTTAGATAACAACATATTATGACACATGAGATTAGTATATTTCCATGAAGTACACGTTCCACTGCTGGGCACGGGCCTCCCTTCAATACGAGGGGAATCAGGCCATAGTCCACCACGCTGGCCAACTGCAGGTTGGCGGACTTCAGATGTCTCTCAGACATGCAGGTTTTCTCACGATGTTTTCCTTCACCGTTGAGACAAGTGGTAATCCTGTTGGAAAAGATTCGCACATGAAATATCAAAGGCGAGACCTGGGAATTGAACTCGTTTCGCTCGGTATCCCCAGCGAGCGCGTTACCACTGGGCTACCACTGCTTTTTTTCCATTAAGTATAGAGAAATAAATATAACATTATGACGAGTTTTATATCTAACTAAGACTAATAAAATAGCATTAATTTTTCTAAAATATTTAAACTTCTAATATTCATTAGACTTTAACTATGTAAATTTTTGCCTATTGGAATGGATATATTTTCGGCTATCAGCTGTTACTAGTCTGACCCAATTATCTATATTTAGTTATAAGCTAACCAAAGCCCGAATTTATATCGAAAATTTCAAATGTCACGTAAAATTAACCGGGTTTACTATTATTATAATAATGTAATATAAGCCGAATGTAATTTAAGAGACTGTCACCATAATATTGCCTTATTTGGAATTCCGGAAACGAATATTACATAAATTTCGTGGCGTAGCGTATATGAAATAAAGCATCCTAAATAACGCACATGGATTTAGAACAGCTAGTTCTTTATGTATGATGAATTTTCCTTTGAAAAAATTATATTATAACTAATAAGTTCAAATCAGTAATTATAAAAAAATATATTCAATTATTATAACCGTTATCAAAAGGCTTTAAATTACATATATTTTTGACGAGAATTATGAAAGTAAGACAAAATCTTTTAAAAATCTAAGGTATTTAAATAGAACAGCAGATACGTCTGAGTAGTCCAGTCACCTCTGCGGCATTCGGGATCTTGCACAGTGCAGCTGCAGTACAGTGACCTCATGCGTACGACAACTAGGTCAGGGACCGCCCGCCTCCCTCGATCGACCGACTACAGATACACGATCTTAACGGGTTCGGGATATAAAATTGTTTGAAATTGTTGATTTATAATGTTTTAATCGAATGGCTTTATTATGGACATGAATTTTGTTAAAATAATTAATTTAGATATTCTTGCCTTATTTTTTGTTTTTCGTATGCAAATACTCGTAGATCGATCTTATTGTATTTTTATTATGATATAAAATATATTTTTGAATATATTTCTGTGTGATTATATCCGGGAAACGATTTGTTTGTACTAGATTTTTACTATTTTGGCTAAAATTAAAAAAAAAACTTACTTATTTTATATGTATGAAAATATATACCGAACTATCGACGTGCACTAAAATTTATAGTTGCTATACCTAATACTTTACATAAAATTTTATCCTATAAACCTAATTCGTCTTTTAAATTATTTGGGCATCTATAATAAATAGGGGTTTCGGGTAAGAACACACATGGAAATTCATGACTGAACTTTAACCCAGTTTCAGTTTACGACTTAGAAGAACGATCTTCCCATGGGTTCTTGTGTTTTTCCTTAACATGCACGTACTAGGAGAGACTAAATGTGAAATATTTAATTTTATTTATTTCTTATGTATTTATTTTCTTAATATACAAAATAAATCAAATTAAAATAATAAAATGCGCAGTTGACTTCTGCAAACTCTGTAAGCAATTAAAAAGGTAATAAAGAGTGATATGATTTCTAAATATAGTCCGTATTATATATAACTGTCTGTACTTTTCATTTAAATACTACAAAGCGAAATACAAAAATCCACAAACGTTTTCCATATGGCTCTAACGATACAGGATTTTTTAGATTGTGCGGTCGTTTTACCTAGTCTATTTGTTTTGGCCAGATGTCCTGTTTTGTAGCTGTCTATTATTAAAATAGCGTCCCATTTTGTCCAGAAATGAAATAATTTTTTTTACAACATAATTAATAATTAACTATTGTTATTTTAAATTAATTTCATTCAAATGCGCTGTGAAGGTATATTTTAAAGTTTCAAATACGTTACGTTCATTGCGATGTGCACAATTTTCTTCTTTTTGTCAGTGACCAATGTTATTCAACTTACTCGGGCTCGTTAGGGTTAGTTCAATTTTACCCTCATATATCATCCTCATTTCTCACCTGCTACAATTCAGATTTACTTATGAATGAGAGAATTTTCTCTCGACAGTGTCAAATAAGAGGTTCATATTTTTTTTAATAATGATATCATTTTGAATATTTTTTACAACATTAATTTAGACTCACTTAAATATTCATTTATTACATTATAATATATTTATAACATAAAACGGATTATTTACCATGTTTTTCACATACATTTATGAGTTTCTTTTCGGCATGGTTATTAGAACCATGGTCACGGGTATAATTGTTTTACATTGTAAAAATATTATCAGTAAACATTAAAGCTTTAAGACTAATGATAATTGTAAATTAATTGTTTTGTAATTGACTAAAATTATCTATTCGACATTTATCATTCGGCTAAGCTGGATAAGCAAAAGAAATTGCCATAAGTTCATGATATCATCATGATCATAGATTTTGAGACAAAATCACATGCCACATTTGTAAAATTAACAAAATGTAGTTAAACTTTATTTCTACGTGAGTAGTGGCACTGACGAAGTAATCTCTACTTATCTGGCACGCTTTGAAGCCATTCACAAAAAAATGAATTGAATTGATAAAATAGTATATGAAATAATATGGAAAGTATCATCTACCTTTAGGTGGATACACTTTCGTTCATTACAATCATACGAATTCATTTTACTCTACGAAGCGCGAGTACTTTATTCTTGGTACATAGTAGTAGTTGTAAAAAATGGACCTTATATAGTTAATCTAGATTAAAACAATGTTTGGTAGTTTATTAATTATTTTTATTATTCTTTAGCCCGTTCATCATCCTAATAATATTATAAATACGAATTTTTATGTGGATTGATATTGATGTATGGATGTATGGTTATTATTTTTTCATGCAAGCCTACAGAATAAATGTTGATGAAACTTAACAGTAATATAACTTATACATCTATAAACAAAAAACGGTCTTCTTATAAACAAATGCGGTAACAGATAAAAAAAGGCATGTGGGTGACAGCAAAGAGAAATTATATAAGCGTTCTGTAATTATGAGGAAAATTTTAAATATAAATACTGGATTCTGAAATTTTAGTAACAGATTTTCCTGGTTATATTTGTGGGATAACTTAATAGTAATTTTACCTTTATGTTCTAACCTAATATAGGTTCTTCAAGTCTCTCCCGTGACACTATTGTAAATAAATAAAAAATAAATAAAAATAAATTAAAAAAAATGCCTTTTATTTCACTACTAATACATTTCACACATTTAATTTTTATTAATTAATCAACATAATTCTGTGTAGAAGCGATAATCAGCATGCAAATATTTTATAACATTTTAACATTTTTAGATTATTGTAAATTATAAATTCTTATTTTATATAAATTACTTTAATTATAAATTTTTATTGGTATATTTATAAATTGAATTAAATTAAATTTTTATTATTATGATATATTATTGTACAAATTAATACTATTCTTATTTTTAAATTATATAATATATTAAATTGTTCTATTATTTTAAATAAATTTAAGTTTTAAAATTAGCGTGAGCCCCTCTATTTGAGGGTGAAGGCCTCCTCCAAAGATGAACAGTATTCTCTGTCTGTGGCTTTTACCCTCCACAGTTTTCCAGCTGTCCCTTCAATGTATTCTGCCCATCTACTTTTAGGTCTTCCTCTCTTTCTAGACTATTGTAAATAAAGCGTTAAAAATGTCAGGAATCAAAAATATAAATAAATCCGCGAAAATATCCTCAAAGATATTTAAAATATTAAATATTCACATAAATTTAACAATGTATTAGGTAAATATTTTTTTATTTTAAAATTTATGTAATGAAATAAAAGTCCTGATTATATTTTATAAAAATATTTTGACTGTCACAGGAGAATGGCCGTGCGGCGCCGGACCTGACGGCCTCGCCGGGACGCGCGCCGCCCGGCCTGCCGCAGCCCCAACGCGCGAACCATGCGCCGCCCTGCGTGCTGCAGCCGGACTTTCGGAAGGTGCGTTTAATATAAAAATATGTAATTACGTACATGTATGTTTATGTATAAATAGTAAAAATATATCGTTAATTTATTATTTTATATCTGTAACTTTGTATGTATGATTATTTAAATTAAGTTTCATGTGACTTCCACTTTATGCACTGTCGTGCTTTTTACATATTTTTGTGCCATTTTATTATGCAGTAAATTGTTTAAATTGAATTAAAATTTATAATTTACAAACAGCGGTCAAGTATTAGCAGTAGTAGTCACGATCAAAATCGGACTAGTATTATAATTGTGAAAGATTGTGTTGTATTTTTCTGTGCGTTTGTGTATGTTTGTTACTCCTTCACGTTAAAAGAATTTTAATGAAAGTTAGTACGCAGATAGGCTTTGATATATAGACTGCTCAAGAGTGCTTAGGTGAGTCCCGAGCGAAGCGAGAGTGTGTGTCCCGAGCGAAGCGAGAATAAGTCGCTAGGTAACGACTAAGTAAAAAATTGTTTTTATTTACTCGGTCGCATCTTAACAATTATTCTGTTTAATTAATATACCATATTTTATACGTTTACTTTTGTATTGAAAATGAAAATTTTACTAATTATGAGAGCAATGTTAAAAAAAGGAAAAATATTATCACATAATTACTATTAAAAAAGACATTATAATATTCCCAGAACGTAAAATAACATATAATATTGGTTAGATTAAACGTAAACGCATATTATAAGATTATTCTTATATTGATCTAAGTAGATGATGATTGAAACGATTAATTACAATAAAAATTTAAATAAAGTTCACAGAAATAACAGGATTTTTCCATTTAATTCAAAAAGGGTTGAAATACAAATCAGCTCGAAAATTCAGGGATACGTGGATTTATATTAAACAATTTAAATCAATAATACTTAGCAAAATATTCCCAGGTATCGGGTGTCAGCAATGAAATATTCAGACAAATTGAAATGGTGGAGAACGATCACGACGCCGCTACGGCCTCGGCGCTCGAGGTAATTATCTCTCATGCTATTTAAGGGGCACTTCGGATATCTTAACATTAGAATTCCTGTTTAATATTGAATATAATATATCTATGTCTTACATCTTAAATGAATTTCTTTAGTTAGTTCAGTTACTGATTACAATTTTTGAAAAAAAAAAAATGTTTTTTAGGGTTCCGTATCCTAAAGGCAAAAATGGAACCCTTAAAATTTCGATGCCTTTTTTTTACTCGGAAGAAAGAAAAGAGGAAATTAAGAAAAAATTAAAAATACGGGTGGCACTCTCCTACATGCAACGGGGTAATAAAGGGGCTGAAAATAAATTGTGGGCACTCTTAGTCCTAATAGGTCTTTAAAATTGAGATAATTCTAAGACACTTTTTTCAAGTCTTGCAAGAAAAAAAAACTACAATTGTTTAATAGCTACTTCTGTTGGCTATCTAGTTAATAGCCAATATACATTATCTATGTCTCTCAAGCTCCCTAAAGCTACGTATTTAGATATAATGAACTGATTGAATTTAATTAGTAAAGTTTTAAATTAGAGTTTTAATTAGATAAACGATTTTAGGTACATATCTATGCATGTGCATTGTTAAATGTGCTAAATTATTTTAAATAAAACTATCTTTTCGGATTTTTTCAGAGAGACTCTCCCGTGACCATGATTGCTGTAAAGCATTCGAAACGTCGGGAAGCACAAATCCAAATAAATCCGCGAAAAAATCCGAAAAGATAGATTTATTTAAAATGTCAAATATTCGCGTAAATCTAAGAAAGTATTATGTGCTAAATTAATTGTTAATTTATTGATTTTAGGCGGTGGAGCGACGCGGTGAGATGATAGTACGCATTCTTGAACTGAGACAAGTCGGAAGAAATAATGTAGAAGCCGCCAAGAAGTTTTTTTCTCTACAGGCAAGTATCATAATGCTCACAAAGTAAAAAAAAAACTCTGTGCAAAAAAGATTACCATTCAGGCTTTAAAGTTATACCTACATTCATAGCTATACGACGCTCCTTCATTACGCCGTTGAATATTTAACACTCGCAAAACCTTTTAAAGGGGGAAAAATCAGGGAAAATGCTCACACGTTCATCACTCGACTCTTTGAGTGTTCATCGATATGCATATTTAAGATTAGCATTTAATTTAGTTTTTAAACAGGTAATTTTTCCCGCTCCATTGACCTCAATACGGCTCGTAACCCGCAGTGTTGAAAGCTCACTCCAGACAGCTATTGTTCCCGGCCTAGATCGTAGGGAATGCGAACGCAATCTAGAGTATTGTTGGGATGTGCACTCTCAGTTCTCTCGCTATGCATTGTGGGGTCCTGCCGCATTCTGCGGTTAATTCAAGTATTGCGTCTGTTTGTGACCGCATTATAGAGACAGCTCTAAGGATAATACATTTAATGTTACAAATATTCAGATTTCAACTTTTAATTTTAAATTTAATTCCAGATTTGTTTGCAAGTTTCAATGTATCAAACTAACAAAACGTTGTTTTTACAAATAAATAATCTTAGACGACAAAATGTTCTAAAGTCATATAAAAAATATATTAAAAGTCAATAAATCACATTAATATATAATGTACTTTAGACCTCAAACTAACATATGCACTATGCAGTTTTATAAATTTATGACTACCGTGAATGGAAATTGAATCAGCGGCTACAGAGAACTAGTTTTGAATCTTAACAGTTTTTTCGTACGGTTTAATTAATATACACTAGTTATTACGTACAAACATAAATCTGTTTATTCTATAACATCGTATATTAATAAGTTTATATGAATTATCATTTATATGAAAAAAAAATGTTATCATTAATTTGTAAATCCTATATCCATTTTAGAATGTAACAAACTTATCTCTACCAAACTACCCAGATCACACAAGCCCATCCATTCCACTAGCCCATCTTTTATCTCATATTATTTCTCTTTGCATTAGGACGCACGTCACATAGTACAGCTCGTGGAGATCGTTAAGCGCCCCGGTCAAACTTTGGGCCTATACATACGCGAAGGGGATGGCGGGGCGAGAACAGACGGAGTATTTATATCTCGGATAGCACTGGAATCTGCTGTCTATAATAGTGGATGTTTGAAGGTAATTGAAAAAAATACTTTTAGTAATTGGATATCGCTTTCTTAGTAAGTAGGACGCACTTAAAATAATACAATTCTCGTTATATAGTAGTGATACTAATTAATAATAATTAATAATAATTATCAATTCAGTCAGTAAGTTTTACTTAAATTGTTATAATATGTAATATAAATATAATGTCAGTCGGTTTTCTTCGTGTTAGTCTGGTTTAGGGCCTGTACAGTAAGCGAAGTACTGTGCCCGATCATTTTAAATTAATCTGTAAAATAATATTTATCTTACTATTGCTTATGGTGGATATGTAGATGTTTAGTACGTTTTGTTCTCTTTACTGACAATGTTAGGGATTTATTTAGAATTTAAATAAATAAAAAAAACATGTGTTAAATAATAAGAAAAAAAAGGTAAGACTTAAAAATATTATGCCCAATACCTATTGCCGAAAGTTACTGTTCTTGTGTATTACTTGTTCACTACAGCTTTATTAAATAAAGCAAAATATGTACAAATCTTTGAAAGTTTCATTTTTAAATAAAACTATCTTTTCTGATTCTTTCGCGGATTTATTTAGATTTTTGATTAATAGACCAATCGGAATCCGATTATTTTTGAGAGAAAAAAATATATTGAAAACCTGTATTGTTTTATATTTTTGTGTTTTTTTTACAAAACTATAACTAAATTTTGTTAATATTTACCTAATTTTTTTAAATTATATTTTAACAAATGAATAAACAAGATTAGACTATGAATGAATTTCATTTCTTTCTGTAAATACCTTAAAATCATTTTTTTTTAGAAAAAAAAATTAATAAATTTAACTCCAAAATCGATTAAAAACTAAGTGATTTTCAGCCTCTCGAGACCATAAAATATACTTTTCTCGGAAATAGTTACACATTTCAATTTTTTTTTATTTATTATATGTATTTCGAAGATTACATTCCCTTAGTTTCATGAAAATCAAAAGATTATTCTAGAAGTTAAAAATAAAAAACCAAGAAAAAGTTAAAAACCGAGTTTTTTGCAAATATCTCGAAAACTTTGAGGTTATTGAAATTGATTTAAAAAGTGTTATTCATAAAAGTTGAAGGTTTACTAGACCTACAACTTTTGTACAAAACATTTTTCGATGGAACATCACAGTAAGCCGGAAATTGAAAAAAAAAACAATTTTTCAACGCTTTGCGTCCCCCCATTTCTCGGGGGTAGCTGAGCATCGGGGGCATTTTACGAATTTCTATTCCTTATATACTTGCTAACATTTTAAAATCATAAAACTTCAGGTTTTCAGTATTTTGTTTCCAAACCGGATTCCGATTGGACTATAAACCGAAAAGATAGTTTTACACCTCCAGGTAAATTTCTAAGAAATTAATTAAATTTCTAAGAAATCTATTGTTAGTTGTAACGCCGGCGTGTCCGCGGTCGTCGAAGGATTAAAATGTCAAATATTCGTGTAAATCTAAGAAAGTTCCATTTTTATTTTAAAAATCATTGAAATATTATTGTATAGGAAATCCTATATTTTTATACAGAAAATTCGAGAATGGTTAATTTTTTATAGTTATTAATTAACCTGGCATTAAAATGTTTTAAGACCTACAACTCGATATTACTTACTTTTTACTTACATAATAAGAGTTGCAAATGTAATATTCATTTTGTATCTAAAACTAAACTTGCTAAGAAAATATTTATTTATCTTTAGGTGGGTGATGAGATTTTGGCAGTTAACTTGGTGGATGTGAGGCGCATGTCATTGGACGACGTGGTTATAATCATGTCTATACCACGCCGGCTGTTGCTTTGCACTAGACAGAGAAAAGGTAAAGTAAAAGTATCTAACGTATTATCATACGTATTAGCTTTATTACTACAATTGTACAGATTTTTCGGAAGTACACAAATATACTTATAAGTACTTATTTTCTTAATATGTTTAAAATAAAAATCTTAGAATAAAAGCCTTACAAAGTATTTGTTTCGGTTGAAAATGTTTTTACGAAATTGCAATATTGAGCCCATAACTCACAACTCACAATAAACAATGCTAGAAAAGGTTAGCAATGCACCACAAAAGTCGACCTTGCTTATATTTATGAATTTTTGAGCAACTCTTTTGTTAACTGAGCTACTGATTTAGGTAAAAAATTTTAACTTTGTATTTCTTTTCATATTATTTTGATCTAGTGATGTATTCTCGATTCGCTCGTATGCGTTTCGTACACATATTGGTACTGTTAGGCACTCAGAGGAGTGCCTAACAGTACCAATGTTTTGCTCCAAGGTATGTTGCTCCACCTGTGTATAAAATTTCATCCAAATCCGTTCAGCAGGTTCAGCGTGAAGGACTAACAAACACACACATACAAACTTCCGCACATATAAATTAAACAGAAGTCCGATTTAATGAATAGGTAAATCAGGCCCCGGATCCCCATCCCTACCTCGAGCTGAGCACAAGCCGCCGCCTGTAGTCGTCCTGAAACGAGACTGCCGAGACGACGACGACCGCGACAGGGATCGAGTTGATGGACTTTATTCACAGTAACTATTTATTTCTCATGCTATCATCATAATTTCATTATTTATGTAAAAGATTATTTATATTTAATGAATTTATTTATATGTATATGTATGTATATATATATATATATATATATATATATATATATATATATATATATATATATATATATATATATATATATATATATATATATATATATATATATATATATTTTAATATCTGCAACTTCAAGGACAAATATTATTATTTAGTATTGGTGCTGTTAGAAATGAAAATACTACTCGTTAATGACACTTGTATATTTTAACTCAATTTAAACTCAATTCAATTCAATTTTCAATTGCCTTATATATAACGACCAGAAACTTTAGACAGCGCGATTCAGAAAACTACACCTACAATAACAGTGCCATCTCTTGCTATAATATTTAAATTAAGACTATTATACATATACATTCTACATAGGTGCATTTAGAATTTTGAATTTAGATTTTAAGTACGTATATCAGAAATTATTGTTATTATACAATAATAGACTTTTAAAGTAAAAGTTCGGAAAGACGCTATTTATAATGTATAAGCACTTTTAAAATCAATAAAGAATATTAGAAATCATTTATAGTAGAATTCATTAAAATACATTTCTAATACCGATTTACAAAGTTAACAATTCTCTAGAGACGAACTAAGTAATGAAATTCAGGGGGATGTAATAATCATTGATGATGTGATATTATAATACATTTAACACTAACCTTAAACATAAACTGTTTTTTTATAATTTTACACAAATTAAGTCAACACAAATCTAGTCAAAAATCTTTGATTTTTTTTAAATATAAACGTGATTTGCCTTTTAGACATGGTACTCTACGATCGACCGTTGGTCCGGGCGGCGCGGTGCGGCCAGTGGGCGACGGTCGGGAAGAGAGAAGTCGTATGCAGCTTGGAGCTCTCTCACCAGATACTACGCCTTTAGATCTTTATTACAATTCGAGACCACCATCAGATCATTCCACTTGGAGGTAAAATACAATTAAATATTTTATATTTAAATAATTTGACGACACGTTTGGCTCCGTGTGTAGTGATCCTACTTGCTGTGCCAGCGGTCGCGGGTTCGAGTCCCGCTGGGGGCTTTAATTTGTGTAATGAGCACGAATGTGTGTACTCTAGTCATGGGTGTTTATTTATATTAATAATATGTATGTATTTAAAGTTATATGTGTGGAGTGTATCAACTATCTGGTATCCATAACACAAGCCTCGTAGCTTACCATAGAACTAGATGGTGATGTGTGTTAATGTCCCAACATATTTATTTATTTATTTATATTTATTAATTACATTTTAAAAATCAAATATGGCAAAAGCAATTATTTATATGATGACTACTATAATTCTTGAGTCTCGTTGAGAATATTGTTTAGTTTTTTTATTTTTTGCGACGTATCCTCATTTCGCTCAATTGCGTCCCTGACATGAGCCTGTATGTTATTTTTAGTCCTAGCCTAACTATATATTAAATCTTATCAAAATCTGTCCAGCCGTTTCAGTGTGAAGTAGCAAACATTTGCATACACTTTCGTATTTTTAATAGTAGCCCGCTTTGAAAAATTTAAATTATGTTTTTAAAATAAAAAGTTTTCTTTATCGTTTAGTTACCGACCTCCACCGCCAGTAATAACAGAGCAGCCAAAGTCCTCAGCGACGCACTTCGTGCCGTACGAACGATCATATCCCAACACGCTTGAGAGTCTTGCAGAAAAGGTGCACTCGTTTTATCCATCTGAAAGTGGAAGGTGAGTTTAAGAATAAGAAAATAACTTTATCTAAATACATCTTCATTGTCATTTTACAAGAGAATATAAATACACTATATTGAACAATATAAGAACAGCAGACATATTTAGAATGACAAAAGCCGGAAATGAGTATTGGACACACATACATATGTATCAATAATAATATGGCACTAGGTAGGTACGATAACGTAATTTTTCCTAAATAATACCTTAACTTACTCTAATGTACTTTCGCGTTTATAATATTACTTTAAATTTTAGCACAAGATTTGGAGGTAGAGTCCCACGATCGGGCTCAGAACAACAATTACCTCGTGCTGAAACGCATTCTGACTTCGGGCGTCACTCTTTACTTCGTTCAAGCTTGAAGGCTTCAGCAGCAGGCCCCGGCACTGGTATGTCATTATTAATAAAGGTTTTGGTATTAAAAAAAAATCAAAAAAGTTTAGTGTTTCACTTTATCTATAAATAATAGACGAGGGGAACGTATTGTTATAAGTAACGTTCTTGTAAATAACTCTAATGAGACATTTAACTTACTTATAGAAACTACCACACTCGTAGATGTCATCAAATTCATTTTAATAACAGAATATGAGATTTTAGTTTATTTTCACAGCGTCCAGTTTAACCCGATACGGACAAAGATATGGTGGCGTTGGGATGCCAGGCTCTGGTCTACCTAGCAGCACTCTTACTGGAGCCGGTCTCGGCACTGGTCTGGGAGGAGGTCTTCCCTCAGGACTTTCATCTACAGGCCTAAGTGGACTAACCGGGTCTAGTCTAGTCGGGTCTGGACTAAGTTCTGGTCTTGGAACTGGGTTGACTGGAGCCGGATTAAGTTCCACACTTGGAGGCGGTTATGGAACAACAGGATTAGGGTTACCATCATACAGTAGCAAGTTTGGCACAACTAGACGAAATCGAAGCTTGGACTATTCTTCTGACACTGAAGCTACTGCTCCTACGAGAACCCCATACTATTCTGGTCTAAGTGGCTATAGAAGTAGTACGTTGGGTAGAGATATCGGATCGAAATTTAATTCTTTACCAAGAGATGTGAGAGGAACTGGTCAACGGTAAGAATATTATGTTTTATTATTTAAAAATAGATTTGCTGTGCGCTTGTATAAAAATATATTAAATATAATTTGTTGTTTTATAGACTGGGTTTATCTAGACGCGCAGGAAGTGTACTACAAGATGAACCCGAACCTTTGTCTTCGAGATTAGATCTACGTTCTTCCAGAGGTATGTTACTGGTGTTTTCGTATAAGTTGCATATTAGCAAGTTTATATGTACTACATACACAAAACACATTTTGTAGAGATATACAAACATACCAGGGGGATCAGGTCATAGTATTGAAGGGAGGCCCATGCCCATTAGTGGGACGTGAAAAAGAGCTGAATACAATCCCAATATACTGTGACTTACGGAGTAACTTCTTCAACACTATGGCGTTCCATATACTTAATTACATACTTATTATATATATTTTATTAGTTCATAAATAAATATATTTCCGATATTACGAGAGCGGTCCGATAAATACTTAGCCTACAAAAGTTTTTGTACTGTAGTACGTTCAACGACGACGTACAACGTTACAACTGTAGTTGTTATTAATGACAATATTTTGGCATATGGGGGAGATCTGGCGACTACAAAAATATTTTAAAATCAACGCTGTACAATACGCAAATAGTAACTAGATTTTTTTATTAGCAAAGTTACACAGGTTGGGGTGATGTATACATAAGTTACACAGCTAGTTTTTATGATTTTCAAGCTTTACCATAAATTATTATCTACAGTTTAGTTCTAATATATCTAATAGATGACACACAAAAATAAGATGTCAAAGAAACAGAATAAAACAACTTTTATTAGATTTTTTTTGGAAATAGTTCTGTCTTTTTAATATACATGAATGATATTATGATATGTACATATGTAGATCAGAGGCAATTTGAGTTGGGGCTCACAGTGAACAATTTTATTTTCTATTTGAATATGCTCTATATGACTTTAAACCCTGAAAATATATCATAAATTAACGATACACGGTAAGTGATGCTAATAACCGCAGGGCGGCTCCCCTCCTCCCCGTCAGTGTTCACATCAGATGAGTACCGCGCGTGGCTGTCGCGTGCGCCTTCGACCAGCGCGCTGTACGAGACACTGCGTCCGCGTCTCCCTACCCACTACTCTGCAGAAAATATTCATGATGCCTTGAAGAATGTGAGTATTAAGTTTAAAAATTACTTAATTTAAATGTTCAAATGTTATTTCTATATTTAAACAAAATGAAACTAACTTTGTCCATAAACGAAAGATAAATACATAGTATTTTTATTAATAATAATTAATGCGAGACGGTCTTATTCCTATAGTTAATTCAAATACCATGGAAGAAAACCTGCAAGATAGATCTGCAGTTGAAAGTACTTATCAATAAACTGTACATACTGTACAATATATTTAAAATATTAACAACAATAAACATGGTGTAGTAGTTAAAAGGTACCTATTAACTAATTTGATATGAATGACAACGACAATGGTTTATAGATGGAAAGTGGCAGCCGTTTCGGCTCTACGTTAGGCTTGGCCAGCAAAAGTCGCTTAGAACGGCCGAGACATTTGCCCGCGCGCTCTCTTTCCTCACAACAACTTGGGCCCAGTGGTTCTCCATCAGCAAGGCGTGTGCGTCAGCTACTGGAGCTCGGATCAAAGTTTACCTGCCCTAACCCAAGTCCTGTGCCCACGCCTGGGTCCAGACATCAACGCCATCTCGATATCAATCCAAATGGTATGAATTATTTGTGTACCTGTAATTTTTATAAGTCGTATCCTGTAAGTCGATAAATAAGCATTTATAAATAAAAATAATGTACGATTCTGACGATTTTTCAACTATTGGTACTATATTTTGAATTAATTTAAGCAAATTATATTTATTCTATTTACAGAGTTCCTAAAATACAAAGTGGAGAAGCCAGGTACGGGAGGCCTTTCAACATCAATGACAGGTCTGTCTCGTATATCCGGAGGCGTTTCCGGGATGCTGTGGGTACATCTCCTCGCTGGCAGGGGCTTACGTCCAACTCAGAGTGGTTCATCTCCGGGATCTCCGCCTTCTGGATCCCTATCACAGCCACCAGTTGCTCCCAGAGATCTATACTGTGTCTTGGAATGTGATCGCGTTCATAAAGCGAGGACTGTGGTAAGATAAATTATTAATTTTGGGACAAAGTTGAATTTAAGCATTTAATAACTTTTTGTTTAATAACTATTATATACTTTTATATTTTTATTTTTTTTGTTCATCATACATTAAATTCATTTTGAATAATTTTAAATTAACTGTATGTTACTCAGTCCGATATTAACGTCGAATAAAATAACACTCGATTATAACCATCGCCTACAATATTAATATTACATTATTCAAACATTTATGAAAAACAGGTGCGTACAGGCGAATTGCAGTTCGACTGGGACGAATCATTTGAGCTGGAACTAGTTGACAACCGTCAACTTGATGTCCTCGTGTACTCGTGGGACCCTCAACATAGACACAAGCTCTGCTTCCGCGGCGTCGTTACTCTACCTGACCTGCTTGCACGCTCACCATCTCACCAACTTGCGATTAAGGTTTTTATCATTAATCTGTGTGAAAAGATCTCCTTGTATTATGTTAATTTATAATTGAGTCATAATACTGTACCAGATTTTTAGAAGAGGTATTAGAACATAAACACTTGGATAATTTTAGATGATTAAAGAACTTTTATACACTAATCATAATGAGGAAGAACCAGAAATAATAAGATAAAAAATAAATTATTGAACTGAAACTACTGATATCATAGAAACCAGTACCTATAAATATAACTTATCCTTCATACAATTATATTTAAAAAATCTTTTAAAACATGAAAATCTAATATACCAGATGGAACCGCGCGGTACTCTATACATGCGAGTGCGGCACACGGAGCCACATGAGCTCTTCCGCAGACGTGCTGCAGCCCCACGTCTCGCAACCCCACCACTGTTCGGGGCTGAACTAGAAACAGTGGTGGCCAGGGAGCTACGGCCGCCTCACGCACCCCCCGTACCACTGGTTGTGCGACGTTGCGTAGAGGAAATCGAGAGACGCGGTTTGGATATTATAGGTAATTTTATTTATGGTTCATAAATTCATACAGTTTTTTGTCCGCGACTCCGCTCGTGTGGTACTGTGATAAAAGTTGTTATCTTTTGTTACGCATAAAAATCTTATCATTAGTCGTAAGCTATCAATATTACTTTGTGTACGATCCTAATTAAAACACTGTGTGCTAATTGAAGCATTAAAATCATTAGTAATTCTATTTTTTTTAATATGGTTTTCTTTTTTTTTCTAAGGTCTCTACCGGCTGTGCGGGTCAGCAAATAAAAAACGTATACTACGAGAAGCATTCGAACGAAACGCGCGTGGAGTCGAGTTAACCCCAGACTCTGTTCCGGATATAAACGTTATTACTGGAGTGTTGAAGGATTACTTGACCGAGTTACCTCAGCCATTATTTAGCCGTTGCTTGTTTCAAATGACGTTAGATGCTCTAGGTAAGTTATTGTTAATAAAGCTAATTAGCCTTCGAAGTTTTTACTTCATTAATGGGATCCTGAGTTTAAATCCGCCCTGATAATTATAATTTATTGACAAAAGCTAATATCAGAATATCTAACTTAACTACTATTCTTGATATCTTTATATAACTAAATTGTAATATTTACAGGAGTATGTTTACCAGACGATAAAGAAGGTAACGCTCGTCTAATGGCTTCTATAGTGGAATGCTTGCCACGCGCAGCGCGAGCTACTTTGGTCTTCCTCCTCGACCACTTAGCTTTAGTCGTGGCAGCTCAAGATAGAAACAAAATGTCACCTCAACACCTAGCTGTGGCTATGGCTCCGCCATTAATGCTTCAATCCCAACCAACAACAGAGCTGGACTATCATCGACCGATTCACGTATTGCAATGTCTTCTCCAAATATGGCCACCACCTAAACGTTCAGGTAATGTCGTCGTCCGTGTCGCTTCTTGTCAATTATTCTGGAATTATAAAGGCAGTTTTTTTGTATTACAAATAATATGTAACAATTTTAAGAAATAAAACTGTTTTAAACTAATAAAGTGACACTGACTGAAAAGTTATAAAACAAGAATTAAGTCGCACTTTTTACTTACGCCTTTGTCATACCAGAAGTACAAAATATGCTTTAACTAACCAACTTTTTACATTAAATACTGTTCACTGACATATATTTCTTCACATGGATGTTTCAAATCAAAGCACCATACTTAGTAATTATTGTATATCTGGCTTAATTCTTGAGAGCTATCTATATATTATTTTTGTTATAATCTGAATATATGGACAGATAGCTTAGCTTTTATTTTTTTATTAAAATTAATGCCTATGAAATTTATTATTCGTCAAATTATTTCTAATTCATATACAATTACTAAGCATGGTGCAAGTACAGTTTGACTATCTCTACCATGAGTTTTCATTTGTTCTATCATTCTATATTCACTTTGTAGATAGAATGTCAGTCAAATAAAATGATTATTAAAATAAATTTTCGTTAAATTAGTTTCGTATATTTGCTATTGTATGTACAATGTACATATCTATTCATGGTAGAGAAATATTTATAAAAACATTATTTACACATTTAATATTGCATTACACCTGAACAGCCATTTATAATATTTCTTCTAGTTTCGCTTTTTCTATGCTGCGCCTGATAAACCTATTATGTGCCAATTCCTTATTTTTCAAAAATGCAAAAGTGAGACTACATACTTTATTCACACAATATAGCCTCAGCAAATTCGGAAAGGTTTCAGAAATGCTAAGCTAATACGGTTCTCGTGAAAAAGTAGACATTCATACACCGGACAATCGTTCAAAAATCGATCTTTAAGAATTGAATAAAATTCTTTAAACGTACATAAGGTTTGTCACTCGCATGATGTCAATATCTGTGCATGATCGTTGTCGTTGTTGTGATTAAACTAAGCGGTACCTTAACGCATGTATGTTTGTAGACAGTTCGGCGCGGCGAGCCAGCAACCGGGCCGCGTGGAAACAGAGTCAGTGCGTCGCCAGTGGCCTCAGCCACACTCCAAGGTTAGGATCTTTTATTATCCGGGAGTTAGTTCTTTTCCTTGCACTGGGACATTAGAATGATGCTTAAAGGGATTGATAATTGCCCAAAAATACTCCAATTGTTTTTTGAGAAATATTTTATACGAAATAGACCGAGCTATATTTGGTTTCTTAGTAAAAATACTCTATGTTGATTAATTTATCAGAAAGCTCAACTCTCAGACTCCTCAAATTGAGATGAAATAACTTATGGAAGTTCAAGCTTTTGTTTTCATTCAAGTCATTGTGTTTTGTTGCTCATCTTGGCTGAGGCCAAACAAATCAGATACTTATTGCTAATAAAGGGATAATTTAAGTTTAGTTAAACATAATATCTATGAACTTATTAGTACCCCTTGGAATGTAATTTAAGCTTCCGTTGATAGATTAAATCGTGTTATTGATTTTCATAACTAGTTCCCCAATTGAGAACTTGGTCTGCTCATGGTTGTTGTGGTAATCAAAAGCGATAGTATTTTCGAAATTTACGAGTATATTGTCTATATTTTATAATATCAAAGTATGAATACCAATGTTCGCTCTATGGGAATTTTCTCTCGTTTATTGTAGACTTTAAATTTAGTGTCTCTAAGCCGTGTCGAACTGTTGGAATTTACTCGCTTTTAAAATATTTTTATACATTTATTTTTCACTTGTTGTTTATTGAATAATTTTATTTCGAGTAAGATCGTTTACATTTTTCATTGAATGTTGCCATTTAGATACAGTTATCAATGTGATGGCTCATCAGCTTGCTAAATATTTGTCATTTGATCATTAACAAATCTTCAACACCACACTGACAATTTTTATTAATAATTGTACACATCATTTGAATTAAGATTAGATTTAAAGTACTGACATTATTGTAACCAATAATTAATATTAAATTAAAAGATTTTATTATAAATTAACGGCAAAAAGTGAACGACTACCTATTTCTTCAATTGTTTTCTTTTTACCATGTCTTCAAATCGGTGTAAAATCTGTTTTATACCTCTTAATCGATAATTTTCTCATTTTATTTGATTCTATAGGCCGAGTTCAGCCCTCAGTCAGTCCATATCGGCATCAAGCGGTAGCATCAGCAGCATCTCCGCCGCCAGCTCTCTCGGCTCGGGCCGGGGCAGACCGCTCGCCGCCCGCACATGTACGTACAGATTATTACAAAAATAAAAACCGTTTCTGTGTGAATTTGAGACATACTCGTAATACCAACTAAAATATAACTCATTTTTATTTAAAACGTAATAATATTAGTAACAATTATAGATCATTCATGAGAGCAAATGGAATGGAATGAAACACGGTCAAGTAGTTCATTATCTCTTGGTGTTTCAACTATTATAATTAATAATAATAATGTCCTTCTGACCTATTTCCGCCACGGTTTTCATTTTCATTGAAACTAGCCAAACGTGCAAGAGATATTATATTGCACAAGTGTACGCGCAGACACAAATGCACTCTTTATTCTTTTTACTCTCAAAGCCCGAATGGACGACACGTCAATACGACCGATGAAAGTTAAGGTGCAGGACCGACGGCTTTACGTGCTCTCCGAGGCACGGGGGTGAGACACCGCCAACTTCCCGACTCCGGGCTGTTACCGAGAACATATTAACAGAAAAACTCAGTAATTAAACTCTCACTCTCCCTCCCGACCCGGGACTCGTACATGTTAGCCTAAACTAGACCACCGAGGCAGTATTATCATTATTACCCATTGTTATTGAAATGGCCTCATTTACGTTCTTATTGCAGGTTCTCTCATCAGTCAGGGGCGGCCAATATCGTCCGCAGTCGCCGCGCGGCCCACTGCCCGCTCCTCCTCGCTCCCGGCAAGTGACGGTGTCGTCACCCGGTTCGCCCACTAGCAGTTCAGGTAATTTTAACTTTTGGTTTCGGTTTTCCGTCTTTTCTAAAGTATCATATTGATCAATAATTAATCAAATCAACATTATAAAATTGACAAACCTGCTGTAAAATATGTAGGAAACAATCATATTGTTGGTAAATTGTAACAAATTGAAATCGAGTTTATAACATGCTTATTATATTTCTACAGAGAGTCACAGTCCTGCGGAAACAATAAAGCCATGCGGGTCAGCGTCGTCTATAATACGGCAGCCGGAGCGCGCGAGCTCGCCTCGCATGTCACCGCGGCATTCTCCGCGCGCCTCACCTCGTGCTTCTCCTCGGGACTCGCCTCGTGGAACTCCCCGGGATACCACACCGCGTGCCCTAACTCCCCGGGATGGTACCCCTGGCTCGCGGGAATCCCCACGATCTGCCATCCCGGGTACGTCGGCAGGCTTGGCTGTGACGTTGAACTCTAGTGCGTCAGGTTCGGGCACCCAAAGCGGTGCGGGTAGTTCAGCGGGTGCAGGAGGCGGTCTCAGTCCGCGCTACAGCAGCACCAACCCCTTTCTGCAGCAGTACGATGCGGAGGAAGAGGCCGAGGCGTGGCGGGCCGCAGACATATTCTCATCCACGCACACATAGTGCTCATAGCGAATTGAGATTTTCTAGTCAATTTTTTGTATCGAATCGAAAGAGTGCTACGATTCCGCTGTATATTATGTTGTTTAGCGAGCGTGGTGCGCGTTCGTGAGTTTGTTATATATAGAGCGTTGATGTATATTATTGTGAGAATGTTTACCTCCTGACGCGTTACGCCCGCGCCGGCGCTCCGCCCGTAGACGCTATAGTGTTTATCGTATTGTATTGTACATTGTATATAATTGAATACGTATATGTAGGTACGTCACGATTTTGTACCTTCGGCGGAGACCCGGCGTAGGTCCGAAGCGCTACACACATCATCCCACATATCAGAGGCTTGCGTGCACGTTCGACACGGTGTTAAGACAACATTATCCTGCGATACATTTCATCATTGATCATTAAACATACTATATACAGGGTCGCTACTTGAGGTAGGGTTGTTAGGGGATCGTTGAAACTACTCAACAGGAGGCTCATTTTCGAATTTTTCCTATGTTATTTCAATATGGGTAATAGTTGAACTCTTTTTGATCTTTAATATTTCGGTACTTCTTTTCGGCGTTCCCCTAAAAGCTCCATCCCAAAATACCGTCCTGCTTTTAGTGAGGTCAACGAGCATGCCTCATGACTCCTGATTCGTATCGAGTCAGTGTCGACGGTGGACACAAGTGAGTAGGTCGAGTAGGGCGTATCGTAGAACAGACGTCGGAAGCTCTTGAGACTGAGGCCATATCAGCTCGCAACTCGATGGACATCCGTCGTAGAACGAGCGATTACGTGAATATCGAAACGTCTATTAGACATAAATTTCCAATATCCCTGTTCGTTCACTTAATTATATAACGGTATATTAAACTAACCTAGATTTTAGTGAGGCATTTTTACGGGTCGCTGATTCTATGAAGGAATGGATTATTTTGGAAGTCGGTCGCAATCTCAAGATCAGAGCTATTATTTTCGAATTTCAACTTCTAAAGTATTAGTCCTTTTATGACTACAGAAAATTTAAGGAAGTTTAGGCATACCATATAAAATTAATTATAAAATTATATCGCAAAAAGTATCATTAGAAATCACTGTTGGAGTGGCATATGATAAGTAAATATATTATATTAATATAATTCTTATGAAACTTTATAAACTACAATACAGTAAAGCTGGCGCTATATGAAGCTTGGCCGGCGTGCTCCGGTCGTGATCGCGCGTCGGCCGTCGCTACCACACCTACTGAGTGCTCGTACATTGAAATTCGCAAATAATACCCCGGTTCTTATAACTAGCGTCTGCTAGACATATAAGAGTGGTAGAAATCGACCAATGACAGCACTGATTGAATACTCACTGCCATGATTGGTCCATTTTATATAGAGCGTATTATAATAATTACACTTATTTATATGTCTGTCGGAGGCTGTTTGGTTACAAATGGCTTTTGAGCAACACTTCAAGAGAAGTTTTGTTATAAATGTTTATTATAATAGCATTGCACAAAGAACACGACTGATATGGGACACAACGTTTTTGATACTTTACCGTTTTACCTGTTTCTCGTTTGTGATAATTCTAGGACTTGTGTTGGAACCTCGCCTTTTGTATAAACTAAATGTTCGCTCATGAATTGTTCTACTGTACTGCGCACATCGCGCCGCGGCGTGCGCTTCATTTATCTTAACGTAATCTCTAAATAATAAAAGTTGGACTTTATTGTATTGACATGTTAATGTGCTTATATATGAAATTAATTAAACATGATTATATGAAAAGAGAATTTATTCGTAGTTAATTAGAACGTCGCAATTGTGTATGCGACTCGAGTAGATCGGTAGAGAATTCATGCACGGATATTTCTTAACGATAATCTTTTCTGAAGGTTGAAAATCGATGACAATATGATTTTAGAAGTGAATTTATAAAATCTAATACATTATAAAACGATATCACCTTCACGTCGCGTTGGAAGCGAATGGAGCGAGCGTATCGCCTCACGACGAGTCATTCATCTGACATCGTAAATTTTATAAATATAACCATAACCAATACAAATTCTAGTACATCCATGCGTTCATCATTCAACGCTAGATTTAAATGAACGGTACGCTGATTTCATTCGTGCCTCGAATGAATATTTCGGGTCGTATTATTGGAAAAATCATAGAAAAATACAGCATTTGGCTGCCATAGCGACTTTTATAATAAAAATGCCATTACAATAACGACGTTAACATTTTACTATGCAAAGTTATTACTAGATATTTCAGAAGAATATTAAAAGTTTATATCTTCATCGCTTTACACTTCATTTGATTGGAACTTATTAAATAGGTTCGGCTATAAATTACATAAATAATTAAGCTATATGAAGTTGACTTTAACTTATTGTAGTCTATAATTATAATAAATGACTCGGTCATGTCATTATGCTGAAACTAATAAACTGATTTTAATGAATATGAATTTTTATAGTTTAAATCCGATAAGAATAATACGCTATTCCTCAAGTCATGAAAATTATGTTTCGAGAATCAGTGGTGTACCTATTTCTTTTTTATAAAATTCAGTCAATATTCTAGAATTTTGAAATCTAACTATTGGATAGAAATGTAAGTTATATTTTTGCATACATGTGTATGGGCAGAAATATAACTGAGATATAAAGAAATACTGTCTTTTAATGTGTCTACATTGTAATGTAGGATTTTCATTATTATTCTCAGATAAATATTGAATACGTCATAATATATCACCAAAACAAATGAGAATTTTGAAGAGTGATTATAACGATGGTAATATCATTAGACGACCTACCCTCGGAAATCAGCTCAGTTGTTTATTGGGTATTTCCAGATGAAAAAGCTTAAAACGTGTAAGGCGAAGCTTGATTTCAGTTTATTATGTTTTACTCTAGTATTTTGACTGAATTTATAATGCGAAGAGCATTACTGGGTCTCGTAACAAGTATTAATATATTCAATAGTACGATCCGTGCATTGTATGATAAATATGACTTGAAGTGTCGCTCGACAGTAGCCAGCCGCTAGCGGCAGTAGTGTGTAGTGACTACGGCGCACGGCTTCAGTTGGCTTCACGCGCAGGCGATACTGAGAGACCATTTGTTATGTAGATAAATTATATGTTGTGAATTTATGTAAATACATCCGGACGCTTTAATGGGGTATTATATTAGTTGTTATGCACTACTTTGTTTCATATAAATATTTTATGTTATTAGAACATAGTTCTATTATATATATATACGCAATGCTATATTGTAAATTACAAAGCGTATTTATTTATAGTAAAAAAATTTTCAAAATAATATTATTTGTCTAATTAAAATTGAGAGATTTGAATAAATAATATGTTTAAAGTAAGATTGGTTAATGTGCGTATAAACGTATCAGCCTAATAAATGTATATTAAATATAAATTTTAAATGTAATATAAAGACAATTTCATTAAAGCAATCCGGATCTAGCGAATATTTAGGTTATATCGGTTAGGATAGCACTAAAACGAATGAATTTAGATTCCTATGATATCTCCGAAACAATAGTATTCACAGATGGTGCCAAAGCATTCCTTCCTTTACCTTCAGTGTTCATTTAGATAAACAAAGTTCATGTCGCTTTAAATGACTTTTTGAAAATATGAATAAAGGGTAAATGAGATCGGTTCAAACAACAATAGCCAATGTATATGTAATATCACATAGTGTACATAGTTCTGTTTATGGTTTGTCTTGTATGTTTATATGGTAAATGAATGTTTTGTAGAGTATTGTACACATCTGGTCCTCTCAAGGTCGCCATCGCAGTTTGTTTGCGTTGCGGGACATCGTCCCACAGATAATATCAGTATTTCGAAAATTTGGTAAAGTAGCGTTACTACGTGTACTTAACGTAACGAGTAAACGCCGCTCGCTGTACGGGCGGCTGGAACACAGACGAAAATAAATAATACAACGTTGATTATGACTTTTATTTTAATAACCCTACCAATTATATGAAAATCTTACATAAATTAGAGCTTTTATTTTTGTATTAATAGTAAAGTTGCCTGTTAATAGGTACTTCTTATATATTCATATGTCGTATATTTTTGTGGGATATTTATTATTAGAAATTTTTTTTATTAGACATTTTTTATTAAATTGGTCCTTAATTTATTTTAATCCTTTATTTGATATCAGATCAGATCGGGTTGTATGTACTCGTATAATCGAAAAAAATTATCCCTAGCACGGTGAAAGCACCTAGCAAGCAAGGAGGCCTAGCTAACTTGAAAATTACTATTTCGAAAGAAAACTAAAAAAAACCTATGTAAATGACATATCTGTACATTAAATCACGTAGATGATATAATAACTAAATGAAATCAACAAGAAGGTTGATATCGCATAATAACGACTGTTACTGAACAACTATGATTACAGAATACGTGACTAACTTAGGTCTTATTGTTTTATTTCAAAACATTTTTCGAGGACAGATCATAGATGTTAAAAAACCGCAAGAAAAAAGTGCCTTAATTTTTCGCATATTATTTTTTACGAGGACCATGACTTATATTTGTACTTATGCCCTATAAAACATTGAATGTAATGAAAAACGGTTGCGTGCTCGACGTAGACTAAAGAAGTTTATTAGATTCAGCATAGACAGATACAGAACATAAATTAGATGTTGCCAGTAGTTTACAATATACTTAAGTTAATACAATAATTAATAGCTATATTTTGATACAATTTCAACACACCCCCTTATCAAAATATCGTACACTTTATCTAAATTAAACATTACAAACATCAGCTAACATTATGAATGGAACATCAAAAAAAAATATATATATATATATATATATATATATATATGTATATATTATAGTTCTGTGATACCCAATTGCTCTAAAAACTTATAATGTTTTTGACCACTCAAGCTTTTTGTTAAAATATCTGCAGGCATATCATTTGTATTCAAATAATCTATTAGTACAAATTTTTTTTCAACAGCGGTTCTAATAAAATGAAATCTAACATCAATATGCTTGCTTCTTTTATGAAACATACAATTTTTTGTAAGTTTTTGAGCACTTTGATTATCATTGTATATCAGTATTGGTAATTCACTTCTACAATTCAATTCGGATAACAGATTTCTCAAGTAAATAGCTTCTTTACTTGCCTCACAAATTGCTATGTATTCTGCCTCGGTACTTGACAGAGCAATTGTAGGCTGCTTTCTACACTCATATGAAATTACACTACCAGACATTTTAAACATATATCCAGTATAGGATTTTCTGTCTAAACTATCAGATGCCCAATCAGCATCAGCATACCCAATTATATCCAGATCATCTTTGACATATTTCAAACCAAAATGTTTTGTTTTCTTTAAGTACTTTAAAATATGTTTTACATGTTTCCAATGAGTTTTACTAAAATTATTATTGAATTGACTAAGATAGCAAACAGCATAAGATATATCTGGACGGGTAAGTATGGACAAATAAAGCAAACTTCCTATTAATTGCTGATAGGAGTACTTACTGGGACAAGTATTTTCTTTTGTAAGCTTTAAATTTACCTCCATTGGTGTACTTACCGTATTACAATTTTTCATGTTAAATTTCCTCAATAACTCCTCTACAAAATGTTCTTGGTCTATACTAACTACATTATTTTCTTTTCTAACTCTCATGCCTAAACAATGTCTGATCTCCCCTAGATCTTTAATTTTA
This sequence comes from Brenthis hecate, assembly GCA_951806755.1. Classification (NCBI taxonomy): domain Eukaryota; kingdom Metazoa; phylum Arthropoda; class Insecta; order Lepidoptera; family Nymphalidae; genus Brenthis; species Brenthis hecate. The sequence continues at coordinate 3,443,196 of OX638269.1, forward strand.
AATTTTAACCTTAATTCAGTTTTAATACATTCTGTTTCATTTTTACAATTTGAAAAAATAAAGAAGTCATCGACAAATAAAGCTATATATGTTTTGGTATTATCATATTGTTTAACAAATAAACATGGTTCATACATACATTTTTTATACCCTAGACCTTGTAAACAATCATCCACTCGCTTGTACCAGGCTCTGGCAGATTGTTTTAACCCATAAATAGCTTTCTTTAACTTTAAAACTTTGTTTTCCCTATCAAAACACTCAAAATTATTAGGTAAGCACATATATACAGTTTCATTCAAATATCCATTTAGAAAAGCAGTGGTTACATCAAGGTGAGTCATATCTAGGTTATACTTTACACCTAATGCAAACAAGAGTCTTAGTGTCGAGTAACGGAGTACTGGTGAGAAAGTTTCATTATAGTCTATACCTGCCTTTTGTGTGAAACCTTTGGCAACCAGACGAGCACGATATCTCACTTTATTATCACTGTTTACCTTTTTCTTGTAAACCCATTTACACTGCACTATTGTTCCACTTTCTGGTTTATCTACCACTTCCCATGCATCACACTCACGAAATGATTGCAATTCCTCCTCCATTGCTTTACACCATTGTACACGTTCTATCCCATTCATGACATCTTCATAGGTTAAATTTTCATCACCAACACTTTCTATGCAAATGTTAATAAATCCAAATCTATCTGGTTGCTTCCTCTGACGTTTATCCAAAACAGTAGGTTTATCAGGCAGTACTTCTGTATCACTGAGCACATTGTAATATTCATCAGAGGTTGAAGAACTACTTTCGGTTTCATCTGGTATGTTTCTTCATCCTCTGTGGTATTATCACTTTGTTCTTCCTCAATTTTAGCTTGGATCACATCTGAACTATTTTCAGTGTCTTCCATTATAATGACATCTCGGCTGGTGATGATTTTATTTGTCTTGGGATTGTATAACCTGTAGCCTTTTATATTGTTTTCATACCCCACAAAAATATGAGCCTCTGCCTTCTTATCCCACTTGGCAGTCTTGATTTTGGGAATGTGGGCCATTGCAGTGCTTCCAAAAACTCTTAGGTGGCTAACATCTGGCTTCTTGCCTGTCCAGAGTTCATATGGTGTCTTAGTCAGACCAGTTGCTAAAGTCCTGTTTCGCAGATAAACAGCTGTATTTACGGCTTCTGCCCAGAAACGTTTCTCTAGTTTAGCATCAAATAACATACATCGAGCTCTTTCCACCACTGTTCGGTTTAAGCGTTCACACATCCCATTTTGTTCCGGGGTATAAGGGTTAGTTTTTTGATGTGCAATCCCTGCCTTTTTTAAAAAACTTTCTATCTCTGAAGAGCAAAATTCTCCTCCATTATCAGTCCTCAAAACTTTCAAATTTCTTCCTGTCTGTCTTTCAACTAAAGCTTTGAATTCCTTCAAGTAATTAAAGACTTCATTTTTGGCTTTGAGGAAATAGACAAATGCCATTCGACTATAATCATCGACAAAGAGCAAAAAATAACGTGATAATCCAATTGAAAGCTGCTCCATGGGTCCACATACATCTGCATGAACCACCTCAAGCACGTTTTCACACCTGGTACCTTTATGTGTGAAAGGCAGTCTCGATTTCTTTCCTTCACAACATGTAATACACTTGGATTTGTCAATCACAGCTCTGTCTGAGAAATCAATGCCCTCTACTACACCATTTCTCATAGTGTTTAGGTCTTTACTGTTTATGTGTCCAAACCTTCGATGCCACACCTTACTAGTCGTAGCTGTTGCTGAGCATGCAAACAACTTGTCTGACTTGATGTTCAATCGATAAACTCCATTCACTAGTTCTGCTTTTCCTACCAGTTCATTCTGTCGATTGCGTATAAAGCAAACTTCTTCTTCGAAATTAACCTTGTTTCCATTCCGAATAAGCTGACTAACTGATAGCAGATTTGTAGTTAGTTTGGGTATACACAAAACATCCTTTACAGTTATATCGAATTCTGAGTCGTCGACTACTGTCGTTATTCTAGTATTTCCTGCGCACAACACGGGTACTGTCTCTTTGTTGGCGACTACGATATCCTTTATCTTGTGACTGAGTGAAACATGTTCCAAGCACCTTTTGTCAACAACCATATGTGAACTCGCGCCCGAGTCAACATACCAATCTGACTCTTGAAATTGATTTGCAGGGTTCAAGAAAGTTGCGCTGAATGCATTATCTTTTCTATCTTGACTATTCTGGGGGCATTTATTCATATAATGTCCAAGTTGTTTACAGCGATAACAACGAACTGTTTTTATCGACTTTTGATTTGACGTTGACAGTTTCGATTTAGACGTATCTGCCATATTTGTTTTCTTCATATTGGCATTATTGCGTTTTCTACAATGCTGCCAACTTTTAGACAAAAAAGCACCCTCAGTGCTGCCAACATCCGAATCCATATCTAATAATTTTGCTTTAATGGCGTCTGTACTTATGGTCATGCCGGAATGTTCAATGGCCATAATCATTGGCGCGAATTTTTCTGTTAATCCCGCCAACAATAATGAACCAACCCACTCATCCGTGATTTGAAAACCTGTTCCCTTTAGTTTTTGTGCTGTATCTACCATCTGGGTTACATATGCCGTCATTGATTCGCTGTCTTCTAGTCTAATAGAAATAAGCTGACGCAGCAAACTAATACGCCGCGTGAAGCCAGAATCGTCAAAAAGGGTTTTCAGCCGATTCCATATGCCTCGAACTGTTTTCTCATTTTTGATATGCACATATAATGTTGAATCAACGGTCATTATCAGCTTTGCTTTTGCCTTTTTTTCTTCCGCTGAAGTAACTTCTTCCTCTGCTAACTGCTTAGACAAATCCACGCCATCGAGAATGAGAAAATTTTCTGCAGCAAATGCCCACTCATCGTAGTTTTCCCTGCCTTTTAGTTTAGGCACGTTTACAATGTAACTACCGGCCATATTTGAATTTACAATGCAACACAAATGTATTATAGAACGTTTATAGTCACTTTCTAATTTGATTTTTGAGCAAAAATTAGAAAAAACACAGTCACGATAAGATATTTAGGAAATACTATTAAGAAATAACGACTACGCGATTTTTAAAGGGACTGGCAGAATGGTCTTCTAAGCTCAACTTTTTTACTAAATTTTACTATACCAATTCTTCCGTGAGAGCGGTTTGAAAAGAGTGAGAAATTTGAAAACTGTCTGTCATATTCAAGTATATAAAAGTGCGGTAAGGCTTACGGTTTGGTTTTTTGAAGTTATACTTCTTTTGGCGCGTTTAGAAAAAATATGAGAGTAAAATTTTTACAATGCGCGCGCACACCGACAGCCAAAAAGCGACATGATGAAGCTAGCTGAAAGCGACATGATAAAGCTAGGTGCATTCCTTTTACAAACAATGAGTTGTGACTGACATACGGGATGCAATCTTTAGCTATTTTTGTTCTGTTACGCCAAAGAAATATAACTTCTAACGTGCGTGCATATTGTCTGTGATAAGTACACACACGTTTTTTTTTGTTTGATGTCGAGCCCCTACTGTGGATCTTGATAGTGGAATGAACCGTATTTCATCGATCTTCTTATCAGGTATTATGTATTGCTGTTTTTTTTTAATATATAATGCTTTTTATTCATCATGGTGAATATGATAAATGGGTAACAATTCATTTTTATTAAATTAACTTAACGATTTTCTATCAGTACCATAAATAAACTCCAGTTTTTATTCATTTATAATAAAACCCAGCTTTCAGGTGTCTTACTGCCGACTAGCGTACTTCTCGTTCAATGCTCGGCAGTCCATATTCATTTTCATAATAGCACAGATCATATAATACTATACTACTATAGTAGGCAAAGAGGGGCACTTTAATTTTTTTTGCATTGGAGCCCAAAAAGGTTAGTTATGCCATTGCTCTTTATATTATAGAAAAGCTTTTAGAATATATAACCAAGTCCGCTGACTATAAAGAGAAGTTGATGTCTGTGAAAAGTAATGAAATATTTGGTTAATATAAAAAAACAATAAAGGTAAAAAATAAAATCGTTCTGAATAAATAAACTTTTTAAATAAACTGTTTCTACAGTTAAACAACTTCAACCCATGTACAATCCCATAATAACGCTTACGAATATAATTATAATAATAAGTATCTACCTATATGAATCAATGAAACAAAGACAATTTTTTTTTAAAAGCCGAGTTTTTCATTTTTATTACCTCTTGTTTTACTTTGAGACACTATAATTCATTTAGTACCAAATACATACTAAATGTATTATTTATAAAGTGTCCCAAAGTAAACAAGTACTGCCGATGTAACAACCCCGTGCCTTAGAGATATAAAAGTGAGGATATCCAGAAAGCAAGTTTCTTAGACATTTTATACTTGCAAAATGCCTCGTTACACTTGTATGTACTTATTAGTAGCTTATATTACTCCACGTATTCGTTTATTTGTGTACGGAATATTCAAGTCCATCCAGCCATATACATATAAGCTTTTGAAATATAATAATGATTATTGTAATCAAATAAATAATCTTTACTTTATTTTCGTACATCTATATTACATATAGAACTCCATTTGTATTTTAAAGTGATTGAAGGCTGAATTTGAAATGCCTAAAAGGTTCCCTTCACTGGTATATACATATTATGTATGTCGATATTTAAATTTACTCCTCGACTAAAATTCTTCAAAGTTCTTCGAGTTAAAAGTTTGCAATTTAAATATTTAGCATATTTAGGCTTACCCCAAAAAGTTTATCATAATCCGATTTGAAGTTCTCTTTTCCCATCCGAATTACTTTGAAATACCACAAATTTTGTTTTAATAATTTCCTTGCATACTCTTTGCAATACCAATTCCCAAAGAGAGTTGATGTCGATGAAGTAATTTGAGAAATGGGCAGGAGGATGATGACTTGTTGCCATACCATAACTTTCCATTACGCAAATTATTATATTTATATATATACTATATTTGTATTTCTGTATTTTTGCTTATATATTATACTAGCATTGCCCGCGGCTACACCCGCGTTCAAATGACCAAAAACCAAATTCTTAGGTTTTACATATTATTATACTCTTACATTGCAGTTTTTGTATTTTTTCTCAGAAATAAGACAGACAGACAGACAAAAATTCTAAAAACTATAGATTCGGCCTCTGTATCGATAATAATGTCTATTTCAATAAGAATTTCCAAAAAATATTTAATGTACACATTCGGCTTAGTTACAATTTTATTATATGTATAGATATGGATAGTTTGTATATATATTTATATGTTATATATTGTATTTATTTTGTTTTACATATGCTTATTCTTATATAAATATTTTCTTATCGTTTCTTTGCACTTTCTCTCTCTGTCCCGCTACTTAATACTATTTCCCACATACATGGGTTGACTGAAAGAGATCTCTTAAAGAGATAAGTCCACCTTTGTCCACGTCATTTTTTATGTATTTTTTTATTACTTATTTAGTGCAATACAGAATATATATAGAGTTAACTCGAAAAAGGCCAAGTAAATAGGTACAGAGTTTCCCTAAGAAAATAATATATGTAATGGATTAAGAAATGGCATTTTCGGGATATTGCGACATCGACATGGGCCTTTCTTCAATGCGTAGAGGAGTCTGGCCAAATGCACGTGAGCAGACTGCTCAAGTGTGACGCAAACTAGTTAAGTTTCCTCAGACAGGCAGGTTTCCTCATTATATTTTCAATTACCATATTACTAAATTGTGTTAAGAGCTATTATATTTTTACTATTTTCAAACGAGTGTTACGAGTGAGAGCCCACAAAAGCTAGATAAATAGCAAGACCCATTGCTCAGTAAAAGCAATGCTAAATATTTAGCTTGTTGGAGATTCGATTACTGTATTAGCATGTAAGATGGTTAGGTACTTGTGTTAACTATAGAAATGTCTATATGTGTAGTAATATTACAAATATATATCTATTTTCTATATAGAAAATTGCAAAATATTACCTAATAGAAAAAATAAAATACGAGCATGAGCGGTGCTTTTTTATTTTTTTTATAGCCGTTTTATAATTTATTATTAACTAGCGACTTGATCTATTTTTATTAGGGTGCGTCCCTAAGTGTTAGTTCAGGTCGTAGTCTCTCATCATACTAATTTTATTCAAATACGACCAGCCGTTTCGCGAAAGAATAACACGTAGGTACCTATACATATTATACATACAACATAAATACCAACTTTTATATATATGTAAATATATGTAAAAGTTTGTATACATATTTTTAATATATATTTACATATTATGTAAAGTAAAGACTATTGTATGTACAAGGTACATACAATAGTCTGATAAAAATAAATATCCTAAAAGGTTTCTAAATACGGAAATTCCATACTTAGAAATCTTTTCACTTGTTTGGTGAAGAAAATATTAAGTGCAATTTTGAAATTGTTGTAGCTCTTTATACAATTAATTTAATAATAATACTTACGTCGTTTAAAATATAAATCGAAGCGGAACTATTAAGAAATGCTTTGAGTACTCTATGGACTGGCATTCATTGATATCGATAAAGTTATTTGAAATATTTCACTTGAAGTCTGTGTTAGATATCTACTGTTTATTTATATCATTTATACTATATAATATATTCGTTGATATTCATAACTTTCAAGCCTTTATTTATCTCTGATACTAACGTCTTAAGAATTTTCATAGAATGTAGAAAGTTCCTATCATAAATATTATAAGTCTATTTGATAGATTGTTTAACTGTATTGTAATAAATGTACGTTATTTTTGATTCAAATATTTATCTGTTCGACAAAAATACGATATTGAATATTGATATTTTAAAAACGATTACATGGTTATTTATCAGTTTTAATATATTTTTTTGAAACGCAGCTTCTAAATTTTTTAAAAACATATATAAGTAATTACCTCACTTCGAGTATCTGCGTGGCCAATGCAAGTATTTGCTTCCCACAAGAAGAGACTTTTTCTCAAATTCGTAAACTAAAACTCGTATGTATGTATGTACCTAAATATTATATGAATAAAAGTAATTTGTTTCGGTTTCATTCGTCACGACTACAGATTTTCACACCTTGCGAAATTCAAGTTTCATATTGAATTCCATTCGAGGCATGTTAGTAGAATATCGGATTTCTATACAATGTGCATCTCAAACTTGACTGAGTAAAGCTTCAAGAAAGTGACAATATTTCAGCATTGTACTCGATTTTCATCTTTATATTTGTTCTCACGATAAAATATATGTACATAAAAGGGATTGAACAAATCCATTTGTTTGGAAGGAAATCTTTGTGGTTTAGTCCCTCTATGTCGTAGTTATTTTATTTTTGTGTATTAAAATAATTTTTTCTTTCCTGTTACAAATAACTGGGTGGATAACATATCTGTAACAGATAATTCAATATTTTTCCAGTTTCAGTGCCTTCTAGGTTTATTTTTTAATGTTACCTTTTTCCTTCTTCAGGATTAAAGATGGAGGTAGGTACCATACTAAATGTAATTACAAGGTTTAGAGTACGAACTAGAGTAGGCTCCTAAGCCACTGTGCGGAGGTAAGTAATATAGTTATAGAAATAAATATATATGTAAATAAATGTATGCACACTACCACACACTACCATCTAGTTCCATTGTAAGCTACGAGGCTTGTGTTATAGATACCAGATAGTTGATACACTACACATATACAACTTTATATACATACATATTATAAATATAAACGCCCATGACTGGAGTACAAACATTCGTGCTTATAACACAAATGAATGCCCCCAGCGGGACTAGAACACTGGACCGCTGGCACAGCAAGTAGGGTCACTAGAAACTATATAATATGTATATATATATATATATATATATATATATATATATATATATATATATATATATATATATATATATATATATATATATATATATTAGTTGTCACGTATATATCAGTATCAAAAAAAGCTCTTATATTTCTTAATAAATTTTACTCGAAACATTCTGTGAATTCATAGCTAACAGTTTAAGTTTTTCAAATGTTTTGGTACTTTTACTTATTGATTTAAAAAAACTTGGTTTTTAAGATATTTCATAGTTTTTAACAAAAATATAAATTATTTTTTAATAAAATTGTTCCAATACTAAATAATCCCTAGAAAGTAAATATTATATAATATTATTATATCCATTGGTAAGGTACAGCATGTTCTACCGTATAAAATGGGTTGGGACCTCTTTTAGCGCCGGTTCATTGAATATCATTGATATTTGCTCTATAATATTAAGCTGTCGAAATTTGTATGTGACTAGCATTGCCCGCGGCTCCGCCCGCGTTCAGGTGACCAAAAACCAAATTCTTAGGTTTTACATATTAGTATACTCTTACATTGCAGTTTGTGTATTTTTCTCAGAAATAAGATATTTTCCGCGGTAAAAAGTATCCTTTATGTTGACCCGAATAACCAGCTATTACCATACCAAATTTCATCAATATCCCTCCAGTGGTTTTTTGGTGATGTGGTAACAGACAGACACACAGACAAAAAATCTAAAAACTATAGATTCGGCCTCTGTATTGATAATAATTAATAATGTTTATTTCAATAAGATTTTCTAAAAAATATTTAATGTACAGATTTGACTTAGAATTTTATTAGGTATATGTATAGATATAAAACTCTTTATAACCATCCAATACCAATATTGAATGAAATTAATACCGTCTAGGCCTGCTGTTTATGTAGGTGTCATGTAAAGTTCATATACATAAATATTTTAAAAGTGAGAACTCTCTCTTTCTCTCTCTCTCTCTCTCTCTATGTCTTTGCTTGGATATTATGGTTCAATAGCTGTACATTTGAAAAAAAAATCTGAGAAAGTACTTAGGTTGATTATTGCCCACTACAAAAATGGCGAAACTAGTCAATTCGAGTTCATTTTATTGTTGTGTGTACTTTACGCGATATTTTCGCCGGTTATTGTGAACCGCTTTTCATGGTTATGTTCGATCCGATCCGATAAAAACGAAGCCTTTATTTCAAATTAACCTATCGTTAAAAGGAAATATACTAAGGCATGGTGACAGAATCGTATTATTTACATACTAGCGATTTACCCTTGCTTCGCTCGGGTGCATACTTTAGACCCTTACCCACACCTGAGCGAAGCGTAAACGCTTCGCTCAAGTGTGCCCCTTAGTGAGTTTTAAATAGATGTAAATATAATATTTTCTTAGATTTACGCGAATTTTTGACATTATTAAATAAAACTATCTTTTCGGATTATTTCGCGGATTTATTTTGATTTTTGGTTCCCGACGTTTCGAATGCTTTACAGCATCCATGGTCACGGGAGAGACTGAGGTGTTACATGTCTTGAATGTATAGTTGTTACAGACAGCCTACCCACAATTAACAAAATGAAAGTTGCACCAATTACATTACAATATTTTTTTAACTTTAAACATTTTTATAATTTTATAATTTTAATTATAATTGAATATGGAAAATTATTTATTTAATTTTTGCTATTATTTTTATAATTTTTACAATTTTAAAAATATTAATTAGTAATCTATATTTAGTGTTGCCATTATTATATTTATAACCATAAAGAAAAATATAAAATATAGTATTAATTATTTAAGCCATATCATTTAAAAAGTTAAAATTAATTAAGGATAATAATTTTAATTTAGTTTGCTATTATTTAAAAAAAAAAACAAATTACTAAGCAACACTATTAATATATACTTTTACAAATGAAAAATGAAAAATATTAATCAGATAAGCTGTCATTTTGATCTACACAGTATGAACTTACTACATCTGCCTGTCTGTTATGTTTATATTTATTATTAGATTTTATTATATTAATAACAGGATCCCATGACGATGGTAGTACCCAGCCATCTTCCCTATTGAAATTTGGATGTTTTTTAATTTCAATGGCTTCTCGAATCATTCTAGGGCGATATCGGTTTTCTTTCGCCAGGATTTGAGGTCTATCGAAACGAATATAATGGCTTGGGCAGTCCTGGCTATGTTTGCAGACAGCAGATGTTGTATTGCGACGGTGCTTCGCATCAGCTATGTGTTCTTTGACCCGGGTTCTAATGGATCGCTTTGTTTGTCCAATGTAAGAGAGTCCACAATCACAATCAAGCTTGTAAACTCCTGCATCTTGTAGAGGGATGTGGCACTTGACAGGTGGTAAGAACTGACTGATTTTCCTTGGCGGTTTGAAGTAAGTTTTAATTGAAGCTCGCTTTAGAATGTAGCCAATCTTGTCAGTGACTCCTTTCATATATGGCAAGACTGCAGGGACGCGCTCGACTGTGGCTGGTTTCACTCGGTCACTGTGACGCAGGCGCGGCACTTGCAGCTTGTTGTCACGCAGAACTTGCTTAACATGTTGCAGTTCTCCGGCCAAGTGTTGCTCGTCACAGATCCCGCGCGCTCTCTGAAACAAAAGCCACAGTCGAGCGCGTCCCTGCAGTCTTGCCATATATGAAAGGAGTCACTGACAAGATTGGCTACATTCTAAAGCGAGCTTCAATTAAAACTTACTTCAAGCCGCCAAGGAAAATTAGTCAGTTCTTACCACCTGTCAAGTGCCACATCCCTCTACAAGATGCAGGAGTTTACAAGCTTGATTGTGATTGTGGACTCTCTTACATTGGACAAACAAAGCGATCCATTAGAACCCGGGTCAAAGAACACATAGCTGATGTGAAGCACCGTCGCAATACAACATCTGCTGTCTGCAAACATAGCCAGGACCGCCCAAGCCATTATATTCGTTTCGATAGACCTCAAATCCTGGCGAAAGAAAACCGATATCGCCCTAGAATGATTCGAGAAGCCATTGAAATTAAAAAACATCCAAATTTCAATAGGGAAGATGGCTGGGTACTACCATCGTCATGGGATCCTGTTATTAATATAATAAAATCTAATAATAAATATAAACATAACAGACAGGCAGATGTAGTAAGTTCATACTGTGTAGATCAAAATGACAGCTTATCTGATTAATATTTTTCATTTTTCATTTGTAAAAGTATATATTAATAGTGTTGCTTAGTAATTTGTTTTTTTTAAATAATAGCAAACTAAATTAAAATTATTATCCTTAATTAATTTTAACTTTTTAAATTATATGGCTTAAATAATTAATACTATATTTTATATTTTTCTTTATGGTTATAAATATAATAATGGCAACACTAAATATAGATTACTAATTAATATTTTTAAAATTGTAAAAATTATAAAAATAATAGCAAAAATTAAATAAATAATTTTCCATATTCAATTATAATTAAAATTATAAAATTATAAAAATGTTTAAAGTTAAAAAATATTGTAATGTAATTGGTGCAACTTTCATTTTGTTAATTGTGGGTAGGCTGTCTGTAACAACTATACATTCAAGACATGTAACACCTCAGTCTCTCCCGTGACCATGGATGCTGTAAAGCATTCGAAACGTCGGGAACCAAAAATCAAAATAAATCCGCGAAATAATCCGAAAAGATAGTTTTATTTAATAATAGATGTAAATAGTTATTATAAGTGTACTGATAGACACTTTCTCGTATAGATATACAGTTCTTTAAGCCTTTTTAAAAGCTACATTTTCTAGTACATGTTTTGATTATTGAAGTGAGTTACATTTTTTGTCAAAAAAAGTGTTTTGTATGCTTACACTGCTAACTCTGGCTAAACCTTATGAGATACATCAACACAATGTAGTAGAAAGGTCCACGATAAGTGTGTCCTAAGGTACACTCAAAATAAATATTTTTATTTATTTAAAACGTATTTAGAGACACATCTGAGCAAAGCCAGGGTAAGTCACTAGTATTATATTAATTACTAAATATTATAATAGTTAATTACTTGCTTTTAGCACTAATCACCCACCCATTCAACATGTTTTATCCCGTAACAATCTATTAGCTACCTCTTTCTATAATGTTTGTAGAGAAAAAAGTTGGAGAATTCCGCTTGATAGTAATTATTTTCAAAAATATCTTAGGAATACCTGACTATAAAGATGAGATGAGCCTTTATATTGAGAGTATTTTTATATTACCATATCCCTATTACAGCTATACGAACACAACACAATATCTTATTCACAAAGGAAATATTTGTTTTTTTGCTGGAATATGAGGTAAATGACCTAATTTTATCTTCATTGTGCGACTGAGAAAAAATAATCCTATAATAGACCCATTAAGATAAAATGTACGGACTTTTTTGTACATCTACTATTTTTTTATCGAAGTTCTAACATGGTTCATATAATAAATGTAAAATGTAAATATCAAGCCCGACCTCATGTACATATTCCGCTGCCCGTATAACATAAATAAAAATACGAGATCTTTAAGGCTCAAGATTACTAAAATCATGAACGAATAAGTCACTGGACCAGACATATAAGCGGACGTACCTTTATCTGTCTTATTAGTAGCCAGGAAATTTCAGCCTTTGTCGTTTGTTTTTTGCGTCAGTCTCAAGCATTTACTTGTCAAGAAACAATCTGCCAAAAATGACTAAATGTTCTGTTAAATGGTGTAAAAACTATAGCGGCGGAAGCAGCACTGTTTCTTTTCACTTGTAAATACATTATTTTATTACATTTATTGTTATTTATCACACAATTTAATAAAATTGTAAAATAAAATGTCATATTATCCAACTATGTTAAATATAGTCGATATTTCTATGTATTGTTGACATCTGACAACCATCATAAAATCCCTGGATTATACCATTCAGAACAAATGACTAAACTGTCGAGTGAGTCCATTTGACATCGACTAGTGCTTGACAATGTCGAAAAATATATCGATATTTGACGAAATAACTGAACGAATTGTGTTATTTGTACAGTACAATAACATAAAATACTTTTATCACAGTATCCTACAATCTGATGACAATAAATTTATAAAAATATTTTCTAAGTCACATAAAAATATAAATGCAAAAATTATAATTAGTATGTGTACTTAATTTTTTATTTTATTTTATACCACATTTATATACTTTGGAATATTATTCCATTGTAATAATAATAAAGATCATTTTATTTCAACACATAAATTACACAAAATCAAACAATAATGTTTTAGCACTAAACTTCTGGGTTGGCGATTTGTAATAAAACACTTTACTTTCACGATCTATTTTACTTTCACGATCCAACACTCACTTTAATTTGCAATCACTTTTTCTTTTTCCTAATTTCACAAATGTTTATTAAGAACTGAGCAATATTAGGACAGTGTCACATTTTTATAAGCTACCCGAGACAATCAATTGCCAATTAAAATAATTCAATAACAGAATCAACAAATCACTTTATTTAATTAAATTAGCTTAATATTTTTTTAATCTTTAAAAAATAATTTTTATTATATATTAATGGAATATACACCCGATATTCATTTGTTCATTAACATTATTATAGGCCAACAGAATGCTGCCATCAATGCCATCGTATTTATATAAATCAAATTAAAAAATAATTATTATTTGACACATTATTATTGCCTCTTTAATTCATTTATTTTAATTTATTATAATAAATACAGATATTTTAAATTAAAAGATGTAAAATATGATGACTATGCTAACCAATGTCTAAAATGTCATTAATTGGTTCATCGATATATGTATTTTATCGATTACGTTCAAGCACTAGAAATATTGTATTGTGTACCTGTGTGTATAATAATGTAATAAAATCTTTGTGTGCGTTATGCGTCTTTTGGTTGAACTAGTTTTCATACATTTGTATTTTATGTCTCGTCCAGTGGTTTATTCGTTCATGACTAAAATATAAATGAATAATCAATAAAATTGTAAAACTTGTATTTATGTTGCATAATAATAAATCATTCAGACCCTTTTAACGTCTAACTTCTGAGCACGTGCCTCCCTTCAATACGAGGGGGATCTGGCTATATAGTCCACCACGCTGGCCCAAAGTGGGTGCCTGATTTTACAGATCTTTCGTAAATGAATTAAGTGATAAGTTTAAGATAATATAAAAAAATCAGAATTCCTGGTTTGAACCCGCTTCATTTGGCTACTCCAACAATCCATCAAGTGTTACCAATGACATAAAAAAGACTAATTAAAGTTTAAAGAAGCACTTCTAATAAGTCTAATTGAATAAAGTTTATTTCATTTTGTGAGTAGACCTTAGTTTCTCCCGCGACCAAATTTGTAATATTTTATTTGTTTGTGAAAAAATTTGATCATAGTAAAGAAATTGAAACGTCCAAGAAAAAACGAAATATCTGAAAAAATGTTTTGTTTAAAATGTCAAATATTTGCATAATTTATTAAAATCCTATATATATTTTCTTATAATTTAAACTTTCCAAAGAAAGACTTTAATTTTCAGCTCACATTCTATTTTGCGTTCTCGCTTAGAACTTCCAAAATAATCTTGTTAATTAAAATTAAGGGCCAACAATGGCTGGAGGCTGGATGTCCCCAGGCGCCCTTCACTCCCTAACTAAGAGCACTCGACCTACGTCGACTCGTCTATATGTGTCACGTACAATTTATGTTACAATGTATTTAAACAGGGTAGAGTTGTCTTAAAGTGTCCTATTTGAAAATTTAGTTATTATCTCACCGTCCTTAGTTATTAAGTGGTTGCGTGTTTGATTCCTTATTAGGAAATATCCTTACAAAGCTGAAACAAAGCTATACAATAAAATAGAAATTGTATAAGCATTGTTAAAAAGTAGATCAGTTTATTGCAAGATTTTGTTTTGTAATTATCCAGACTATAATGACATATGTATATAAATAACCGCTAATAAAAGATTTGTTATTCAAACACTAGAGGCGGATAACGCCAAGAAGGAGGGGAAGCAAAGCTTGTTTGGAAAAACCTTTTTCAGAAGTCGAATAACAAAGTACCTCAGCGCAGCCGGAATATGGGACTGGTGTATTGTATAATTCTGAAATTCTGCACTCTCGCTGTGCAAGAAAGTTTTTGTAGCTACAATTATTATTAACTGTTTCAGGTTGTTTCTTATTAATCAAAATTATATAATAAACTAGCATTGCCTGCGGATCCGCCCGCGTTCAGATTATCAAAAACCAAATGTTCTTAGGTCTTACATGTTAGTATACTCTTACAATGCAGTTTTTGTATTTTTTCATAGAAATGAGATATTTTCCCGCGGTAAAAAGTATCCCATAATATGTTGACTTGGATAACCAGCTATCTTCACACCAATTTTCATAAAAATCCATCTAGTGGTTTTTCTGTGATGCGGTAATAGACAGACAGACAAAAAATCTAAAAATTATAGATTCGGCATCTATATCGATAATAATGTCCATTTCAATAAGATTTTCCAAAAAATATTTAATGTACAGATTCGGCTTAGTTACAATTTCATTACATGTAGGTACCTACATAGATAGTAGATATAAAAAAGTATCTCGTTCAAGTACTCGCATCTCTAACAAAAGGAACTTCTTAGCATTTTTTAACATAAGAACCACCTATATATGATGTAAAAGTAGGTATATAAATACCTTGCAAATATGCCAGCCATTTCTCATTGAAACAGAAATAACATTTTCCCGGAGCCATAATACAAATGAAATAGCGGAAGTATTGATAAATGCCGTAAGTTCTCGGCAAGAGCACTTATCCATATGAAAGCCTATATTGGAACCAGGCTTACAGAATCTTACAAGTTTTTAGACTAGTGATATGAAAATGTAATAATTTTACTACTGTCGCATAGTGGTCGAAATTCGATCATAATTATTATAAAAAATCGAGGAGACATATATATATATATATATATATATATATATATATATATATATATATATATATATATATATATATATATATATATAATGATTTTACCTATTTAAACGCTACAAACTAACCGTTTCGATTTTTTTTGACAACATTAAAGTTCGTCAAGAGTTAGGCTTAGGCTTTACGCGTACATTTTGTGGGCAAGTCTTGAATATATGTAATAATTGAAAAATTATGTTAATAAATAATAAGACGTTTTTATTACAATACCTAATATTAAAAAGCTTGCTGGTTGCTAGAGTAGCGATGGATTTTCTTTCTTCTTTCTAAATCTAATCCAATATTGTATAGTAATAAATTTTCTAATGCATTAGTCTTCATACAAATTACTTTTTACAGTTTCCAGTTTGTTTTTTAATGGAATGTTACTTTTAATATGAAGAGTGTTATACATAAAAATATTATATATATATATATATATATATATATATATATATATATATATATATATATATATATATATATATATATATATATATATATATATATATATATATATATATTTAACCTTAATTATCTGTGTATATAATAATACCTCCTTACATTATAGTAATACCTCCTTTACGTCTACATTTTCTTCGATATCTTATAGAGATCCCTTAAATAGTCTATATACACATAAATTTATTTTTAACGCATACTTAGAATTTGGTTAAATTTACATATACATACATATATATATACATTTAAGAACAAAATAATGACTAAACTCAGTTGAGATAAATACATAATATTAGCATTAATCGAAAGAAATTATGCATTTTGAATGAATATTACTAGTACTTACAAATGGTCGAGAATATTTCAATATTCAAAGTATGAGAAACTTTGAAGAGCCGAGCTTTTGCAAAGTCTTACTGAGTATATTTGCAAGGATTCCAATTAGTAAGTTCGTGAAATATGTATTTATGTATTTCTTTAGAGATACATACGGTTATAGTAGACTACGAGTAACTATGGTGAATAGAGTTTGAGAAAAACTAATCCACTTCAAATGGACCTACGCGTTTAGTTTCGACAACTTGCCATCGGTCTCCGTCTTAGATAATGTAATGAATATCAGATAATATATATGAGAATCATATCATCTTTAATTTCTTACTCCTTTTTTTCTACTCCTTTAGTAGCTTTTTCTTTGGCTATTTCGTAATTATGTTTTTTTCATTTTCGCTCTTGGAACTATAACTTTGTTATTTGTCATCCTTAAAGCTCTTTTTCCATCCAGTTTAATTATAATATTATTTATGTCTTCAAATTCTGTTTCACTACGAGAGAAATCGACATATTTTTTGATCGTTTACTTTCGTTTTGACCTCTTTTCTTTATAATTATCATCTAGTTATCGGCTGATTTATTACCGTCTTAAAATCTTTTTATTTCGTTGTCTCCATTTTAGTTGTTTTTGTAATGTTTATTTCTTCTTCTTTGTGCTTTTATTCGACAATTTTTTCGTTGAATTTAAAACTTCTGCAGCTTGTTTAGCCCTTGTAGACATGCTGAACTCTTACTCATCTTACTCATATTTGTGAGACATTTCGTACAACACTAATTGTCCTTAGGGCATCCGCAAAATTATATGGGATGACTATCCTTTTCGGTACGGATACTTGCCCTTATATTTTGAAAAATAAATAAATGTTATTCGACAGTTTAAGGTAATAGTTAGTGTAATTGTACTTCAGTACACGCGTAGAAGCAAAAAGTTGACTGAATCGACAACTGTAAAAAAAATATTCAATAGAAAATACACACGAATATAATTTTAAAGCTCGCCAGCGTCCTGCTGCGGAAGATTTTCACTCACACGGATAAAACACGTTTACCTAGTCCTACTAACGGCCTAAGGTCTATGGAAGAGGCGTTTCAAATTACAGAAAAGCGCCAACATCAGGGACATCTCTAATATAGCGTATTGAAAACCGGGGCATGTATCCCACTGAGGCAACTATCCGGGTTTTACCCAAGTACACAAGTTTGCACGTTAACAACGGGCACGTTAGACGACAGTTCAACATCACTGGTGGAGTTCAGGCGCAAGACCGACGATGGCTTTATCTGCTCTCCGAAGCACGAGGGTGTACCTAACACCACAAGCTCTACGCCAAGCTGCTACTGTGACCCGGTATTCCATTCCAGGACCTCCGTGTTCTCTTGTACCCTGTAACCGTACTGCAAGCACCTAAACGAAATATATAAACAACTTATTGTTAAATAAATATCAATTTTTTCATTAATTAATGAAATAATATCAGAGGCACATAGTATTTATGGTATGAAAGATCGCTGTTGTCATTCTACGCCAACCGAGAGCACTTGACCTCAGTTATATACGGTTCACAAACGTGTCAGACGCACTGAACTGATATATGCGAAATTATTTATGCAACAGTAAAACACAATATTAGTTAAAACTTCTTCATATATTTTGAAGAGTTTAAGTTTATGTAATAAATATTTTTAAATTAAAGGTGTCCGCCCACTACACCGTCTCAGACCATGACCGTGCTATGAACGTACTTACAGGTAATAGAAGAGTGGTTTCAACGGTCAGTGCATTGGGCAGTGTTCTGTCATTGTATATTGTTTTAGTGACAATTATAACTACTCATTATCACTTAAAGTTTTTGCTCAATGGCGCCCTTTAATTCAATAAATTCTTCCTTCGACTTTAGTGAATAATATAGGTAGGTATAGATATAGCTATATAGCTTTCTAGAACCAAAAAATGTTTACAAGCCACTAGTATTACTCCTTTCTTAGTCTAAGATGCGAAAATAATCATTTACGCATGATTAACAAAAATATAATTTAAATAAGTGTAACTGACCGCTGTCTGTACCTACATGGAAGATATTTGAGAAAAACTATTTTTGGGGGTCTTTATTAACGCAATAGAACCCAATAGAGTGATTTTTAGAATTTTTGTCTGTTTTTCTGCGCGTTTGTGCGCGCAAATTTCAGAAATGGCTTTAAAACCGATTTGGGTGTAGTTTTCAATTATGTATTGTGGTAAGATTCACATAACATTTAGTATTTGTTTAATTTCAATGGGCTCGTAAATAAAAAGTTATATCAATTTAAAGAATCACCTAGGGACGAACCCGAGTGAAGCGAAGGTGAGTCGCTAGTCATGAAATAAATAAAGTTTTGTTCACAGATTACTTTATTTGATATTTATTACACTAATGTTTTGAATACTGGTTAAATGAATACGATTATACATTTATTTATATCTAAATACTATCTGCAGATTGATATTGAATGTTGTGAAAGTTGTTCAATAGCTGCAGTGTGCCAGACACTATAAATTTTAAACTAATTTTGCCAATGTGAAAAATCTAACTTAACAAGATAACTTCATGTCATAAATTCCATATTTAATTTGACAAGACACTTGTATTTACTACTCGAAGTTATAGTTGTCATGTTTTCCTTTTTACCTTTAATCTAAACTAATATTACCTACAAAGATTAAAAGATTAGATTTTTTGTATGTTTGTTTGTAATGAATAAACTCCAAAGCTACAAAACGGATTTTAAAAATCCTTTCACATATAGAAACATGAGCTGTATTAAATTTTCAAAAAAATTAGAGATCAATACGAAAATTGCAATAACGTAGGTAGTCATTATTGGCGTACGCTGTGTAAACTATTCATAATGCATGAAAACTGCATCAAAATCGGACTAGTAGTTTTGAAGAAAAATGGCAACATGTATTTGCACAAACAAACAAACATCCTCTCTCCCCAAACGCATATACCGTCGCCGTTCCGTCGTGGGTAAAAAATAATGTACTACATGTAGTACTCATCATCACCTACAAAAAAGTTAGCAAGGCAATATGTCGAACTATTAGGGCGGCCACACAGGAACGGTTTTCTGATTCGGTTTCCTGAATAGGTTTCCTAATTCGGAGACCCGAATCAGGAAACCTATTCAACCAGGAACCAGGCGCACACGAATGGAAATTTTCGTTCAGAACAGGAACGCCGGCAGTGAACAAAATATCAATATATCGATGTATTGATATTTATTAAAATATAAATATCGACCTCGATGTCCCAAAGAAAAAATATCGATATATCGGTCAAATTTTCAGAGATTTTTGGTTTTAAAATAATACTTTTCGTTCTAGTTCGTTCCTATCTGTTACGGCTTTGAATTCTGTTAAATATTCCGCTAGTAAATTAAATTTGAAAAAAAAATATCACTTTTGATACGATTTTTGATATTGAATATTTTGTATCGATACATCGATGTATCGATATTTTTTCAACAGGCTCACGTCACTCTATCTATTGGCAGTGTAAAATTCCTATTTCCTAATACACAAAATCGAACGCCTGCTCTAGCCGTACGGAATACCGAATCAGGAATCCTGTTCAGGAAACCGTACATATGCGGCCGGCCTAATAGTTAAGTTACAATAACCACTTTTTGTTCAAATAAGTCAATCATAACATGGATAGAATCGAAAGGTGATGGCATTCGTATCATGATATTTATCCTTATCCAACTAAATAGTTTCATAAGGTTTTTCGTCCTAAATTCTTCTTGAAATTATTCGAATCGGTCCTTTCGTTTAGTTTTCTGATGCAAAGCGTACCTAGATGGTACGTTATGTATTTTCATTTCTTGTTCATCTCATCAACTACGACGAAGTCAAGGGCTTGCGTAGACGAGTGAGCAGGCCAACTTTAACCATACAAACTCCATAAATGAAATTTACAGTATTGGACTTTTCGAAATTTATAAAAATATTAACTATTAACGGTTTAAGAATTTATTTCTCAAAAAAGAATACAATTCACATAAGTATTTGAGAAAACAAGATCTTAATAGTAATTATAAGCATACAGGCGGTACACAAAAATGTAGAACTATATAGAATAAATTAATCGGTTAAAATAATGTTGGTATACAAAAGCATCATGCCTCATTACGTATTGCTTTTGCGATTGCAATTAAAGCCCCTTTAACCCTTATTTCGGTTGAGTTCATGGTTAGAAAAATATAAGTAGGTACATAGACTCTCCAGTTTTAGAACTATCTCAATACAGGAAACTATATCAATTGGAACTGAGTGTGATTTTAATTTACGTATTTTTGAGTATATTATCACAAAAATAACATCAATAAAACAAACACAATTTCCATTTATAAAAAATACTATCAATTTGACGACACGTTTGGCTCAGTTTGTAGTGACCCTACTTGCTACGCCAAAGGTCGCGGGTTCGAGTCCCGTTGGGGGCATACGTTTGTGTGATGAGCACGAATGTTTGTACTCCAGTCATGGATGTTTATATTTATAATATGTATGTATTTAAAGTTATATATGTATAATGTATCAACTATCTGGTATCCATAACACAAGCCTCGTAGCTTACCATGGAACTAGATGGCGCTGTGTGTTAATGTCCTGACATATTTATTTTATTTTTATTTATTACAAGTAGTAAGTAGTAGTTGTAGTAACTGGATTTTATTTGTAGTTACGCTCATGTGAGCGATATTTAAGTAAACGATTAATGAATTAAATACACACGAATGTGTCAACTTTTAATATTCTCTTATTATTACCATACCTAAAACGTAATATCTTAAGGCTTACGCCTAAAACTCCGAAAATACAAAAGTATTCAGAACTTTGCCGTTACTTCTTGAAGCAAGTCATAAATTATAAAAATACGGGATGCTCGCTTTACTCAAAATTAAACGCTTCATGGCTTGCTTTATTAAATCTTCATAATTTATGCCATCACCCCAAAAACCACACAAATAATTCAGTTCATAATTCTTAAAGAATGACTTAGTTGATGAAATTAAAAATGTTTGGGAATAGGTTTGTAACTACCAATTAATTATATATATCTTGAAACATCAGAAATATTATAATTATAAACTTATAAATTTTGATTTTCTTTATAATTTCATTGATTTATAAAAATGCATACCTAATTTTGTAAAAAAAATATTGTTTTGCGTAGACCTACTACTCGTTCACCTCCTTTCTAGAAATTAATAGCTAAAGTCAGATTTACTTAAATAATTATCAATTTTTTGCCTAGCATTTAAGTTTTAAGTTCCAGATATAAAATGGCTTTCATGTTTATTTATAAATTTATAATGAAGAAGCAATATAAGCTGCTATAGTCGTATATATCAAAATATTTTAACATAAGTTTAAAAAAGAAAGTTTAATGAAAATGATTTAAAACTTTTCTCATAGTGAACCTTATTAATCCTTATTTTCGCTTTAATAAATCAAGATGTAGACATAAGTATGATAAATAGCTGTAGAGAAAGCGATTTTGTGAAGTGAAATAAAAAAAAAGCTGAAGAACTGTCGGTAACTGTGTGACAAATCGTCTTTTGTTTTCCGCGTAAATACACTCGCAGGTCATTTCTCTTGATTGCTGCGAGGCGTCTCTCTTTGATATTATGTTTCCCAGCGACTATAAGAAGAAATAGAATAGTATATTTAAGTAAAGTACTTATTTTCTTGGAGAAAGAGAAAATATCTGTTATTTCTATATACTGGGAATAGGCTGTTTTAATTATAACTAGCGGCTCACCCTCGCTTCGCTCGGGTTCGCCTCTAGAAAAACAAAAGCAAATCTATCCCTCGGGAACCGTATATTTTTCCGGGATAAAAAGTAGCCTATGTGTTATTATACTGCGGTTAGTAAAGTTTCAGCCAATGCTACTGAACAGAGAAAGAATAGATAGATATAAATAGTTTAACATTTTCATTAATTACAGTAATAATTTGAAATTAATCTTTGTTCTGATAATATCCGGTTTTATTGTTTCACATGTCTTTGATAAAGCGATAAAACTATATCATGTAAACGTAATTTGAAATAATTGAAATAAAAGCTCGGCGTGCTGGTTTTTCTGGGTAGAATTCAAATACACGAACGAGTATATCTATGAATCGTATCACAATCACTGAACTAAATTATATATGTTTATTATTAACTTGAACACCTCCAGTAAATTTCTAAGAGATTAATAAAATTTCTAAGAAATCTATTGTTAACTGTAACGCCGGCGTGTCCGCGGTCGTGGAGGGATTAAGCATGCTACAATTTCATTACTTATAAGGTTTAGTCGTATAAGTAAAATAAAATAATAGAGAATTCACGTTGTTAAACCTTTTCATTATTTACCAATAGGGTGATAAAATATTCAGTGAAGTGAAGAAGCTTAAACAACAGTTTTCAATGGTATTCCAATTCAATTTTCAAAAACAACGGCAACTGTTGAATAGATTTTAAGAAAAGTATTTTATAGCTCATTGTTAAATTAAAATTATTATATTACTAGCAGAACCCGCGGCTTCGCTTGCACTAAAACTTCAAAAAATCTCTAAAAAGGTAGGTTTCATACAAACTTTCATCCCCTATTTTTATCCCCTTAAAGGATGGATTTCGAAAAATGCTAGAACACGTATTTGTTAAATTGTATTGAAAAGCATTAATACAAAACAAGTAATTTTGATCACTAAACAATTTTCGGGTTGTATTATAACGTGTTTTCCCGTACGAATGAGGTATTGACCCGCGGTAAAAAGTAGCCTATATTACTCTCTAGCCCTCCAACTATCTCCATACAAATAACGACAATCCGTTTCTCCGTTTCGACGTAAAAGAAGGACAAGCAAACAAACACACTTTCACATTTATAATTTTAGTATGGATTATGTATTTTGTATACTTGAATAAGTTTTAAATTGTTTTTTACATCATCGTTTTTCAAATCAATCTTAATTTTATTTCCAGTGTAACATTATGTTTAAGTAAATTGTGCTTAACTAGCGTACCTAATGATATTCATAAAGACCACAAAGAAGGAATTGAATTTATTTTATCACATAAATATGGAAAATAAAAATTATTAAGAGCTGATTTTTCAAACGTTAAATGTGACATATTCTATCTCAATTGTTTGGTTTTTGATTTGTATATTCAAACCGAATTTTATTTAGTTACTAGCATTGCCCGCGGCTCCGCCCACGTTCAGATGACCAAAAATCAAATTCTTAGGTTTTACATATTAGTATACTCTTACATTGCAGTTTATGTATTTTTTCTCAGAAATGAGACATTTTCCCGCGGTAAAAAGTATCCTATATGTTGACCCGAATAACCAGCTATCATCATACCAAATTTCATCAAAATCCTTCCAGTGGTTTTTCTGTGATGCGATCGCGGCAACAGACAGACAAACAGGTAGACAAAAATTCTAAAAACTATAGGTTCGGCCTCTATATCGATAATAATGTTTATTTCAATAAGATTTTCCAAAAAATATTTAATGTGCAGATTTGGCTTAGTTACAATTTTATTATATGTATAGATATAGTACCATGATTCATGATTTCTGATAATCATCAGTTGTATCAATAATAATTTATCTATGTATTTATTGCGATCTATCAAGATATTGTTTTCAAATGAAATATTATCTATGCAGATACTCAATGCATATCCCACATCAGCTTTAAATAGTGATAGCTGTTATGTTATTTTAACACTTTATGAATATTAATGCGTAGTATGTCCAAGCTCCCTGTACATATATTCTCTAGGAACAAAGGAAAGCTTTTAACCTGACGTCTCTAGATGGTTCTCTGGTGGAAAATTAATTCACTATCACACGTCTAACTACGAGGCTTTGCTTTATATACAAGATTTTATGCTGCCATTTTGAAGGGAAATTAATATGACAAATTGTTGCTTTTACAAATAATCAAAATTTATACATTTTTTAAAAGTTTTTAGGAATTTTGCTTTAAAGTTATTATTAAGTATAACTTATGAAGTACACTACTTTGTATCAGTACATTATGTACTCCCGTGGAGCATATATTCAGCCCTTAACGTCCAGCTGAAGGGCAAGGGTCTCCCTTCAATATTAGGAGGATAATAGCCCACCACGCTAGTCAAATGCGGATTGGCAGACCTCCAAGAAGAAAAGACCAAGTCTTTCGAAAACTTGCTTGTTTTTTTTTCTAACACGCTGCTTCCCTCACAATGTTTTCCTTCACCGTAAGGCAAATAGTAATCATGTTAGAATGGTTGATATTTGGGATTTGTACACGTTTAACTTGGTTTCCCAAGTGAGCACGTTACCCGTGTGGGTAATATAATAATAAAATACTTACCTACTAGAGAATAAGATGACTACGAGTAGTTAACTAAAGTATAATATGTGAAGTGAGTACGACCCAGAAAAAATAATAAAAAAATATCTCGTTTCTCACTTGTGAGATGCAATTTACACAAAAATTATAGTCCTCTTAATTTCTGCAAACAGTTAGGTATTTATGAAAATTTAATAAACGTTCTGAAACATTACACTTATAAAGTGCGCTCGCCATTTTTTAATTATTTACGTGTTTGGGCTCGCGTCTGCGGGGTGAGGCACGGCCTTTCATATTTACTCTGTGAATTGTTCATTAATTTCAATATAGTTCATGCTAATTAATTAAAATGTTCATCTTAATTTTTGGTTCATTTAGTTTAAAAATACTGAGCTTATAAAGTTGCAGCAATTAAATATACGATATTAAATTTTGTATGTTTTAATGGAACACGTGACTTCGAAAATATCTGATTAGGTGTCTATTCTAAATGAAAACCCCCGTTTAGTTATTTTTTTAAATTTTAGTGCCTGAAAGTCGGTTTTTTTCAAAAGTTTTATTTCATTCGTTTCGATTTTGCCACAAATTACAGTCAAAAGTTTATTTCTTAATGTTATATCCGTGTAATATACCTAAAAAGCTATATCTGGTATTATATGATATGAGGCTACATTTACTCTTATTGTAAATTGATCAGATCATATTAGTAAACACACACCAAAAACCCTTCTATTACTCCTTTGAAGCCTTTAAAATTTTAACAGATAACATTACGATGGTGCCCATACACGAATGTCTCCATATAAAGGCGAAAGCTCTTATATTTCGTCTTTAGTGTCTTGGAAATGCGTTGAGAAAGCTTTATGTTTTGCTGTATCGTAATAACATTTACACATAAAAGCGTATATACATAACACAAAGTACATAATGTGCGGTGGAATAAAAACAAGGAAATAACAAAAGTGGGACAAGTATTTAATATCCCTTTTAAAAAAACAGCAATATTATTCTTCTATACATATAATAAAATTGTAACTAAGCCGAATCTGTACATTAAATATTTATTGGAGAATCTTATCGAAATAAACATTATTATCGATACAGAGGCCGAAACTATAGTTTTTAGAATTTTTGTCGGTCTGTCTGTCTGTCTGTTACCGCATCACAGAAAAACCACTGGAGGGTTTTTCATGAAATTTGGTATGGTGATTAGCTGGTTATCCGGGTCAACATATAGGATACATTTTACCGCGGGAAAATATCTAATTTTTGAGAAAAAATACAAAAACTGCAATGTAAGAGTATACTAATATGTAAAACCTAAGAACTTGGTTTTTGGTCATCTGAACGCGGACGGAGCTGTGGGCAATGCTAATATTGAAATAAAAGTATAATACGAAATAAATATAGTCGTCACTGTAGTTCTGAAATAAATCGAATGAAAATAACGGATGAGCTATCAGTGAACGAATGGCAGTCGTAAACATCGAGGAAGGATTGACATCCGGCTTTTCAATTACGTATTCAGGACTTTATTTTGCAAATACTTTTCTTTGAGTTTTCTGTTTTACTTATATTTTTGCATTTATACTTTCTTTTTCTCAATGGACATGACCCACAGCTTAGGTTTAGTAGTTACTACTATATTTTAATCAATTAGTAATTCATATTTAAGGGGGCACCGAACCTTTTATTTTAGTAGGTCAACCGCGGGGGGAGAGGGGGGAGGGCGAGGATGGACAGAACGCGTTCGAATTTATGTATTTCCTTCGTATTATTAAAACAAATACACATTTTGAAAATGTTACATGTATACGTTATCGAAAACGTATAGTTCTGTTATTATTAAAAAACTGATGAACTTCCTTGAATTATTTACGCCGTACGAAAGGTTTATTTTGTTTTTTAGATATTTTGGATTTTCTTTCTATCGAGGAAACTACAAGTGATCGTGTTTCTTAAGTTATGATTTTTATAGAATAAATTCTTAAATATCCTACATATTAATTGCATAATTAAAGTTTTATTAATAACAATACAGCAAGGGATCAAACGAACGCAATTATTTCGTAATTGCCTCGGTGCGCCCTTAATGATACTTTATTATATTCTTATAGTATACCGTAGTACCGCGACTCTGCGCGTGTAGTATGTATGTCGACGAAAAGAAGCTTTTATGTCTATTTCAATCTCAGTTAATTATTTGAGCTTTAAACAATGTCAAAAAATAACAAACAAACACATTCACTAATAATAAATTTTCAAAAATAATTATGGTCGAATTGACCACTTGATTGACAATTTGACCACTAGACGAACACTAGTGTATTTTATGATACGTTTTTCATACCTAAGCTTTATTGTATTAAGAAATGTAATGTTTAGCAATATAGCAATAATAGTAAATTATAGGCAAATCCGCAGTAAATAGTTAGTGTTATTAAAAGCAAATTTAACCATATATGTAATATAAACATCCTATCAGGAAGGAGATTACTAAGCAATTTATTCTGACAGAGATTTCGTATATTAAAAAATAATGGTCTGATTTGTCACTGTCGTGATTTATGATGGCTGTTATCATGAAAAATTGGTTCATATTGTACTAAATAGGTCAGCTATCAGAATAAAATATGCAGATAAAAATTGTTATTGCAATTTTGAATTATTAAATAAATTTATTTATTACTAGCGTAACCTAATCTAAAGCTCATCCTCGCTTCGCTCGGTTTCGCCTCTGGCAAAACAAAAACAAATCTATTCCACGGGAACCGCACATTTTTTCCGGGATAAAAAGTAGCCTTTGTATTATTCTGACGTATAAGCTATATTATTGTAAAGTTTCATTGAAATCCATTCAGTAGTTAATAGGAGTATTATGAATTTTAAATTAATTTATTATTTTAAAGTAATTTATCTTAAGTTAATTCAATAATGTAAATTGAAATTAATATTTTGAGGGTTGTTGATCGGTCTATCCATTATAGGTCGACTTAATAATGTAAATAAGTGAATTGTAATTTTAGACCTCAATTTGGTTCGGGTGTCTAACAGGTTATTTTTTACTTCTCCAAAAATGGCAATACCGATTTTGATCGATTTATTCGTCGTCGACATAGTCGTAGAGGACGTATATTCAATTCCGTCTAAAGCAAGGTTTGTAGTCAACAATAGGTATGTAATACATAATTAAGGCTAAAACGAAGATTACTTCCTATAAGAGATTTTTCTATTATGTGTATACTGTATAACCATGAACGAATAAGTCACTGGACCAGACATATAAGCGGACGTACCTTTATCTGTCTTATTAGTAGCCAGGAAATTTCAGCCTTTGTCGTTTGTTTTTTGCGTCAGCCTCAAGCATTTACTTGTCAACAAACAATCTGCCAAAAATGACTAAATGTTCTGTTAAATGGTGTAAAAACTATAGCGGCGGAAGCAGCACTGTTTCTTTTCACTTGTAAATACATTATTTTATTACATTTATTGTTATTTATCATACAATTTAATAAAATTGTAAAATAAAATGTCATATTATCCAACTATGTTAAATATAGTCGATATTTCTATGTATTGTTGACATCTGACAACC
This sequence comes from Brenthis hecate, assembly GCA_951806755.1. Classification (NCBI taxonomy): domain Eukaryota; kingdom Metazoa; phylum Arthropoda; class Insecta; order Lepidoptera; family Nymphalidae; genus Brenthis; species Brenthis hecate. Next base: position 3,471,884 of record OX638269.1, read on the forward strand.
ATCATAACATGGCTGGATTATACCATTAAGAACAAATGACAAAACTGTCGAGTGAGTCCATTTGACATCGACTAGTGCTTGACAATGTCGAAAAATATATCGATATTTGACGAAATAACTGAACGAATTGTGCTATTTGTACAGTACAATAACATAAAATACTTTTATCACAGTATCCTACAATCTGATGACAATAAATTTATAAAAATATTTTCTAAGTCACATAAAAATATAAATGCAAAAATTATAATTAGTATGTGTACTTAATTTTTTATTTTATTTTATACCACATTTATATACTTTGGAATATTATTCCATTGTAATAATAATAAAGATATTTTATTTCAACACATAAATTACACAAAATCAAACAATAATGTTTTAGCACTAAACTTCTGGGTTGGCGATTTGTAATAAAACACTTTACTTTCACGATCTATTTTACTTTCACGATCCAACACTCACTTTAATTTGCAATCACTTTTTCTTTTTCCTAATTTCACAAATGTTTATTAAGAACTGAGCAATATTAGAACAGTGTCACATTTTTATAAGCTACCCGAGACAATCAATTGCCAATTAAAATAATTCAATAACAGAATCAACAAAATCACTTTATTTAATTAAATTAGCTTAATATTTTTTTAATCTTTAAAAAATAATTTTTATTATATATTAATGGAACATACACCCGATATTCATTTGTTCATTAACATTATTATAGGCCAACAGAATGCTGCCATCAATGCCATCGTATTTATATAAATCAAATTAAAAAATAATTATTATTTGACACATTATTATTGCCTCTTTAATTCATTTATTTTAATTTATTATAATAAATACAGATATTTTAAATTAAAAGATGTAAAATATGATGACTATGCTAACCAATGTCTAAAATGTCATTAATTGGTTCATCGATATATGTATTTTATCGATTACGTTCAAGCACTAGAAATATTGTATTGTGTACCTGTGTGTATAATAATGTAATAAAATCTTTGTGTGCGTTATGCGTCTTTTGGTTGAACGAGTTTTCATACATTTGTATTTTATGTCTCGTCCAGTGGTTTATTCGTTCATGTGTATAACATTCATTTCATTATACTTCGTGTATACCAAAGAAAACATAGAAATTCTAGAGTCTAGAAATTTTACCATTTATATTGTGTAGAATAATGGGAGCGCTAAGAAATGGTGTACAGAATAATATTTCTTATATTGTGAAAAATCGCAGTTGCTTTTCCGCGTCCGGGCGTACATTTCTTTGTTTTTGATTGCGCTTGAATCCTTTATTTCTTACACATTCTAATCTTCTAAAACTTATGAATATTCCATAATAAGAACACGCTTTACATGCATAATATATAGTTATAAAGAAATTTACAAAAAAAACTGATTTATTTTATGAATTTTGTTTGTTTTATAAATAAGACTAGCATTGCCCGCGGCTCCGCCCGCGTTCAAATAACCAAAAATCAAATTCTTAGGTTTCACAGATTAGTATACTCTTACGTTGCAGTTTTATCATTTTTTCTCAGAAATGAGATACTTTCCCGCGATAAAAAGTATCCTATATGTTGACCCGGATAATCAGCTATCACCGTACGAAATTTCAAATTCCCTCCAGTGGTTTTTCCGTGATGCGGTAACAGACAGAAAGAGAAACAGACAGACAGACAGACAGACAAAAATTCTAAAAACCATAGATTCAGCCTCTGTATCGATAATAATATCTATTTGAATAAGATTTTCCAAAAAATATTTAATGTACAGATTCGGCTTGGTTACAATTTTATTATATGTATAGATATTAACTAAACCGCCTAAAATAAAGTTTCGGCAAATATCATTTTTTTTCTTACGATAAGTTATATATTCACTATTTAAGTTATATTTATTGTTAATGAAACGTATAATGTTTCACAGAAACCTTAAATAGGATTCTTTATTAATGGACTTAGCGAAGCGTCCGAGACTACACATTATTAGTGACGAAGAACAGCGGAAAGCTTTTAGCATAGCTATTAAGTTCTCAGGAGGACTCTTCTAATTTCTTCTTTTACGTGAAAGCTTTTAATTTGAATAGTTTAAGTTTTAATATATAGAATTATAAATAAATTTGTCATTATAATCAGTTTTTAAAACATTGTTTTTAGTAAAACAATTATGTATTAATTTGCCCACCTGAAAAGTAACAAAAATATTTTTAAAGAAATTTTACAACACATATAAGATATTTGGATATTATTTGCGCTTTCTGAGTTAGATGTTATTGGTCAACTTAAGATTTTTCGTTTAATAAACAAATAACAACATGTTATAATAGATTAAATTGACAAGAACACTATACAATATTCAAAGCATTTTCATCGTATTATCTTGCATATGTGTTGGTTCATAGTCGTTTTAATAGTAACGATTGTTTCGTAATTACTCGTCATTTCCTCTACCATATAAATAATTAAGCTCATTAATGAAATAATTATCCTTTTGGACACAAGTCTTTAAAATGTAAAAGGAACATTTCTGTATACTTAAAAAACAATAACTATAAATTCACATCTATACTAATATCATAAAGAGGTAAAGTTTGTGAGTTTGTGACGCCCTACCGCCTATAAGGCGGTAATCTCTGGATCTACTGAACTGATTTAGATGAAATTTGGTAAGAAGATAGTTTGAAATCCTGGGAAGGACATAGGATACTCTTTATCCCGGAAATCGTCTCTTAAGGGAGGGACGAAAGTTTGTCTGCAAACATAGCCAGCACCGCCCAATCCATTATATTCGCTTTGATAGACCTCAAATCCTCGCGAAAGAAAACCGATATCGCCCTGGAATGATTCGAGAAGTCATAGAAATTAAAAAACATCCAAATTTCAATAGGGAAGATGGCTGGGTACTACCATCGTCATGGGATCCTGTTATTAATATAATAAAATCAAATAATAAATTTAAACGTTTAGTAATTACGAGGGAACAAAGGATCGGATATACATACATACAAGTCAAACACATAACCCTCCCTTGGGCTTCGCCGCCGCGCCGTCAAGTAAAAACTATATTATGATAATGACATATCATGATTCTAAACATAACAGTTATATTTTTGTCATTTCCATAATACACACAGAGTAGACAAGCCAATCAAAAATGTGAAAGAGATAAAAAATAATAGTAGTGCTCCTATCTCTTTTTATTTAGAATACGTATGTATGGTTTTTATTTAGTAATATGTATGTATGTTGATGTCAATTGCGATAGCAACTTTGAGTGTTATGCATAGTAAAAATAAATAACCCGTTTTTGAATAAAACACTTGCGTTTTTACTTATTCAATCGACATTTTAAGGGATTTAAGATTTTTTAGCTATTAACATTTTTTTTAATGACATATGTATATATGTAACTGCAGAAAGAAACTAGAAGGATTTATATTTCTACACACTTCAAACTCTTATAGTGTAGAATAATGAAGCAATTATAACATATTAAATTATGTATATACTTATAACTAGTGGCTTACGCCAGCATAGCCTTCGCTCGGGTGTGTCCTTAGGTGTATTTTGCATTTATAAAATTTCCACACTCGCTTCCCTTGATCTTCATTATAAAATATGATTCTCTATTTTTTTATAAATATACCAGAATATGTAACTCATCTTTATGTCTATAGCAGCAAAAACAAAGAACTTTCATACTTTAATTTCACCCCCTCCAAGTTTATTTTCGCAACCAAAAGTAGCCTATGTCCTTCTCCAAGGACCCAAGGTCTTCAACAAGGAATAGGTGTAAAAAGGTAACACACAGACAGAGTTACTTTCGCATTTATAATATTAGTATCGATAGTCATTATTACACTTTTGGTAAAAAATGGTAATATGTGTATTGAAATTAATTGATTTTATATTTTTATTCATTACACGTACAATGTGGTAATATATATAATAAGAGCACTTTTGAGTTTAATCGATATTGAAGATATGAACAGTAGGTCGCCTGTTCTCTTTATACCTGCTTATAGTAGCAAAAAGAAATCACGGTATGGAAAGTAGGGCGGCAGTGAACCCTCATTAACCTGCGCCTTCGAGGGAAATCAGATGCAAACAGCGACACTTCATTATAAGAGTATATAACAATGACTATGTATTGTGGGCATATAGACGATAATACTTGGAATATTCTGATACAATTTATACTATTTTTATAATACTATTTGTATTTCGTTAACTTATATTTGTATTGTTATGGAGAAATATTTCATATCTTTTGCTTTACTTTTTTATTTATACGGATCCGAGTATTATCTATCATTTTTACATATATCGAGGTATATAAAGAAAATGGCAGAGAATATTATAAAATAATATTATTTAACCAAAAACTTTTAACGTAGAGTCTATGCATAAACTCTAAGTAACTATCGCCTGCTATTCCACTTGCGTGTAACGACAACGAAATATTTGAATTGTGTCGCAATTTCCTATCCACCACTGAAAGTCTACCTATAATCGATTGAGTAGTACTTCCACCGTACGACTTACCCGCGCTTATATCTGATGCCTCCCTAAGTGTCTAATAGTATGCCTATGTTATTCATTGAAATTTAAAAAAAATACTAGATAAAATGTGTATGTATTCAGCTGTTTTTTTTAACGTCCCACTATTGGGCACGGGCCTTCCTTTAATACGAGGAGGATCAGGCCATAGTCCACCACGCTGACCAAGTGCGGGTTGGCGGACTTCACACGACTTTCGAAAACTTGCTAGGTTTCCTCACACATGCAGGTTTCCTCACGTTTTCCTTCATTGTAAGACAATTGGTAATCATGTTGGAAATTATTCGCCCATGAAAATATCAGAGATGGGAGACCCGGGATTTGAACCCCGCTTTACTCGGTTTCCCAAGTGAGCGCGTTACCACTGGACTACCACTGCTTTAAAATTATATTTAGTCAGACTAATAAAAATATTTTTGAATTTTAATTTATTATAATAACTATATTATTTGTTATTATTTAAATAAAAAATATTTCTTAGAAAGAATGTTACATAATATACTCTTATGTCCGATACATGTGGTCCCTATATCCTTCGACCCAAATCTCTTTATACTTGGCCAATACAAAAGAATTCTATTACGAAGCGACATGGGTTATGAAAGGTGCAGTTATAAGATTTCCCATCTCTTAGACTATTAGATTTTATTATATTTTAACAGTTATTTTCAGTATATTTATTTATTCGAATAAAGTTTCTCTTTTGACTGTAGTGATGTAAGTAAATTCTATATTTATACACATTTGTGTAAATATATTAGTACCTAACTATCGATTATATTTAAGTTTTTTTTGACTGCCTCAGTGGTGTAGTAGCTAGCATGTACGGCTGCACACTTGAAGGTCCTGGGTTCGAGTCCCGGGTCGGGCCAGGTTTAGTTATTGAGTCTTTCTGTAAAGTAAGTCTCTGTAACAGCCCGGAGTTGGGAAGCTGGCGGTGTTTCACCCCCGTGCCTCGGAGAGCACGTAAAGCCGTCGGTCCTGCACCTTAACTTTCACCGGTCGTGTCGAGTGGTCGTCCCACCGGAGTATGAGAGTGATAGGAATAGAGAGTGCAGTTGTGTCTGCGCGTACACTTGAGCACTATAATATCTCCTGCGCAGTTGGCTAATCTCAATGAGATTGGCCGCCGTAGCCGGAATCGGCTAGGAGAACATCATTTTTTTTAATTTAATTAACATACATTATTTATTTATTTTAAGTGTTTTCTTTTTTAAGTGTTAGTCAATAATATATATTAAGTACTGTAAAGCCATAATAATACACAGTTTGATAAAAGAAATGAGTCCAAAATTTATGAATGAAAGGAGATAGCTTTGAATCATAAATCGGTGATAATTTTAATCGAGCTTTTCAAAAACAAACAAATAATCTTTTTGTCGGCCAAAATTTCTTACTACAAAAGAAAAATATGTTATTAGATTAATCATTCCACTTCTTATGCTGATTTATCATATGTAAAAACATAACTTAGTATTTAACTAAACTCGTAAATAAATAAATATAAATATGTTGGGACATTAACACACTTCACCATCTAGTTCCATGGTGAGCTACGAGGCTTGTGTTATGGATACCAGATAGTTGATACACTACACATAATATATAACTTTAAATACATAGATATTATAAATATAAATACTCATGACTGAAGTACAAACATTCGTACTTCTTACACAAATGAATGCCCCCAGCGGGACTCAAACCCGCGACCGCTGGCACAGAAAGTAGGGTCACTACAAACTGAGCCAAACGTGTCGTCAGTAAACTCATATTAAGCTGTTTAAATTTTAAAGTTCCAAAATTTAGTAAGCCCAACCACGATATTTTTGACCTGCCCTGCACTAGAATGAAATATGCTCGAAAGATCTTTATACATCGTTTAGTGTAATAAAAAATTTACAAGTAGACATATTTTCCAGTTCACTTATATATTATTGTTTGGATAAATGTCTAAAACTAGATTTATTTACTTGAAAGCTTACATATAAACAACTATAGTAGGTTTAAATATAAAAAAAAATACTTTCAAGTATTACATAAGCCGTAATACATAAAATACGAGCTTCGAGATTTGCATTCAATCGTCATTCTTGTTTCCCGACCTTTCGAAAACCATGAAATGCCTCTGAGAACGAGTTAATCGGAAACTCAAGGAGACCTTACCCTGATATATACATACTAGATATGAACAGACATATTAAAAACACACGATAAAGAGTATAATAAAAATAAATTTAAAAAAATTTAATAACATCTAAATAACACAAATTATACGTATAAAACTATAATATAAAGTAAATATATTTTTCTACATTATACTTCAATCTTGATGTGAAGTCGGTTATAATATAGTAACTATTAGTAACGCGCTCACATACGCGCTCACATATGTACTGTGTTATTAATATGCCTATAAGAAGTAACATACACTGTCCGTATGTGTTACTTATAAAGGGCTGTATTTCCTGAACTATAATAAGCATCCCGTTCAAATGACTCCAGAATATGACATCTCGAATGAAAAGAATGGTTTCTCTTTATTTCTTTTTGTTTTTGATCTAAGTAGCGTAAGCTGATACGAAAATAAATAAGAAAAAATACATAAGAATAATACAAACTGTTAATGTAATTACACATTAGTAAAATTCTATAGTAATATTTCAAAATAAATAATAATAAACTGGCTAAAGCGTACGTCGAACAAGCGACTAGGAATATCAACAATTATTTAATAAAATATTATTTATGCAGGTAAAAAGGTAGGAGACGTTGTGTATTGAATCCAGTGGCATATTAAAAATTTACAATTTATGGAGTATATAGATTAATTTAAACAAATGTTTATAAATTAATTTAATTTTCAAATACAGACTATAAGTTTTTCTACATCTGTGTTTAATCTATTGGAGGATATAATCACATGAGGGTAAGGCGATATATGGCGCATACTAAATACGAAGGTTTCTTGACTTGCCAGAAAATTGGAAAATAATGTTCGATATAAAAACCTTGAAGTAGAACATGAATATTTGCATAATGAAGTGAGCACTTATAAATATTTCGCTTAAGAAACTATATTTTAAGGTATAAAGTAGATAATTTAAATATGAAAATTAATTAAGTAATTTTTCATGTAGTCTTTGACATTAGATCAATATTATTAGCTTACTTATTATACATATATTAGAAATAAGTAAAGAAAAAACTTATTTCCATTAGAATTTCTATAAAGTTTTTCTTTATAGAAATTCTTACTAACAGTCTAGAGTTGAGAGACGAGGACTCCCGTTGGTACTCTGCTGTTGATCTCTCAGATTGTGTAGAATAGTTGGGCCATTGGACTTCAAAAGTAAAAGGAATGCATGTGTAAGAGTATACACTTGGTATTATAATATTCAAATATCTAAATGAGAATTCAACTACCTCGTTGGTATAGCCAGCGTTGATTAGATATGTACGGTTGTAGATCTAAAAGTTCAAGGTTGAGGTGTGAACATCAGGCTAGGCCAAGTATAGTTATTGGGGGTTTCTCCCAAGAAAATCAGTAACAGCCCAGTTAGTATTTATAATTTTACCTTTATAATTTACAGACAAATTCATTTCCTAAGCATATGATTAATTTCGTTTAAACTATTTCATTATTGAGAATGAATAACGAATATATATTTCGTAATTGGTACCCATTCATGTTTAAGACGTATTCATTCAAAGAGAACTGAACGATGTTAACATAACACAATTTATTTGGCAATCCTTCAGTATCTCTCACTTCATTACTTTACTCTTGAATAGCTTATTATATACATAGAAATATAGTGAATATTGAGAATTATTTTATTCTCGTCGGAAATTATCTGAAAATTGGAACAGTGGTGAAGCCTTGATATACTAATAAATAGATAACCAAAATGTTTTATAAAAAATAAAAAAAAATCAATATATATATATATATATATATATATATATATATATATATATATATATATATATATATATATAAACCTACTGTCTTCACGTGAGTCCACTTGCGTAATTTGTAATATATATATAGTTTATATATATATTTATATAGTTTTTGCCGGTTGTCTACGGAATCTTAGAAACGGACTTATGAACCAATTCAATTGTATTAGAAGAAACAAACAGATCCCATATAAAACGCGACACATATAGCTGATAAAATATATTGTAACTGGTAAGATATCGTAGACATTAGCCTGAAATACACACTCATGTACAGCCGCTACGAAAGTGTTAGTAATATTTAGTAATTGGGAAATTTATTCAGTAAAAATTGTAATTTTTTACTAAGTTTTTTTAATTATATTGAATTTATTTCCATTGTAAGAAATGATGCTTTAAAAGTTAACAATAAAATAAAATTATTGGCATCGATAAAAATTTGATTTATATTAAACAACTACGTTATTAAATTAAAGCACGTTATAAACTTAAAAAGTATATTTTTAAAACAAGATTTGTAAAATTTAAGTTTACTGTGAATCAGAATAAACGCTGGTAAGCACAGCGAAAGCCAGTCAGTCGATCGGAAAACTTTAAAATATAGTGGCAATATACAGTGATAACGGTTTGTCAATGACGCAGATACAAATGTACAAACGCTTTCGAAAGACACGCTATATACAAAAAAAAACTTTTTTGTAATAGAATCAGAATCATATGAAGAATAATATTAAAGTAGATTTTATTCTAATTAAAAAAAACTTTTACGAACAAAAAATCATCAAAGTAATGCATGGGCCTTGCCAAAACGAATTGAAAGAACATAAGCTCGAAGCTGTTCAATTGCTATCTATTGAAGAGTTCTTGGCATCATTTTCAAATAAGTTTGATGGAATCAAATCATTATTGTAATCTATACTAATATTATAAAGAGGTAAAGCTTGTGAGTTTGTGAGGTTGTTGGGGGTAATTAATCTCTGTATCTACTAAACCGATTTAGATGAAATTTGGTAAGAAGATAGTTTGAGACCCTGGAAAGGACATAGGATACTTTTTATCCGGGAAATCATTCCTTAAGGGGGTGAAAATGAGGATGAAAGTTTGTATGGGGAATCAAGAGAGTGAGTCGCTAGTATAACATAAAAGTAACAAAGTTTTCAATCGATATGGTAATAATAAGTAGGCAGGTTAATAAATAGTAATCGATACCAATATTACATTACATGGCTTACATTACGTGTTGTTAAAAGCTTCGAACTTAAAAGTATGATCTATATATGACTAGCAATGGGTAAGTACATAAGTAATAAAATATTTAAATACAAGTGGAATTGTTTTAACCATTTTATAGTCACATTTATTTGTTAAAGTGTGATTTTTCATAACAAGCCCGAAGTTACATGATACTTTCTTGTTTTCTTCCTATAGAATGAAAATACATATTATATAAGAAAATCTATCAATTATCATAATTATAATTCCTCATTCAAAAGTCAATTTCCTTATCAAAAGTCTTTTGTGACTGTTTAGAGGGTCAATAATGAAACAGCGCATAGCCTTATGAATTCCTCTTATACAAAACACGTGGAAATGGGCGAAGTATTCCGACTTGGTTGTGATGAATAGATATAATTTAGATGGAACATGTTCACAAAAAGGTTCAAGCAAACGCTAAAATAGCTAGTATGCTATATTATATGTTCCTTTTACATTAATCTTAAAAGAAGGTCTCTGCAAAGTTATTTCTTAAAACGGGAATTCATTTTATTACTTTACTAGGGCTGAGCCCTATTTCACTTCTTTACTCGTTTGTAGGTTTCGTACCCGAAGGGTGCTAACGGAACCCTATTACTAAGTTTTCGTTGTCCGTCCGTCTGTCAGAGGGCTGTATCTCATGAACTGTAATAGGTAAAAAATTGAAATTTTCACAGAGTATTTCTATTTTTCACAGAGTATTTCACAGAGTATTTCTATTGCCGCTATAACAAAAAATAATAAAAATAAAAATACAAGTAACATTTTTTAACGTTCGTAATCGATCATCGAAGTTGAAATTTATATGATAATACTATCTGTATGTATATATTTTCTGTTTGGAGTACAATAAAGTGTATTATTATTATTATTGATATCTACATACATAGAGTAAAAGTCATATTAATAAAAAGTACATGTAAGATGGTACGGAACCCTTTGTGTACGAATTCGACTCGCACTTGACCGTTTTTTTTTCTTTATTTACTAACATTCTAAAACAGAAGCACTTAATTTATATAGATAGGATATGCAGTAGCCTATGTCACTTATTGGCTAACAAACTATCTACATGGAAAAATTACACTTTATTTCCGAAACGAAAAATATTTAAGTAATTTCTTTACTCTAGCATTTTTATAGTATAAATCAATGAATGAATATTTTCATGTCAGTAACAGGATTCTTTAAACCGGATGTTTCGGTGGGTTTACACTGTCGCGAATTGACGGGTGGATGTGTCTAAAAAAATCTCTGACTTTAAGATATTGTATTAACGAATACTCAACTGTGAAATAGTTTTTGACTTTCAAATAGTTTTTGCTTTTTTGTAAATAAAAAAATGTAATCAATTAGGCAATTTAAGGTTCATTTTACGTACATATTGTGTAATGTTATTAAAATTATAATTCCAGTATTTTTTTTAAATGTAAGATTCATATATTTACTAAGAAAACTAGTGAATCACCCTCGCTTCGCTCAGGTTCGTCCCTAGGTTGATTCCTCTTTGATACGAACTTTCATCCCCATTTTCAACCCCTTAAAGGATGATTTCTAGAATAAAAAGTATCCTACTTCTCAGAATCTCAAACTATCTTCTTACCAAATTTCATCTAAATCGGTTTAGTATATCCAGCGATTACCCCCTACAACGTCACAAACTCACAATTCACAAACTTTAGGTACCTCTTTATTATATTAGTATAGATAGAGACCATATGAACATTTTTCTTTTTCAATTTGTATCTATGTTATATATAATGTTTAATCGCTTCAACCGAATGCATCACTTAAAAACGTTTTAAGAACGGGATTTTCATAAGCACTACCATTAGAGCATAGAAAGCAAAATTCATAGTAGTAATATAATGGATTATGAAAAACGCACACGCGAGTGAATTTCCCAGAAGTAAATACTCATTTAAATAAAAATTTACAAACATGATAATTTACGACGCACAGTGATTCGTAATAATTCAACTCCACGAACGTCAAGCAGTAACACACGATATACGGCGAAATGGGAAATAGGGGTTCTATAGCTTTTCAAATCTATACATATAATAAAATTGTAATAAAGCCAAATCTGTACATTAAATATTTTTTGGAAAATCTTATTGAAGTAAACATTATTACCGATACAGAGGCCGAATCTACAGTTTTTAGAATTCTTGTCTGTCCGTCTGTCTATTACCGCATCACAGAAAAACCACTGGAGGGATTTTAATGAAATTTGGTATGGTGATAGCTGGTTATCCGGGTCAATATAGGATACTTTTTACTGCGGGGAAATGTCTCATGTCTGAGAAAAAATACAAAAGCTGCAATGTAAGAGCATACTAATATGTAAAACCTAAGAATTTGGTTTTTGTTCGTCTGAACGCGGGCGGAGCCGCGGGTAATGGTAGTCATATATAATAATGATTATTGTGATTTCTCACATGCATTAGGACTGGATCTATGAAGAAGAATGTAAAATTATTGTACAAAATATTGATAGGTATAAGAAACAAAAGTAATAATAAATAAAATACTTTAAATTTTTAATGCAAAAATTATAGAGTAGGCGTACAATATTACACAAGATAAGAATATACATACATTTAATATATATACATAATATGTAAGAAATACATTTATAACCGACTTCCAAAAAGGAGGAGGTTCTCAATTCGTCGGAATCTTTTTTTTATGTATGTTCACCGAAGACCTGGACTGACCCGATTCGGAAATATATTTTTTTTGTTTCAAAGGGTATACTTCCCAAGAATATACATACATTTAATATATAAACATAATATGTACGAAATACATTTATAACCGACTTCCAAAAAGGAGGAGGTTCTCAATTCGTCGGAATCTTTTTTTTATGTATGTTCACCGAAGACCTGGACTGACCCGATTCGGAAATATATTTTTTTGTTTCAAAGGGTATACTTCCCAGGTATTTGTACTTCATCAGATATTACGAAGTCGGTACCAGCCCACAATATTTTAAGACATGAATATGCAAAATATTTATAAAAAACAAACACACTTTTCACACACACAATTCGCTGAAATGGACGTTTCACGTTAAACCAACAGCCATGTGAACCCGACACAGCCCCACCCTATTTTAGGTAAAAAGTCCTTATCGTAATCTTAGAACAAATGAATTTAATTTATGTAAATTCATTAAAGTAACAAACAGATATTACTTGAAATGAAAGAGAATCTTTTGTTTGCTATATAAAAGGGGATGCATTTAGTCGTTTAAAACCACCGTCATATGGTAGCGTTCCACATTCTTTTGCCCGCAAAATCCGAGATAAAACTTGCCGGTGACACGAATTCTCCATTTAAAGTGTCCAGGGCTAATATCCGCTCGAGCTTTTATACACCGGTGCAGTCTTTTTTTTTGGTTTCATTATGGTGCATTGCATCGTTAAAAATGGTTACTGAGTAACACAATCTTGTAAATTTTGTTCAAACCTAGATTTAGCCCACGGCTTCATACATGTTATAGGTATGTCGGTCAATAATAAGCAATCTAAGTTTTAAATAAAACTTTAATTTTTTTTCGTGGATTTATTTTGATTTTTGATTCACGACACTTCACAGTAATCATAATAAGCCGACCGGAAGAGACCGCCGCAGAAAAATCAGAAAAAAGTTATATTTAAAATGTCAAATCTCATAAAATGTTAATCTGTGTTGAACTTTACATATAGTACAGATTTGTAGTCACAGAGTGGAGAAGTACACAAAAGTGTGTTTATGTGAAAAAAAAGTCTTTTATCCACAATTTTTATATACACATTATATTCTAATAAGTTATATTTTATAATAGGTATATTGAGAGAGCACTAATTGTATTTGATAAACACAATACACATTTTTGTTTGTTATAGTAACATATTTAAAACCTTATTATTAGCTTTTAAAATAATTTAACATGGAAAGGTTTTTAATTTTAAACGTTTAATGGTAAAATTAAACGTTTAAAACACGACTATATTCATCGTATATACATATTTTTTTTTAATAAATTGCAAAGCGCTCGTTTCTTTTTTTACTGTATCGAAATTAAATTGTCTACTGTAAAAAACGAAATTACATTTTGAGATGAGAGCGATAAGTTCACAACGCGTGTAATTTTCTCCCCTTTCAGGAGTTTTAGGGTTAGGGAAAAATACTGTAAGGATATTTTTTACGAATTTGAACATGTTTTCTGTTTTATTTACAGACTTATGTTAAGTACTAAAATTGACGACCATTGGGAAAATGTGAAACCTAACAGTGGAGCAATTACATAGCATAGACCAATAAACTACGCGGAACCACGGGAAAACGTAAGTAAAGTATATTACAAATACTTTTTAAATTGTAGCGGAGAATACAATAAAGAATACTAACTCTAACAAACCTTTTACGTCTTATAAATAATTTTATTTAAAACGTAAACGTTAACGTTAACGTAGTAAAATAACAATAATTTCAAAAGCCACTAACATTTTTATTTCATTTAACTCTTGTGATATAAGATTTCATGTTATTCTTTCCACCGATACGAGCTATGCCGATAATATTGTATTAGAGCATTATATGAGCTTTTGAAGAGTTTTACGAGACAAGACAAAAGCAAATATATAGAGGTAAAGTAGAGAAGCTCAATAACACGAAATTGAAATGCCTTGGATATCAACCCTTGCTCGGAGTTTACGATTCCCATTCATCCACTTACGATGAGAGCTCCCCATTCGTTATTTACACTGAGCGTACTTCCGAAATATCTATAGTCTTCTAGCTACTTCATTATAGATCAATAGCAAGCAAATTTTTACTACATGTATAGCTTACATTCAAGTATTCGTTTACAATCTTTTCATTGATTTTACTCATATAATGGGGGTAGGGAAGTGGAAAAATTAACAGTATCTGTAAGTAAATATTGTGATTAATATAACTTCTAAATTAAATGTTATAGTATATATTAGAAGCAGTGAACCTGATGGTAGTTTCCATAGGAGTATATGTTTTTTCCATATTTTTAAGTTGAAAAATGATGTGCCTATATACTTCCGTACAAATTTTATTTCCCCATTAATCTGCTTGAATTTGTCATCGTTTAAAACTCCTTTCATAGTTGTTAAGATTATTAATAAGAAACTCTTTAGTAAAATTTCATGCTTCTACGCTTCGTGACTTAGAATCTGTGGGTTGTCAGTATATTCAGTCAATATTTTATTAATTAAATGTTTAGAAGATAAAATACATTAAATGTACAGGAAAATTGTAGTAATATTGTATTTACGAGAACTTAATATTTTATGTCTTTACTAATAACAATATTATTCTATACTCATCCAATAGCCCAGTTTTTAGTCCATCCAAACTCCATTCCATAATCCTATTTAGTTTTCTATATTTTCCATGGTCACTACAGAATATCTGGAGGCCATCTGTGGGCGATCCTCTAAGGGGTTATTCAGAGATGGAACCTGGCTGATGCTATATTTCATAAGGAGCCTTTACATGGTAGACCTGTGTCCCCATGCAAGCCTTCCAAAAGACTGGACTCCTTCGAACCCGTGAATTCCAAAGAGATACAAATAATAATAATAATAATAATTTATTACTTGCATGATATCTAAGTTAAAATATCCATTAAATTTTTTAGACTATTTGTATGTTCATTACTGTTTTTTTCCACAGAACATAAGATTTGGATGATGATTTAAGTAGCAAATAGCGACGTAAGAAATGAGGCAAGTCGCAGGGTAAAACGCGTATTTAAACAAAGTTAATGTTAATGGTGGCAATTAGAAAATATATATTATTTCTGAGAATAGCGCGCAAAAGAGAAATTACTTCTCAGCGTTCCTACGATGTCTTAGGAATACAAAAAATCGTTTGTTTTGCCATTGTCATGCGTATACTCGTATAAGGCGTACGTGACGATACCTTAGAAAATATTCGGCACTTAATGTGAATTATTTAGAATTCCATTCGTAGTTATCGAGACGGGACTATACTATCTATACGTTCGTATATCTAAAGTCCTAAATACGTCCGTCTATATTAAAGGTAGATCTATACTTAAAGTTTAAATATAACATTTTTTACTGAATGTCATGAGCCTACATGTAGTTCGAATAAAAACCACAGTCCTGAGTAAAATTGGCGACAAAATTCAGCCAAAGCCTAATTGTAACACGTTCGCTAGAGAGGTGAAGTGGGTTCAAATCTTGCTTCAAACACTTCTAATATTTTCATGTGCGAATCATTTTCAACATGATTACCATCTATCTTGGATGCCTGAGAAAATTTTCGAAAGACACTGTGAAGTCTGCCAACCCGCACGTGGCCGTGGTGGTCCTCCCACGCATTAAAGGAATGCCTGTGTCCAGCAGTGAGTCGTTAGAAGGACTACTAAATAAGCAGTAGATAGATATATTTGGAAATATTTGAAATTCACACTACGAACATGCACAAGAAAACATATAATACAATCCCAGAAACGTACAGAAAAATTAAGCGTGATACAATAAAGCGTTTCCCCTTTATTTTCTCTTGCCTTAAGGCAAGTGGTAATCATGTTAAAGATGATTCGTACATAATAATATCAGAAGTGCGACAGCCGTTTAGACCTGCTTTACTTGGTTTTTCAAATGAGCGCGTTACTATCCTAGGACTGTTAACGGCCAAATAGATTCAAAGATGCATCTTGAGTAGCTAAGACTTGAATAGTTTTAACGCGAGCTGAATTCAAAGTACACTACACGGTACACCTTACCCACTACAAACGAAAATATAATATACTATACATTATGTTTATGCTCATAAGCGTCATAAAATGATATTTATTGCGCGCTCGGGAACTCGTACTGAGCCGTCTTCCCAAGGCGCAAGTATTTTAACAAGACTAACTTAACTTAAACTTATTATGAATTTTTTATACTTAAATATGTTTCTATTCGCTTTTCAACCGACTTCAAAAAGAAGGAGGTTCTCAATTCGACTGTATTTATTTTTCTTTTTTTTTTATGTTTGTTATAGAATACCATAAGCCATTTAATTCAATTTGTAATATTGTTATTTATTTTTATGGCATTATACTCCTTTTATGTACGTTTGTTGTAGTTTTCTCTTAACACCTAGCAACAGATAGGTGAAGATTAAAAATCAAGTTAAAATTAATATGAATTATTTTTGCATCCAATTTTTTGGGTAAATGTCTCGTACATTGATTTGAATTATATGAATTATGTATAGGGTTAATAATAATCACGTACTACTTTCCAGCCCATACACTATCTCTTTGCAAAAATCACTTCTTTCTATAGTTACATTGCTGCGTATGTTATCTGCTTATTGCTTGACAACACAATATAGCTATGTATGTACATTATATCTATTGCCTTTTTAATATATTGTTAAAGGGGATAGTTAAAATAATAGAATATTATCACTGCTAAAGTGAAAAATTATTACATTAGGAGCTTTTCTTCATTCCTCCCAATCATTTTTCATTTACTTCTCATGCATACTGTACAGTGTATACCGTAAGAAAAATGTCAATCATCTGTGTTCGTTATTTTGGCACGTAGCGAAACCTTTCTGCCGTCACGTTCTATATAAAATATGGCAATATATCAAAGCGGCTTAATATACTCATTTCCATGCGCATTATGTACAAAAAATTCATAAAGCGCTGAGTATGAATTTTGTTTCATTCTCAATTCGCTTAGCAATTAGGAACTAAATTTGAGTTCGAGAACCTTGATAAAATGGGATATGTTAGTGCAAAACTTCAAATTACGGCAAAATTGATATCTATACATATAATAAAATTGTAACTAAGCAAAATCTGTACATTAAATATTTTTTGGAAAATCTTATTGAAATAAACATTATTATCGATACAGAGGCCTACGAATCTATAGTTTTTAGAATTATTGTCTGTCTGTCTGTTACGGATTTTGATGAAATTTGGTATTGTGATAGCTGGTTATCCGGGTCAACATATAGAATACTTTTTACCGCGGGAAAATGTCTCATTTCTGAGAAAAAATACAAAAACTGCAATGTAAGAAAGAGTATACTAATATGTAAAACCTAAGAATTTGGTTTTTGGTAATCTGAACGCGGGTGGAGCCGCGGGCAATGCTAGTTTTTACATAAAAATAAATTATTGATATCAAATTTAAATACATACGAGTATTCCATAATATAAATTTAGTAAGTACTTTACAATATACTAGTGACTTACCGTCGCTTTCCTCGTGTCCATCCTCTGGTGAAAATTATGATTTATAATAAATATCATATACAAGAAGCGTCATCTCTTTGCAACTGCTTACTAGCAATAGCTAGCTTATATATAACTGCAGGACATCGTCCATCTGTGTACTCAATTTTATCCAAATCCTTCATGCCATTTTAGCGAAAGTATAACAAACATACACACATACAAACTCATTGACCGAGCGAGCGAATCAATCTCTGCTTCAAGTCTGGCCAAATATGCTTTTCTCTGTTAGTTTGTTAGTTCTCCTCTGCAGGTCGTATTTTACAACTGATCTGGATGAAACTTGTTAAACAAGTTTTACGACTGTATAGAATTTTTTTTGGAGGATTTTCTATTGGAGGGATACTTCCTACAAAAAGGGGACTATCCGATTAGGTTATATATATATATATATATATATATATATATATATATATATATATATATATATATATATATATATATATATATATATATATATATATACACACACCTCTAATAAAACATGATATATCAGGGATGGTTTAAATATAAAAAAAAATCCGAAAAACCCATAAGAGCATCTGGAAAAACGAAAAGTTCAGAACTGGTTATTTTGTATGGGAATCACTACTTCGGATTACTTTCAATAGTGGTGGACCTACCATCTACAACAATACGTCAAGTTTAAGTTAGAAAAAAATAATATATGTATATAACAGTATATAGTATATCTATTCTATACCAATCGTTAAAACGTACTCAGAGACGAACCCGAGCGAAGCGAGGTTGAGTCGCTACTTAATAATAATAATTTTAAAATATTTATTAGTAATTGCACATGAAAGCTCAAACAAAGCCGTCAACCATAAGGCGTTGCAGGCGCTTGAAATATGCAGTCTCTAATAACTTACACAATCTATTGTACCAAGGCTTTTGTTCCTTAAGCTGCTCTACTCCATTGTATGGATCCAGTAACAAGTATTTCGACCACAAAGACGATGAAAATTTATATTTCGTAACCTCAACTACTATAAACTCAACTACTATACTATTGAATATTTTATCTCAGTATTATACTATGTTGTCTGTTTTTAAACGATTTCCAAAAAGGAGGAGCCAGTCGACAATATTTTAAGATATGAATATCTAATAGGTAAATAATAAATATGTATTTTACGTATCAACATATTAGATTTGCTTTGTATCGACTGGCACCGACTTCGAAAATATCCAGTTGATTTTCTATAAAATTACAAGATGGAAAAAGAAAGATTTCTAATGTCGTATACTTGATTAGTATCCTAATAGTAAATGAAAATAAATGTACATGAAAAATATTAACTATTTAAGTTATTGCAAAGAGTAATTGGTAATCTGCTGGGATGGGCGTGAAGATTACTGGCAAAGTGCGATTATATTGCAATTATGAGTTAGTCGGATCGAATTATTATTTATTTATATAATACAAGGTATAATTTAGAAAATAAAAAATAAACCATTGTTATCAAGTTTTCAATACTAATAATAATCAATTCAATAAAAACTTAAAAAAAACCGACTTCCAAGCACTACAATGAAAAAAAATAACTAAACGGGGGTTTTCATTTAGAATAGATACCTAATTAGATATTTTCGAAGTCAACCGCAACAAGAGGCAACCGAAGTCATTTTTAGTATACAACTACAAGCAATAACGTAAGCGAGAAAAAAAATCAATTAAAATCGATAAACGCGTCTAACGTCAACTCGTCCTGCACTTATCACTAAGATGGCGACAGTGTTGCCACATTGAATTAGCACGTTGAGTGCGATACCAGGTGTAAGCATCTTGTATACTGCCTCGCTTACAGTGCGGCTAAGAAAAGTATAGACTTCCTTGTCGTGCGGAAGGCATGACTTCAATTTGGTTCGGTGTAGGAAAGAGATGATTATATATGTAAGATGTATTGTTAAATAGAATCCAATGGTGTACCTACCTTAGTACCGGGCTTATAAACCTGGGACCGCACGGAAGAAATAAAATTTCATCACAGTGCGAAACCAGGTCGAAGCACCTTGTACCCCGCGCACCTGATACCGCACCCCACGCTAGCTTCGCGCGGCTAGTGTTGGCTTGCATTCGCGAGAAACGCACACATCGACATTACGTCAGTACCAACAAAAAGGTGCCGAAAAAAAATAATCTACGGGGTTTGTGAGGACAGTGATGCGGTTAATATTAAATTTAATCATAGATTGATTGATCAAAGACAGGTGAGTCATCATTACTATTTATTTTATTTATCTAATTACTTTTCCCGTGGCTAGGCAGGGTTAAGTTTTCTGTTTTATTATAAAGTAATGTTTTATTATAATAAGTTTACAAAAACGGTCAAGTGCGATTCGGACACGCGCATCGAGGGTTCCGTACTAACTAACCCTGTAAAGTTTACCAAAACTACAGTTTGTGGAGGAAATTCTTCTTTCATCAAAGCTTTTACAAAAAAGGACAATGATACAGGTAATTTCAACGCAGACGAAAACGTATGCACACACATACACATTCACATCCAATCCACGCACACATATACACATATAAATAAAAAATAAATTGATAAATTTATCTTTTCAGAACCCGCACGAAAAATTGAGAAACACAATTTAATAAAAGGTGTTACGAAGAGGAATTATGTTAGATGCTACGAGAAACTCCGAACCTTTTTAACAAGCCGCCAAGCTGACAAAAAAGTAAAAAAACATTTAACGGAATGTGTTCAATGTAAAAAAATTTTTGTTATCTATGCTTTATTGAAAAACATTAATTCATGTTTGTTTTTTTCTTTTTTCATTATATTAAAACTTAATTAAGACTCGATATTTTTATTTCACATCCCTAAAATACGCACCAGACTTCCCATATTCAGTGCGGCACAGGGTGCATAAACCCTGTATTTTAAAAATAGCTATCATTTTTAAACTAAACAAGTTGTTAACGAACGGCTTCAGGTGTATGTCAATTACTTCATTATTATTAATATTCAAAGCAAAAAAAATCAAATATATTTTTACATGAAGCCAAAAAAAGGATTTAAGTTTCTTAAATGTTACAGGGTCTATAAGCCTTGTGTCGCCACAATGGAAGTTTTATTACCAGGTGCATAGATCTTGTACCGCAGGAATGGAAAGTATAGAAAAATCACAGCCGCAGCGATCGTGATATTGTAGGTCTCTAGACAGCCATCAGAAAGTCCCTAGTTATAGGTGAATTTAGTAACAAAAAAAGTCTCCAAATGTCGCTAAATATAATTTTACTAGCAGTACCCGCGGCTTCGAACTTTCGGCTTCAAACTACTAAAAAACAAACTATTTGGCTTTATGTTATAACTAATAATAATTTGATGGCTGTAATTATTTTCAAATGTGTAAGTATGATTTTGACTCGTGTCGAGATCTTTACACACAAATATTTTCTTTAACGTTTTCATAATACATATATCCTTTATTACTTGTACAAATAAGCTCGTGTTGATTAAATATATTACGATATAAAATATAAATATAAATAACTAACAGAACCCGCGGCTTCGCTCGCGCTAAAACTACAAAAAATCTGTAAAAAAGTATGTTTCATACAAACTTTCATCCCCTATTTTACCCTCTTATGGATGAATTTCAAAAATTGCTAAAACACGTTTTTATTTACTTTTTTGAAGAGCATTAATACCAAATTTCAAGAAATTCTGATCATAAATAATTTTTGGATGTTTTCCCGTAGAAAACTCATCTCATCTCAGAGAAGTCTATACTCAACGTTAAAACGTAAGTAGTAACGCTAGTTGATAATATTAGCATGGATTTTAGAATTCAAAGCGGCCACAGCTTTGTCGTTTTAGTTTTACTGTGTAACCTAAAGTACCCTGAGGAAATTCATTCACACTCTAAAATTTTTACGTTTCATTGTAGGTAAATCCTTCCGGATGTTTGAGGTGTTTTACCTGGATTATTGAATTAATAAAACTCCTACGGTTATATATTTCATTTCATACTAATTATATTTGATATATCTGCAAACACTAAAAAGACCTTTTTATTTTCAGTAGGTACTGTTTGAAATTCAAATTACTACGTTTCAATTCAATACATACAAGTTTCCACGACCTTGTTTCTATACGTTTTTGTTTCTATTTCATTGTTAGTGAAATCGAGTTATTTGTAAGATATATTTTATCCAGTTTTATAAAAGTACGAGCTCTTTTCCGGAGTGGTGTAAAATTTTTATAGACAAATCAACACCCTCCAGGGCAAAAAATTGTATAAGACAAAAGTAAATTGAACAGTACGAGTGAATCCCTATTCTGCTATACCTCATATTTTTCAAATAATTACATGATATCCGAAATTTCAGTTTCGTATTTTTCTACTACATAATTAAAGTGACAAAGTAATAATAATAATAAAAGTTTATTAGCAATAAGTTTTGACATTAAATTTACACTAAGCGCAAAATAAAGCTTATTACAATTTATGCTACTTACATCGGTTTGTCACTGCCGACTGTACTAGGCCGAGCCTGTATTACAGACGACAGTTTCTTCCTCTATGATATAAAAGAATTATCACTAAATTGTCATTAAACATTATCACTCATATTTTTAACAAAAAGCCACACAATAATAAAATGACATTACAAGGTCAGTTATACTTTAAACATTGATACTGTACATTATTAATATTTTTTACAAGTACCGCCATAAAAGTAAACTATAGCAGTAGATAAAGTTAGACCACGGAAAATAATGACTTAAGCCAAATTTTTAATAAAGTAGATTATAATTTTTTTTATTTAAGTACCAAGTTTTAAACAATATGATTTTATGTAATAAATTTTTCTGCATTAATTATTTTTAATTATTTAGGTATTCATAGGTAATTCATATTATTAAATTGGTTAATTAACATTTATAATGATGAGTCATTTGTGTGGTGTGTTGAATGTTTAAAATGTAAAAATACGTTTAAAATATGATTTTTTATATATGTGTAATGTTATGTATAATTATATATTTTTGTATTATAATATTTTATGTGTGTACTGTGTTGTGTGATGGATACGCGTGTTAAGTTTATTGATAAGTTTATGAGTCAATTGTCATTTATTTAACTATCGCAAATATTTTTTCTGTGTCATCATAAGTTATATTTATATATATATATATATATATATATATATATATATATATATATATATATATATATATGACGGAGGAGGACTTAGTTACCATTTTCTGCTATGAAACCTTATTATTGTTTAAAGTCACTATGTTATTTAATTTACTTTTTATTGCTTTTAAATAGATTTTGAATTTAGAGCAGAGATTTAGTCTCGAGCGGGGTCGAGACGCCATCACGACATTCATTCTTTGCAGATACGTGGTTTAGTAAAGTTGGTTGATCATGGTGGTTCATAGAGTTTTGCTTTGATATTGTACTTGGAAGTCGATGATCGGTGACTGTGAACCCGCTAGCCCTAAATCATTAGAATTACCTTTTCAAGTTTATAACATTGTGATTTCCCTGATTAAATTGTGTATTGAGCACTGAATACTTTATTATTTGAGCCCTGATAACGCCCACAAGATGAGTAACCACCATAGATGATGTTCGTAGTATATGGATAACACGACATATATATATATATATATATATATATATATATATATATATATATATATATATATATATATATATATATATATATATGTCTTTTGAAAGATATTACTAGAAATACGTTCTACCGATTTTCAAATTTAAGTATTAAGTACTCGCGAAGTTATAACATAAAACAATCTCCTAAATTGCATTATTTTTCAAAATTAGGTTGTTTTAAGTATAGATTGGCAGTCTAGTCTAGTGTCTTAGAAAAGTAAGCGAAGCTGAATAAAATTCCGGACGTCACGCGTGAGAGTTCCAGATGCCCATCATTTTCAATATTACCATTTTAAGAAAAAACATCGTGAACTAACCTGCAACTCTTAGAGAACCTAATTAGTTTTCTCAACTCTCCAATCATCATCTGGTCACACCAGCGTGGTGAGACTCGCATTGAGACTCTTCCCAGCAATTCCTATTCCTCTTCCTTCCTTGTTTCTAAAAAACAAAAATAAAAATGGTTATTTTTAAATTGATTAGAATACAAAGAAAATGGCATCTTTGGACATAGGTTGTGATCTCACAATTTATAAAAAAATGTGAAAACTGTTTTTATAAGTTTTACAGTATTTTTTTAATGTAATTATTAAGTTTAATTTAATTATTATATTGTTTTTTTTTAATTGTATTCCTTTTTTTGTGTGTTTTTATTAGTACTATTAAGCATTATAAAACATTGTTTTTTTGCGAATGTGTTCTTCTATAATTAGAATAAAATACATAAAAATATAAATTAGATTTAGGTAGCTATATTGTAAATGGAAAAATTATGTTTACTGTTGGTAATCAACATAAATAAATAAAAAAAAAAAAAAAATGGTAGTAAGATAAAGAAGCTTATTTATATATAATACATATTAGGATTTCACGATTTTATTTCTCAAGTGAGATGAAATTTAAATTCATTGTTATTTTACATGTGTTAAAAAGCTAATAGATTCTTCTATTATTAAATATCCTTTTTGTAATTATATTTTTATTTTTTGTAATTGATATTACCCCACCCGTTGTATAGAGCAATACTTATAAATCCATGTGTGGAAGTATACTTGTTCGTTTGGAAACAGAATGACAGATTGGCGTAATTTTTTACGTGGAGATTGTTGGAGGGCTGGAGAGTGACATAGGTTACTTTTTGTCACTTCATTCCCACGGGAAAACACGTTAAAACCAACCTATAACAACTCATAATACCTATGCATATATATAATATAGTCTACTGTCTATCTATTCTATACTATAGGTCAAATCCGAGCGAAGCGAGGGTGAGTCGATAGTTACTATATAATAATCCTATGTACATAATTCAGTTGTCGGTATGTACCGACAACTGAATTATGTGACATGACCTATTTAATTCCATGTAGAATGCCACGGCTTTTTATTGGTAACATATAGTCTACACACACTGAAAGAAATATATTGACCTTTAATCGGGTCATTTGCTACAAACTTTTATAGATTCCGTGTCATAGAACACTGTCGGTTCAGTGAAGGCTAAAGTAATGAATTGGAAGATGAAATATAGAGATGTCATAAGAACGTATGTCTTTATAACTTAATTCGCTTTGATCGGATATTTTACCTCGCAGGAAAACTGAATTATTGTAATGAAAATTTTTATAAATAGACATTTAAGGAAATTAATATAAAATAAATATTTTTATATGGTTTATCATATATGTACAATGTACATATATATGAACGTATAAATAACTAGCATTGCCCGCAGCTTTGCCCGCGTTCAGATGGCCAAGAACCAAATTCTTAGGTTTTGCATATTAGTATACTCTTACATTGCAGTTTTTGTATTTTTTCTCAAAAATGAGATATTTTTCCGCGGTAAAAAATATCGTAAGTATATGTTGACCCGGGTAACCAGCTATCACCATACCAAATTTCATCAAAATCCCTCCAGTGGTTTTTCTGTGTCGCGGTAACAGACAGACAGGCAAAAATTCTATTATGTGTTACAATTTTATTATGTATATAGATATAAAAAATATAAGCAGGTTAAAATTATTGAGAAATGTGCGAAATTATGTGTATTTTACTAATATTAAAAATGTGCAAGTTTAGTCTTTAGTATAGTAGTTGTTGTTTCTCAATCACGCCAGAAAAGCTGAACGGGTCTGGATGAAATTTTACACGGAGTTAGATTATAGTCTACAATAGCACGTAGGCTACTTTTATCCCGGAAAAATCTACAGTTCCCGTGGGATAGATTTGTATTTGTTTTTATACAAGCAAACGCGAGCGAAGCGAGGGTGAGCCGCTAATGCTAAAATAAAGAATGTGCCTATTTCAAATTTAAACCTGTCAAAAATGTTGGACGTTTCCTGTGCAAAAATCGAGCCCAGGAAAATATTATAGCTAGAAAGCATTTCGTACTATGAAACAATTTGAAATAAAAATTTGATGATACGGCGTTATTCAATAGACTAAAATGAGACTTATAAATACAAATTTGATGTTTTGTAAATAATACATACCTATATGTTTGGTAGTTGTTGCGACATGTGACGAGAGAGCAAAAATAAAAGTCTATGTTACGTCACTAATTAAATAATGATTATCGAAAAGTCAACACCACACACTTAAAAACAATACAGAAGAGAAAGTTCAGGGAGACACACAATAATAGCAAGTAATTAGCGTCATATCACAAAGCCTCGACTGCCTGCTTAGTAAAAATCACAAGTGGCCGGTACCTGTGAAGAACGAATTCCGATATCCCGCATACTAGGAGTTTCGCGTGGCTTTGCTTGTGAATTTAATAAAAATGAATAAATAATAATTAATAAATATAATTAAGTGTACGTGTTGTATGTATATAGGTGTGTGGATGATATAAATATAATTGGGCACAAGTTTAGAATAGGGGACATTGCCCCTGGCGGAGTGGGTGGTATTTCTGGATAGGGGACGTGATAGGGAGTCGAAACATTAAATAAAAAAAATTACGGAAACGTACGAGTAAAAAGTTATTGAGACTTAAAGTTACAACATTTCCATACATTTTCATATATTTCTTTACCACCATTCGGAGTGGGTAGTATTTTTAGATAGGGGAGGTGACAGAGAGTCAAAATATATTAAAAATATTTGGAGGAATCGTACGAGTAAAAAGTTATTGAGACTTAAAGGTATAACATATCTAACACATTTCCATACATTTCTTTACCTAAATAAGTGATTACAACAGATAAACATACCTTTAACGAATAGTATGCATCCTTTTTTATGTACAATACATATTTTCACAACAATTAATGCTTTATTGTATTTAATATTTTAATAATTTCACAACAACACAAACAAAATGATCTTACATTTTGACAAAAGCAAAACTGTCACTTTGTTTTACATTACCGCTTAAATGACAACAGATTATATTTGATTATTTTTCCCATTTCTGTTGGTAATATTAATAAATAAATAAATAGAAAAATATTATTTTCTCTTCATAAATACATTTATGACTTTTTGTTTGATTTATGTAAAATATATTGTTTTTAAATTGTACATTTAGTAAAAAAAATCATTATTATTCGTCATATCTTGGTTAGGTTAGGTTAGAACAGTTAAGATCATTTATTTATTATTCGTCATATCTTGGTTAGGTTAGGTTAGAACATTTAAGATTATTTATTTATTATTCGTCATATCTTGGTTAGGTTAGGTTAGGTTAGAACAGTTGCCACAACGCACGAGCCGTGCGAGCGAAGCGAGCGTGCCGCGGTAGCGGCCGGCGAGTGCCATAAATGACTAGAAAACTAGAAAATTCGAATTTCACGCAAAGTACAAATAAAGACATAATCATCTGGAGATCGTTTTGACAATTGAAAGTGACGTTTTGACATTTCCAAGTGTCTAAATGGTAGTAATGTCAAAATAATGTATGGAAATGTTGTAACTTTAAGTCTCAATAACTTTTTACTCGTACGTTTCCGTAATTTTTTTTTATTTAACATTTCGACTCCCTATCACGTCCCCTATCCAGAAATACCACCCACTCCGCCAGGGGCAATGTCCCCTATTCTAAACTGCAGCCTATAATTGAATGAAAAGTTTAATATATACCTAAATATGATAAATTAAATATGTATGTACCTATAAGTCACCTACATACGTATTTTCACATATTATTATATATACTTATTTAGTAATAATGATTGTATACCTATTATAATTATAATATTTTACTGTAAAACAGAATTACGGCACACCTTACGATTTTATTGTCACTATTTATCGTAAAAGCCCATCATATATTTCGGATTTCTATTAATCTGTCTTAATTCTGATTTACAATTGTAGATAGAGTAAATATTTAGATTTTTAGATTTTTAGATTAAATTGATTCGTTTTTAGGATTCCTTAGCCAAAATGCAAAAACACTTATAAATTATAATTTCATCATATCCATAGGTACCACCACCGTCAGTTCGCAAAAACTTGTCTCTCATAGATATATTATAAAATTACTCATTGAATGCAATACCAAGAGGTCTTTGAAAGTTATAACTTAGAAGCCCTTGAGAGGAATGGTTGATTCTTATAGAATAATTTGAATTTTTATTGAAATTTTTTGATTATCTTCGATTTTGAAACATTTCAATTTTATTAAATGGAATACTCGAAGAAATTAATTTGAGTTGATTCCCCGTTATGGGTTAGGCTACGACCAGCGCGTGTCAATCATAATATTTACTTGGAAGCCATCATTCATCGTTGGCGTCAAAAAAAGGTGCGTTACTTTTTATACTCCTTGTTAATAAAGTAGACACAATATTTTATTAGTTTTGTTTGATAATATTCACAAATTTATTTATTTTTTGATAAAATGAAATTTTAAGCACGTATATCTAATTAACAAATACTTCCCCTATATGCTGCCAATATTCTCTCAACGTTGATGAAGAAAGTTACTAACTATCCCATAATATGTGGGTTGCTCCTAGTACTTCTCTGATAGCAGAGTGGACCTTGGGACCCACTTGGTTGTATTGGTCTGCCTCAGTATTTGAGTCTAAAGTGATCCTGCGAGGCATCATTAAGAAGGAGAAGGTTCCGTTAGGTTTTAATGGATGGATGGATTACTGCTTTCACAGCCGGTGAGTATATACACTACTGTATACACAGGTGATATGCTTAAATATATTTGGCAACGTTAACTTAAGGTATATTTATTAATTAATGACCTCATAGATACCTAATTATTCAAAGCTTTTTAAAGATATCCCACAATCTTAACTGCACTCAATACTTTCAGCCTATTCGTACAAGTGCAAACTCTACATCTACGAAGTGTTACCTCTTTTTTATTTTTCGTAATTTGACTACGTTTTCTACGCTAGGGTTTTCTAGCAGTTTATTAAATCCACAGTTATAAATTTTAGGTAGGTATATAGTTTCGGCCAATATCTCAAAGTCAAATTGTTGGAACATACGGACAGACGGATGTGAAAATCACTTTCATAATAATTATAATATTATTTATGACTTTTTAAAAAAGATAAACAATTCTACAACGTTAATAAAAATGTTTTGTAAATAGTCAGACACTTGCCTTTTAATACATTTTTTTATAAATTCATTTTCTCATTTGCCTAAAGTAATTATCCCCAAGAACCTTTGTTTGCAACTCTATTGTTCCTTAGAAATGCTCACTGTTTAATAAAACATAGCTTATTAAAGTAAAAATTCAATTAAAGGAAATTAAATGGAGCGTTAACAATAAATTATGCTAATTTACATCTCAAATATCTATTATAACGCGAATTAAGAGTACTCGTAGGTAATTTTCGTCACTTCAGTGTTGTAGTATAGAAAAAATAAATAATTTTAATTTTATAATCTAAAAACACACTAAGATTCTAGATTATAGATGTGCTTTTGTGTATAATATGTATGTACTTAAAGTTATACATGTGTAGTGTATCAACTATCTGGCATCCATAACTCAAGTCTCGTAGCTTACCATGGAACTCTATGGTGCTGTGTGTTAATGTCCCAACATATAACTTCATTAACTTAATATTATGAAATTACAATATAATTATCCTGAATCCAGATTACATATGTATGTGTGTATACTTTTGTGTAACATCCATTTAGTTGAATTTACAAAAATCCATTCTTTTATTTAGAGATCCTGGGAACGACTTAGAATAATTTACGTCCCGGGAAACATATCTTGAGGGGATGAACGGGAGGGGGAAGGGGGGGGGGGGAAGGTTGAATGGAGTATCAATCATTTCTCAAGCAAGGAATAATATATATTTTTATATGCCTATGTATGTGTGTGTGTGTGTAAATTAATAATGTGTATATATATATATATATATATATATATATATATATATATATATGTATATATATATATATATATATATAACGTTAAAATAACGTTAAAACGTTACTTAGAGACAAACCCGAGCCATGCGAGGGTGAGTCGCTAGTTTTTATATAAAATTATTTTTTCAGATTTTTTCGCAGATTTCTTCTGATTTTTGGTGGAACAACTATATATAGACATTTGAGAAGCTTAAAACTTTAGTCTCCTTAGTGACCATGATTGCTATAAAGCATTGAAAACGTCGGGAACCAAAAATCAAAATAAATCCGCGAAAAAATTCTAAGCATAAGTTTTATTTAAAAACTAAAAAATTAAGAGTCACAAACTAAACAAAAAGTTTGATTAAAATTAATAATAATTTCATCTAATTTTAGTCTTACCCTGACTCTGCTGAAAAACGACAGCTTCATTAGGCCATATTAAGTGCTAACCCATATATAACATATGAAAGTGTTCAGTCAAGTAGAAACGGTCAAAGTGGGTGAAGTTTCACGGAAATACTTAACCACAAAGGCTTTCAGGCAGTTTTAAAGAACAAAAGAATTCATAGAGTTGTTAACGACCTTTAAGATGACCAACCTGCGTGTTAAAAGTGTTTTTGTATTTTCCTTTTATTTTTAAACTAAACAAAATGAATATAGAATCCCATTTAATAAGACAAATGCTTAACCAACACTAACATATTATTAAAGTCAGAAATAAAGGTTTGTCAATTTAACATTCGGACGAAAAATTGTTTATGCAATGGAGGAAAAACAAAAATAACTTTAAAAATAGTTTTCGTGTATAGGAATTAAATTTTGAGCTTACTCGTGGAAGACAAGATAGAAAGTAAAGTAAAGTAAGTTAGGCGCCATAAAAATAGATAATACAATAGCGATTTGCGAAAGTGCAGTAAATAAAATTTATTATTAGAAGCTAACTAGAATTTGTCTGAAAATTTACATGTATGCATTACAAAAATTAAGATAACTAAAATATATGGAAAGCATATATTTCAGTAATCTTGATTTTTATATCAGCCAATAACACCTAAATAAAAAAATGTCGCTCATCCAATTGTTTTAATGTCATTCACAAGAATTTAAAAAAAATATTTCAGATACTTCATGCCATAGTTTTTTAAATCGATAAATCATATTTAGTATTTACTAGCGGCTTACTCTCCCTTCGCTCGGGTTCGCTTCTAGAAAAGCACAATCTACCCCACGGGAACCGTTCATTTTCAACCGACTTCAAAAAGGAGGAGGTTCTCAATTCGACTGTATTTTTTTTATGTTTGTTACCTCAGAACTTCGTCATTTATTATCCGATTTGGGCAATTTTTGTTTTGTTTGAAAGAGTATACTTCCAAATTGGTCCCATTTAAATTAAAAAAAAAATACCACCCCTAAGGGTGGAAAAAAACCTCATGATGAATTTAACCTACTTCTAATTGTCATATTGACTTGAAACTTTGCAAGTGTTTCTATTTCCGTTGATAGTACAGTGGTTCGATATTGTTGACCTGATCTGATGGTAAGGCCAGAAGGTGAATAGGTGGAACTCTTCAACGGCTAATAGTAGATACTTTGAGTTTGGGCTTGTTTTGTTTGATTTGACAAGCCTAATACGTTAGAATTCTTACTTTGCTACTACTGTGTACACTAAAAAGGGAAAAATAAAAACTTTTTAACAAAAAAATAAAAACCGACTTCAAACAAAAGCACTAAAAAGTAAAAAATAACTGATTGGTAGTTTTCATTTACTATACATACCTAATCAAATATTTTCGAAGTCGGTGTGCTTTGGCTAAGTATCTAAAGCCTACCTATTAAATACTCACCTAATCAAATATTTTCGAAATCGGTGCCAGCCCATACAAAGCAAAGCACACCGACTTCGAAGTTATGTATAGATTAGGTATGTATAGTATATAATTGATATAACTTTTTTATTTATGAACCGATTGATATGAAACAAACACTAAATATTAAGTGAAGCTTACCACAACATATTAGTGAAAACCAAATCTAAATCGGGTAAGCCGTTTCTGAGATTAGCGTGTACAAACGCACGGACAAATAGACAAAAATTCTAACAATCATTGTTTTGGGTGCTATTTTCGTTTATAAAGATCCTAATAATATTTTTTCTCATATATCTTTCGTAGCGATCCGTTACATTTTTATTATTTGTATATAGTATAGACAGATTATCTAAAGATATAAATTAACATATGCTGACTGATTCTTGATGAATGGATGAATGACGGTCAAAGGAAACTACTAGGGCTAATGGATAAAAAATTTCACGTCGTCTTTTTTAAAATAGCCCCTATAGTACAGTGCAATTAGTCTAAAAAACAGCTTAACATCCAAAGTAAAAATTTCTCTCCAGCTCCAAATTATTCTATACAGTCCACATATTGTTTGGTAAAAAGTTACAAAATTTTGAGCGTCGGGTCTGGGGTGGGAGGGGGTTATAAGTTGGTAAATGTAGTTTTCTTCAGTTTTTCTTAAAAATTTGGAAAACTATTCGGCTTAGCACAAAAAGTGTCATATACAAAAGTAAGCTACAATAAATTGTAAACAAAAATGGTTCCATGCCTAATCTTGCCAAGCTGAACGATTCCAGAGTTACGGAGGTAAAGTGACATGGAGCAATATTTATTTCAACATTTTTTTATCCAACAAATTTTTCATGGAAACAAATGTCTAATTTTATCTAAAGGCGAAGTCAGTGCATGTAGCATAAAATATCACCTAAATGCTCTTATTTTTAATTATAATATTATAATATTTTTTTATTATAATTGTACATTTATATAATAACACAGACGAGAATACGTTGTTAATTTATAAGAACGATTATTACTTTGAAGACAAGAAAGTAAATAAGTTTAAACAATTGCAAAAGTATAAAGTTTTCGGCAACTCCGTGTATTATGTCACAGTGGAAAAGGAAAAGTTTGATGAAACTCTAATATGGAACGCTTGCTATAATATTAAATATTAATGACTGTGTCTTCTTAAATAGGACTTCATTGAGTCATCGCTGATGTTATACATCTCATTTGTTAATACATACATTTTTTTAATTATGATTATATAACAACTAGCGGCTCACCCTCGGTTCGCTCGGGTTCGCCTCTAGAAAAACACTAATAGAGATCTATTAGTTCCCACGGGAACCGTTCATTTTTCCGGGATGAAAAGTAACCTGTTGTTTGACTGGCAGTATAAGGTATCAGAATGTTAAATTTTACTAAATTAGGTGCATAAGTTGCTGTGTACTAAGCTGTATAAGATACTATAGTTTTTTAACTATCCCACGGGAACTCTTTAATTTTTCGGAATGAAAAGTATCTTACATGTTGACCGTTGATATGTGGTACGACCATGAAAATTTCATTTAAATCGGTCCAATAGATTCGGAGATTAGCCCGTACAAACAGACAAACAGAGAAACAAAAAATTTGAAAAAAAAATCTGGGTTTGTTTTATTTGTCTTTTTTCATCCCCCTGACTCGGTTTTTAGCATTTTTTTGCTTTGTACAGACATTCGACCTCTACAGTTTTATTACAATATAGAAGATAGAAGATTATAATTCTTGGCTTTTTTGGATAAAGTGATAGAAATATTAAAATCGATAGTTAACGGTGTCGTTAGTCTAGTGGCTATGACTCCCCTGCACGTCATCGGGGCGGTCGGGATGCTCTGTGAATCGAGGGCATCCCGGTTTAGGCGAGGCAGGCCCGCGGGGTACGGGCTGTCCGCAGGGGTGTTGTAGTGAATGCGCAAGCAATCCTGCACACCCCATTCCACTGCGGCGACGGGTTCCGCTGTGGGTTTTAGTGAGTAGGAGTCTCACAGTACCCTACCCATTGACGGCCCATGATGGGTTTCCCCAGCGATAACAAAAAAAAAAAGGTTTGGTCAAGTATAGCAATCGACCTTTCAAACTGATTGAGTTTTGAGACGTCTAAAACCTTGTCTCTCCCGTGACCATGATCGCTGTAAAGCATTCGAAACGTCGGGAACCAAAAACGTAAAAAAAAACAGCGATAAAATCCGAACAATTGTTTTTTTTTTTTTATTATTGTTATCGGATTATTTCCGTTAAGAAATTCTAAGTAGCACGGAGTTGGGAAGTTGGCGATGTTTCGGAAAGCGTGTAATTCTTTGATCCTGCATCTGATCTTTCAACAGTGTAATCGTGTTTGTAGATGGCTCGTCTTTAACATTTTTGTTGATAAGTTTTAAATGATTATCTTCACACCAAATTAAAAACTTATCACAACTTATTACAAGCAGATATGGCTTGCATTTTCATTATCCATTGTTGGCATTTTTTAAATATCTTTAAGTCAGAATAAATAGATGCAGTGAAGCAATAAACACTACTTGATTAACTTCCAAAAAAAAGGTAGTGCTATGTTAAATGCGTATTTTTTTTCTTATCAAAATCAAAGTACCTATATTATAAATATTAATTATCAATCTAATTATTAAATAATTATCAACTGTACAAAACTGCTTCATTACCTGTAATGAAGCGAAGACTTTTTCGTAATTATAATAAGTAACATCGATACGTTCCTATAATTATAACACACACAATAAATATGTGGGTTGCTCATATATTAAGTACCTACTAATAATAAACCTATATTAGGTATTAATACTTATAATATATATATATATATATATATATATATATATATATATATATATATATATATATATATATATATATATATATATATATATATATATATATATATATAATTAATAAATGGATCAGAATACTTATAAGTGTAACGAGTGACATTTAACTTAGTAAATAAAAACTATCTGACACCTACAACTTTTCTTGTTTAGAAATCGCTATACGTAAGTCTGCTAGTTTACGTCAAAACTGATTGAAGACAATTTATTTCTTGTCCTGTTAGTTTTAACGAATGTCACTCGAAATTATGACGGCCTTCCATATAATGTATAGATATCAATAAGATATAATTGTATATTATATATAGCTAACTACTCGTATCACGTTTGGAGGATCTCTGTCCTGTCCTCTATGACTGTCATTTATTTTAGATGTGTTCTATTTTATAGTTTTTTTATGAAGTTTTAAAAACTTTTTCTTTTTTCCTTTACTTTGAATAGACACTAAAGAGTGTTCCCTACACAAAAATTGCTTTTTTAAATTTAGTTAGGTACCAAATAATTAGATAGGTACTTTAAAATAAAAGCCGGTTCAAAAATAAAGTTGTTTTATGTCTTACGAATTTGTAAAATAAAGCTAATACATATATATACTAATAAGCAAAGGTCGCAATTTCGATTTCCACGTAAGGTATTTTTTATATCACAAAGTACAAAACCGCTATTATACTTAGGTACAGTGCTACAGGATTTAACCTTTGCTCCGTCCCTAGGCATAGTAAAAAATGCCGCCCTATTATCGAAATTTCGCATAAAATTAATAGTTTTTTTTTAATTCTTATTTTTTATTGAAAATGCAAAAAAAAATTAAATGATTTCAATTTTTTGAGAAATATCCTAGTATTTTTTTAACTATTTATTTTTTGGAAAATAAAAAAAAAACATTTTCGATAATGCGAAAAAAAATCCGCCCTCCGAATTTTGCCGCCCTGAGCACTAGCCCTGAGTGCCCGCCCCTAGTGTAAATCCAGCGCTGCTTAGGTATAATATCAGAACACTGCCCAAAATAGAAAAATAAGAATCGACATAATCTCTCTGCATATACAAGACGAGATAAAAAACAATAAAATAGTAATAGATATTCTATGGATAACAAGCCTTATTATAATTTCACTATATAAGTTACTTGTTACACGTGAATAATGTTCTAGTTTATTGAGAAAAAGCTAGTTTCTAACTGAAGCCATTTCGGGACAACTTAGAAATTATTGCAGCTTTTTAAGCTATAATGAAATTTATGGCTATAAAATATTTTATTTCACTGGCTAATTTAAGTATTTATAATCTACTAGCAGGGCCCGCGGCTTCTCTTGCGCTAAAACTACAAAAAATCTCTTTAAAGGTAGTTTCCTACAAATTTTCATCCCCTATTTTACCCCCTTATAGGATGAATTTCGAAAATTTTTAAAATACATTTTTGTTTAATTTTATTGAAGAGCATTAATACCAAGATTCAAGTAATGCTGATCATAAATAATTTTTTGGGTTGTATTATAACGTGGTTTTCTGTGGGAATGAGATAATATCGCGCTATAAAAAGTAGCCTATGTCACTCTCCAGCTCTCCAACTAGCTCCATACAAAAAATGACGCCAATCCGTCACTTTGTTTTGACGTGAAAGAAGGACAAACAAACAAACACACTTTCACATTTATAATATTAGTATGGAAATATTAATACGTGAAGCAAAAACTTTCGTACCCCTTTTTACGAAAATTGCGCGGACGGAGGAGTATGAAATTTCCCACACTTATTGTTTATATAGAGAAGGAGTGCAGAATCCTAATATTTTTTTAAAATTATGACTAAAAATACATTAAATCAATGAAAAAAAATACATTACACAAACTACCATGTATTTGACACACACATACATATAATATACTCTTTTGTTTATTGTTAAAGTCTGTGGTCAAATTGAGAACTATGTATTAATACGTGAAGCAAAAACTTTGTATCCCTTTTTAAGAAAAATCAATAATAATCATGGTCGAAGTTCGACCACTCGGCGAACTCTAGTAATTTTAACCAACTGCAGCTTGCTGGGACTGGTATGTCTTTCAATAAGGCTAGTTACTAAGTAAGAAAAAATACCTACATACAGGTACTAAGTAGGTACGTGTAAACTGATTTAATAAGATTAAATAATAATAAATAAGTAATGTAGTTTTGTACTGAATTATTTAAAATATTGATTACTTTAAAAGTCAATTAAAAATACCCCTTTAAAAAAGGCAGGCCCAGTAAGCCCGGTAACTCGCTCGCTTGGGAATTCGAGTGAAGCGTGTTCAAATTCCGGGACTCACACCTATGATATGTGCGAATCATTTTCCAAGGAAAAGGAAGGAAATTTTTGAAGGAAAACATCGTGAGGAAACTTGCATGTCTGCGACAACCTAGAAAGTTTTCGAAAGACATGTGAAGTACGCCAATACGCACTTGGCCAGCGTGGTGGCCTGATTCCCCTTGTATTGAAGGGCGGCTCTTGCCCCACAGTGGGCTGTTAGAAAGGGCTGAATACCAATAAAGCACACTTTTGGAGCAATTAATTTACATTGAATCTTGTAAAGGAACTGTTGAATTGCGTATTTAAATCTCAAATACAATCGTTCCTCCGTGACATACTTAAGAGGCTTATTCCAATAAATAATTCAGGAGACGTCAAGGAAATCCAAAGATTTTACTTGAAAACCTTTTTTTATGCTAAAGAGTTGCAATTAATGACTACCTAGGGGAAGCTGGAATAATGGCATACGACAAAAGTAAAAGTAAACTTCAATTGAGATTAAAAAGAAGATTACCTTCTTGTATTTTTAGGCTAATAACCGTTATCTGGTGTAAGACAAGTCTCGAAATAATTTTACGGATCCAATTAAATTATACGTCTCAAAATTTTTAAACAGGGAACATAATCGTTGTTATGTTAATGATTTTCGCATTTTTTCTGGTTCATATATTACTATTCTGCTTTTAGTAAAATAAACAGAGTCAATTTTGCAAACTTTTGTAGTACTACTCGTAATTGATTCAATGGTAGTTTATATCTATACATATAATAAAATTGTAACCAAGCCGAAACTGTACATTAGATATTTTTTGGGAAATCTTATTGAAATAGACATTATTATCGATACAGAGGCCGAATCTAGTTTTTAGAATTTTTTCTGTTTGTCTGTTACAGCATCACGAAAAAACCACTGGAGGGATTTTGACGAAATTTGGTATGATGGTAGCTGGCTATCTGGGTCAACATATAGAACACTTTTTACTGCGGGAAAATATCTCATCTGTGAGAAATCTGTACTAAACGTTAAAACGTAACTATGAACGAACCCGAGCGGAGCGAGGGTGAGTTGCTAGTATAACATATAACACATAGTACACGGTTTGGTACTTAGGGATGCACTCGAGCAAAACGAGAGCAAGTCGCTAATTAATATGCGAAAATGTTTAGCACTACATCCTTATCTTACGTACTAGATTAGAATTAAATCGAAATAATATAAATAACATTATCTGTTTCGAACAGTAGGCTAGAGACGCTACTTTAAATCTTGGTACATTCTTAAAAAATCTTCTAGTACTATTGGATTTATTACTAAAGAAAATTGAAATGGTGTTTAAATTACATATATTTTTGAGGGAATTAAAAATAATAATTATTTAAATCGTATCGTATAGCTTTTGGTAAAAAATTTGCTTTATATTATAAATTCTAAATGAATATTTTTGTTTGTTAATCCTCCTTGGGTCCCACGTTGTCTATTGGGGCAAAATATCCACATGTTATTTGCATGGATGTAGTTTATGTGATTGAGTCGTATTTTTAACGGTAGTGGTACCTCAAGTGAATATTGTGGATTTTGTTAGTATATTTCAAGTTTATTTATTTGTTTTAACAATGCTATTTAAACATTCTGTGCAAGAATCAAGCCTTTCAATTTGCGACATATTTAATCTATACATATAATAAAATTGTAGCTAAGCCGAATCTGTACATTAATTTTTTTTAAATCTTATTGAAATAAACATTATAAACATTATTATCGATACAGAGGCCGAATCTATAGTTTTTTAGAATTTTTGTCTGTCTGTCTGTTACCGCATCACAGAAAAACTACTGGAGTGATTTTGATGAGATTTGGTATGGTGATAGCTGGTTATCCGGGTCAAGATATAGGATACTGTTTACCGCGGGAAAATATCTCATTTCTAAGAAAACATACAAAAACTGCAATGTAAGAGTATACTAATATGTAAATTTTACGACTTTGGTTTTTGGTCACCTGAACGCGGGCGGAGCCGCGGGCAATGCTAGTAGTGAAAATAAAGTGCCAGTGAGTCACAATTTAATTAAGTTTATAATATGTATTAGCACAGATCACATAATACGTATTAGTATTTATCCATTATTAAAGCAATGTTAATGCGATAGCATACGAATGTGTTTGTATGGCCATGAAGTATTCTTATCGTTTCATATTTACCACGGTACGCTGCTGCGTTAAAACGATTAGATTTGCGATACAGGGAATTATTTGAAAATTCAATTTAGTTGGCGAATTATTTGAAATTTTAACACAAAGTGTTATTCGATTAATTTTGATTTTATTACAAACTAGCATTGCCCGCGGCTCCGCCCGCGTTCAGATGACCAAAAACCAAATTCTTAGATTTTACATATTATTATACTCTTGCATTGCAGTTTTTGTATTTCTTCTCAAAAATGAGATATTTTCCCGCGGTAAAAAGTATCCTACATGTTGACCCGGATAACCAGCTATCACTATACCCATCAAAATCTCTCCAGTGGTTTTTCTGTGATGCAGTAACAGACAGACAGACAAAAATTACAAAAACTATAGATTCGGCCTCTATATCGATAATAATGTTTATTTCAATAAGATTTTCCAAAGAATATTTAATGTACAGATTCGGCTTAGTTACATTTTTATTATACATATAGGTACTCCATATGATTTCCTTATTATATATTTCTTGAAGTATGTGTATGTATGTATGGATATATATATATATATATATATATATATATATATATATATATATATATATATATATGTATATATATATATATATATATATATATATATATATATATATATATATATATAAATGTAATATGTATGTATATGTATATATGTAAGTATGTAAGTATCTATGTAACATGTATGTATGTATCTATGTATGTATGTATGTATGGTTGTATATATGTATATTTATATTATAATTGATGTTTGTAGTTTGTACCTACACCGCACCGCATTATTATTTTTATATTTTCTCAAACTTGAGGGTTTCTGGTAGAAATCTCTTAAAGAGATAAGTCATCCTTTGTACACATGGCATCTGTTTTAACTTGTATGTTTTTTTTTCTGGTACATAAATAAATAAATAAATAAATAAATAAATAAATAATTTCACAGAAATATATTACATAATAGTATTTATCTTTGTGGATCAAAATTTTAGATCAAAGTTTGACTTTTTGGTGTTATTATGTTATTACAGGTGCTCTTTCTCTACACTAAATATCAAATTTATCTTACAGGTAATTTTTTTTATTAATTTTTGATTATTTAAAAAAGATCATAAGTTATATAAAATATTAAAGCATCTTACCTATATGTCTACATATATATTATGAAACTTCTTTTCCAATGTAATCAAAGTTTAAGTCACATTGTTTCCATAAATGAATATTATTCCGATAAATGACAATAAACTTTCGTGTACAAAAAGTTTTATGTAGCTATGATTGGAAATTCTAACAATGGATAAAAGAATACCCTATTTTATATCGACATTGATGTATCGTTAAGCATTAATCATTCACAAATAAACGTAAAGTCATTTCGCCAAAATAAATTTAATTATTATAATCGCATATAGACTGATAATCTTATCGTATAACAATTGACGACGTAATTGCTGTTAGGTTTATATTGTAAAAAATGATATGTGATTTAATATTTTATCCCCGTTTGTATAGTCAAATATATTTTAATGTTTAGATTTAAATAAAATATTATACAACCTTGGGCTTAGATAATTAATTCAGCAATTGTTGGAGGATAGAAATTTAAAAAAATGTATTGATATTTATTTACTTAAACCCTATATTTCTATAGATAATTGTAAAAAAATATAATTTACAGTTTTGCACACATCTACAAACATTAGTAAATTCCTGAGGAAGGTACCTATTAGATGATGTCTCAGCAGTTCTACGATTCGGGCCGATGTTTGAAAGTTAGCTCTTCTAAGAAGCATCAACGCAGATTGAACATTTATAACTATTACTTAAATTATAAAACTAGAAAAAATTGGTTCTCGATATCCTATATGTATGTATATGTGTGTAGGTATACATATGTGTGTAGCTATATGTGTAGTATGTATCAACTAGAATAAGACTGACACATTTATGATAAAAAAAAACAAAAGTTGGTTACGACCCTCGATTAAAATGATTAGCTTGCCTCACATATAAATAATAGTTAATTAAATTAACATTTTCGAATAACAAAGGGTATTTTTACTTACCTCGACAAATATATGAAGTCGAAACTTGAAAGTAGTGTATAATTTCTGGAACATAACGAAAATCGATTAAAAAGATCGAATTCGAATATCGAGTTAACATTTTAGCAGCTTATAATAATAATTTTCTGTAGAATTCGAACATATTTATGCACCTACGGACATTTCCTTTATCGTACATTGTTCGAATATAATTCAATGTAAAAATATTTAGTAAGTAATTCTTTTAATACATTTCACTTTTTATTTAATTAATTCCTTATAATAATAATTATATTAATAGAAAATGCTAACTGAGAATTAATTGCCGACTATGAAGAGAACACCAAAAAATCTTGTAAGGTATTCGAAGCTCCGTCATCATAAATTGTCCGAATTTTAGTATAATTTTACCCCACAGAAAAATTTCAAAGGACGCTGTGGAAATAAATATAATAAACCAGTCAAGCAATACCTAAATCTGTTAGTTGTCCAACTTTCCTAAAACCGAAAGCAGTGGAGCTCGGTTTAACCGCAATAGACGATATACAATGGTTCTACTGAAGATTCAACGTATTGCGATAAAACTTTAATAAAATGATTTGGCCATACTGGAAGAAGAAACCTCTGATACAGTTCTATTAGCATAGGGCAGGTGGCGTGCGAGTCGTTATCGCATACGATAATTAAAATAATAAATTTATCTCGTTAGAACACGTTCAACTAGTAACAAAATAAGGTTTATGTGTGTATTAAGTATGTAATATTATGTCTATGTTACTTTACACGTGAGAAAAGTCGAAATTGTAGGTAGTCATATTTTAAAGATTTTCCATCAATGATTACTCGGATCGTCGTCGCATCCTATAAAAAAGCGTATTTATTTGGTACAATAATATCAAAATCTCGTTTCCGACCCAATGCGAGGTTCGGTAGTCTTTTATCCTTATCCCATTGTTATGGCATTTGAATTGCTATAGAAATATAA
The DNA here is from genome assembly GCA_951806755.1 of Brenthis hecate. Taxonomy (NCBI): domain Eukaryota; kingdom Metazoa; phylum Arthropoda; class Insecta; order Lepidoptera; family Nymphalidae; genus Brenthis; species Brenthis hecate. The sequence continues at coordinate 3,514,210 of OX638269.1, forward strand.
AGATAGCAAGGAAGCAATGACGCGTAGCGTGTTGATCCACCTCAGGGCGGGCGGCTGCGGGTGGAGTTACGGGTTACGTCCCGCACCTTGTCGCAGTCTACCTCCGACATCGGTATAAAGTGGACGTATTCAACTCGTCTAAACCAATCGCGGTTGCCGCGTAACGTTTGTATAAGAAATATGAATTAAAAATTGTGTAATAACTTAACATTTGTATTAAATATATCAGTTTTAGTGCTAGTGAACAGATAACTATCAGTGTTTGTGTTTTGTGAAGGGATTTTGTTTGCTTTCATAATTGTGACATATTTAGGTAAGAATTTTAACGGTTCTGTAGTTTTTTGTCTTTTTATTTGCTCTAATAATAGTAGTTGGTTTGTAAAATTATTGTTTACGAATTGTTTTAGTGTTATGTATATTTAAATATTATTTTTATAGCATTGATTGTTAACTTTTAATTTTTTTGCTCACTGTTTATTTTATTTCAGATCACAGTACGTAATTAATCGTTTAAGTGCTGTAACCTATTTATTAAAAAAAAACTTTATAATTTATGACATACATAGGTGTAGGTTTGATACAAAATACAATTTTATTTATTTAAACATTAAATAAAAACGTATTGGTATTTTTTTCAATGATGATGATTATTTTTTACATTTTCTATAATCATATAGCCTCGAGGTACACGTACTTATGAGTAATCGCTTCTGGCGTGTTAGTGAATAATGACAAGTGGATATGTTTGTTTGACATTGATGAAATATTGCAAAGAATAATTTGAATAAAATAAATTAATTATTAATCGCCATTTAAATTATTAGGTAACTATAAAACATACGAGTATAAAATATAATAGGTATGTATCCAATGTTATACTGATAAGCAAAACCCTGAACTTTAATACAAAACATAGTAATTTAGAACACCCAAATAGTAAAAAGATTTAGTTATCATTAACACATATAGATAAAAATGTATAATGTAAATAGCATTGTGGCGATGTGGGTTGCCACGGGTCAAAGTAGCGCGTAAAGCGAGTGGGTTGAAAATTATAGTTAAATTTCTTGACGATATTCTTCAGCTTAAAAAACGGTCATATTATACTATCTTAGCTTTACGCGAATATTGGACATTTTAAATAAAATTATGTTTTCGGATTTTTTCGCGGATTTATTTGGATTTCACGCAGCAATCATCGTCACGGGAGAGACAGTCTCTCCCGTGACCGTGATTGCTGTAAAGCATTCGAAACGTCGGGAACCAAAAATCCAAATAAATCGGCGAAAAAATCCGAAAAGTTAGTTTTATTTAAAACGTTCATATTGATAGTAAGTCCATACAGTATGATTATAGTGCATTTAGGTTTTATATGTATAGTTATTTAACAAAAAAATATATATAAAAATTGATCATCTGTCGATATTATTCCATCTTTCAAACTATAAGACGTGCGTTCACTGACCAAAAAAAGATTATTTTGATTGACTTAGAATAATTTATAACTAAGCCGCGGGGAAAATGACAATATAGGAATTTATAGCGCTGTAGTCCGCTATACTATTTAGCGACTCTACTTTACAATGTAATATTAGAATATGCCAAGTTCCGCTCTCGTTACGGCAAGCTGAAAGATGAGTCTGTTTTAACAGCTCCCTCGCAACCTACATAAATAACACGAGCTACACATGAAAAAGTAAAATGTAAACAAAGACTAACCTTAGACAACCAGAGGTGTAATGATTTTTATGATAATACTAACATTTTTTCACGTTCCATGCGGCTATTTTGAATCATTTTTTAATGAATCTAATTTTTTTTCTTCCCCCTGACCACTTTCTTAAGCTTTATGAGTGTAATATAATATTTAAATGAATTTATATGAATAATCAATTTGCAGAATTTCACACTTATAAAACGCAACAAGAATTTGGTTGTTGTCGTAATTATTTTTTTATTAATATGACCTTGATATTGATATTTAATTAATACTAGCATTGCCCGCGGCTCCGCCCGCGTTCAGATAACCAAAAACCAAATTCTTATGTTTTACATATACTCTTACATTACAGTTTTTGTATTTTTTCTTAAAAATGAGATATTTTCCCGTGGTAAAAAGTTTCCTATATGTTGACCCGGATAACCAGCTATCACCATACCAAATTTCATCAAAACCTTCCAGTAGTTTTCTTGTGATGCGGTAACAGACAGACAGACAAAAATTCTAAAAACTATAGATCCGGCCTCTGTATCTATAATAATGTTTATTTCAATATAAGATTTTCCAAAAAATATCTAATGTATAGATTCGGCTTAGTTACAATTTTATTATATGTATAGATAGACAAGCGACTTACCGTCGTTATGTTTGGGTAGGTGCTAAACCTAGGTCCTTGTCTATGTACTAAATTGCATCCAATTCCGTTACAGCGTGAAGCAGTAAAAGACATGCACACAGACAAACTTTCGTATAATACTTTATAGTAGTCCGATTATAATTTCTTCTTAGATGTAGATACTTAAATTATGTATTACCTGTCATATTTCATATACGAATATATTTAACCTTCAGTATAATTTAATATTTTTGTAAGCGTAAAAATATTTGAAGAGTTTGTTGTATGTATATTGAAATTGATAGCCGAGATAGATCAGTGGAAATGCGATAAAGGAATTCAGGGCGTATCCTGTTCACTCAGCGAAATGAATTTATAAATATTTACGTAACCTCGGAATTTTGTTTCTTTAATACAATTATATTATGTCAAATGTAAATTTATACACAAATTTTGCGTTCCATGTAGGTGATTTTATTTTTAATATAATGTTTAAAAAAAATAAAAAAATCATTAACTGATTGAGAGATTCTTGGATATACCTTTAGAGTAGGTATAGACTATAAAATATGAGATTGGCACTATAACAAGAAATTTATTTACATCGATTTATATTATTATTATACTACTTATATAATACTAGCGGCTCACCCTCGCTTCGCTCGGGTTCGCCTCTAGAAAAACACTAATAGAGATCTATTAGTTTCCACGGGAACCGTTCATTTTCCCCGGATGAAAAGTAACCTGTTGTTTGACCGGCAATATAAGGTATCAGAATGTTAAATTTTACTAAATTAGGTGCATAAGTTGTATAAGTTATTATAGTTTTTAACTATCCCACGGGAACTATTTAATTTTCCGGGATAAAAAGTATCTAAGATGTTGCCTGGGGATATAAGGTACCGCCATGCAAAATTTCATTTAAATTGGTCCAATAGATTCGGAGATTAGCCCGTACAAACAGACGGAGAAATAAAAAAATTGAAAAAAAAAACTGGATTTCTTCTATATTTTGTCTTCTTACATCCCCCTGACTCGGTTTTTAGCATTTTTTTGCTATGTACAGACATTCGACCTCTACTGTTTTATTATAGTATAGATATACTACCTAGGTACATTGATTTTGTTCACAAATTCGTGGCTTTTATTTTATTTTTGCGCCTAAGTTACTCCTTATAACATCAGTTATCTGCCAGTGACAGTCACGTCTAAATCGGTCCAGTCGTTTCTGAGATTAGCCGAAACAAACAGACCGAGAGGCAGACGAAAATAAATACTGTATTTTTAATGTATGTGTGTAAAACTAATAAATTTTTGATGTTTTAAAAAAAATATAATATTAATAATACTGCAATTTTTTCAATTTTTTTTCAAAAAATATAAAATTTGTAATGCAATCTTCGCCTTTCTTAAATGTTTTAAAAAATGCGAGGTATTTGTCATTTTTCCCGCGCTTTTTCATGCTTCATAGTAAACAAGAGATGTCGGTTGTTACGGCTAATGAATTGGTTGTAAATTGTAGTGCTAAAAATTATAACCTGGCGGAATACACAAAGTAAATAACCAATAAATAGAACCAAATTAGATTTCAAGTTTAACAGTATTATTAAATAATACAAATGTTTTATGTAAAATGGCAGCTTTAATCTGCATTTGACACAGTTCAATTCTCCTCCGCGTAGTGATTACAATCAGTGACTCAGCCTTTGCATACTAAATTGTAAATTGAACAACGTATTATAAATCAAAACAGGACTTATTTTATTCAAATTAAGTGCCGAATTTATTGAAATCGCGGCTCGCACGTCCATGTACGGATTACACTTCCGCTTTAGCACGAGTTATGTGTGACATAAGCATTAATATTTATTTTATTGCATTGAATAATTAATTAAGCCATAAGTATTTTAGTTTCAAAATAATATTCGATTTCTTATTTTTTTTGTTATACCATTTTTTTGTACCTCTGGTATGTGATGTTAAAGGTCAAACCCACATAAATATATTGAATAAATGATCTAAGATATTTTGAAGCTTAGAGTTATACAAGAAGAAATTTATTTTCTTATAGCCTATGTACATGTATAATATTCCTTGCACATCATCTATACTAATATTATAAAGAAGTAAAGTTTGTGAGTTTGTGACGTTGTAGGGCGTAATCTCTGGATATACTAAACTTATTTAGATGAAATTTGGTAAAAAGATAGTTTGAGACCCTGGGAAGGACCTAGGATATTTTTATCCCGGAAATCATCCCTTAAGAGGGTGAAAATGGGTATGAAAGTTTGTATGGGGAATCAACCTAGGGACGATCCCGAACGAAGCAACGGTGAGTTGCTAGTACTTATTAATAAAAAACATATACGTAAAGTAATAGACACACAATATGAGTTTTCTATTGTTATTTGTTACTCTCGTGTTTATACAATTTCGATCAATCTTTATTTACTACAGCTACAATAAATCGTCCACAGCTGGGTCGAACCCGCAGTATTTAGCATAGTAGAGTCTAGTTGGACACGTGGAAATTGCACCACGACGATATTTCTAACCGATACTGCATCGTAAATAGTACTTTCTCTTTCAACGTAATCATTTATCGATTATAATTAGGACATAAATCTCAAGATGCAATTGATATCATTAATTATGCAATTCATGTTCTAATAAAACCTCGATATTACGATAAAATTTTATTACATTTTTTGCGATTGACTTCATTAAGGTTAAGGTTGTTTTACGAGACTGACTTTGCCCGCGGCTTTTTGTTTGAAAGTTTATTGACATAGTTCATTACCACTTAGTTTGATCGCTTTGTGTATGACCGCGTAATATGGAAAGCTCCTATTTTGTTAGCACTCCTCACCTAATAATAACTATAACTGAATAAAAAAATTCTTTGGAGTAAATTAAATAAACTTACATTACTATACGATATACACACATATAATTACAGATTTAAAAAGCGTCTTTTTTTTGCAGTTTATTTTGCTTTTACCGACTTTAGTTTCTGATCATCTATACATATGTATATGTATGTATAAGTATAAATATAGAGTGATTTTCAATTTCTTCAAAGATACTAAGATAAGTGTCTAAGGTTAAAAATAATTTATGAACATCTACGTATAAAATATGCTTAACTCAGTAAATAATTGAAAATTATTGAAAACTTTTATCGTGAAAAATTGTAGTTACAGATAGCACAAACATATTTGAAAACTTTATTTACAACTTTCGCAATTATACCTTTTTAGTTAAAAAACATTTTTAAAAAATTATTCACAGATATAAATTCTACATGGAATGTTTATTAATAGAGTAAAATAAACTTTTAATCACTTACATATTTCCTTGAATGTGAATACATCCACTATCATATCTTGTATCCATCCACTCTTCACAGGACGTTGTTGGTTCGATTTCTAAAGAACGCAATTTTATTGATTACCTAATACAATTTGTGGCTATAAGTAATAAAAATTTATATTAAAGGTATTTTTTATATTTATAGAGATATTTAATATATTTCTATATTATTAATATATTATACAACAGTTAATAAAACATTATAAACTCTAATTAGATAGACCTATTAAAATAAAACTAAAAACTCATATATCGTAACAAATACCCAGCTCAAATACAAGTTATACACAAAAATTCTATCGAAGGTAGAGCAAGGTAAATAAATTATGAGTTTGTACGGAGCGTGATATCAATTATGTACCGGGATACGGGACGGGAACGCTTTATTTTAGTCGCGCCGGCAAATCAATACTTGGTATTAACTTACCTGCATCATTGTACAGGCCGTAGTTTATAGAACTACCTTTATTCAAACGGCCGCCCCGTATCCACGAAAGCTACATATCTTATACTATTAAATGAGCGATTCTTGTATATATAAATAAATTTAGTTCGTGTATCTCGGAAACTTGTTTTAACGAAAAAAACTAAACCTTTAGCTTTTATTTTAAAAAGAATATTATAGACCGAACTAGCATTGCTCGCGGCTCCGCCCGCGTTCTGATGACCAAAAACCAAATTCTTAGGTTTTACAGATTAGTATATTCTTACATTGCAGTGTTTGCATTTTTTCTCAGAAATTAGATATTTTATCGCGGTAAAAAATATCCTATATGTTGACCCGGATAACCAGCTATCACTATACCAAATTTCATCAAAATCCCTCCAGTGGTCTTTCTGTGATGCAGTAACAGACAGACAGACCGACAAAAATTCTAAAAACTATAGATTCGGCCTCTGTATCGATAATAACGTTTATTTCAATAAGATTTTCCAAAAAATATTTAATGTACAGATTCGGCTCAGTTACAATTTTATTATATGTATAGATTTCAACTACTGCGCGAACACTAGTAATCATTGATAGAATTTGTGTTACTTTGCGTATGCAATCGTAAAGCGTTTAAGTTGTCATGTGTGCCGCGGGCACTCTATTTAGGGGCAAGGTAAGGGCTTAGACAAGATATCTTTCTACAATCGTTGAAGAATAAAAATTTTAAAAATTGTAACTGAGTCAAGGCTACGATAGTATGGATATATAAAGCGACGCGTGACGTCTTGATGATCTCGTGTTGAAGAAGTGCCTTTCCATGGCTATGCAAGGGAGGAGAGGGAGAGATAGACCACAAACAACCTGGATGTTAATTGTCCGAAAGGACATGAGGAAGCTGGGCGTATCTGAAAACGATCCTTACCAGCGGAAGCAATGGCGTCTCAAGGTTAAAAAAGCCGACCCCGCGTAACGGGAAAAGGCAAAGAAGTAGCAAAATGGAAATTTTAATCATTATGTTATATAACCATAATATATAAATCCCATATATTTTTTTACATTTCGTTTCTACAACTATTGTAAATAACATCTTGACTAAGCCCCGTATTACTAAAGTTAGTGTTCGGGCTACAATATGGAATAATTTTGAATTTATCTATCTTTTTTATCTTTACACTTAATATCTGGGCGAAACCTTGGCGGATCGCTGGATGAATACTATTTCGTTGTACTTCGGTAAAAAATGTATCGATTATACAAATGTTGGTTCACATCTTTAGGTCTATTATGTAAAAGGTTTTTTTTAATTTGACAGCTGACTCCACGAATTCCTACCTATTGTATTTAACATATTTAATGTATGTTACAGAATAGCACTAGGACTGATTATTATGATAACGCGTTGTTTGCTCTACACTATATTATATCTAAATATAGGAGGGGCGCAAATACCGGCTAGATGATATGTAACTACGTTTCTATTTACTCTGCAAGAGAAAATGTATGAAAATAAGATATTATTATAAAAAAATTAAAACCGTCGCGGGACGCCTGGCAGATGAAAAACATCGAATCTATTTTGTATAGAAAGTATGCATGACAGGATGGTTTTAAGGGCAGTAAATATTACATAATTAAAAAAAACATTCAGTTTTTTTTAAATACCAAAATTATTATTTTAAACACGAGAGAGGGAGGAGGGAATCGCTGAGCTGAATGGGAAGAGAATCTGAGAGTTACGAGCGCATGGTTACGTGGTGACACATCACCACGCCAACAGCCGGTTTAATCTAACGCATTAGATGTTTCACATCCAAACTTTTACATGGACTAGGTAGTTATTGAGTTTAGGAAACGTCCCAGTAATTTAGTTTATGCACATTCATCGAAATTGCTTTAAACTTACAGTGTAGGAAAAATTTATTCCATTACTTTATTACTAGCGCCTTACCCCCGCGTCACTCGGGTGCGTCCCTGGGTGCCTTTTGTATATATATCCACTATAAGCAATTAAATAAAAAAAAGAATCATGAAGTTTATTTTAATTGGCATTGATATCGTGTAATCTACAAGGATTTGAGAACACACTTTTTGAAGTGAGTCAAAAAGGCAAAAAATATTCTGTCTCAAATATACTCCAAATATTAATTTACGAAATAAATAAAAGGTTTAGGACACTTTGATACCCAAATATTACGATATACAGATAACCGCCGGGCCGCCGTGTGGCACGAGTCTTATTAATTTAATTGATTTCATTCAGCTATAGGTACTACAGAATCTTTACCAGCCAGCACTTACAGAATTTACTTTTTTGATATTTGAATCCAATTTTGTTAAGAGGTTTTTATATTACACGTTACAATTTTTTGATCTTTGAGGTCACCTTTTTTATTATATTTAGGTTTGTTTTTCGAATATTTTCTCACAAACTATAAAATTTAGATGAATGATTTTTGGATGATGCTACGCGATTTATTTGCTCTTATTAAGAATCAAGTTTTTATGATTTTTTTTTATAAATAAATAGGTCTAATACCTCAAGAATGATCTTATATAAATTAAAAAAAAAACGTTATATTTGCTTTTGAACTGATTTCAGGTGCATATTGTTATTTTATGTTATATTTTTTTTATAAATGCTACTACATAATTTTACCTAATTACAAATGCGGTTTTATTCTACTTAATAATAAAAATACTTTATTACTTGTCGCTTTAGGTGAGCTCCAATGTAATCAAAGTATTAGATAAAGCTAAGTCCTTTATAGTTCTTATCTTTAGAAATAGAAATTATATTCAGATAGGAGTTTCCATTTTTTCAACGTATCTTAATAATATTTTAAAGTAAAACAGTTAAAATTGCGTTTTTATTTAAAAAATGTAAATGTATTAAATATCAAAGTATAATCATTTCGATTAATTAATAAAATATATATTTATTATAATATCGGTAGAACCATATCTTTAGAAGAAAACAAAATAAAATTAAATTACAAATGTATATAATTATTACATACTTACAAAATAAATGTACACCTTATCACTGTACAAATCATACTACTACTGTCCCTTGTCTAACTTAAAATTTAGTTTTTCCACGCTCATCTCGCTTTTTTTATATTTAAATTCGACAAAAAATATAATATTTTATACATGTAACATATTTCCAGTATGCTTTTTACTGAAATATGAGAATACCTAGATAAAGTTAACGTCGACGTCATCACATGTGCGTCACGATATTTCAACATTACTAATTTATCTGTTTAATATATTACACACTAGTGGCAGATCCTCGCTTCGCTTAGGCAAGTACTACTATATAAATAACCTAGCGACTCACCCTCGCTTCGCTCTGGCTCGTCCCTTGCTTGTTTCCCCATACAAACTTTCATATTCCTAGGGTCTCAAACTGTCTTACCAAATTTCATCTAAATCGGTTCAGTAGATCCAGAGATTACCCCCTACAACGTCACAAACTCACAAACTTTACCTCTTTGTATTATTAGTATAGATAACTTACAGCATACATAATCCTATCTACGGGAGTCTTGTTTTAACAACGGATAAAATACCACCTATATTATCTACCCAAAAACTATCTGTATGCAAATGTATGTAAAGTAGAGCTTAGATATATAATAGATTTTGTAGAATTGTTAGATCAATAACTTATACATTCAAAATCACCTCTATAGTATTCATTTTATCTATAGAGATATAAGATTTTGGAAATATTAAATAACTCTTGAAATTATGTATAACCTATTTGATAAAAAAGAAATATTAAAATGTTTTTATAATAGGCAAAGGCATCTCACAAACTGCCTCGTCTAGGGGCTAGCTATGTACGGTTGCAGATCCGGAGCTTCTGGGTTTGAGTCCCGGGTCGGCCCAAGTTTAGTTATTGAGTTTTACTAATTAGAAAGTTTCAGTAACAACCCATATTTGGGAAGTTGGTGGTGTTTCACCCCTGTGCCTCGGACAGCACGTACAACCATCGGTCCTGCGCCTGATCTCTCCCTGGCCGTATCGAAATGTCGTCCCACCGGAGGGAATATGAGAGTAACAGGAGTAAATAGTGCACCTTTGTCTATATGTACGAGTACACTTGAGCACTATAATATCTCCTGCACGGTTGAATAGTCACATTGAGATTGGCTACCGAAATGCTTCAGTAGGAACTAGGACAGCATCATAGGTATAATGATTATTTTTTACTTAAAACATACTTAAATCAAATTTAAAAACACTTTAAAACTACATTTCTAATCTTAGGGATATATTTTCAAGAAACTTATGCAACTGGACGGAAACTCATATATCTCAACTATAGCCATTTTTTATAAAAGGTTCAGAGGGAAATCGGTTTACAAAATATGATAATATCGCGTAGTGTACATGATGAATGCCTCTTCTTTTATGAAACTGGTAAAAAATCAACCAAATCAAGAACTTTTTTGAATTTTGTTATATTTAGGTAAATGTAACGTGAGTTCGTGATCGCAAGAATGTATTTTTAAGTAAAATATGAATCGTATAAGTTATGAAATAAATAAAAAACGTCTGTGGAACCAGACTAGTGGTTTAATTAGTTATTTTTTGTTTTTTTTTTGTAAGTGTAGAAACAACTAAATATCTTTCTACAGAATGTAGCGAACGGTTAATTTTTTTGAATTAATAAATTAGTATTTAAATAAGTGCCGAAATAATGAAATTGAAATATATGCAAATATAAGCTTGAATACTTTAACTTGTAACATTTTTTTTTTAATAAAAACAAAATGATATATTTTTTTAAACAGAAAATAATATAGAAAGTTTATATTTTTATTTAGAAAGGACAAGCAAGCTGTATACATAATGAAAAAGGTCACCACTCACCATCACCCATGAAGATAATATGTAAATGGGTTTCTGGGATGCGGTGTCGACCTTTCAGGAGATTGTTCAACTCGGCCTATCCTAAAAAACCTAACCTTATATTATTTACTAGCATTGCTCGCGGCTCCGTCCGCGTTCAGATGACCAAAAACCAAATTCTTAGGTTTTACATATTAGTATACTCTTACAATGCAGTTTTTGAATTTTTTCTTAGAAATGAGATATTTTCCCGCGGTAAAAAGAATCCTATATGTTGACCCGGATAACCAGTTACCATCATACCAAACTTCATCAAAATCTGTCTAGTGGTTTTCTCGTGATGCGGTAACAGACAGACAGACAGACAGAGACACAAAAATTCTAAAAACTATAGATTTGGACTCTGTATCGATAATAATGTCTATTTCAATTAGATTTTCCACAAAAATATTTAATGTACAGATTCAACTTAGTTATAATTTTATTATATGTATAGATTTATTTGGAAGTCAAACAGTATTTAGTTACATATAAAACAAAAAGAAATAAAAACTTTACATATAAGTCTTCTCAGTTTACAAATTCTTAAGATAGGTATAATGCATGTTAGCTAGTTATTAGTTAATAGTTATAGTTAACTATTCTTCGTTCTTTCGTCTTCGTTCATAATTTGACCGCAATATTATCTATACTAATATTATAAAGAGGAAAGATTTGTTTGTCTGTTTGTACCGAATAGGATCCGAAACTACTGAACCGATTTAGATGAAATTTGGTAAAGACATAGTTTGATACCCTGGGAAGGATATAGGATAGTTTTTATCCCAAAAGTCATCCCTTAAGGGAGTGAAAATGGGGATGAAAATTTTGTATGGGGAAGCAACCTAGGAACGAACCCGTGCGAAGCGAGGGTTAGTCGGTAGTTATTATATAAATTTCATCTATCTACCGTATTAGATTAGTAGTAGTAGTTGCATCTAGTCTGCCATTCTTCCCAAACATCTTCGTCTAAATATTATATGGATAAACCATTAAAGAATATCTGAAACTTAAAACCTTAAGGGATTTTTATCACAGCTTAGTTTAGTCATGGTTTTTGTTCCCTTCCTTATCTTAGGTAACAGCACGGAAGTTTTCTGCTAACAGGATAGGTTGTATAAGCTTTTATTATATAAAATATAATATTTTTCCAACTAAATCATCACACGTTATAGTATTGATAATATTATTAAAAACAAACCTTTGAAATGTTAAAGCAAAATCAGCTAAAGTTTTGAAATTAATTAAAGCTACATAAAGCAAATAAGTTCCATCCATCCATCAGCTGGGTCTTATAATTAGTTAAAGTTCCAATTTAAGCGGTTTTTCTCGAAGTTGTCGAATTTCCCAAGGCGCCCTTTCACGCTTAATCGACTACTTAGGTACAGACTTTAATGTTTTCCCAAACATTGCGTCATTATTTATTTGAAAATGGTTTGTGGTGATGTTGGCAGCAATTTTGCTGTGGTAAGCAGATAAGATCTCTAATCTACCATCGTAATGCCTTTGTTCTTTGTAGATGGATATAAATCGCGGATTTGGGCTCCTGTCAAGACGTCTCATTCAATTACATCAGACGTGGCTTTGATGCGGCTTAATGGCTATACGATACAGTAAAAAATTCAAAATAACGTTTTAATGGTAAGATGCTTGAATGGATTCTATGCTTGAATAGCTTGATTCAAAATACATAGGTATAGGAGTATATTCATTATTTCCATAAAGTTAAGTACTATTTCATATATATATTTTTTTGTATATAATAATGTTCTGACCGATTTCGACGGCGGCCAACCTCACTGAGACTAACTGCGCAGGAGATATTATAGTGCACAAGTGTTCACGCAAACACGTGTGCACTCTCTATTCCTGCCACTCTCAAAATACGATGGGACGATACTTCGACACGACCGGTGAGAGTTAAGGGACAGGACCGCCTTTACGTGCTTTCCGAGGCACGGAGGTGACACACCTCCAACTTCCCAACTCCGGGAGGTTACTGAGAATTTCTTGATAGAAAAACTGAATAATAACTAAACTCGGTCTGAACCCAGAACTCCGGATCTGCGGCCGTACATGCTAGTCATATCGAACATGTTTTGCCAAAATAATTGAATTTTTAAACGAACTATGAATTCGGAAAGAGTAAATTAAAAGTAATTAAATCTTTATCTTACTTTAAATCATTTATTATGAATAGGGTAACAATTGAAAAACTATATATTTTGAAAATCTCTTTACGTCTATATATAAAACTTTTAACCCGCAAATTACTCAAATGCCAGACGGATCGATGAAAAAGTTTCACAAAATATATTGACAATGTCACAAAATTTATAGCTCGTATCTAAAAATATGGTAAACTTTTAAAATATTTATGTGACAAATTTTCAAACTATTGAATTTTATGATAAAAATAATGACGCGTCGGTTTTCTATTATACTACAAAAACAATCCAATATATCTAATATTGGAACACAACCACTTTAAAAGGTATTAAAACTTATTCATAAAAAAAAAACAATTATGTCATGGCGACGATATCGCATAAGATTATATGCGTATCTACTAAAAATTAAGTACATCCTTTTTGCTTATATATACTTACATATTGTATGCATGTACATTTACGCGAAAACCACTTCTATGCTAGTTGTTGCGTGATAGGAGGACGAACAAACATACACTTTCTGCATTCTGTACATACACTGTTTCACATCTACAATTTTTCTTTCTAATAACAATATGGTTTTTGGTACGCAAAGTATTTATTATTAAACGATACGGATAAAGTTTAAATCCTCTTCATAATATGCATGAAAACCAATTTACGCTTGGTAACTTTTATCATGAAATAAATATTTAATATCTCGAAAGTTCTAGTCTCTAGAAGGCAACCATTCATGCATTTATCATTACGTAAAAGGTGTATTCGTATTTGATTTAATTATCTATGTTAGAGCAATAGTTAGATAAGAATTGTTCATTTAAAGAGTCTAGTATAATGTACAAGTACATATATATAATTTATAAATATTTTAAGGCAGTGGCAGCCCAGTGGTAACGTGCTCGCTTGGGAAACCGAGTGAAGCGAGTTCAAATCCCGGGTCTCGCACCTCTGATATTTTCATGCGCGAATCATTTTCCAACATGATCACCACTTGTCTTAACGGTGAAGGAAAACATTGTGAGGAAACCTGCATGTTTGAGAGAAACTAGCAAGTTTTCAAAAGACATGTGAAGTCCGCCAAACCGCGCTTGGCTAGCGTGGTGGACTATGGCCTGATTCATTAATTAGTATTTTTTTTTCTAATATAAAGTACATTACATAGCCACAGGCTCGATGCCCGCATAGATAAATATCTTTATTGGCTAGAATTCAGCTATATTTGCTTTAACGGTAGGGAGAGTCTCTCCCGTGACCATGAGTGCTGTAAAGCATTGGAAGCGTCGGGAAAAATCAAAATAAATTTGCGAATAAATCCGAAAAGATTGTCTTAATTAAAATGTCAAATATTCGCGTAAATCTAAGAAAGTATTACATAGGTTCTGTCAGACATACAGGTTTTCTAACGCAGATTTGAATACGCTTTACTTGGGTTATAAACGCACCATTGGACGACCATTGTTTTATTTTCTTATCATACTGGAAAATAAAATTATTTAACTACCACCCCGCATGTGTTTTCATATAACTAAAAAAATCCTTTCATCCTAAGCACCTCTAAAATATTAATAAATTTTGTAACTAGTAATGTATGTATATATGTACATACGAGGGGTACAATATACCTTGTATAATGCATTAAAGCATTTTATATGATTCATATACTAGGTATGTATGTCTTTGTAAGTGAGCCACTTTTTATTTATTTATAAAATGAACTTCTGCAACGACATTCATCATTTTGCAACCGCTTAAGATGAATCTAGGTTTACTTAGAAAACAAATAGCTTTATAAAAACAAAAAATAAAAGTAATATATTTGGTTATTTTCTGATTATAGAAAAACAACATTTTAAGAACCCTCAATTAGCTTTGTTTACAATATCTCGAATCTTACACAAAAAAAAATCAAAAGTTAAATATAATAACTCTGATAAATTCTAACGTTATAGCTTTTGTCCGTAGCTTTACGCGTACTTTAATCCATATTAATATTATAAATATGAAAGTAACTCTTTTTGTCTGTTTGTTATATCGAAATTTGCTTAATATTCCGACTTAGAACGCTACTAGTAGTAGTACTAGCTCCAAATGTTCATAGTGCAACGTTAGATAGCCTACAAAAACACTCAGTAAACTCTTAAACAATTTTTTTTTGAAAATTGAATTTTGTAGCCGCTCGAGTAACTCAAATACCTTGAAACTGGCATACTAAAAGCGGCTTTATACATAACTACATGAAACGTATACGTGTACTAGAGTGGTGACAAAATGAGGTAATATCTTGAAAGTACAAAAAGTATAAGAAAATCTTTCCATAAATGGATTTTTATGTATTGCAACAATGGCAGTGGCATCCAATAAATAGCAGAAAGAGCGAACTAGTTTTATTTTTGCTCAAGTGCCTACACGATAATCTTATTAATTCTGCTCTCTGGGTCGTACGATGAGTGCTCTCCAGCTTCTGGAGTGGAGACCTCGTTATGCGAAACAGGACGCAATCAGACCAACTACGTTTCTTTGTATTTATCTGTCATTTACATGTCGGAGTCGAGAGGGAATGGATGTTTTCGCTTCTTGTAAAGTTTGTATATTTTGCGTATGTATTTCTTTTGTAAAGCCCTTGATTTTATTCCAAATTGAAGTATCACGCACTTTAAAATTTCTTTTCTTGATGTATTATATATATATATATATATATATATATATATATATATATATATATATATATATATATATATATATATATATATATATAGTTTAGATTTTTTGGAACTCGCTACAAAATCATTATTTTATGTACTTTGTTTTTCATCCTGATTTTTAAAATTGAGATGTGTTTGTTAGTTTAATAACATTAGTTCTTCTTTTTTGACGATTTCGATGAAATTTAGTCTTAAACTTTTATTGCGAAAAGGATGGGCCTTAGCGAAGGGAATGTCTGGAACTAGTATTAATAAAAATATAAATTTTACCACTATGCTTATTATAACCTATAACTACATACACATGCTTATTATAATTCTAAAATCATATGTTATTATAACTATACAATATGAAGGGCCCAAATTACAAAGCATTACAAAACGTTAATAATCGAGCTAAGAACGTTATCAGGAAACTTCAAAGTAAACTAATAACTTAAGCCCTTTCGTCAAAGTTAGTCAGAAGCGATTAAGTAAGAAATAAGATTGAGAAGCTATTTATTTATTAAAAGGGTCATATCAAGAGGGTCTTTTAATGTCAGAGATGGTTTAAAAACTGTGACAAAATAATAATATTCAACGTAAAGTTGGACGTACTCGTAGTACTGAAAAATTTGATTATTACTTGATAGTTATTAACTTTGTAAAACAGCTTTAAACAGGTAAGATATCTGGGACTGATATGAAGAATGTTTTATGTTCCCATTTAGAAAATTATACGAGCTGTAAAAATGACGTAGAATTATGTCGCCAAGCCGATCCAACCTACGCAACTTTCATGTCAACGGAGAGTCTGTCTTAGAACGCTCTTATTATAATATAATGTTATTAACCCATTTAAGCTCGCTGGCCCTGATTGGGGCCATTTCTTTAGATACCCTCAACTTTTCACTTTTTTTATTAACTGTTGGTTTTGATGTAAATGTGTTGTGTCATTGAGTGTATCCTCATGATAAAAAACATTATATTCGAAAATATTTCTTAAAGTGGCTGTAATTGATGGTTTTATGTACTACATTGTGTAATAAGATAATTGATTAAGGGTAAGTCATAAATAATTGTGTTTACAATAAAAAATCTCGCATATTTTGATATTGTTCACTCGGCTATAGTTTTTCCTATTAATTATTAAGATTTTATTAGGTATTTATCGAAAATTGACTATAATAGCTTTATTTTAGCGTAGTGTTCCCAAACAGGGCCAATGGGCTGATATGATGTAATTTATCGTTTATTTGTGACAGGTTCAGTTTCGGCGTAAATAATGACGAAACGATCGTTTGACGGCTCAATTGACTTTCGAGTGCTCGAAAAAGCCATTGAGTATATATTGAATGAGGAAGAGGATCCCGACGTCAGCTATGACCTAGTGGCTATTCCCCTAGACCCCAGTATTATCACAGATAAAGAAGAAGGGGGTGAAGACGATGTCTTACAAAATGCAATTCCGCGAGATAGAGAGACCAGAAAGAGTTAGATGTGTGAAGTGAGATATTTTGAAATAGAAATGTCGTTGAATGGGACAGCACGAAGACGAACCTTAGAAGTACGTAGAATAGTAGAGCAGAATCCAACTTGGCGTAAATGTGACGATTCGTACGTTGACAAACCCTAAGCAGTGAGTAGTGTGCGAAACCTAAAGGAAGCCCTTATAAACGAACTAAAAGACCAAAGTCCTAGCATCATTTCTGAAAAAAAAATGGTGTCGAGATCATGGACATGAATCTTCTGAAAACACAGTTGTTTGCCGTACAAAATAACAAACACGACTTCCAATAAATGTTAGTGACCTCAAAATATTGACCGACAGGAGAAAGATAGATGTAAACATTCCCTTTGTATTTCAAAATTATAACAAAGGCATATTAGGAGTTCATAACGCAGATCAGTTGGTTGCTGTGCATAGAACTGCCATACGAGGCGAAAAATGCTGGTGGGTTTTGTTTACGTATATATTGTATGTGGCTGTAGCGAATGCCTGGCGTCTTCACGTTCTGGCCGTGGAAGATAAATGGACCAGCTCCAGTTTCTTCGATCCATAGACCGATATTATTTGAGGACTGAAGGCACTGAAAGACCAACGAATGAAAAAATGAAGAATGGACGACGTCGTACACTTCCTTCATCAGTACCAAATATGAGTCAAAATGGTGTTGGACACTTTCATGGAAATTTACCAAGAAAGCTACGATGCGTTATATGCCGTAAGAAAGCACGTTGGCAAGGTAAAAAATGTAATAGAACATTGTGCATCGAAACGGTATGTTTTGAAAATTATCACACATGAGCCCATTGGCCCCAGTTAAGGACGGTGTTTTTTTCATAGAAGGAAGATTATTTTTTTCAGTTTTTTTTCGTAAAATTTATCTTTAGCATCCAATTGATAAATAAATAAAAGTGTTTTCAAAATTTTTGTGCTAGTTTGTATTTGGGTCCAAATGGGTTAAAAATGTGAAGTTAAGAATCTTTAAGATCACGATAATAATATAAATTTAAAAATAATATGAATATTACAGCGTATTTTTTATTTCTTTATGGTTTGAGTTCAGGCTCGGCTGATAAGAGATTTTATTTAGCTTATATTTAGATTTTTTGAAACTTTTTTTTCTATAATGGCTTATAGTTCAAAAATCTTACTTCATATTGTTATATATCTTAAAATAATACGTAAATCTTATATTTATGTACCATTACTAGTAATAAAATTCTTGAGTAAATTATAAGTTGTGTCCACTTCGTCCCTACTTGCGTTTTAACGTTTTGTATAGATTTCTCAAAGATGAAATATTTTCCGCAGTAAAAAGTATCCTATATGTTGACCCGGTTAACCAGATATCACCATACCAAATTTGATTAAAATCTGTCCATTACTTTCCTCGTGATGCGGTAACAGACAGACAGACAAAAATTCGAAAAACTGGATATCTGTGAATATTGATTATTTTAATAAGATTTTCCAAAAAATATTTAATGTTCAGATTCGGCTTAGTTACAATTTTATTATATGTATAGAATATCCTTGGTGACATAAGATCACCACCAAATTACGTAATACGTAGAGTCGCAATTTTGTGATGCGTTTAATCATATTAACTTCAGCTGTTTAAACGTGAAGCTCGGCTTTGTGTAGTTCACTCGACCCATGTACATACATGTACAATGTACATGCGTATGTATTTACACATCGTGTTTACTTTTTTAATCTGACAAGCTTTCATGTCTACATTGTTCTATATTGTGAATTTTTACTCGACAGTGTATTGACATAGAATTTCTGTGATTAATTTGAACACAGCTATAGACGACATTTAATTATTTTGAGGCGGATTCCATTTGTATATGTAATCTATGAGAGTCGAGAGAATAGAGTTCGTATCGGTATTTCTGTTAGACGATCTGAAATAAGGTCGTGCTTCATCTATCTGATTATTGATTACAAATGGTAGATAATAAAATATAAGAACCGATTGTAAAGCCATATGTATGTATACATTGTTTCGACGACACGACTGGCTCAGTTTGTAGTGATCCTACTTGCTGTGTCAGCGGTCGCGGGTTCGAGTCCCACTGGGGGCATACATTTGTGTAGCACGAATGCTTGTACTCCAGTCATGGGTGTTTATATTTATAATATGTATGTATTTAAAGTCATATATGTGTAGTGTAACAACTATCTGGTATCCATAACACAGGCCTCGCAGCTTACCATGGAACTAGATGGTGCTGTGTGTTAATGTCCCAACATATTTATTGTATATGAATAAATGACATGATGTAACTAAATCATGGGGTATTATAAGTTTGTGTTTGCTTTTGGGATTAATATTAAGTTAATTACACTTCTTACGAAAATCATCAATACTCGTACGAGTTATATTACGAAGATACATTTTCTTTGCGTATTGACTATAGTTCATATTTTGATTTCCCTCTATTAAAACCCTCTAAGCTATAAATTACAGGAATGTATAGTAAATCTCATAATATGCCATAAGATATCTATTCGATCAAAGTAGCAGGATACTTGCAGACATTTTTCCGCTATCGCTGAAGTAGCTAAGTCTACTCCAAAGTTTAAGGACCAAATCGCAATTTCGAATCTACTGTAATGCTTTGGTTCACAATTTTACAAGTCTCAATACAACCTCAGTCAAAATTACACTGCTTATATAACGTTTATCTTATCTAGACAGTAGTACTTAAAAAATGCACATTTTATAATGATCTCGAAGCGAGAATTAATCTTATAGAATTAACTTGGATTACCAAATTGTAAACATGGCAAAATATTAACATTTTTGCATTAACAGCGTATTTAATCGTATTAATGCCGGCTGCTTGACTACAAGATGAGCCTTTGTAGCGTGTTGTTCGCTCGTCTGTAACTGACTCTATCATATACTGACATACTTTGGGATAAAATGTTACACAATAAATACTAAGTTAAAAAGTTACATAGAAACTTATGATTTACATTATACATATTTTTTTCTCAGAAATGAGATATTTTCCCGCGGTAAAAAGTATCCTATATGTTGACTCAAATAACCAGCTATGACCATACCAAATTTCGTCAAAATCCCTCCAGTAGTTTTTCTGTGATGCGGATGCAGATGATGTCTGTTAAGACAGACTAAGTGGATTTTTAATGCCTTTTAGTAAAACTTTCGAGTTTAAGATCATTCGATTTACTTTGACGAGTAGTTAGTACGAAAGTAAGTAAAAACCGCTAGTTTTTTAAGCAATAATTATGATTATTTTATTAATGGTTTAGTAAAAGTAATATATTACACTAGCATTGCCCGCGGCTTCGCCCGAGTTCAGATGACCAAAAACCAAATCCTTAGGTTTTACATATTAGAATACTCTTGCATCGCAGTTTTTGTATTTTTTCTCAGAAATGAGACATTTTCCCGCGGTAAAAAGTATCCTATATGTTGACCCGGATAACCAGCTATCGCCATACCAAATTTCATCAAAATCCCTCCAGTGGTTTTTCTGTGATGCGGTAACAGACAGACAGACAAACGAAAATTCTAAAAACTATAGATTCGGCCTCTGTATCGATAATAATGTTTATTTCAATAAAATTTTCCAAAAAATATTTAATGTACAGATTCGGCTTAGTTACAATTTCATTATATGTATAGATATACTCTAATGTAAAACGTTACCAAGTTGAAGGTTATAAAGATTAAACAAGAACTAGAACTTAAACGAATTAGTACAGCGATAATACTGAATTTAAACAGACACGCGTTTAAAGTATTTATTATGAGATGACATGCGTATTGTGTACAGGATAACGTGACGGCGTTGCGAGGCCATGTTTGAATAAATTGTCTCATACGAAAATAGACGCGTTTTCACGCTAGGAAAATTATAAACCAAATATTCTAAGCCACGTGTATAGAGTATCTTTTAGAATTATATCACGTATGTCTAATGTCGTAAGAGCTAAATTTCACATTCTTAATATTTAGTTCTTACAATATTCATTTGCATTTTCAGGGTTCTTCCTTTAAATAATCAACGATCTCAATGCTGAGGTAAATTAGATTAATAATTAATAACCAGCACTATCATTTAAAAATATCTTTAAAGTCAAAAGTATGTATTCAGCCCTTTTTTGACGTCCCACTGCTGGGCCCGGGCCTCCCTTCAGTACGAGGGGGATCAGGCCATAGTCCACCACGCTGGCCAAGTGCGGGTAGGCGGACTTCACATGTCTTTCGAAAACTTGCTAGGTTCTCTCAGACATGCAGGTTTCCTCACGACGTTTTTCCTTCACCGTAAGGCAAGTGGTAATCAAGTTAGAAATAATTCGCACATGAAAATATCAGAGGTGCGAGACCCGGGATTCGAACCCGCTTCACTCAGTTTCCTAAGCGAGCGCGTTACCACTGGGCTACCACTGCCATCAAAAGTATATTACTACATTAATCTTTATTTTGCATTCAGATAACATGTTTACTTGTTCGCTTTTTACTTTTTCTCGACTAAACCTGTTAGCCGACCTCAGTTCTCTTTTACATTTTGGTAATGCCTATAAGTTACTTTTATCAACAAAAATATTGGACAAGTGCGAGTCTGACTGACATTCCACGGGTTCCGTAGCATAAAACATTAAAACAAGTTGGTGAAAAAAACCTTGACAGACTGAAAGACAGACAGACAGGCGGGCGGACAATGAAGTAATCTTATAAGTGTTCCTTTTTACCTTTTGAAGTACGGAATCCTAAAAAAAATAACTTAGAAGTATTTTATAAGAAGACGAAATATTTCGTAAATTTTTCTCTAGGTTTTGTTATTTTCTGACCGCTTACATAATAACTATCATTATGAAATCGATCGTATGAAAGTAAAATTTGAATATTCCAAAATGATAATATGTAAGTACGTAATACCTACGTAAATATACAATAATATACCTTATATTTTATATATTTTGTACTTTTGAAACACACATCAGCATAGTCCTTTGTTGACCGTATATTGAATTTATAATATTTTCTCAAACAAAATGCAATCGTAAAGCCAACTACTTCACAAATAATACACAACTTCAGAAGCTCCACAATAAAAGCTTTTTTCTATTTCAATTTTTCCTTTGTTAATTGAATATGAAATTTTATTTAACACCTGGTTATTGCTTGCGGCTTCACGCCTCTGAGTTTTATTTCAATTCCCAATACAAACTTTCAACCCCATTTTCACCCCTTCAAGGGATGATTTCCGGGATAAAAGTATCCTATGTCCTTTCCAGAGTCTCAAACTATCTTCTTACCAAATTTCATCTAAATCGGTTTAGTAGATCCAGAGATTACCCCCTACAACGTCACAAACTCACAATTCACAAATTCACAAACTTTACATCTTTATAATATTACATTTCAATATATTTCATATTAGTGACTATATAGAGCAGAGTTAATTATGCAGTAGCCCATAAATCTACTATATACAATAAAAAAATTAACCCAGTTATTATAAATCATGTACATTAATTGTGCATAATATGTAGGTATATCTCCAATTGCATAATACTATGTTCTTTGGTCAACTTGTTTTCATTTTTTTAATTCGCTTTTTACGCAGTCGGGCTTTTTATTTTTGTAAATATTTTTTTATTTATTGTTTTTTAGCAGTTCTCATTCCAAATTACATTTCAACATATAAGTTGTTTATATTTTTGTCAGCTATTTATAAAACCCTTTATTTTGATACGCCACTCGATAGGTTTTTAGGAAAAAAAATTTTTGGAGACATAATATGGTGCCAAGAATCGGCTAATTTAATTTTTATAATATTAATGTGTCATTCCCATAATTAAGACGAATCTAACGAGACCTCTCAAGCTAAAATCTATGAATCATCTTAGGCTACAGAGTATTCCAAAGAAATATGAATACATATATACATAAATACACTCGAAAAAATAAACCTCCTTCTGGCGCAGTCGGGTAAAAAATAAGATCGATCCCTCTCCTATTACTTACGTGACCGAAAGAAAAATCATTCAATATATTTTAATATTTATTATGTTACTTGTACCAATTAACCTAATATCAATTTCATAAGTTAGTTAAAAATGTTATGTAGAGCCATATTTTCGGTCAAGTTTGAACATCGAAACCAATATTATAAACGCGTTTAAACTACTAAAAACACAAACTTTTGGCACACCGACAGCTACCGGGTCCAATTATGTTTTCAAACAATCCAGGAGCCCATTGAAATAACTCACAAAATTTCATCCCAATCGGTCCAGCACTTTAGTAAAAGTAAGGTGACAAAAACACGTAAAGAAAAAATATATAAATTAAGATATTAACCTAAATCTAACCTAATGATATAATAATATACTTTGTTAGGTTACTGAAAAGAATTTTCGAGCAACCAAATTTTTCACATCATTGCCATCCCAACTTTATACTTTCCTCAGTAAAGATTTATGAGGTATGTTTTATGATTTATTTCATTCTTTCGGTTTGTTTGTGTTCTGAACTAAATTCCTTTTTGCCAGCGGATACGGAAGAAAAAGGATCCTGTTAGCTTACAACTTATTATCTATACATATAATAAAATTCTAACTAAGCCGAATCTGTACATTAAATATTTTTTGGAAAATCTTATTAAAATAGACATTATTATCGATACAGAGGCCGAATCTACAGTTTTTAGAATTTTTATCTGTCTGTCTGTTACCGCATCACGGAAAAACCACTGGAGGGAATTTGACGAAATTTGGTATGGTGATAGCTGATTATCCGGGTTAACATATAGGATACTTTTTACCGCGGTAAAATGTCTCATTCCTGAGAAAAAATAGAAAAACTGCAACGTAAGAGTATACTAATGTGTAAAACCTAAGAATTAGATTTTTGGTCATCTGAACGCGGGCGGAGCCGCGGGCAGTGCTAGTTTTAATACATATAATAGAAACAGAATAAATCTTATTCCCTTATTGTTTAATTAATTTAATTTTGAAAGTTACATATAATTTATTTTACAGAGCTAAGTCTCGCAATTGTTAAAATGGCTGAAAAATTCATATGACATTTTTTTCACAGTTACAATTTACATTTAAAAAATATTTATTTAAGTAAATTATAATAATTAAAAGAAGAAGAAGGTTGAGTTCGGAATTCTGATAGATAATAGAAATGTTTAGGATGTGCGCTTCCGTCGATTTCGAGTTTAAAAGACATGAGATGCCAATACAATAGAAAATGTAAATCTAATAATAGATATTAACAATAGTTTATTATTTTTAACAACTTATATTGTCTCTAACATAGTAATATTCAATTACAAATGATTAGTTACTGAGAAATAAAATTCAGGGCAGGTCCAACGAATGCGTTCCAATTCTATTTTGGTTTTTATGGAACAGTGAATTCGTCCCGCTATGTTTCATGATAACATAGCGCAGATGTAGAAAACAATGTCGTTATAGATATGAAAAAATAGGAATTTTTTACATAACAACAAGGCTACCATTTATTTGTACATATCTAGGTCCATTGTTATCAAATACTACACGAAACTGTACTAACTATGAATATCACAATATATATTAATTATTATTAAATTAATATAATTAATAGGTTCATTCCGCATAGATCCCCATTTTCGTCCTCTTAAGGGATGATTTCCGGGATAAAAAGTATCTTATGTCCTTCCCAGGGTCTCAAACTATCTTCTTCTCAAATTTCATCTAATTCGGTTCAGTAGATCCAGAGATTACCCCCTACAACGTCACAAACTCACAATTCACAAACTTTACCTCTTTAATTAATTTTCTTTTTTATTTCTTTAATTAAATTAATATTAGTATAGATTACAATTACCTACTACCATTAACATACCATTAATTACCACCATGGTATATGTATGTACAAGTATGTTTTTTACTTCTTCGAATTGGTCTTTCTTTAAACTAATCGAATTTAATACATAGATATATTATAATCTGGATAGTCTATATAAAATATTATAAGGAGTAATTGCTTCTTGCTGGCTCTTATCTGAGAGGAGAACCATAGTAGCCATGCCGATAGTTGATTTCTCATGGACTGATAACTAAAATCCACTTACGGGTCCACTTATCCATTAACAAGAAAATTGAATTGAACTGATTTGACTTGATTTAATTCTCATTTGCTTGCACCATACAAGTTTGCTTAAATTAAAATGTTATACGAAAATGTTTATAAAGTAAATATTTAAAAGCTCTATGAATTATTCTTATATTTATCAAATAAGATTGATACAAACAACTACCGTAAATAGTTACAATACGTACATATTTTAAATTGGTATTTTATGAATTTAAAACAATATGCCCAAATTGATGTAACAGGAATTCGTATCAAAAAAGGACACTAAACAGGTGATAAAAAAACACTTACGTCCAATCCTTTAAGTGCCTGCATTAAGATGCCGAATCACGAACACTGTCCTTGTACACTGGTAATATAATTCCCTCGACATGCATCCTACCACGCTCGTGATCTATATTACAGATTACTTCCTACACGCTTATTCATTAAAAAATTTAGTTTTAATATTATTTTCAAAAAGCTTATAGTCTTACTTTTAGAGTTTTAGATGAAAATAAAACTTTTTAAATAATATTTTGTGCTCTACATGTATTTGTAAATAATATGAAATGTTATATGTAATTTTTAGCTTTTAATCATATTTTTCAGGATTTTTAATAACATTACCTAATATACAAAAAACATACTGTGTTTTTCTAATAATTAGCTATATATATATATATATATATATATATATATATATATATATATATATATATATATATATATATATATATATATATATATATATATATATATATATATATATATATATATATATAATAATTCTATTATTTTTATTAAATACTACATTCCCTAAAATATCTTGTACGTAGGTAGTAAGCTAGATAGAACTAAAAAAGTTCTAACTATAAAGCGAAGTCACAACGTAACAGTTATTTCTTAGTTAAAGACTTCAAGGCTTTGTAAAAATGAGTGAACGAGTAAGTTTTATAATGCAAAAAATATAGCGCATATTTTTTTGATGAAATTGGTAAAAAAATATTATTTTAAGTGTTCCAAGTACGTTTTTAAGAAGAGTATAGAGTAGTACGAAAAGATTGAATCTAGAAATAATTGGATGAATCTATGATAAATACTTGTATAAATATTACTGTATGATGATGTTCTCCTGACCGATTCCGGCCACGGCGGCCAATCTCATTGAGACTAGCCAACTGCGCAGGAGATATTATAGTGCACAAGTGTACGCGCAGACACAACGTGCACTCTCTATTCCTGTCACTCTCATACTCTGGTGGGACGACTGCTCGACACGACCAGTGAGAGTTAAGGCGCAGGACCGACGGCTTTACGTGCTCTCCGAGGCACGGGGGTGAAACACCGCCAACTTCCCAACTCCGGGCTGTTACTGAGGCTTAATATACAGAAAGACTCAATAACTAAACTTGGCCCGACCCGGGACTCGAACCCAGGACCTCCGGGTGTGCAGCCGTACATGCTAGCCACTACACCACCGAGGCAGTTAATTACTGTATATATACATATTGATATTGTATTATAATACTATTAAAGATATTAGATCAGGTGTTCGATTTTATGTCCAGTTTAACTGAGGTTTAATATTGAAATTTGTTTTCTTAGCTCCCTTTTTATATAGGACGTATTTATTTGTCAATTTAGTTTTTCGAGTTAATCTTGGAATTAGCATAAGAGACATTTTTGAATAGGGGATTTACGAGACTTTCTTTGAATAAGGGACTTATAGCGAATTTTATCGAAGGCTTTTGAAATATTTTTATACTGTGCTACTCCTAGCTTACTATTTATACTTATGTTAAAAAGAAACAGAGTTTGTTTGTTTGTTTGTTTGTTTGTTTGTTTGTTTGTTTGTTTGTTTGTTTGAACGTAAGGTAATCATAAATCGTAAATGTCAACAAATCGTGCCGACTTCCATACACTATTATTACTAGCATAAAGCCACAGAGTTTCTTTTTGTAGTTTAAATGCGAGCAAACCTGTTAGTTCTGCTAGAATTATAATAATTTGATACCTTCGAGTTCATCATAAATAATACTCAGGAAGTGGACATTGGAAAAAACTCTTCAATTTCAACTCCATGCCTTCGATTTAGAGCGAGCTTCGACGACTTCCGAACGGTTAGTCAAGGCTATGAAAAATTAGGTCCCTTAAAATTATTGGGTTGACTATAGTCAAATTGTCAACTTTGTTTATTTCTGGACTTGTTAGAATTTAATTAGGCCTAAAAATGCGGATTATCTGTTTGATCGATAACGTACTTCCATTTTAAAGTTAGTAACTGTTACGCAAAAAATATGGTATATTGCGTAACAGGTATTCTGAGATAAATTGAGATAACATAATGAATTATGTTATTTTTTATTGAACAAAAGGTTGGTGAAACACAAAACTATTATTAGAACATTCTTAGTTTTTAATAAAATTCTTTATTTTCGCTTAAATTACAAATTAATTGTATAAGAATGTTTATCTATACTAATATTATATAGAGGTAAAGTTTGTGAGTTTGTGAGGTTGCAGGAGGTAATCTGCATCTACTGATTTAGATGAAAGGTAAGAAGATAGTTTGAGACCCTGGGAAGGACATAGGATACTTTTTATCCCGCTAATCATCCCTTAAGTGGGTGAAAATGGGGATGAAAGTTTGTATGGGGAATCAACCTAGGGACGAACTCCAACAAAGCGAGGGTGAGTCGCTAGTTTAATAATATTATTGTCTACGTAATAAGCTCTAGCATATTTAAAGTCGAGTTTTTATATCTTTAGTAACCATTTAATCATACTTTGCTTAAAATATTAATGCTGATATCAGAAATTATTTACCAATAATATTTAACTATTATGTATTTTAATACAATAAAAAGTAAAAGTCTATTTAAATAAATAACACTCGTATTTTATACTTATGAAAATTTTTACATATGTATGTCATATACATACCATAAAGTATATGAATATATGGCGCCAGATACAAGTCAGAAATTATCGAGCAATAGTATTTACCGTGTCTATTGGACATGCTGAAAATGTACTATATTCTGTACTAACGTTGTTACATTGCAACTTACAAATACTACATATTATGCTGAGATAAATTTGTTAATGCCATTATGTCATTTATTAATGCACTCGCTGTTCTTACATCTGGGTAATTTTTTTATGGTCAGACTCATTACAAGTTCAATGAATTTCTGGTACCTATATTAAGATCTCCTATCAGAAAAGTACACCAATGCTTATTTTAACATGTAAAAACAGGTATTGAGTCTAGTATAATATTTCCCATTGGTCTTCACACTTGATTTCCCAAGACTTTAACCTGCAACTTTTGTACCATTTAGAAACGGTAATTAGTATTGTTTATATTTTATCGTACGTTTTTAATATAACGTCTAAATAATTGTACCACGAAACTCAAAGTTCGCTATTTGATTTGGCCGTCATATCAACTTCCATATAATATCACACCGTTTTCTTACAACAAATATTTACGTGAACAATGAAATTGTTAAGCTCTTCGGATCTTTTACCATACTTAGTTTAGTAAAGTAGGTACTTATGTAGTGTTATATGATGTAATATAAAGAAAGTACACTTTTGTTAGGTTTTGTAAGTATAGTTATTATGTGGGACTTAAACTTTATTCCGTATAAAATAGAATTATATTTTAACATATGTATAATATCTTATTTTCATTAATTCAATGTTTTACTAGAAAAAAAATTATTATAATGTTTTACTAGAAAAGTTTTAAAATTTATTTATTAATTGGTTTTTGGGCAATAAACAGTAACAGTATTTAAAATATTTATAGTAAGCACATTAAAGACAGCACACATACACCAATAAAGTAAACCGTCAGAAATTTTCGAAACAAAGGAGGAAAAAAGTAGCAAACAAACATAATTATAAATAAATACATTAACTGATACGAATTCAAATTGTGTGATCGAGCAAGTATGAAAATTAATTAATTATTCTTGTTCGTAGGATATAAAACAATGGCTTAAAACAATAGAAAGTCGACTTTGTAAAATCGATATTTCAAGTAAAAATTTAAAGAATGGAAAAGTCCATACTATTAGTGACAGCCATTTTAGAGTGACATGTTGTTAACGCCCAAAAGTGAAATTATTGCGATACAAACGTATACTTTTGAGCTCATATCTGCTTTGACTCTTGCGCAACATTCCTGAGCATTCACTTTATGCGTTTTACAGACCAGGCACACGGCAGGTCGAGCAGTTATATATAGGACTTTTCCTAAAGCAGTATGTGACATGCTTACAAAATATTCCGATCTCATTACGCGTATATTAATACGCTTTATGACAAGTTCTCTATACCCATTTTTCTTTCCTTTCAAGATGAAAAAACTAATACAACTACAGGTGAACTTTATGCATCTATTAATAATGTTAGGGTAGTTAACAAATAATTACGTATATACATCTTCTATAATATAAAAATGAATCGCTGAATGTGTCGGTAAGCGCAAGTCTCGAGAGCAGCGGAACCGATTTCGCTAATTCTTTTTTTAGAATATTCCTTGAAGTACGAAGATGGTTCTTACGGAGAGAAAAATATATAATAATAACTATTTATATCTATTTAAAACGTACCTAGCGATGAACCCGAGCAAAGCGAGGGTGAGCCGCTAGTTATACATATATGTATATGATATAATAATAAATAAATAAATGAATAATAAATATGTCAGGACATTAACACACAGCGCCATCTAGTTCCATGGTAAGCTACGAGGCTTGTGTTATGGATACCAGATAGTTGATATATTATACATAGTACCTGGGTGACCGAGCTTCGCTCGGAGTTTTTGGACAAAAAAAACATTTAAAAAAAACAAACTAAGAATTTGAATAAATACAAAAAAAACAAAATTAACAACTTTGTTTCCGACCGGGATACGAACCCAGACACTTGTGGTTGTCAAACTTGCGTATTGGCCGCTTGACCATAATGCTTATGTCTGAGCGTGCGAAATTATCGAATATAATATTTTGCGTGGAATAATGCAAAAGAAATCATAATAATAATAAAGCTTTATTTATTGTATACATACTTATAATTTTAAATTAAAATTACTCTTACTTAATTAACCATTTTTAACATTGTATTTTAACACATCATATTTATAACTTATTTGATTATACTTAATTTAACTTCAATTTTTGGTTAGGGACTATTTATTAACTTATAATTTTTAACTAATAATTTTGTAATCTAGAATTAAATTATTTTAAAAATCTTTAATATTATTTGAAATGATATTGTATATATATAAATTATCATTAATAAATAAATAAACAATCCCAATAAATTAAATAATTCAATTGAGTAAATACTAAACATTTCGCAATAATAAATATAAATAAAATTTCTTTCCATACATTAATTCTGACAATAGTTATAAATTAGGTATTCAATTTCATAATTAAATGTATTTATTTAGTTAATGTCTTTTTCATGTATAGACCCCTCTCGGTTAAAAGCCTTCTCCAAAGTAGTCCTGCATAGAGCTCTCCGTTGGAGATTATGCTTGTATGATTGCAAAGGGTTTCTTTTCAAATTTTGTTTCCAATATATAATTTGTTTCTGATATAAAGTTTATAATTTTATCTTTGTGTTCTTTTGATTTGTTGTAGGAAATGCTGCTTTTAATTCTAGAAGTTTTTCTGGTGAAGATATGTATACCTTTGTTCATTGTATGTCTGTTTTTCTTTGGACGGTTACGGTTGAACTCCCCCACAGTGACCGGCCGTACTGAGGGATAAAGATGAGGAGGTTCCTACTGTACTTAATATACTGTATCTTGCTGTGTTGTTTTTAGTTGTTCCTGGTTATCATTTGTGTGGTTGAAAGTTAATTTTGGTTGTTGTAATATAAAGTCTTTAATATTAGCAGGTTTGGTTTTCTTTGTATGTTGTTTATTTATTAGTTTTTGTTTATAATTGAGGTAAGGCGTTTCTGAAAATACAGGCAGACTTCTTTTATTTGAGTATTGGCGAGAAGTGTTCTTATTATTATCCACAATAATTACTTTGTCATATTTAATGAAAGCTGTTTTGCCTAGGTCTTTTTGTTTATCTTCAGTTGGGCTTGTAACTCCTTGCGTTTGTTTAAGACTTTATTTTTTCCTCTAGTTCATGATAGGATTTTTTACCTTTTTCTACTCCGAACATAACCAAGTTCTTGCACCTAATATGTCTTTCTAAATTATTTATTGAGGTACTTTGTTCCTGGATTTTTTTCTCAAGAACTTCAATTTTTATTTCTAAATGTTTAAATTCCTCATTTAAGTATATTATTGTTGATTGTATTTTTAATGTCTTCTTTCATTTCTAACATTTCTGTTTTCTGCTGTCTTATTTCTTGTTGCATGTTTATTAGCAACTTTTTTATCTCCTCCATCTTAAGTGTGAAGTCGGAAGTAGAAAAGCTGATTGAAAAAGAGCACCAATTATACCTAGTTGAATTGCAATTTTATACAGAGTATTAGTTTTTGAGGTTATAAACTTGGGGTGCACGAAAGGAGCCTCCCCGAGCGACGTATACAACGTATACAATCTATACGTCCGGCGCACCCTGGGCAATCAGGAATTATTAACGCTGATTGGCTAATCCTTTCACCACGATGGCAATCCAAGGTCCACTCACAAAACCTTCTTTGTGTATAGTCTCAATTAACATCGAAGGGTTCTCAGAAAACAAATCAGAAATTCTTTCTGATCTATACCGCAAAACACAATGCGATGTCCTTTGCGTCCAAGAGACCCATCGAGATGAAACCCAAAGTCGGCCGCACATTCCTGGACTAACGCTTATCGCCGAGATCTGTCATCCGAAGCACGGTAACGCAGTGTTTGTTGCTCCCGGCGTAAGCATCCTATCCACCAAATCTTCAACCCAAAATGGCATCGAACTTATCACCATCGATGTTGGCAATTGTACAATCACATCGATTTACAAACCTCCTGGGACCAGTTTTCAATTTGACCCTCCAGAAAATTTTAACGACCAAGCCGTCAAAGTTGTAATTGGGGACTTCAACAGCCGCAGCCCTAACTGGGGCTATATTGATCCTGATGCGGATGGACAAGCAGTCGAAATATGGGCTGAGACAAACGATCTGTGCCTGTTACATAATCCCAAGCAACCGGCTTCCTTTAATAGTGGTCGGTGGAAACGTGGGTACAATCCTGACCTAATCTTCGTCAGTTCCTGCATCAGTTCCCAATGCTCAAAAAGGGTATGTTCTCCAATCCCCCGTACTCAACATAGACCTATTTTATGCAGCATCGAGTCCGTTGTCCGACCTATGATTGTGCCATTTAAACGCCGATTTAATTATACTAAAGCTGACTGGGAGTCTTTTGCAAGTTCCGTTGACGACGCCCTCTTAAATGTGCTGCCAACCCCAGTAAATTACGACCAATTTGTCGAGACCGTACAATCCTTATCCCGGAAATATATCCCAAGGGGCTGCAGGACATCTTACATACCAGGATTGTCGACAGAGTCCATTGATCTGTTGAGCCGGTATGAATCACTATACCAAACGGACCCATTTTCGGAGGCTGCTACAGAGGCAGGAGAACTGCTGCTTTCTACAATTGGAAAAAACAGGCGGGAGAGATGGGTCAATACTGTCACTAGTATTGATATGACTCACAACAGTAAGAAGGCATGGAACACCTTGCGCAAGCTGACGAACGAGCCTTCTCGACCTTGTCCTCCAAGCCAAGTTACCGCCAACCAAATAGCCCATCAGTTACTTCTCAATGGCAAACCAGCAGTTCGCCCCGAGAGAGTTCCCAAACTAAAGACATCTGGCAATCCTTGTGACACTATCAGCAAGCCGCTCAACCTTGCTGATGTTGTGACAGCGATTAAAGGTCTTAAGTGCGGCAAAGCCTCTGGAGTGGACGAAATATCGGTTGAGCAGATCAAACACTTTGGCCCAGTTGCTGTGTCGTGGTTGCTGCAACTTTATAACAACTGTCTGAAATCTACTTCAATACCCCGGCTCTGGAGAAAATCTAGGGTCATAGCTATTCTGAAACCAGGCAAGGCAGCAGGTGACCCTAAGAACTATCGACCAATATCTCTTCTATGTCACACATATAAGCTTTTCGAGAGACTGTTGCTGAACCGACTTATGACTGTTATTGATCATAAACTAATCCCGGAGCAAGCCGGTTTCAGGCCTATTAAGTCTTGCTGCAACCAGACCCTCAAACTCGTGCAATATATTGAGGATGGTTTCGAGGCAGGAATGGTCACAGGTGCTGTATTCGTCGACCTATCTTCAGCTTACGATACAGTTAACCTAAAACGGCTGTTGTGGAAGGTGGAGACCATGACAAATGACATGAATTTTGTCAAAATACTCCGAGAACTTCTTCACAACCGGCGTTTCCAAGTCCATCTCCTCTCAGAGAAAAGTCGTTGGAGATCACAAAAGAACGGACTACCGCAAGGTAGCGTCCTGGCTCCACTTCTTTTTAATATATACACCAACGACCAACCATCTAGTCCAAACACGTCCCGCTTCCTCTATGCAGATGATCTTGCACTCACCTCCCAGGCCACCACTTTCGAGGAGGTCGAGGCGAATCTATCAAATGCTCTCACTAACTTAGACCAGTATTACTCCGCAAACTCGCTGAAACCAAATCCGAGCAAAACTCAATCCTGCGCATTTCACCTTCGCAATAGAGAGGCAGGGCGAAAACTAAACATTGTTTGGGGTGAGGTGTCTATTGAACACAGTAACTTCCCCAAATACCTCGGCATCACTCTGGACAGGTCACTTACCTTTCGTAAGCACTGCGAGAACATCAAGCAGAAAGTCCATAGCCGAAATCAAATCCTGCGTCGCCTAGTCACTTCTAAGTGGGGTGCCTCGCCTGATGTTTTGCGTACTACTGGGTTGGCCGTTTCCTTTGCTGCTGGTGAATATGCATGCCCCGTGTGGTGCCGCTCTTCCCACGCAAAACTAGTGGATACAGCACTAAACGAAACGTGTCGTATTATTACTGGCTGCCTGAAACCGACTCCGACACCAATGCTGTACCCACTGGCAGGAATTGCGCCTCCAAAAGTCCGTAGAGCAGTGGCGAGCTCCAGCGAAAGGACTAAAATGGAAAAAGACACGCGACACCCCATGCACGACAATATCCTGGTGCCACAAAGGCTAAAAAGCCGTAAAAGTTTCATGAAGTGTGTCTTACCACTTGGAGACGAACAACCACAGGCAAGATGCAGGACGTGGCGGGACAGTTATGGTCCTTTGCCAATCCCATTCGTTCCGCCGTCTGAAAATCTCGCGCCTGGACATAGTCTGCCTTGGCAGACCTGGAAGTCTCTCAACAGACTCCGGACTCAGGTCGGCCGAAGCAAGGAAAACTTGTCCAGGTGGGGATTCTCAGAGGGCGGCCTGGAGTGCAGATGTGGTACGGTTCCACAAACGATGAGGCACTTACTGGCATGCCCTGCTTGCCCTGTTACCTGCAACTTACAGGAGCTTATGGACGCCACTGATAAAGCAAAGATCGTGGCTGAGTTTTGGGCTGACTCGATTTAAAACTTGCCATCGACACGAGAAGAAGAAGAAGAAGAAGAACTTATTTTAATATTTTACGCTTCCACTTCACAAATTATTTTGTTTTATTGTCATCACACACAGAAAAGATGGTTTTGCACTGATAGTATCTATATTTTATATATGTAGCAATATACTCTATGATCTATATGTTATGTTTGTCACTTTTGTATTTGTTTGGTAGGTGAATTTTGAAAAGCTCATTTGTTCTTCAACACATCTAGACTTGGTGATGTTTACATATTGCCCATAGATTTTATCGATTAAAATTTCTTAAAACTATTATTAAATTAATTAAAATTTAGAATTTTTCTTTAGATTATTTCCACTTAAATATTTTAAACTTGATGTAAATACGGACACGATATTGACAGTTGCACAGTGGCGCCTCCCACCCACCAGAAGTGACAACTGACAATGCAAAAATTGTGAAAATGCAAGAGAAAACCGCATGAAAATTCGAAAACACTCGTTTTTCCAGACATAAGACTAATCTAGATCGATTTATCACCCCCGAAACCCTTTGTATACTAAATTTCATGAAAATCGTTGGAGTCGTTTTCGAGATTCAGATTATATATTGATATATATATATACATATATATATACAAGAATAGCTCGTTTAAATATATAAGATATAACTTTAAATACATACATATTATAAATATAAACACCCATGACTGGAGTACAAACATTCGTGCTCATCACACAAACGAATGCCCCCAGCGGGACTCGAACCCGCGACCGCTGGCACAGCAAGTAGGGTCACTACAAACTGTCGTCAAATTCTCTTACGTAAAAAAACGTTTCTCGTGTTTAAGCAAATCTAACAATAACTATGTTTACATATTCGAGGGTAAAAATAATTGAACTGTATAACGTAACGTTTAACCCTTTGACGTCAAACGCAGCTATGTATTTTTAATTAAACTACACGATGCCAAAATGTACATAAGTGTACTATAGCATAGTATGTATGACAGCCTCTCATGGTGCAATGTTGCGTATTCGACGTAGTGGTTTTCATGTAAGATCTGAGAAGTGGTCAAGCGTGGCATTTCGAACGCCCACTCAATATATAGTGGATACAAGTGGCAAGCCGAAAATTTGTGAAGAAACATTATATTCCTTAAATAAACTAAAGAAAAATGATCTAAGTATAGTTCGAAATATTCAATAATAAAATACTACTAACCCCTGTCCCGGTTTATTATTTATGTTGCTTTAATAAATCTCAATCTATTCCATACACCTTGCGTATCGCTAACTTGCACTGGAGTCTAATCAGTGGTTAAAGAATGTATGGTTATGAACACAGACATGTAAACATTCATTTTTATATATAGACTTCGAATATTTTTACTCCAAGAATTTAAGACTGCGTAATTTTATACGACGTAAAAGAACTTCTCATATTAACCCAGTTTAACATATGGGTAGTGAGTCGCAGACAAACCTCTTATAAGGACTATTCTATACTCTTTAACAAACATATTTCATCGACTAAAATATAACGCCATTGTACTTAGACCTTTATTGTACATTTGCTTCTACTTTTGCATTTCCCTATCTCGGTCATAAACACGTGTGTCACCATAAATAAGACTTTAACATGAGACAAAACTACTCGACCTTTCCCACGCAATTTATCATTCTTACATCCGTACCTTGTCCCTATACATTCTACTATTATGTTAACTCTATTTTATGCTATTATGTTTGTTAAGTAGGAGAAAACAGTTAGTAGTTATTCATTGACGTGTTTGGCTCAGTTTGTAGTGGCTCTACTTGCTGTGCCAGCGGTTGCGGATTCGAGTCCCTCTGGGGGCATCCATTTGTGTGATGAGCACGAATGTTTGTACTCCAGTCATGGGTTTTTATATTTTTATAATATGTATTTAAAGTATATAAAATATGTGTAGTGTATCAACTATCTGGTATCCATAACACAGCCTCGTAGCTTACCATGGAACTATGTAGATGGTGATGTGTGTTAATGTCCTAATATATTTATTTGTTTATTTTTAAACATTTTTACTAAGTCAGATTCTATCTAAAATGTTTAAATATAACTTTTATTCTTTATTTGTTTTCTTGTTTTTCGTTTTTTGTTCCGTTATCAAAATATAGAATATGCAGTTGAACTCTTGGGAGAGGGGACTGGCTAATTTAAAGCGGGTTAACTGTGTCAAAAAAAATAATT
The DNA here is from genome assembly GCA_951806755.1 of Brenthis hecate. Lineage (NCBI taxonomy): Eukaryota > Metazoa > Arthropoda > Insecta > Lepidoptera > Nymphalidae > Brenthis > Brenthis hecate. The sequence continues at coordinate 3,551,562 of OX638269.1, forward strand.
AATATGGACTTTAAAATCACCTTAAGAGTAATGTGGTGGAATGACATGGAGTTTTTTTTTTATGTATATACGAGTAAATGGTCTCATATTCTAAAAAAAAATCGTAGGTCAAAAAGTTTTATTCAGTTGTTTATTTGTATGTAGTTTGTATATTAAACGCTACCTTCGCTTATTGTAAATAATAATTATTTGAATCTATGTAGAACATTGAATTTAGTGGTAGTTTCATATATTTTAAAGTGGAACATCAATCAAATACACATTTGCAAGGGAAATAGCTCCGCTGGGATCGATGTCTACAGCGACTAATTGTTAACTTAGATGTCGATAGATGCACCCCCTACACTATACTTTACTGAGATAGAAATATATTCATATTATGTTGATTTTATTTATTATTTGTATGTACTTACAATAAATATTGTAGTATATGAGTGGACAGAAAATAGTTTATTTACCGTTTTCTACAAGTATTAGGACAATGGTTATCTATTATTGGTATATGTAAGTTCTTTAGTATTTAAATATTAAAATGTACGGGAATCGAACTCGACACTTATGGTGTGGTAAGGAGTATTTATTAGTTTTAAAATGTTTGGATAACTTAATCCCTCCACGACCGCGGACACGCCGGCGTGTCAGTTAACAATAAATTTCTTAGAATTTTAATTAATTTCTTACAAATTTACCTGGAGGTGTTAATATAATAGAGTACGTGCTTATGTGTATGTATATGTAAAGCACTTGACGGGCTGGAATAAGAAGTACAAAATAAACAATTACCTAAAAACACACTTGCGTATTTATAATATTAGTAAGAACTTTAAACACATTAGCCGTAATCTATAAAGTATAAAACAATATAAATATAATATAAACCATAATATAAATATTTTAATCGCTACGAAACCAACAAAACGTGGTTTAATTTTTAGGAGGGTTCCAACACAATGCCACTCTGCTAGGACAGATCGATATTTCATATTGTACACCCGAAACCTTAAATAGTTACAGCAAATTATATATTAACATGTAAGTAATAAAGTCTAAATTGGGTTAAATTTTTTTGTATAGTACATCATTTTCACTTAATTCTTGCAACAGGTGCGCCACAAAAACTTAACGACAGCTTGATGCTAGGTGAGCCTTGGGTGTTTGGATTCTACATATATAGGTACAATCTAACTTTTGATTAATTTGAAGACTATAGAATAAAGATAAGGATATATGTATCACTGTAAAATTCTACTACTATAATATACTGCTTACAATATTACGCATTATTTTTAGATAGATTATAATCTATCGAAGTGAAACCGTCAAATTGTGAAATGGAAGAGCTTATCATAGAGTTACGAAACTATTACAGTAGGCATTACTTGGAAGAATCTTTTCTTTCTTTCTAGGTTGGTTAGGTCAGAACAGTGACCACGGCGCCATAATTATGCCTACTGTAATAGTTTTGGAACTCTATGGTAAATTCTTCCATTTTTTTTTCATATTACTTTTTATAATTTATTTCTGATCATATTATTTTTCCATTTAACGGTTTCACTTTAATAGATTTACTTAAAAATAATGCGTTAAATCGTAAGCAGTACCTACCTATGTTACGGTTCATAACCTTTCGACAGTTTACAATCTCGCGAGATAGATTATAATTTAATGGTATTTACAATTTTACGGTGATATATGCATAATATAAATAAATAAATAAATAAATAAAAATAAATATTTTGGGACATTAATACACAGCACCATCTAGTTCCATGGTAAGCTACGAGACTTGTGTTATGGATACCAGATAGTTGATAAACTACACATATATAACTTTTAAATACATACATATTATAAATATAAACACCCATGACTGGAGTACAAACATTCGTGCTCAACACACAAATGAAAGCCCCCAGCGGGATTCGAACCCGCCACCGCTGGCACAGCAAGTAGGGTCACTACAAACTGAGCCAAACGCATCGTTAGATACGAGTCAGTATACGAGTGGCTTAAACAAAATATCATTCTACATTCGTTGACGAATAGAAATCTAACAAATTATATGGAAATGATATTAAGATTTTATGACGTAACGATTAAATTTGTTATTTCAATTCAATTTTTAAAATTTCTATTCTATAACAATTGTAGAATGCCCTCTTTTTTATTATTAGTTCTGGACCTGTATAGCAAACTCTTCGCCGTAATTCGATAAGCATGGGTTGAAGTAAACTCGACAATTGGCGTAAGCGCGTTAATTCGAAATAAAATGTAGAATGTTGACAATGTTCCATTTATTTTTCGATGAAAGTTCTACTAATAAATGTCTCGAATAAAATAAGTTTGAAAATTGATGTTTTATATAATATAAATAAATATAATATAGACTAGTCAATAAAGCCTGAAAATGTTGCGCTACAAAAGGTCAAGGAGAATTTTAATTTGATACTGTTTGGTATCCTCATTAATATTTTAACCATATAGTAAAAACAATATTGAGAATGAGTTCTACGAGAATATTTTCTCTATATTACAACCTCGCTTAAAATTAGCTATTTCAAAAATGATTAAGCTATAAACTTTTGCAACATTTGTAGGACAATTATTTCAAACAACTCGTTAACAGAAGTAGTTGACGAGTTACCGCATAATTAGACTCAGCATATATTGAAGAAGATATATGTATAATGGCTCAAGGTTAAAAGGACAACTAAACTATGAGTACAAATCTACTAAATTAGAACTATCTTTGACCTTTTGAAAACCAAAACCAGCCCTAACAACTGTCTAACATGCTTATTTTATAAGCATGTTAGTACACTCAACAGGAAAGCTCGATAATATATCTAATAGAATAAATGATGATTATTAATATTTTACAGTTTATATTTGATATCCAACCTACTATTTAATTGATTTAATAATAAATCAAAGCATTTAATTTAATCAAGACATCTCCATTAGGTAAATGACTAACCGCAGTTACACCAGATCAGCCACAATAATCAAATGCACTATTGTAATATACATTTGGTAATATGTTATGTATATATGCTCCTACATTATATAGATGAATTATAATTCAACTTCATCTACATATGCGAACTTTGTTGTTCTCTCATTTAAAATTTTTTGTATTAAATGAGATGTTTCCCCGCAGTAAAAAGTATCCTATATGTTGACCCGGATAACTAGATATCAACACATCAAAATCTGCCCAGTGGTTTTCTCATGATGCGTTCCCAGACAGACAGGCAAAAATTCTAAAAACTTCTAGATTCAGCCTCTGTATCGATAATAATGACTATTACGAAAAGATTTTCAAAAAAATATTTATTGTACAGATTCGACTCAGGATTATACTATATGTAGGTATAGATTTATGACTGTTTATCGTGGTGTGATCAAACACCTGAACGAACCATCTAATTCACATGAATGCCTTAAAAGGAAGATCATATTATAAGCTATATATATATATATATATATATATATATATATATATATATATATATATATATATATATATATATATATATATATATATATATCTTTATATATATATAATTCTTCTGTGAGTGTGTATGTCACTGAACTTCTCTCAAACGACTGGACCGATTTTGATGAAATTTTTTGTGTGTGTTCAAGGGGATCTGGGAATGGTTTAGATTCACAATTTTGTCCAAAAAGTTTGAAATTTTCAAATTAAAGACGTGTAAACAGGACAACATCTGTCGGGTCCGCTAGTATATATATATAAGGCTATGAATGAACCTAAGCTTTTCTAAAAATCTAGTTACTAAATTTGGATATCTCTTGACTTTAAACTTTTTTATATAACATATCAGTGTTTTCAAAGAATTTAAGCTACAATAATATTTTCTGATATTATAATCCAGGGCTTCAGTGGGCTTTGCATAAATTTGCATTTATTTAAATATGTAAAATATTTATTACTGTGAATATATTTAAAATGATTATATTATAATTCTCGTTTTTACTTTGTATGTGAATATGTGAAAGAAAATTCGTATATGGAAACCGCAACATAATTTCAAAAGCTGCGTGTTCAAATAAATTGTCATAAAGTTGATTTACTTTTTTCCTGCATTTTGGATATACACAATAAATTATTATTTAATATGATAAATCAATAGTGAATAAAATAAATCAGTATTAAAATAATTGATTTATAAATAATAATTTTATTCTATTCTTTTGCCTGTCCATTTCCCAAGTTACTTGAGCGCAGTAAGTCTTCCTCTTTCACTCTCCACTATCACTCGTTATCTCATCATTCACCCCTTTCTCTTTCATGTCCTGTCTCACACAATTTATCCATCTTTTCCACGGACTTCCTCTGCCTCTCCATCCATCTACACTCTTTTTCCCATTTCCATCACTCTTCACGTCACTCGAATTTTAAATATAAAATTCAATTATAGAACTAATTAGTAAGAGATAATAGAGAAAAAGGGATTACTAAAATCTTACAATATCCTATTATATTATAAATATAAAAGAAGGCAAACTTAAAACTTTCTTTTTAAATCGGGACAAAAACACGTTATGGCATATACCCATACTCTTTTGTTTTTCTAAATTTACGGTCTCATTATCCGTCATTCATCACGATCTTCCATGAAAGTAGAAAAGCGTTCCGTGACCGAACGACCCCACCCATCGTTTTATAAAAAATACAAAATGTGGGGTGGATCTAATGACCCCAGTTCATTAACTGTAATATTTTTACCGTGACCATAGATTATATTTATTGTTGACACGCGATGTTTATACGCGTGTGTACCTCGGAGTATAATACGATGTGTGAGTAATGGTAACAAGCTTTTATGTAAAACATTTTTTGTAGCAATCCGTTCTGTTTCCATTTAGATGTAATGTCTGAACATAATCATTATTTAAAATGTGTGGAAAACGTATAGGTATGATTAGAATTTACCTATTTAAAAAAAAAAATTTTTTTTATTCATAACACTAATCTTGCCAATAGCTACTGAAAAAAAAATAACGAACAGAGGAAAAAAAGGTACTTAGCTGTGCTGTCTTTGCTTATTTATATATAGAGATACAACTTAACTACTTAATACTCGTAGTGGTACATGTTATATTCAGACTAATAAATCACAAACTATCAGACAAGAGTCACGCGCAATTTATCTTATGTTAAAAGTTGTACAACTTCGTAAACTTGACACCTGACAATAATAATTATTTACCAAAGTTTCATTGAAATCGGGCCGATAGTTTTAAAAACGATATGTAATAAAGAAAGACTAGATCTATTATGATCTCACTCAATATTAAAATGATACACAAACATATAAACATATATTTTAATTACTTACATAGTTGTATTCAAAATAATAAATTTCAAATAAAATCTGTATGTTTTGCTCGCAATATTTCATAAGTTGATAGAAAATGCTATCTATCTATATATATATAGGTATTAAAATATTTTTACCTTCATATAGGTATAATAAAAACCCAGAGAATTTATGTTTATATCAAAATAACGACAGAAAAATTAATCAAAGACGTATTTTAAATCAAGCGTTAGAAGTTCTGTATATTAGAAACCAAAAATACGATTTACGTTAATAGTATTCTTGGAAAACGTTATAATGTGAAAGTTATTATCTAAGAAAGCTTTTGTCAAAACAAATAAAGTTGAAGATTCCTTTATATTTTTATGAAAACGCATAAAATATTTTTATAATATCAATGTCATAATAAGTTTCATAAGTGTATCCATAATTATACAAAAACATTTAAAAGTTCAATTCGTTAGATCAGTAAATTTAGGAGTGGAAGATACGAAAAAAAGCTCGTTACAAAGCTATCTACTTGTGCTTTCATCAAAGCTCTTTGGCTGATGAGTTAGAGTAGTGATTAAATTGATGTATGCACTGTGAACAGGTATAGTGTACACATGCCGAAATTGTAAACAAAATGTACTATTATTAGCAGTATTTGTGGGATATGTTTTATAGATTTAGATAGATTATAGAAAATAATTAGGAAAATGTGGAAATATGCGTGAAAATGATTTTTTGCATTGATAATAATTCAGAGACAAAAGTAAATCTTAAAATATTCACAGATACGTATAGTATTGGAACAAAGGCAAATTGCTAATTTTTTTATCCATATCCATACATATAATAAAATTGTAACTAAGCTGAACCTGTACATTAAATATATTTTTGAAAATCTTATTGAAATAAACATTATCGATACAGAGGCCGAATCTACAGTTTTTAGAATTTTTGTCTGTCTGTCTGTCTGTCTGTCTGTCTGTCTGTTACCGCATCACAGAAAAACCACTGGAGGGATTTTGATGAAATTTGGTATGATGATAGCTGGTTATCCTTATCAACATATAGGATACTTTTTACCGCGGGAAAATATCTCATTTCTGACAAAAATACAAAAACTGCAATGTAAGAGTATACTAATATTATGTAAAACCTAAGAATTTGGTTTTTGGTCATCTGAACGCGGGTGGAGCCGCGGGCAATGCTAGTAATATTATAAATGTGAACGTTTGTTAACTCTTTCACGTCAGGCTGAACGGATCTGGCTGAATTTGGCACAAAGATAGTCTGGAATAGCGCATAGGTTACTTTTTATCCTGGAAAAATGTACGGTTCCCGTGGGATAGATTTGTTTTTATTCAGGACGAAGTGAGTGAGTGAATATCACTTTTAATTTTGAATGTGGATTCCAAGAATAGATTTTATTATATTTTTTTTATTTTGGCGGATTTCGAACGTTGCATGTTGGCTGTGTATCTGAAAAACAAATTGTTACTCAGTATTAAAATTAGTCTACTACGGAAATAAATAAAAACCTTATACGCTGTTAATACATCGCAAACAGTTTAAGAATATTTTATGAACGTAAAATACGTCGACATGCCGACACACACGCGATTGGGCAATAAAGCCGAAATGTTACGTTAAATATTGTTTTAATTTTCCAACCATAAAGTTACAAAATGGGGTAATAATATACATATACATTAAAAAACTAAGTGTACATCTATACATATAATAAAATTGTAACTAAGCCGAATCTGTACATTAAATATTTTTTGTCTGTCTGTCTGTCTGTTACCGCATCACAGAAAAACCACTGGAGGAGTTTGATGAAATTTGGTATGATGATAGCTGGTTATTCGGGTCAATACGTAGGATACTTTCTACCGCGGGAAAATGTCTCATTTCTGAGAAAAATACAAAAACTACATTGTAAGAGTATTCTAATATGTAAAACCTAAGAATGGTCATCTGAACGCGGGCGGAGCCGCGGGCAAAGCTAGTAAAGTATATGTATAGGGTACATTTTATTTATTAAAGCATAGTGGCACTTTTGACGGATAATTACAAATATAGTGAAAGAGCTTAAAGTTTTGGATCATTAAAATATATTTTTTTTAGATATAATGTCCCACTGACTGATTTCAACCACGGCGGAAAATCTCACTAAGACTAATCATCTGTGTATACTTCGGTGGGAATACAATTCGATGCGAACGGCGAAGGTTAAGGCGCAGGACCGACGGATTTACGCGCTCTCGTGCGTGAAACATGAAAACTTCCTATTTCCGAGCTATTATTCAGAATTTCTTTCTAATTTTTTCCAACCTGAGACTCGAACCCAGGATATCTGCCGCCGTAGTTGCTAGACTGGACCACGAAGAAGTTTTCTTATATATAAAATTATAATGATACCTAAGTATCACTCATACATACTGCCTAGTTGCGAAACTTTCTAATGAGATGTTGCACAACCTGAACCATTTATTAAGCTGACGTACATTAATCAATTTATCTTTTAAAGTAATTATTGATATTTACTTACATATTACATGTAGTCGAGTATATCCTATTGAAATGATCCACATATCTATATTTGTATTGTATTTAAACTTTAGAGCAATTGGCGGACTTCAAAAGGGATTCGAATTTTTTTTTGTGTGTGAAGTTATACTATACTCTTTAAACGTCGCGTCTTTTTATGGTCTCTCTCGCTCTCGTAAAGACCGACGATGAATCCACATCTCATCTTATGCTGCAGATGTCTATGAAAGCCCAATACCATCATGTTGATCGTCCTCTCGCTTTGTAGAAAACTATAATAAAAAAATATAAGCTTAATAAAATATATTATTTAAAAAAAATTGTAGTTGGAAGAGTGAAATCAAAGAGCTTAAAATATTATTTCTACATTCATGCATATTTTATCCTAGTTAAATATATATATATATATATATATATATTATATATATATATATATATATATGTGTGTGTGTACGTACGGACGAAGTCAAAGGTAAAAGCCAGTAAATAATAGAGCACAAATTAATTAACAATAAACCTTAGAATAATGCACTTATGAAGCTGCTTCGGCTATAATCAAGTTTATTATAGCTCTCAGAAACATGCCATTAGTACTATATGTAATAATTATTAATAAATTTAAACCGATTGTTGTTGGTTGTATGTGAGGCCTCTAGAGTTTACCTGACCTAGTTAATTTTCCAATACAGGTCAATTTTATTAATAATAATAATATATATTATAACTTAGTGATTTCTATACTAATACATAAAACGGACACTTTTTTTGTCTGTTTTATCGGGTTCATCTCTAGATGTACCAGTCAGATTTGACAAAAACTTTTAGCATTTTAGCTTTAGCTTTTTTCTTAGGAATGGGCCAATTATTATAAATAAATAAATTATACGAGCGAAGTCACGGGTAAAACCTTTTATTTAATAAAAGTAAGTGTTAACCGACGAAAATAAAAAGTGATCTTTACATAAAAAATATATATTAGTACTAGCGGCTCACTTCAATTCACTCGGGTTCGCCTCTAGGAAAACAAAAATAAACCTATCCCACGGGAACCGTACCTTTTTCCGGGATAAAAAGTAGCTTATGTATTATTCCAGACTATAATCTCTCTCTGTACCAAACATCCAGGTCCATTCAGCCATTCTCGCGTGTAAGAATAACAAACATCCATACTCACAAACTTTCACATTTATAATATTAATACGGATAAGTAAAAAGTTTTCCAATATCTTTACTATAAATGATTGAACAACTGTCTTCATAAATACTAAATTAATGAATGTCACATTCTAATAATAGCTTTTAATTAATTTTATTGTTTAATCATATTAATCAAAGCTTTTCTTTACAGACAAAAGAGCATTATTTGTTTAGAAGTTGTATTTATTTGGAATATCTTGATAATATTGTATTGGTATATTATTATAACTACTAATTACGCAATTAAAAAAAATATAAATAAAAGTACTTTATCTATACTAATATTATAAAGAGTATAGTTTCTGAGTTTGTGAATTGTGAGTTTGTGACGTTGTAGAGGGTAATCTCTGGATCTACTGAACCAATTTAGATAAAATTTGCTAAGAAGATAGTTTGAAACCCTGGGAAGGACATAGGATACTTTTATCTCGGAAATTATCCCTGGGGTGAAAATGGGGATGAAAGTTTGTATGGGCAATCAACCTAGGGACAAACCCGAGCGAAGCGAGGGTGAGTTGCTAGTTAAATATAAAATAACACAATTCTTTTAAAAAAAAATCTTATAAAATATTGGAATTTTATAAATTATAAATGAAGAATTTATCGCCAATATTGGGACATTGATGAATTATTCAAAAGAACTGCATGTATAAACATACAGATAGGAATAACATTCTACCTGTTATATATTAGATATCAAAAAATACCTAGGAGTTATAATTTCAATACATTTTATGTAAGGTTCATGTGATAATATATGTAGGTAGGTGCCTGTATTACTGCCTAATCTATGCATCTATAATATAAAAATGAATCGCTGAATGTGTCGGTAAGCGCAAATCTCGAGAGCAGCTAAACTGATTTCGCTAATTCTTTTTTTAGAATATTCCTTGAAGTACGAGGATAGTTCTTACGGAGAAAATAATTTAAAAAATTGCCTGAAAAAGTCTAAAAACAACACTTTTCTATACTCCTATACAAAAGATTCGTAATAATACTTAAAATTCAATTTGAACTTTAATTCCATACCATAAAGTTTAAGTGTTAGTGGAGAGGTTTCGGGAAGGCAAAACAATTGAGTGACGTTAGTATCGTATAAATATTAATGTCATTGTCAATATTATTATTAACAAAAAAAAATTATATGGCTAACACTGGCTAATAACTTTTTATATCTATTTAAAACGTACCTAGCGATGAACCCGAGCGAAGCAAGGGTGAGCCATTAGTTTATAATAAAATTGTAACTAAGCCGAATCTGTACATTAAATATTTTTGGAAAATTTTATTGTAATAAATATTATTATCGATACAGAGGCCGAATCTATAGTTTTTAGAATTTTTGTCTGTCTGTCTGTCTGTCTGTCTGTCTGTCTGTCTGTCTGTCTGTTACCGCATCACTTAAAAACCACTGGAGAGATTTTGATGAAATTTGATATGATGATAGCTGGTTATCTGGGTCAACATATAGGATACTTTTTATTGCGGGAAAATATCTCATCTCTTAGAAATCTATAGGTACTAAACCTTATAACGTAAGTAGAGACGAACCCGAGCGGAGCGAGGGTGAGTCGCTAGTAAATGATAATTATATCTTCATACAGAGATAAGTATTATATATATATATATATATATATATATATATATATATATATATATATATATATATATATATATATATATATATATTTGCACTGCTTATGTCGCTGTACGAATACGTTCATAGTTTGTCATTTACAAAACAGTTTCTAAAAAGTCAATAAACAAATTTTAAATGAAACTGAATTTTCTCCTTTTGTCATGGTTCTGAGTTTTAGTTCCCGATGTATCGAATACTGTAGATATGAATATGTGAGAAACTAAGGTTTTTGACGTCTCAAAAGTTATATACCTACCCAGTTGTAACAGACTGGTTTCATAAAAAATCTTAAGAGTAAACAAAATGTACTCAACATTTTGTATTTGTTGTAAAAAGTAATTTAATGGTTTCTTGATTTCGAATAATCTAAGTATTTTACGATTAAGTATGTAACACGAAGAAGTTAAAACCATTCTTTCAAAAATTCAAAAAGAAAAAACAATTAATGATCCAATCACAATGCATTATGCATAATCTATATGTGTGGGTACTAGTTTAGTATATGGGACGCGGCCCCTGGAGAAGTGGGTGGTATTTTTGGATAGGGGAGGTGATAGGGAGTTACGTTAGTTAGAATACTATTAGTTAAAGGTATGTTTATCTTTTTAGTCTCCATAACTTTTGACTCCTTCGTTTCTTCAAAATAAATGTTATATATTTCGACTCCCTATCGCCTCCCCTATCCAAAAATACTGCCTAATCCTCCAGGAACCGCGTTCCATATACTAAATTGCAGCCTATGTATGTTTTTTATTTGCTTATTATTTTTAAAATTTACCTATAATATAACCTAGTGTACTAATTTCTTGCATCTCAGAACATAATAACCACACATGATATATTAACTTCGTAAGTAAAATTACTTGACCAGATATTTAAAAAATATACGACGGATATTTATATAACTTTACCTTACGTAAAAATATAAATACACACATACATTATAGTGCAAATACCTAATATATGTGATAGAACAAAGCGTACTCTCTCTTCATAAGGAAAATTCGTAGGATCAACGACTTGTATGTGTACTCCGAGGTACGATATTACACCACCAAATTCCCAATTTCGGATTGTTGCTGATAGTTTATGGACAGAATAATGACTATACTTGGTCCACTGGAGACTCGAATCAGGGCCTCCTATTATCCGGTCTAGTCACTAGACCAACGAAGCAGACAGTCAGACTTAATAAATAGTAACGGTTAGGAACGTACATATGTATGTACATAACCCCACTTGGCGGTCGACATAATTCTTTACCCATAATATTTTACTACCAATTCTATTAAAACGTTGAACTCCATATTTTCAACAAGTAATAGTATCAAAGTCACGAGTTGTAAAACCTAAGAAAATATGAACTTATTAATAACTGCTATATTTTTTCTTTCTTATCAAATTAAAAGTTAAAAAAATATATTAATATATAAAATGTTGAAAACCACTGAGATTTATGTATTACATTAGTGGGTACTAAATATATTACTAAAGTATTAGCAATTTTTTTTTGTACAACAGAAAAAAATACTTTTGTAATTTTGACTTAATGTTGTCATTAGTAATTTTGTTAATAAAATCAGGGATATATTATAGTTTATCATAAGTAACGTTTTTACTATCATATTATGTTATTTCTATATAATATTGTTCACCCAATGGTCAAAATTGGATTATTGTAGTTTTTTTATTGATAATTAAAACAAAAAAAAAAATTAGAGGAAGAAACAGTACTGAGTTGTTTTGTCTTTGCCTACTTATAAATATGTCATAAATTTTTTATAGCAATTTGTTTGAACGTAAGGATATAAATAAACACCTACTTCAAGTATAAGCCAGAACAAAGACAATAAACACTTGTTAGAATTCATAGTGAGCTCGCCAAGGAACATTTACATGGTTAATTAATTTGCAAGCCTACTCGGAGTTATAGGATTGATGATGATTTCCTTGTAAACGACCTCAGGTTTTGTAATAAAATATACGTTGTACTAAATAATAAACACGACGTTATTTTTTAATGTATATTATGTTTATAAAAGCCTAATATATTGTGATTATAATAGTGAATGATTATTATATTAGAGTACCTCAGAAATCTGGAATGCTTAAACTATGAGAGAGGAAAGCTTGGATGAGATTTAATTTGATTTGAGAAAGGATTTAAAAAAAAAATATTTAAAGAGAGGAAATGGAGGGGGGATAGTGTAGATAGAGATTGAATTTCATGGCACTTTTTTATGGTCTGAAATACGCCTGTGAAATTCACCATGATTTATAAGTGTTTATTAAATAATAGGTCACATGCTTTACATTTTTGTAAAATTTAACTCGTAATTGCGGTGTCCGATCGGCTAACTTTGTATGAAATACTTCATGGGACAAAATACAAAATAAACTATGCATTTAACTCGAAGCTGCGTGATATTAATTTATAATTGTATTTAATCTGTATATAAATAGGCATAGACAAAAAATTAGGTACCTTTTTTCCTTTTACCCTTTTCTCCTCTGCGTGCGAACGAACTTGAGTGTTATCAATAAAAATGTTGGAAAAAGTTTTTTTTTTAATATAATGATTATGGTCAAATTATGGGAAATACAAACTTCCGTTGTCTACAAAAATCGAACCTTTGGTTATTATTAAGTACCTATTGGCTATTGATACAAAAATTATAACCACAACAAATATATTTAAATATTTAAAGATCGGTAGTAGCTTCCTACTGTCGATGTACGCACATATAACATAAAAATTCTACTAAAACCCTGCTATTAGTGTTGTTTTATTTATGAAGTTGAATTTCCCTAGAATTTAGAAGCCATTTTATTTCCCCCCAACGTCACATGAACGTAACGAAAATGTTAAGAAAGTAGAACACTTTGAAGAAAATAAAAACTTAGTCTAAGCTTACACTTCTGCCTCTCATTACCATATTTACTGCTTATTTTTTCTTTTGATAATTTTAGCCCTTGTTGTACACATTGCGTGGTTAATGAAATAATGGTAACAGTCACGATATAATTTTGTAGACAGTTGCAATTAAAATTGAGAAATTATTTTCTACATTTTAGAAAAATATAATTTTGGCAAATTATAATATTAAGCTAATTACATATGATTTAGAAAAAAATTTCAACAATCTTTAAAAAAAAAATGAGAAACGATATCTTTATCTTTCGACCATATTACAGTAAAACACTTATAAAAACAAAAAAAAACATCATTTTTTTTTAATTTTTTTTTTTTATAAAAGTAACTTCTATAGAGCTTAAGAATAAAGCTATCAGGTCATTAAATCATTCTAATTTAAATAAGAAAATAGTCGATAAAACTACATAAAGGTGTCGATAAAACTACATTCAATGAATAGATTTTCGAGATACAAGACAGCCTATGCCTCTCTTCTACATGCAATATACGTATCTTATAGTCAAATTTCATTACGAAAGGTTCAAACAGCTTAGTTGTGAAAAGGTAACAAATATAAAAGGAAAAGGATAAAGAGAAAACGTATTCAGAATCCTTTTGTTATTTTTAGGGACTTTCAAAATTTCTAAGTCAAAATTTTCTAAATTAGTGTATTTTACAAATAAACTTGCTATTTCATGCAAAAGTGCCACAGGTGCTCTACACTTGGACCGTGTATCGTCCGACGTTGAATAATTCAACAGATAATTGCGCTAGCTTGTCAGCTTTCGTAAAGCCTTTTGAGAATTGTTACACATTTGAATAGCTATTCTATTGCGATTGCTATTCGTATCAAATCAAGGGTGATAGACCATCATTTACCGATGATATTACGCTTCTTCACATTTTTATTGTTTAAATGAATAGATATATGTAGTTCTAGCGGCTCACCCTCGCTTCGCTCGAATTCGCGAAAAACAAAAACAAATCTATCCCACGTATACATTTTTCCGGAAAGAAATATCTATGTGGTGTTCCAGACTATAATGCATCTCTGTGCTAAACATCCAGATCCGTTCAGCCGTTCTGGCGTGATTGAGTAACAAACATCCAAACATCTAAATTTTCACATTTATAATATTAGTAAGATGAAATTGTGCACGTTCCTTTTTAATATCAAATCTACGTACAACAGTATAACAAACATATTTCAATTGATTTGTTATATTATAAAAAACACACAATCTTTAAGTGTACCTAAGTCTAATTAATTATAATAATCAAATTATAGATTAATAACTAAAGGTTCTTACTGTTAACTAGTAAATTTATTTTTATATTTTAATTGAAAATACTGAAAATATTTTTATAACTTAAAAATAACTTTACTATTTTTTTTATTAAATTTTATTAATAAAATACGTATAAAAGTTTAAAAAAAAATGAAAATTTATTTAAACGAAATGAAAATTGGATTTTATAGTTAAATTGACATATACATAGGTTCACTAAGCCCTTTTGTATTCATGAATATGAGATAGGCAGTAAAAACAAAGTGAGGTTCAGGACCATGCATAATTTGGAACGTATAACGGGTTAAAGTACGTAAAAAGCCAATTCGACTGATTTCGAGTTTCGACGTCACGCTAAGCTATACAGAAAGCTTTTGAAAAAAATATTCTAGGGTATGCATAAAAGTTAATTAAATATGTTTATTTCCTGGTGTTGTTTTATAAAATATATTAAGCATTAGTAAGAAACTCTATAAAAAAAAAACAAACTCTACAATGACGTCTACATGTGTTGCAAAGAGACAGTATTCTCCTAAATCCAAGGGGAAAGGTAAAGGTAAGGGAATTCTTGATATATCTAATCTAGAGTTTGATATTTAGACTGATAT
Organism: Brenthis hecate; assembly: GCA_951806755.1. Taxonomy (NCBI): domain Eukaryota; kingdom Metazoa; phylum Arthropoda; class Insecta; order Lepidoptera; family Nymphalidae; genus Brenthis; species Brenthis hecate. The sequence continues at coordinate 3,567,095 of OX638269.1, forward strand.
AATTAAATTCCACATTAAGTAGCGACATATTATAATATATTTCATACTAACGGAGGATCCAATTCTTTCGAGCTAATCCCGACATTATTATTGAGAACGTGAGTTTATTATATATCAATGTCTTAACAGTACTAAAACTCTAAGACGCAAAAAGTTTTTATCTCAATCTATCAAGCAGGCCCTGTGATTTGATCAGTTTCAAATTGGCCGTAAATTGGTAGCTTATCAAGAGTGGGTTTCTCAATAAGTATACTATGTACTTGTATTAAATGTTGAGAAATAAATTGAAAGCATCGTATCTGCCTTAAATTGTCTTATATTATTTAAAAAAAAACAAAAGTGACCTATTGCTTTTATAGTTTGGCTAGTTTTGACGAAGTATACGCGTACTTTTTTTTTGGATATAATCCATACTTAATACTATAAATGTGAAAGTGTGTTTGTTTGTTTGTTTGTTTGTTTGTCTTTCTTTTACGTCGAAAGGGAGTGACGGGTTGGCGTGATTTTTTGTGTGGATATAGTTAGATATTACAGATTTACAGATTACAGATTATCTCTTTCCCACGGGAAACATGTTATATACAATCCAAAAAAAAATATGATCAGAATTACTTGAAACTTGGTATTATTGCTCTTCAATAAAATTAAATAAATACGTGTTTTAGCATTTTTCTAAATTCATCCTATAAGGGGGTAAAATAGGGGATAAAAGTTTGTATGAAACTATCTTAGTATCCTAGTTTATAAAGAGTTGAATAGTATATATGTATATATGCCATTTTCCAGTATACTTTGAGGCTGTTTGCCAAGTAGCTAGTACATACCTACATATGTAGAAAGGAGACGTCAGTTAAAAACAAATTTTGGTAATGGCAATTATTTTACATGTTAAATCAACATCTCCAAAAGCTTTTTGTAATTTGCAAATATATAATTTCGCAATTTTATCCTATTTGATATGATTTGTTCTATTATTAATATATTCTCAAATTAAGGCTACTTAGGGCGTAATTAGAACTTAAACTTAATTAAATAGACGAAGACAAAACAATTCAGTAACTTTTCTCCTCTATTTGCTAACCGATTTTTTAACTGACTTTCATAAAGGAGGAGGTTCTCAATTCGTCCGAATCTTTTTTTTTATGTATGTTCACCGATTACCCGAAGATGCTTGAACCGATTTGGAAAAATTTTCAAATATTTTCTGACAATATTTTAAGCTTTTTGAATATCTAATAGGTAAATATGTAATTTACGTATCGAAATAATATGTTAGATTTGCTTTGCATCGGCTGGCACCGACTTCGAAAATATCTGATTAGGTATCTATTCTAAATGAAAACCCCCGCTTAGTTATTTTTTACATTTTAGTGCCTAGAAGTCGATTTTTATTTATTTTTTAAAGTTTTTTTTAGTATCTATTAACATTCTTTAGTTCGTTATCAATAAAAAAATTGATTAGCAACAGCAGTTAGTTTTTTTATATAGATAGGTAAATTCTATTTATATATTACGTTTTCTTTAAATTTTTAATAATGTTTATGATTAAATTTCAACTACTAGGTGAACACTAGCTAGTAATATAGACTAACTAGAAAATGCATACATATTCATGTTACTCAATTTTAATTAGCGTTCTGTGATAGCGTCATGTTTGTTGATTAATTGTACAAATCCACAATTATTATGGTGCGGATTAATTTCTCTTGTATTACTCGCTCGCGCACTTGTAATTGACAGGTTAATTAGGTTTAAATAATGTTACTAATTGTATGGACACTCATGTTGTATTTCATCATCATGTTGTATTTGCTATTCATATTTGCACGTTTTTAGCCAAAAATAATATCTATACTAATATTTATTAGTGAAAGTTTGTGAGTATGTATGTATGGACGTATGTTTGTTACTCTTTCACGCATAACCTACTAAATGGATTTTGATGAAACTTTAGAATAATATAGATCATACATCAAAATAACACATAGACTACTTTTTATCCCGGAAAAATGTACGGTTTCCGTGGGATAGATTTGTTTTTGTTTTTATAGAAGCGAACCTGAGCTAAGCGAGGGTGAGCTGCTAGCATGATGTTCTCCTGACCGATTCCGGCCACGGCAGCCAATCTCATTGAGACTAGCCAACTACGCAGGAGATATTATAGTGCACAAGTGTATGCGCAGACACAGGTGCACTCTCTGTTCCTGTTACTCTCATACTCCGGTGGGACGAAATACGCTAGTATAATTATACTATTTTATACCTCGATTCGACATATTTCATACAGTTTAATAACTATAAATATTTAATTTGTAACCAACACATTTATTATTATTAGAAAAAGAAAAAAAATACATTAATTGCATTTATGCACTTATTATTATTAGCTAACAATTGGATTAAAATAATAAAGAAAACATATGTCTTAATTATCTATAGGTATAACTTAATAACACCTCCAGATTTTCTAAGAAATTAATTGAAATTCTAAGAAATCTATTGTTAACTGACACGCCGGCATGTCCGCGGTCGTGGAGGGATTAATACCTTCATAAAACATCTGTAACATATGTATCATTTTAATATTAACTATTGTTCGCCTAGCGAGTAGGTTTTGTAGCTAGCATGTGCGGCTGCTGATCCGGAGGTTCTGGGTTCGGGTCCTGGGTCAGGCCAAGTTTAATTACTGAGTTTTTCTGTTAAGATTTTCTCAGTACATAATATCTTCTGCGCATCGCTAGTCTCAGTGAGATTGGCCGCCTTGGCCGAAATGGGTCAGAAGGACATTATTATTGAAAATTACAGGAAACCATAATATATTAATAGAATTTATCTATATACATATATAAATAACGTGCGTGTTTACTTATATACGCACGTAAGAAGTTGTACTTCTTTGGCGTAATAGAACAAAAATAGCTAGAGATTTCATCCCGTATGTCACAACTCTCTGTTTGTAAAAGGAATGCAGCTAACTTCATCATGTCGCTTTTTGGCTGTCGGTGTGCGCGCGCATCGTAAAAATGTTACTTTCATATTTTTTTCCAAACGTACCAAAAGAAGTACATATAACTTCAAAAACTATATCCAAATATTTTTGTTGATATCTATACAAATAATAAAATTGTAACTAAGTCGAATCTGTACATTAAATATTTTTTTGGAAAATCTAATTAAAATAGACATTATTATCGATATAGAGTCCGAATCTATAGTTTTTAGAATTTTTGTCTGTCTGTCTGTCTGTCTGTCTGTCTGTTACCGCATAACGAGAAAACCACTCGACAGATTTTGATGAAATTTGGTATGATGATAGCTGGTTATCCGGGTCAACATATAGAATACTTTTCACCGCGAGAAAATATCTCATTTTTGAGAAAAAATACAAAAACTGCAATGTAAGAGTATACTAATATATAAAGCCTAAGAATTTGGTTTTTGGATATCTGAACGCGGGCGGAGCCGCGGGCAATGCTAGTCACTAAATAAAACAACAAAATCTCTTGGCAAGCAGAGGAGAACAAGGTACTGAATTGTTTTGCCTTAACGTGTTTATACATAGAAGTTAAAACCCAACGATAATAAATGAGTGCGATATAGAGTTATCCCACAACGAAAGCAGGTATTAAAGGCACTCTTCATAAATCTTCCATTCAGTGAGGGAGTTATAAAAAGGCTTATAATAACGAGTATTCGAGTTGTTTTTGATTAGATCGCTTTGTATTCCGAGCGACATTTGCAAGATCGTTACGCGTTACTTTACCTCCCTATTGTTGTTTATTTCATACGCCAAAGAATATATTTGCAAATTAGAAAAAGACTTTGGAAGATTAAGCTTTGAAGCTTTGTTTATTAAAATATCCAATATGTAAAATAATTGTCGTCTTTCTATTAGGCTATCTATACAAGCGAAAGCTCATTTACTCACTGTCTGAAGATGAAATCTCGAAAATATATGATTAGGTATCTATTCTAAATGAAAACCCCTGTTTAATTATTTTTTTACATTTTAGTGCCTGGTATTTTTTTAAGTTTTTATTTTTCCATTTTAGTGTAGACATAATAAGCAGGTAATTTGTAAGAAGAAAGTTTTTTAATAACATATTCCATTAAACAATTTATTTAAAAAAATAATAATTTATTGTGATTTTTTAAAAAACCGCTCGACCGATTTCGATAAAATTTATATAGGACCACCTGGGAAGTATACCCCTTGAAACAAAAAAAATATTTTCATATCGGTTCAGGCGTCTTCGAGTAACCGGTGAACATACATAAAAAAAAGATTTCTACGAATTAAGAACCTCCTCCTTGTTGGAAGTCGATTAAAAAGTACTTGACCACGAGGCTGAAATTTGGCAGGTAAGTAGTTTATAGACAGAATACGTCAGCTATGAATGACAGGCCAAATTAAGAGGGTCCAAAAGCAAATTTATATGAAAGTCCTACGTTCTTGCTGCTACGAAGCTTTGCTTAGTTTGTTTGTTTGTTGTTTTGTTTGTTTGAACACGCTAATCTCAATAACTACTTATCCGATTTCAAAAATTCTTTTTGCATTAGATAGCCCGTTTATTGAAGAAGGCTATAGGCTATAAATCATCATGCTACTACCAAAGGACGCGGAGCAGTAATATAATATACAGTCTATCTATTCCATACTAACAGTTAAAACGTACGAACGACGAATTTGGGACGAACATAAAGACAAACTCAAGCGAAGCGAGGTTGATCCGCTAGTTAAGAATAAAACAAGACAAAATAAAAGCAATGAATTGAGAAGATAACTACAGTCAATAAATTTTGTCTATACAAGAAGCGGAAAAAGGCGTATAATAACGAATAGGTATTCAGGCTGTTTTTCATTAGATTCCTTTGTGCTTGTAGCGCCATCTGCGAAAGCGCTACTCCCTTATCTCTTCTATTCCAATCGAGATAAGTACCATTTAGAAATTATGAAATTCATTCACGAATTAGTTTTTCAAAATTCTAATATTATATTTAAGTATCTACTCTGTTTACTTCTATGAATTATGGATATTATGAAAAAATATTTATTTGTCCTTATTTTATTTGTTGGTTTATTCTATTTTTATTCAACAGAAATGTAACGAGTTGACGTAATAAGATAAGGGTATCCTTAGACAAATCGAAAACAACTCATTAATAATAATATATTAAGTATAAAGGTTTTCAAAGACCAAGGACCATCACTGTTTTATATTTTGTTCAACATCTTAAGCCCCAGAAGATGTTTGTAGGAGACATACAAGTGTTAGTACAATAATAAGTTATATAAGCTCTTCAAACTACTGGAAAGTATGGAGCCAAACAATTCAGCGCATTTTTTCTACCAATCGGAGGAGCATGCGATTGATGTAACTAATGAAAATATTACACAGTTTTACATATTTATATCGATATGTAAATATTACTATTTTTTTTATTACTTATTTTTCTTAGCAACATTTAAACATCAGCAGGTAATCTGGTAAACAAATTTAATTACACATATGAGATGTAAGAAAAAAAAACATGTAATCAGTGCTCAATACATTTAATTAGTTTCATAGGGTTAAAAGGAAAATTCTTTTATTCCGCATCTGCCCTCGTCATTGTAAAAACGTGCAATCAGTAATGTAAATTCTTACGATATTCTTCTTTCAAGCGCATACTTATGTATCTTTGCTGTCTGTTAACTTTAAAGTATTTCCCTTTTCTTTAAAAAAATATATGTTCAAATACTTAACTAACAATATCTATTTATAATTCAATTTATTAAAATTTAAAACTACGTTATTTAATACTTTCTTAGATTTACGCGAATATTTGATAATTTCTCGACCATGATTGCTGTAACACATTCAACGTTTCGAATGCTTTACAGCAATCATGGTCTCTCCCGTGACCATGATTGTTGTAAAGCATTCGAAACGTCGGGAACCAAAAATCGAAATAAATCCGCGAAATATCCGAAAAGATAGTTTTATTTAAAACTACTTAGGTAATTTCTTTAGCAACTTTAGTTCCTATTACTGTTATTTAACGAAATGGTTATTGGATTCGCATTTAGTATAAGAACTGTGAATTTAAACACCTAAATTTACAGAAACATGTCAAAAAACCTTATTGATAATTTTCTCATACGAGATCGAAGAATTCTACCAAAAAATTGAAAATCATTGTAAATAACTTCCTTAAAGTAACATTTTAACATTATTTACCTATTATTAACAATATTCAATGTATTTTGTTCACAGAATGCCGTGATATAGTATGAGCGCAGGGTGAAGGAGAGTGGGCGCGATGAGCGCTCCGGAGCCTTTGGTGCTTCAAGCACTGCAGGGTTACACTGAGCAGAGCGACAAGTGGCCAGGACCTAGGGCTGTTAAAATCTATGTAGCGTCTGTTTACAGTGGTAAGATGTTTTATTAACCTTTAGTAGTATTCGTATGTATTTAGCCCTTTTTAGCGCGCCACTGCTGGGCACGGGGCCTCCCTTCAATACGAGGGGGATCAGGAAATAGTCCACCACGCTGGTCAAGTGCTGATTGACGGACTTCACATGTCTTTCAAAAATTTGCTAGGTTATCAAGTTTCGTATATCCAATAAAAATCGGAACCCTTATAAGAAATTTGTCTGTCTGTCCTTCCAAAGTTTGAATTTATGGGACATATTTAGTTATAAGTTATTACGAAAGATGTATAAAAATAGGTCATATTATTATTATAAAATGTCATATTAATTAGCTGATTAAAATTTTTGCTATATAACGGTATTTGAATTCACATCTCGTAGCTGATATACCGAGGTACTGTAAACATTTAAGCTTTGCGTTGGTTTATCTATGAGCAACAAAATTAGTGACACAATTTTGCTTTCGTAACTACCAAGCCTGTGCTTTGTGTAACATACTTGGACTTTAATTAAAATTATACCATATATTTATGTGTTTAATTAAATTAACCACTAAATTAATAAAATTAATTAATTAATTTAATCAACATTGTGCAAGTAATGAATCCAATACGTTTTCTCTGTATAGCGTTAGGCTAGAAATACACTGTGAGACTATTCAGCAGGCTAAGCCATTCAAGTTTAAACCTATTAGCAAATGCAAATGTTAGGAAGAGCTGTTAATGAATTCTGTAATACCAGAGTGAATGTAAAAACCAAATGAACTAAAATCAGTCTTTGTCTTGCATATTACCGTAAAGATTTGAGAATTAGGTTTATAATAGTAATATTTATTAGTTGAGTTATATTAATTTATAGATATTGCTGCTGAGTTTTATTTGAAAATCTTCATATCAAATATTTTTTACAGATTTTCGAGAGGAGAGACGTCAGATTCTTGAATTAGTGGGCCCTGAATTACAAACTACGTACGATGACCGGTATATTGAGGTAAATCAATCTATACACATAATAAAATTGTAACTAAGCCGAATTTGTACATTAAATATTTTTTAGAAAATCTTATTGAAATAAACAATATTATCGATACAGAGGCCGAATCTATCGTTTTTAGAATTTTTGCCTGTCTGTCTGTCTGTTACCGCATAACGAGAAAACTACTGGACAGATTTTGATCAAATTTGGTATGGTCATAGCTGGTAATCCGGGTCAACATATATGATATTTCTTACCGAGGGAAAATATCTCATTTGTGAGAAAAAATACAAAAACTGCAATGTAAGAGTATAGTAATAGGAAAAGCTCAGAATTTCGTTTTTAGTCATCTGAACGCGGGCGGAGCCTCGGACAATGCTAGTATATAATATAATTAATTATTAGAAAAAATAAATTTTCGAATTATTAAATGTTAAGGAAGTATTAATTATTAAAAGTATTAAATATTTATTAATTAATTAGAATTTTTTTGCAAAACTACATTTTCTCCACCTCATTTTCAAAAATACTAAAAAACAATGTGGTAACAATTCACAACACTGTTCATCTACGACTCACTTGATTTTGACTCAATTTTAGAAAAAAAAAATATTTCAAAAAATAAGCCACAACTTAAAAATGCACTATCGAAAACGTCACGGACGTAATTGCATAGCTTTGTTCAGTAAACTTATGCTACGAGTATTACTTTCGACGTCAGGGTAATTCTAAAGCATATCTTGTTACTTTAGCTTTTGTAAAGGAATTTCTTTAATAGCCTGTACTACCTATAGTAAAGTATAACCGGGTTTCGTGTTTCATTGTATTTGTGTAGTTTCAGAAAATTAAAATAAAGGTATTAAATAATAAAATGTTCTACTATACATATAATAAAATCAAATGTTTTTAAAAATTATTTATGACATTACAAATATATAAGGTAATAATATGGATACTTTTTATATGACTATATATTTTATTATTACCAAAATGATAGAATATAGAAAAAGAACGTAAAAAATTATAGGAATAAGATACAAAAAGGAAAATAAATAAAAATAAGATAAATAAGAATGTAAAACGGTAAATAAAGAAAGCACAATTGAAAATAATTAAAGCGAATTAATTGTATTAGGCACATATTTAAGGAAAGTTTGGGACTTGATACGACATACACGTATACATCATCATGTCCACTGCTGAACATAGGCCTCTCCTATGGCACGCCACTGAGCTCAATCTTCAGCTCTATACAATATTTAAAAATTTTATCTGTCAGATTGTCCGTCTATTTATAATCATATTATTCGAAAATTAATTTTTGCATGTTTGTGGGACGTTTAATCAAATTTCATTTTAAGCGATTGATTAAATGCAGAGATAAAAGTTGAGTCTTTTGAAAAACACATTCGCAAAGAAGAGTAATGTCACAAGTGTTAGCGAGTTCAAAATAATGATGATAATAATATTACTATATTATTGATAATGATATTTCTAGTATATAATTAGTATATTATTTGCCCGCTGACATCTTCCACATCCAAAGGTTGACTGAAAGAGATCTCTTTTAGAGATAAGTCCACCTTTGTGAACTATGTTTATTGTTGTTTTTTTTCGGTATCACATTTTAAGTGCAATAAAGAATATAATAATGATTCTGATACTATAATAATATGATATCTGTTTCAAAGAAGTAAAGAAGTAACAATGAAAATACTCTAAAGAAATGAATTATGAATTTAATAAGGGTTTATTTACTAACTTTCAGATCTAGTTATGTCCAAATTTCATTTTTTTTGTGATTTGATTTCATACAAAGATCCTATAGAAAAGATACTTTCTGTTTTCCCTGAAATCCTCAATTTCTCGGTTAGCGTGTTCATTTTTCTCCTAAGAACCTCATTCGAACTATTACAAACACTTAATAAAAGGAATTAGCGAAATGGGTCCAGCCGTTCGCAAATGATGTGTTTACCAACAACTTGAACTTTTTTTATATAAAAGAACAAAGGAAAATGGTTAAATAAAAAAAGCATTCCATATTATAGATCTTTATTTTCACTAAATTAATGTGTTATGTACCTTACGTACTTAGTGTCTGAAACATAAATCCGTAATGAAATTTACAGCTTTAAGTCCAAGAAAGCACCCCTCTGAGTTTTTACGAACTTTGCTACTCAATTTGTAATTTATCACGTGCGGTGAAGAAAAACTTGGCCAGGAAATGTGTATATAAGAAGTTAGTAGGTTTTGCTGTTATTCCCGATGGAATATTGTGATCAATAACTACTAAGTTGTTAATCGAAGAGATACCTATTAGATTATATGATTCTAATCACATTTTTTATATTTGACTTGAGTGAAGGTTGACTAAGTTTTTTTTTAACAAACTGTAGCGTCCAGTAAAGCAGGTGGGCATATAGAAAAGAGATACTTTGGGTGGTTGTCCACTTCGATGGGTGTGTACCACGTGGGTTGCTCCTGGTAATTTATGATAGCAGAGATGACCGTTGGAGCAACCCCAGGTTTGGTTGTTGTGGCCTGCCCCTGCAGGACTGATCGCGGGGGTGGTTGAGAGGGTCGAGGATCCTTTTTTTAAGGTTGGGAAATGTATTACGCATACCACCTGGAATGCATACAGTGCCTACAATACAGTAAGTATGTGGGACTCACTGTATAAGGTCTATGTAACGAATAAGATCAACAACAGTGTCAAGACATTCTCGGATATACAAAAACTAATTAATTTAAATGTAGGTCAGGTCATCTGAGTATAGTTACACATTTTTAGTAATTCGTTCATGCTAAAAAAAGTATGAAATCCTCCTTATTTACTAAATAAATAAGTACTAAAATTTGAACGCTACAGTATTGTTTTGTTAATATAAAAGACAAGCGTTGCCCACGGTTCCGCCCGCGTTCAGATGACCAAAAACTAAATTCTTAGGTTGTACATATTAGTATATTCTTTCATTGCAGGTTTTGTTTTTTTTCTCAGCAATGAGATATTTTCCCACGGTAAAAAGTATCCTATAAAAATCCCTCCAGTGGTTTTTCCGTGATGCGGTGACGGACAGACAGACAGACAGACAAAAATTCTAAAAACTATAGATTCGGCCTCTGTATCGATGATAATGTCTATTTCAATAAGATTTTCCAAAAAATACTTAATGTACAGATTCGGCTTAGTTACAATTTTATTATATGTATACGGGTAGATATACTGCGTGTCGTTGTTATACATCGCCGTGCTTTATCCTAATCAAAGCAGAATACACATCTACATGCTAAACAAAAGCGTTGTGAATAGCTTTGCGTTTTATAAAGAAAGGTTTTGTAAAGAAACATCTTAATAATTTTAAATATAAACAAGCACTTACGCTATGGATATATGGATAGCTTATACTATACATATATGAATAGCTTGTACAAAAGGGAATCATAAAATCGTTTCGAGGTCCGAAAAGATCCAAAAACTTAAATAACTAATTTTTAACTTAACTAGTTTCAGAGCGATTTAACCATTTGTAAACTTCAGTTGTCACTTCAATTTAAATTGGCGTAAATTATAACAAATGTCTCCCCCCTGGACTCTAGCAAACATTAGCACTTTAAAGCTAAATATTTCACAAACGGATTCCTTAATCAAAAAATTGTCTTCACTACCCTGCAATATTGTTGAAAAACCTATCCGACGACATACTCCACTAATAGGTAGACGACAGAGAAAAAAACATACCCACTTTACCTGTAGAGGAGGTACCTACCCTAACAGTTTTTTTTCTATATTTTATTTTACTACTTTGTCGGCGTGATGTATTAGGGCGTGCCAAAAATGACGATATTTTTTTTTCTTCACTCTCACCCCAAAATATCTTAGAAAATGTCCCAACAAAGCTCCTGTTAAAAGCGGAGCGCTCAAAATTCCAATTCTAAGAGGTTCTCCATCGAACTTTAAGTTTTCCCATACAAATTGTATGGAAAATATGATTTTTAACACTTTTTTGTCCTGCAAACTAGAACGAAAATATTTTTCACAAAATTGAATGAATGGACCGTTTTTACTATTAAATTTACTACAAAAAGTTCTATTGAGTCGAATGTCTATCTTCAATATTTTATTTGTTATATAGCTTTAAAGTTCAAATTTATGGGTTTTTGCATTTTTTAGCTAAACTGTAAGAGTTACAGAAAAATGTTAAATGGCAAATTTGTAGTACGTTTAATATCCTATAAAAAAGTCCTTGTCAACTTTTTCATATCTTCAATAACAACAAAGTTACAGGCTCACGAATATTTATTTTTTCAAATTTTTGCGTAAGAGCATATATATATATCTCTATGTAATTTATATATATAACAAATTACAGCGTTCTAGTACTAAGAGTCTCTGAGCTAAGCTGCAGACAGACAGGCGGACATGGCAAAACTATAAGGGTTCCTTGTTGACTACGGAACCCTAAAAATGATAAAGATCCTTTTTATCTATTATTGGCGTAAACGTTAAATCATAATATATTTTATAGCCTTTCAATTCAATTCCATTTTCTTGTTAATGGCTTCAAAGCGTGCCACTTTCAAGCACAGCTTACATTACCAATGCCACGTAGTATTTTATAGCCTTTGTCACTCACATATCTAAAATGAATGTCGTTTCATATTTTAATATCCATGAAGTACCTAACACTTAAAAAACATGACCATCCTATTGACGAAGTCGGATAAAAATTTGATTACATACTTAAAATTCAATCATTCATCTGCCATTTTGTAGCCTATGTCTACTCATTGATGTCAAGTTATAGCCAGTAGTACCGTTGGTGTATATACAAGTGCTTATAATTGCTCTATTTATAGACAGTTCAACTGATGGAAGCCCACGTGGCAGCTTTTGTGCGAGAACTACCGATTGAAATATTACGCAGCCGGCAGCAATTTTGAGGCAAAACTGATCCAGTCTTAATCCCTACCTTTGTTATGATTGTAAAAATATTTTATTTTATGTATATATTTTATTTAATAATATAGTAGTTCAGTAATAACCTGAAAAAGTCTATGTCGATTAATATTAATATTATTTTTAAATCCCCATTTTCACTCCCTTAAGGGATGATTTTCAGGACAAAAAGTATCTATCCTATGTCCTTCCTAGGGTCTTAAACTATCTTCTTACCAAATTTCATCTAAATCGGTTCAGTAGATTCAGAGATTACCCCCTACAACGTCACAAACTCACAAACTTTACCTCTTTATAATATTAGTATACCTAGATGATATATAGCCTATAACCCTCCTCAATAAACGGGCTAATAAACGAGTTATCTAATGCAAAAATAATTTTTCAAGTAGGATTAGTAGTTCCTGGGATTAGCGTGTTCACACATACAAAAAAAAACAAACTCTGTCTCTTTAGATGCCTCATGATTAGTTTTCGTCAGAGCTCAGGCTCTCCCTGAGCTTCCTTCCTCAAATTCACTGAGCCACTACAGCGTAAGTTGTAAAAAATATACGAGTATGTGTACATATGTATGTTTATGCCCACAAAACACTCACTTACATAATCACTTTAAAACTTTTGAATTTTTAAGAGTATTTTATGCATATACAGTTAGTTATACATTATACATATTTCAACTTTTCCTTAGGTAAATTTATACAAAATCAAATAAATAGACAAAGAATTAATCGTGACGATGATCATAATATGTTTAAGTTTTCATACATTTTCATTCATTCATAAAATTTAGTTATCTCTACATATAATAAAACTGTAGAGGTCGAATGTCTGTACATAGAAAATTATTTGCTAAAAACCGAGTCAGGGGGTGTAAGAAGGAAATAGAACAAGTCTATTTTTTTTTTTTTTTTTTTGTTTCTTTGTCTGTTTGTCTATTTGTACGGGCTAATCTCCGAAACTGTTGGACCAATTTAAATTAAATTTTGCATGGTGGTACCTTATATCCCCTGTCAACATTTTAGATGCTTTCATCGTGGAAAATTAAAGAGTTCCTGTGGGATAGTTAAAAAAACTATAGTAACTTATACAGCTAAGTACACAAAAACTACTGATTGGATTTTAATGAAACTTTACAATAATATGGTTCATACATTAGAAAAACAAATAAGCTACTTTTTATCCCGGAAAAATGTACGGTTCCCGTGGGATAGATTTGTTTTTGTTTGTCTAGAGTCGATCCCGAGCGAAGCGAGGGTGAGCCGCTAGTCCGTAATAAACTTAATAAGTCTAACACGACATCATTCGGAGAACTTGTACGAGAGGATTTGCGTCATACTAACTTTGTCACGACTAGCGTTGAAGCGAGAGTCCTGACGCTTTAACTTTGAAGTAGTTACCATACAATATATTGGAATGAACTAAATTCACCGAAGTTATAAGCCAAGTTACATGTACAGCTCCAATTTTTGATTGTGACTATTATATTTTGTTACTGATTTCTTAAATTTAAATACTGTTAAGTTTACATAAGTGGCAGTGGTAGCCCAGTGGTAACGCACTCGCTTGGGAAACCAAGTAAAGCGGGTTCAAACCCCTCTGATATTTTCATTTGTGAATCATTTCTGACGTGATTACCGCTTGGTTTACGTTGAAGGAAAATATCGTGGAGACCTGCATGTCTGAGAGAACATAGCAAGTTTTCGAAAAACATGTGAAGTCCGCCAACCCGCACTTGGTCAGCGTGGTCTATGGCCTGATCTTGCCCGTGTCCAGCAATGGGACGTTAAATTCTGAAAAAAGTCTGAATACATACAATACAAGCCTGCATACATTTAGTAAACAAAAGGTTTTTTAATTATGAAATATGGGACCCTAAGAACACTATTTCTGATGAACTAAATATTAAATAAAATCTGAACATTTTTAATGAAATCACTAACTGAAGTAAAATGTAATGAGATAAAACTTTATTCAATTAGACTTATACAAGCACTTTTGAATCGTAAATTTAAATTAAAGAGCGCCAGCATAGTCAGTCTGTGAGGATGTTTTACTAATTTTGGGGATTTCTGTACCTACCTCAAACGAAAAACTGGAACCCTTATAGGGTCACTTATGTATGTGCCTGTATGTTTATTACGGACAAAACACACATGTCCGTACGCCATGTCTATTTTTTATCTATTCCTTATAGGTACTTATTAATCTTTTATATAAAAGGTGCGCTATGTATATACATGCTAATTATAACGCAAATTATTTGATTATAAAAAAAACAAATAATATAAGTTAACTAGCAGAACCGCGTCTACGCCCGCGTTCAATGTACAAAAAAAACTCTTTGGCTTCATGTTATACAGCGACTCACCCTCGCTTCACTCAGGTACTTCGCTATGTATTTATATAGGTAATATTGTTCATACAAAAATACGAAAATCGTGATTAGAAATGGGGGGTGGGGGTAGGAGAGTGAAAAATACTTTACGACTTATTCTCATACCTACCAAATATATAAAAAAAAATCATTAAAATCGGTCGGGCCGTTTCGGAAGACTGTGACCACAAACACCGTGACACGAGATTTTTATATATTAGGTTTTAAGAAATAATTCTTCGTAAAATGTAACTTAAAATGTATTTTTTGTCATAGTTCGAATTCGTGGACATGCATTATGGCACTGACGGTGGGGATGAGAACAACCCCGCTTTGCTACGGTACTATCTGGATGAAATACGCTGCTGTAACATGACTTCGAAAGCGGGATATTTTCTGGTATTGCCATTTCATTTTTGTTTGAATTTGACCTACTTTACCGTTCCACCACTTGTATAAAAAAATCAATTTGAATTGTACTTATAAATAATTAAATTCTTTTTTAAATAATAGATTATATTTATAACCTTACAAGGAGTACAGTACTTCACCCAACTGTATGAAATTGAATTGTACAAGCCTTTACTGTAAAAAATTACTATGTTCAATTTCCTTATTTATGAATAAAGTTATTATTATTATTAAATAATGATTATAAACGTCAAACTGTTAGCTACATACAATTAATGATTTCAAATTATTTTAATAATATCTTTGTATCATTAATTATAGACTGATTTATATAATTAAATATAATTATAGAACGTTCGCACAAATTAACTTGAAAAGAAAGGCACAATTATTGAAACAGTATATCCAATTACTATACAATTGGGTCAATTACATCAGACCTTTTTCGGATAAGTAGCCTTTGTTTCGAGTGATCGTTCGTTCCTTAAAAAGTCTCTGTTGATGTTAATTTAATTTTTTACATAATAATGATAATATTTCATTTGTATTTCCATACAGGGATTAAATACTCAGATTACCATGAACGCATAAAATTTATTATACCTTCTTCATTCTTATTAATTAGGTACAATTATTTAGTTGCTTATAGAAGTAGTGTTATATATATAATTTTGTATATATATATATATATATATATATATATATATATATATATATATATATATATATATATTTATATATATAATATTTTTAATTATTCATCTATAAATTAGAAATGTATTCAATTGCTTAGGTTTTTTTTGTTATCACTCATGTGATAATTAAATATGTTTTACTTCATATATAATTAAATATTTAATATACATATTACATAGGTATATAGGTTACTGCAACCTCGTATCTGGTGCAAATTTGGAGATCCTGGATTCGAATCCCAGATCTGGCCAAGTATAGTAATTGCTTTTCTGTTGATAAATTCTCAGTAGCACCATGGAGTTTTTGAAATTGGCGTCGACACCTCCGTTTCTTGGAGTACATGTAAAGCTGTTCGTCCTGCCAAAGTATAGACCCATCGACTTTGACAATGAGAAAATAGACAGTACACTGGTTTTTGTGCACTATCTGTTCGATTAGCGGCTAATTTCATTGAAGTCTATGTTAGATATATATGCCATTAAACCTCATACAATATGCAATGTTAAAAAATAAGTATCTTTTTAGTGTTTTATTGGAGGTGATGCGTCAAGTTACCAGCCGGTACTGCCATTTAAGATCAAGGCAGAAATTTTTGAACAATTGATCAAATCGGATTCAGCTCAAACAAAACTCATAAGGACTTGCTATAAACTGAATAGTGATGGCATGTATCATTTGGAGGGTGAAGAGAAATGGTACGTAGTACAAAAAACTCCTTTCTTGTTATGATGATGTATTGTAAAACAACTTTGATCTCGTTCATATAATAAAATTTTATTTTAT
This sequence comes from Brenthis hecate, assembly GCA_951806755.1. Taxonomy (NCBI): domain Eukaryota; kingdom Metazoa; phylum Arthropoda; class Insecta; order Lepidoptera; family Nymphalidae; genus Brenthis; species Brenthis hecate. The sequence continues at coordinate 3,583,706 of OX638269.1, forward strand.
CTTTTTTTTTTCTAGATTTTTATAGAAAGAGAACATCCATATATTTATTTTGTTTAGCATATTGCATTTCATCTACTAAAACAATTTCAAACAGACGTATCGTAACAATGACAAGTGTATCCCAATCGAACTGTCAAAACAAAATGTAGAGCTTAGATAACTTAAGTCTAATTGACACGAATAGTTTAGATCGCCAAAGTTTAAATTACAAAATTATTGAATCGATATTCTTTAAAATTTGTTATAAACAGCATCGTATAATTTTAATTATGTTCTTGAATAATTCAACATATTCCTAATCGAGTTTCTCGAGACGAAATTAAATCTACTTATCAACGTCACAAAAATTCGCTACCGCATCTATTATTGTCAAATTATTTATACTTTCCGTGGCAGCAATTCTAATTCCGGAGGGTCGCTATTTGTCACTGTAATTAAGGAAAGTGATATAAATCGTGGAATATGAAGAGCATTCTTTTGTTCTGTTCACGTTATTTTTCCCAGCTCGACTCGGAATGCAAGTTATGTTGATTATAAAAGGTTACAATATTTTCCTTGAATACGACTTGATTACTCCGAACAATCGTAAAAACGGCTATTTAAGAACGCTAAAAGGGATCTATACATAAATATTGCTTCAGCTGAAAGATTAAGGTTATCTTTTATTGCCAAAATGAAAAAAGCCCCTACGAAATGTACGGAAAGCCAAGATTACCTGCATTATTCAATACATTCTGACCCTCCGCCATAATGCTTATGTTGGTACGTAAAAGGTTATCACGAATTGGATCACAAACTATTTGGAACCCAACTACGCGACCTGCCATATTTCGTTTTGGGTTTTATTCATTTATGAAGTTTATTTTTTGGGTTCAATCATACTAAATTATAATAGAATTTCTGGTGATCGTTTTTTTTTTATATAACTTGTAATTCGATTATATGAAAATGTCAAAAATTGATCAAATTATCGATACATAATCAACATTGAATTCTTCGAATTGAAAAAAGACATGTTTTCTTTTACCAGGTACAGTGATTTAATAGAACGGGAAGAACAACGGAAGCGGTTAACGACAGTTCAAAAAGTTTTTAATACGTTAGCTCTTGAAGCGCTAGAAGAGGGAGCAAACGTTATCGAATTGCTGCGAAGTGCTGTCGAAGTGCAATGCGAAACCGCACTTGGTGAGTCGGTCGTAGTTTGTATTATTAGTTTTTGATTTAAAAGCTATGCCAAGAATAACTTATGTTTATCACTGTTTTATCGTTTTCAACAAATATCACACGTCTTGATTTGCTGTTATAGATTTAATGTAATTATTATAATAAGTTATATTTAGATCTAAAAATTTCTCATATAAATTAAGTTTGTGTTAGACGCGTACAAAATTCGAGGGGCTTAGATAAGATGTTATTTTACATTAGTAAAAGAATAGAAATTTTAATTAAAAATTGTATTGATTTTAATTGTTGTCATAGAATCATTACATTTCATTCCCATTTACTTTTTTCGATTTGTAAAAGTTTGAAGTTTTGAATTTCGTCAATGGAAATTCAATATTTTCTCTTCAAGGATTGTAGAATGATAACTTCTCTTATTGATACTCGTAAAAACTATTCAGAGCAAAAGTTAGTATCGATTAGAAATATTTCCACCATGCCAAAAGATTCCCATAATTTTCAATTAAATTTTAATACCGATGCCAGTTACGATAGAATAACATTTAAAATGCCGTCTAGATAGTATGGTAGTGTAACAATAATTGCTCTGACCTAAAAGAATAAATAAAGAAGCAATTCTCCGCATGTTTTAATCAGAATAGTCCAATAGTTAACCTAATTCCCTGGAAACAACGACTAGGGTGCATTGAAATATCGCCACGCTCACAGTCACTTGTTGATTGCTTCGAATAAAACAAAAATAAACTTGCACCTTATAAACTTTATACTTTCATTTCGTTTCATGCGAGAATGTTTTATCGACAGATGGTAATGTTTTATGTGGCATCTAAAACTTTAAATTAATTGTGTTTTACTTTTTCTATTATTTTTATTACTAAATTAAAAGAGAAGAAGAAAAATTAACAATTAATTACATTTTTTACTCATTTTAAAATTTAAGTAGATTTTTTTTATTGGTGTTTTTTTTTTCATTTTACATAGAATTCGATCATAAAATATTATAAATCCCTACTAATATTATAAATGTGATAGTTCATGAGGACGTACGGATGGATTTTTTGTTACTCTTTCATGCCAGAACGGCTGAACAGATCTAGATCAAATATGGTGCCGAGATAGAATAGAACATAGGTAACATTTTAACCTGGAAAAATTTACAGTTCCTGTGAGATAGATAGGTTTTTGTCTAAGGACGAACCCGAAGTGAAGTGAGGGTGAGTCACTAGTATTATTAAATCCTATCCTACTAATGTTATAGATGTAAAATTTTATGAGGATAGATGGATGGATGTTTGTTACTTTTTCACGCAAACTTACTGAACGGATTTTGACGAAACTACAATAATAAAGCTTATACATCAGAGTAACGTATCGCACACCTAGATCTAAACAGCGATTAACTCAGAAAACCACCTTTTTCAGAAAATACGAAAAACTGATTACTGAATCCTTGTGGTCTGCAGAAGTTTTCTGTATTGATCAATGTTTTTGAAATAAAAATAGATGAAAGATGTTATAGGAATCTTGTGTTTTAATTCTATATTAGGCCTAAAAAATGGATTTTCGTAGTTGTTTCTGTATTGCTTAACAAATTGTAAGTTTATTTTTTGTTATTTGTAGTTGAACCTGTGTTGGTGAATTTAGTGTTTAGTTGACTCTCTTTTGAAGAGTCATTATAAATTTAAAAAGGACATCATTTTGAATGTATTTATAATAATCTGACTAATAGAGAGGTCTGTGACCAAAAGTATCTGTAGATTGGCTGATTATTAGGAATTAGCAAGAAAACACTGAATTAAGACCTCAATCAGACATTATTTTTTATTAATAATTAAAAATATAACATAAAAAAACTAATATTTTTTGTGTCTTAGGTACTACGAATTCTCTCTGCTTTTCAAGATTTCCTAATTTCCTAAAAAGCATCAAAAAGCAATTGCCTTGATAGTTCATCCGTCTTTACATTGTAGCCGACATTTTTCTCTGACACTTATTTTTACACATTTCTGATTTATGTACTCTTTTATTGCCCTTTTTTTTCTATCACGGATTGTTAGGATTTTTTCAGCAACCTTTGCATTAATACTTTCTTAGATTTACGCGAATATTTGACATTTTAAATAAAACTATCTTCTAATCTAAATCTAAGAAATTGAGTCGCTCCCGTGACCATGATTGCTATAAAGCATTCGAAACGTCGGGAACCAAAAGTCAAAATAAATTCACGAAAAAAAGTGAAAAGGTAGTTTTGTTTCAAACCATTGCATTCTGAGAGTCAAGTTATACATGCGCACTATCATCTTCGGTATCGGATGAACTACTAGAACTTGATGACCTACTAGATCTGCTACTATTGGTGCTGGACGAAGACTGAACTAGTAAGAACGACTTTAGATGATGTTTTATTTTATGGACAAATCCGAAATTGGGATCTTCATCTGAGTCGTCAATGTCGTTTTCGTCACTTCGGATTGGTTATTACTTCAGTTGTTTAGATGTATTCGAATTAGATTTATCAGCCGCGGATATCCTTGATGATATCTTTATGTCGTCTTCTTGCTGTTGCTTGTTTTCTAGTACCGTCTTCGTCCGTATTATAAAATCTCTTGTTATAAAGGTCTAGTATCTCCAACCGCTACTTTAACTGCCTCGGTTGTGTAGTGGCTAACATGTACGGCTGCACACCCGGAGGTCCTGGGTTCGAGTCCCGGGTCGGGCCAAGTTTAGTTATTGAGTCTTTTGTATAGTAAGCCTCTGTAATAGCCCGGAGTTGGAAAGTTGGCGGTGTTTTACCCCCGTATCTCGGAGAGCACGTAAAGCCGTCGGTCCTGCGCCTTAACTCTCACTGGTCGTGTCGAGTAGTCGTCCCACCAGAGTATGAGAATAACAGGAATAGAGAGTGCACTTGTGTCTGCGCGTACACTTGTGCACTATACTATCTCCTGCGCAGTTGGCGAGTCTCTATGAGATTGGCCGCCGTGGCTGGAATCGGTCAGGAGAACATCATCTCTAACCATATTTATTAAAAAATAGTCCACGATTCATTATTTTTCTAAAAAAAAGTGAAATTTAACAGAAAAATCTGATCCGTTACATCACATCGATTTAATAAATCTAATTACGTCTGCGATCTGATGAACTTCGATATAGTGAAATTTGATATAGCGTAACCCATCTAAAAAGCTCTAACTTGAAAAATGTTTATTAAAAACATAACAAGCTTTGTAATGACTAGGATAAAAATAAAATATTATTAAGATGAAAAGACCGCAATCACCACTAGCAAAAAAGTTTATTTTGAACTTGGTTTTACAAAAATATGAGTTTAAAAAATGACTCACCAATAAAGACTCAACTAAAAATCAGGGCTCGGAAACGTTACTTAAAATATCGTTTTTTTGATGTTTCTAACAGTTTTTTGAACTATTATGTACATCTTTTTGTTCGGAACGAAAACGAAACGAGAACGTTTTCAAAAACCGGTTAAATCCGCAGGACGCGACCGCGCTCAATGTGCAACAACTAAACTAAGCCACGCTCACCTGGTGAATGAAACTATTCGTAAGTTTCTACTGGATATCCCAGAAAAATAAGAAAAATAACGGTTAAAAACGTTTTATTAACCGAAAACGATTTAAACTTTGTTCCTGCTCAAAAACGTTTTATATAGCGTTCTGTTCAAACGAAACCAATACAAATCATTTTTTAGGTATTTAAGATGAAACCGTTTCGAAAAATATACCGGTATCCGAGCCCTGCTAAAAATTAAAAATGTTTCAACAAGACAACAACAACTCTAAATAAAAACGAAAACTTAACTCACCTACCTATGTACACTGGTTCGAGTTAAAATGTTGCTTTAATTTACTTAGCACTAACCATCAAAATGGCAACAAGTCTAATAATGTTTTTACAATTTTCTGGTTTACCTCAACAATACAGAATCAACTCAAAATAGCTCTAATTTGTTTACGACGGGCACATGCATTTCACTTGTAATACTGACAGTAACTAGCTATGTTTCTGTTTTGGTGGACGAGGAGTGGGCTCTTTTGTGCAACAAAAAGGGATATTCGTGTCACCTAGCATTGAGAAATGTAACTATTTTTATATCTGTTTTATTGGTATGCGTAACTCTGGTTTTATGGTATGCGTAACTAAAACGGTGAGATTTTTGAATTAGCTCCGTTTAGATCTAGATGTGCGATATAGGCTATAATATTTATAAATATAGTTGAATTATATTTTTAAAAATTATAATTAAACTATTCGTGCGGTGCCACGGGAGAACACTAGTGCATAACTAAAACTTCGATTGTAAATAATATTACGTGCCACATAGTAACACTTTGAAATATGGTTGCTTTACATCACGTAATATATCGTTGGGACAGGTAGCCGATGCCCGTCCTTTATTTGATACAATATTAATAACTCAGTACATTCTCAGAGGTATTTCATTTCATGTAGGTAATCCGTTCGGTCCGTCGCTACGAATTTCTACATAACTCATGGGTTAAAGAGAATGCAATATTGTTGTTTTTTGTTGTTTAATAATTTATTCGTTCTTTAATAGGATGAATTATAAATAAAGGAGGCTGTTGCTACTCGTCCAGTAATCAGACGAATAAAAAATATATTATTCGTCCGATTATTGTCGATTTGTATGATACTTACCACTTTTTTTTGTTTTCTAATGTAAAATAAGTGATTTTTAACTAACTTACTAGTGTAGGAACTACTAGTGTAGGAATAGGAATAACTTACTAGTGTAGGAATGTAGTAGTATAGTGTAGAATGAGTAAATGGAGTAGTAAGTTCATACTGTGTAGATCAAAATGACAGCTTATCAGATTAATATTTTTCATATTTCATTTGTAAAAATATATAGTAATAGTGTTGCTTAGTAAGTTGTTTTTAAATAACAGCAAACTAAATTAAAATTATTATCCTTAATTAATTTTAACTTTTTTAAATTACACATAGAACAATTATATGGCTTAAATAATTAATACTATATTTTATATTTTTCTTTATGGTTATAAATATAATAATGGCAACACTAAATATAGATTACTAATTAATATTTTTAAAATTGTAATAATTATAAAAATAATAGCAAAAATTAAATAAATAATATTCCATATTAAATTATAATTAAAATTATAAAAATGTTTAAAGTTAAAAAATATTGTAATGTAATTGGTGCAATTTTCATTTTGTTAATTGTGGGTAGGCTGTCTGTAACAACTATACCTTCAAGACATGTAACACCTCAGTCTCTCCCGTGACCATGGATGCTGTAAAGCATTCGAAAAGTCGGGAACCAAAAATCAAAATAAATCCGTGAAATAATCCGAAAAGATAGTTTTATTTAGAAATTGCTAGGTTCTCTCAGACATGCAGGTTTCCTCACGGTGTTTTCCTTCTCCGTTCAGACAAGTGGTAATCAGGTTGGTTATGATTCACACATGAAAATATCAGAGGTGCGAGACCCGGGATTTGAACTCGCTTCGCTCGGTTTCCCAAGCGAGCGCGTTACCACTGGGCTACCACTGCCTAATACGAGTACATATACTAACATATGTATAAAACCTAAGAATTTGGTTTTGGTCATATTAACGCGGGCGGAGCCGCGGGCAATGCTAGTATTTTTATAAAGGACGAATAATTATCTTTTATTCCTCCTATTAAAGAACGAATAGACACTCCGTTAAAATATATTATACGTCTTTTGTCGGTTTGTGATAACTGCGACTTTTTGAGCTTCTACAAAAAAAAACCTATCGGGCCCGCCGTCCTAGCTAAAAATCAATTTTGTTTAATAAGGACAATAAGAAAAGTGGTAGATATTGTCATATCTGTATCTATCATGATCACCCGAAATTGTCGACTGACAAATGGAGTAATTTGTAAAATGAGTACTCTAACAACCTGAATCTGACTCAATAATGTTTTGAACGATAGCTTTTTAAAGTATTAATAATATTATTGCAATATGAATACTTATTACAATTATTATTCTATAATTTGTGAACCGATTTGCGTTATTTTTAGAAATAACCGCCATCTAAGTAGACGGTGGTTCCTCTGTGTTTTTTTTAACTCTTAAGTGAATGTAAAGCAAAGTGATCTCATATAAATATCTGTAACATATTATTATTGTATGATCTTATGACAAAATCTGAAATCAACTCACTTGAGCCTACATTCATGGTATTATTATATTTATGAAGGTTCAACCGCAATCATAATCATTATACTCGTAGTAATAAGAAATAAATAAACATAGAGGTTCCATGAAACATAATCACAGTCCCTATGAAAATGGAGCAAATAGAAATTAATAATTAAATTGTATATATTATAGTGTATTTTATAGACACATTTTTATCAAGAAATCTCTTTTTATGTGTTATTGACAGTTTATAAGAAATGCTTAGTTCATGGGATAGAGTATTTTATACAGATAAAATATTAGTATAGCTAATATTATAAAGAGGCAGAGTTTGTTTGTTGGTTTCTTTGAATGATATTTTTATGACAATTTCAGATATCGTGAATATGTTTTATGGATAAGTTTAAATTATATCTATACCTAATCTCAGTAAGTCTTATAGCTAATCTCAGGAACTACTAATCTGATTTGAAAAATTATTTTGCATTAGATAGCCTGTTTATTGAGGAAGGCTATATATATATATATATATATATATATATATATATATATATATATATATATATATATATATATATCATATAATAATCTATTCTATCCTAAACATTAAATCGTACCTAGTCGCTAGTTTTTATAGTTTAATAATATTTTTCCTTCTTAACTGCAGCGCTCATTTTTCAATCATCAAATAAAGTTTTTTATAGCATAAAGTATATTTATTAATTTATTAATTTATTTATTAATTAAAGAATATAGTTTTATAAATATTTTTTTCGATAGTTTCTGTTACACATTCAATTTAAAAATGACTATATTTTACATAATACATAGCCTTTATTTGGTAATTGAAAATTCAGCAAATTCAATTATATAAAATAGTCAATAAGAATAATAATAATTGTTACAGAATTACTAAAAAATGGAAAACATCCGAAAGGTCTTATTGCTGTTTTGCGAGACATTCCAGATTTGGAACCAGATGACTCCAAACTAACAGTATTAGCTCATCAAAGATTAAAAAAGTTACAGAAGAAGTTAGAAGATCTATTACCGGAAACGCACGTTATTAGGCTAGAGTAAGTTCTTATTAAATACCATCTTCGCTTTTCTCAACCCTAACTACCAACCCTTCAGTTACCTTATGCAATGTCCCAGGAGAAATCGTGGGCTTGTTATTTTCTTTATCGACGCTTCTGAAGTACAATATTGTAACTCAATTTAAAAAAAAATGAAGCTAATTAATTTCTTATTTATAAATAAACGAATGGAACAAAATTTTTTCAAAGTACACCGTTAACGGAAAATACATAACAGTAAATAAAAATAAACATCCATATCTACAACAGTGCACTATCACCAGAATGCCAGTCAGTTTCAGCCCAGGACCAATGATTCTCAATGGCTGCCTTGTGCGAACCTACAATATCCAATATGTGAAATAAAAAAAAATAAAAAACACTTAAATCTATATATTTTATACTTAAAATATTATGAAGAGATAGTTTGTTTGTTTGAACGCCGGAACCTAAATCTCCGGAACTATTAATCCAATTTTAAAAAAATCTTTTTGCATTAGATAGCCCGTTTATTGAGGAAGGCTATAGGATATATATCATCATACTACTAACCAAGGGAGTGGAGCAGTAATCATAATTGTCCACAAATCGGGTAGACTTCCATACATTATTGTAAAACTGATGTTTATATCAGAAGATAGAACGCGGGCGAAGTCGCGGGTACTGCTAGTGTAAAATAAATGTATTAGATTAATGTATTACTGCGGAAATTGTTTATTATACGATACGTTACTTTCTGCGCCTACATTGCAGCGTGGCATTTGAAGTCTAAATTTAAAACTGCTACCATCCTGAGTTACGGTATTGTGCAGGTGTCAATATCAACTTTTTAGCATAGCCATATTTCCCACTAGGTATGAAATATATAAAAGAACACAGATAGACAATTTATTTATAAGTATTTATTTTATCTATGATTGATAAAATGATGTTGAAAATCAATACATACTGTAATGAAATTCTGTGCTTTACGTATTCAAAGTATACGATGATAGAGCTACAGCTCGGGCTTGTAATTCAATATTGACCGAGTAATTAACTTTATACTGCACCTACAAAACTTTTCATTGGAATAATTTTATAAATGCATTATTATAATGAAACGTATGTGGGAAGTTCTTGTAAAACAATAATAACAAACAAACATGATTTTGATAAAATGTATGTTGAGGTTTTAATATTCAATACCTACCTAATATTTTCAAATAAAATAAGATATAGACAAAAGTTTTAAGATATCTTGTAAATTGTTTCTTTAGAGCAATATCAGCAGATTCATCTCGGACAGACGCAGCATCTGATACGGAAGAGAAGCTATCTCCTTTCAGAGATGGCGTACAGACTGTAGTGAGTTCGCTGGTAGATGACAGCCTCAGTACTGAACCTGATCAGGGTAAAGGAAGGAAAAAGACTGTCCAGGTACGAATAGAATATAAATGCATTAATCCATCTTATATAGTTATACCAGTACATACATTATTTACATCATCTGTATTTTTATTTACTTTTTTTAAATATATTATAAACAATTGTTGTAGGAAGTATTTCTGGAACACATAACCCATCTTAGAATTTGTATAGAACATAATCGTTTAAATAGCGTTAGTGATAAGCAAATTGAAGACGCTGCTAAGAATATATTAGATAACGCAAAAGAAAACTACCAAAGCAAATCACGACATCCCCCCGTCTTGATATACGGACCTGATGCTTCCGGCAAAAGTACATTGCTGACTCATCTATACTTCAAATTCGAAGAGATATTTTCTAAGCCTGTGTTGAGAATAATACGGTTTTCTGCGTCCACGCCACGATCGGCCTACAATTTGGAACTATTGAGAGTGATGTGCCAACAAATATCTATAATCTTGAACATTCCCGAAGGCTATCTGCCAAAAGACGCGAGTTTCGATCCGTTATACATAAATAATTGGTTTCAAAGTTTGCTCAAACGATGTGAGGATATGGAGAATGAAATCTTGCTAATTTTTATCGACAACGTGCACAGAGTTAACCCTTTAGAATGTGATATTGTGACTGGACTGTCTTGGCTCCCAATGTCATTGCCAAGAAACGTGTTTCTAGTATGTACTAGTTCGGTATCATTGGAACAACTACAATTAACGCCAGCTCAAAAAGAAAAGTTTAAAGTTCAAAACTGTTACTACTTGTTGGACGCGATCGAAGAAACACCAGATAATAATAGCTCTGGAGATTTTATTGACGGTGCCTTTGATAATTTAGAAGTTGTCTTCGGTTCCAAGGCGTTTAGCAAATTGGCTGGTAATGTTGTTTTGATTTTATTATATACTAGCCATATTCTACAGTTCCGCCTACATATTTATTTTATAAACATTGTCCACAACTTCTAAACATAGCTGCCCTGCTCTTTACACATGAAATACCTCCCCCGCTCTATAGACATTCAATTGCAGAGGACGAGGAGTTTCATCAATATATATGTACTCGTATATATAGATCTACTGAATCGATTTGTAATAAAAATTGAACCTATGTTTCATTTTATGCTTTTATTAAAATCCGTCCAATCCTTCTAAAGCAGTGTTTCATTAAAATAATACTCATAAACTCATATAACTTTTTATTTGATTTCTATGATTTTTCACAAAAAAAAACAATATTTGATCATGTTACAATTTTATTGTCTAAAATACTGTATTATAATCGCCACTTAAAACACATTACCATAAAATTGGTGGAAAATTCAGAATTAATTTTACCTTACTCCTCCTAAAGGGATTATAGGAGTCCAATTAAATTATCAGTATCCTCAAGGCTTATACTATACATAGAATAACTCCTGTTAGAAAATATTATTATATTTAACAAAATAATTAAATAAGAATTAAATTTAATGAAACATTTTGTATTGCAAATACATGATTAATTTTTATCTATGTGTTAATAAAACTTTAATTTTGTTCTATGTTCTAGGTTATTTAACTTGTTCGGAATTCGGTTTGACGGAGCTGGAGCTTTTGGAACTTTTGATGCCAACCAGTAATAGTGAGGCTGTTATTACACTTAAGGATGCGAATTTCAACTTCTCTACATTGTGCGTCGCCAAATATATGATGAGTAAGTTATATATAAGATATATAAATAATTTGTATCTTAAATCATTTTTATTATTTGCTTTTATTCAATTTTCTTTTCAAAAATTGTAAATAAAGGACTAATACGTGTATAAAATTTCACTTATTCTTTAGTTTATTAACAAATAGTACCATAAACAGCAAATCACGGTACTATTTTTGACTTTGACATTTTTTTTGTGGTTAGCTCCATCTATGTATATTTTTCTTTAGTTAGAGGCTATATACCTATTCTACTAAATATCCTTCTAAAACTATTCGAAGTAGTAATAACTTGTTATGTTTGATGATTTTGATGGATGTAAATCAACTACATGTTATTATATCGTAAAGTTACTTACATTGGATTTACTTTTAGTATTGTTACCAAAAAGTGTACGGATGTGAACTGTACACAATGGTCTTTGTTATCTTCAAATCTTTTTTACTATATTTTTCCTTTATTCGTTACGATATATAACACGATAGATATAAATTATGGCTATTAATATTAAACTTATAAATGTCACTGGTGTGTTTACTGTTTAGGATAGCATCCAAAATATTCTCGTTTTATTCCCAGAACTATAACTTCCAAGAAAATGATGAGATTTAGTTATTCTGTATCGGAAATTAATATAGATCAGTGCATTTCATACATTCAGTTCTTGTAAGTAATAAAATGTTCATTCATGTTAATGTTAAAACACAAATTTTAAATGTTATGAGATGTTGAAAGTTGTGTATGCAAGTTTTAATAAACGCTTTGAAGTAGTTTATATTGCAACTAAGATGTTATTTCAAAGAAATACTTTGAAATCTAAAATAATACTGCATAAAATAAAGTAACTAGTTTAGCAATAGAAATATTTGGCTCGTATTAAATTTTTAGTTAACTTCTGCCGCAGTTAAATACGTTTCTGTTTAAGTAATTTAAGCCCAAAATCGTAAGTTCGATTAGCTATCTGAATATTTCAGCCCACAGATATTTTTCAAAATAAGTAGATAAAACTATCTTTTCGGATTATTACAGATCTGTAACAACTATTCATTCGAGACATCTAACACCTCAGTCTCTCCCGTAACCATGATTGCTGTAAAGCATTCGAAACGTCGGGAATCAAAAATAAAAAAAAATCCGCGAAATAATCCGAAAAGATAGTTTTATTTAAAATGTCAAATATTCGCGTAAATCTAAGAAAGTATTAAAATAAGTAGATTCAGTTCACCTACAAATTAAATATCATAATATCTGCGAATTAAAATCAAAATCCGTTCATCTGTTTCAGCATGAAAGAGTAACAAACACACATGCAAACTTTCGCATTTATAATAGTAGTGTGTCTCTTTCTTATTTTTTTCAATAGAATCAATTATCGCCGAGAACGTAGTATCGGGTCGTAGTACATGGCGGTGGCGTGCTGCGGCGGCCAGCTCGCGTGCTCGAAGACGATACGTGCGCGTGCAAAGCGCACTTCGAGATGCTCACTCTGATCTTGCCGCTTTACACTTTGCCAACTTTCTCAACGATCCAGATGACACAGATACATCTGAAACTCAAGAACCAGGTTTGTATTAGTAGTTGTTGTTTTTGTTCGACGCCATTTTATTCTAGTGGATTGCATATATATATATATATATATATATATATATATATATATATATATATATATATATATATATATATATATATATTGATTGATTTCGAGGTCTTTGATACAAGTCCTGAGTTGTTGGCACTGTTACATGCCTCGGAGACTTACCTTTACGAATGAATATTCCAAACCTCTCACCGGTCATCTCAAATTTTTCTACCAGATTTTGAGAGTGAATGGAATAGAAAAAAAGCCAGTAAAACTTATATTTGTAGGTATATTATATTTTTTGCTTAAATACTTATATAGTACGTATAATGAATGCATTGAATATTTTTTGAATTTATGTTTGAGTTTTGGAAAACTTGTTTATTATTACATATTATGTATGAGAAAGTTACAGGGGTAGATAAAAATGGTATATTTGTATGTACTGTAGGAACCAATTCAATCGACTGCGTTGACAGTCTCGATGTTGTCACTGTTAACGGTGTTGAGAACATCTTTTTTTATGAAAATATTTCAATAAACGAATTTTCATTATAATTCTTGATATTAGCAGATCATTGAGTCGTTATAATCAGTCCAGTAATTATAGTAATTAAACCTTCAAAGACAAGTATCTTTGATACAGCTTTAATCAAAAGTTATTTAAACGGTGGAAGTATGATGAAACTCCTAATTTTATTTTAATTATTAGAAGAATCAATGTAATTAATTATTTTGACAAAATAATACGTTTTAATACAAAATTATTTTGCTGAAATAAGTTTCACCAATAAATAGAAAACTGTAAATATAAAATAAGCTTTAAAGTTTCTCAATTTTACATTCGAAACCGTATTAGCTGATATGAAAACATATACATATTATATTTATATAATATCACATTAAAATTTATTCCTTATCTTGAAAGGTATTTAAGTTCGATCGCGATATTTTTGCTGTTTGCGAACCGATTTTGAGAATTTATTTTTTACGTGGTAAAACCTTAAACGTTCTATTTAATTGAAATGGAGAAATTTGAAAAAAAAAATCTAAAAATGAAACACAATTGAGAAAATTCTTAAATTACCTTATATATTACTTACTTTACCTAATTTTATCTTTAGTTTAATAATATGTATATTTAACAATAGGTTGTGTAGACGACGACGACGCCCTCTTAGACTCTACTCCGTTTCATTCTGCAAGTAGAACAGCTGCCGCCTTCACACAACGTCACGTCGAGGAGTCCTGGCTTCATCTCTTATTGGCAGGGGATTTCTCTAAACTTAAAGACCTAACTGTCTGTAATTTTGACTTTTTACTAGCAGCGGTAAGTTTTTATGTACCACAATTATATGTTGATTTTGTATGTTTATCTGCTCACGTCAATAATATGCAATTTTTTTACTTATGTTATAGCTATTGTAAGTATAGTTAATTAAAATGTTAATATTAATTAAAGAGATCTGGAACTGCTCTCAAATTTTCTCTATTATCTATATAATTTTCTAAAGCTCGTGATTGAAATGACATAAAGGGCACCGACACGTGGATGTTGAAGCGGCTTCATGCCTCGACGAATGTTTGCCGAATGTATTATAATATTTTGGCTTAGGTAGATATAGTTTATAAAATACATACTGAACTATTATTATAAATACGAAAGTTTGCGTGTGCGTATGTTTGTGACTTCTTCACGCTTTAATAACTGAATGGATTTGAATAAAATCTAGTACACGAATAGATGATGACCTACTAATGAAATATGCCAAAAGGTGGCGCTATTTATACATAATATTATTAATACAAACAAAACTGCAGGTTTTATTTGTATTAATATATTGTCACTAGTACATAATATATACATAAACAAATAAATAAAATTGAAGTGTCTGTTTGTAATGTCAAAATAACTTTTTCTAAATATAGTAGTACCTATAAAAGAATGAATTTAACAGGTACAAACAGTGACGATATCGTACCTGCGCTGCATTCTGGAGCACGTGCGCTGTTACATCCTAGACCGGGACGTAGAACTTGTGTATGGCGCTGTCAGGAAGTCCAGCGACATCCTCACTAGAGATCCTATGCAATTGGGCGCTCAGGTACGTTTATTGATATTCTTAACAATTTCCTTGTCAGATGAGCCATATATGAACATTTCGATTGTTTAACTATTGTGCCTATTTTGCGGACAGTTAAGATGTTAATATTAGTTACTGTGCATTTTTAATTAGTTACTTTAGTTATTTAATTAATGAAGTATTTTTTTGTATTATAATTTCGTTTAATATCATAGTATTTTCTATCAAAAATATCTAAAAATAACGCCTCCGTGGTTAGTTTCCGGGAAATCAATTGTTAACTGACATGCCGGCATGACCGTTGAAGCGATAATGTACATAAATTTATGTCGGCAGTATTTTTCATAATAATATTATTACGTTAACGATAGGTAAACTAAATATTTTATGAAAATAATGAAATATTGAATTGAATTAATTAAACCGAAATTATTTTACCTTGTTCAATAAATGTATGTATTCAGCCCTTTTTAACGTCCCACTGCTGGGCACGGGCCTCCCTTCAGTACGAGGGGGATCAGGCCATAGTCCACCACGCTGGCCAAGTGCGGGTTGGCGGACTTCACATGTCTTTTGAAAACTTGCTAAGTTCTCTAAGACATGCAGGTTTTCTCACGATGTTTTCCTTCACCGTTAAGACAAGTGGTAATAATGTTGGAAATGATTCGCACATGAAAATATCAGAAGTGCGAGACCCGGGATTTGAAGTCGCTTCACTCGGTTTCCCAAGCGAGCGCGTTACCACTGGGCTACCACTGCCTTTTTACCCTGTTCAATAAATATCATATAAAAAGTCCCATTAGATTTCTACAACTGGTGCGTTTTTGATGTTGTAGAGCAACAAATTCTGTCGTTGTTTTTTATTATCAGAGATTTAATCAATTAAATATTATTAATAAAGAAAATCATTGGACATTCGAAGATAATGTCCAATTCATTAAGTTGGTAGCTTTCTGTCAATCAATGCGGCCTTATACCGAAAAACAAACACGATAAAATTCCAGGATGGGTCTTTTATGGGTAACTTTATAGACGACGCAAATTAAAAATGTATGCTGCCGTTGCTAATAAAATGTTACGCATTCCAGACTTACCTATCCTCTGCTACTCATATTTTGACCTCATTTTATATTAAGACAAAGATTTATTAAAAAACCTTTGCCCTTTCATTTGGTAATTTCAACAAAATAATTTATCACGTACAATACATAGGTACTAGAGGTAATTTTGTATATAATATATCATGTACACATTATATATTTTATAGTTCACTAGCATTGCCCGCGGCTCCGCCCGCGTTCACATGACCAAAATCCAAACTCTTAGGTTTTACATATGAGTATACTCTTACATTGCAGTTTTTGTATTTTTTCTCAGAAATGAGATATCTTCCCGCAGTAAAAAGTATTCTATATGTTGACCCGGATAACCAGCTATCATCATACCAAATTTCATCAAAATCTGTTCAGTGGTTTTCTCGTGATGCGGTAACAGACAGACAGACAGACAAAAATTCTAAAAACTATAAATTCGGACTCTATATCAATAATAATGTCTATTTCAATTAGATTTTCCAAAAAATATTTAATGTACAGATTCGACTTAGTTACAATTTTATTATACGAGTATGTATAGATTATATTATAATCACAACCCATTTTCAAAAAAAAAAAATAATTAAATGTTTTAAGTTTCCAAATAGACTTCTTTGCAAATGAGGCCGTAATTTAAGTCAGCAAACTTATCTAATTTTAGAGTTTCGGAGTTAAACCTGTCCTAACTCACGGCATTATAAACCGTCCAAGTTTAAATAGCTAGAGATAACCCGAGCTCTTAAAGGACAAATGTATAAATAAAGCTCCACTTAATACCGTTAAATTATACCCTTTACACTTTTGTCGCCAGTGTTTTTTTAATGAATAATATATTCATGTGTTTTGTTAAAAATTCGCCATTGAATGATAGTCTCGACATCTCATAAAGAGCCTTTGAGAGCTTTCTTTGATTCGTTTTTCATATTTTTGCATTAAACATATGAAACCTTAGTCATATTATTAAATTTTAATGACTCCCTATCATAAAAAATTGCGGGACAAATTTATTTATGATTTAAACGTTAATTTACCGTACTTATGTATTACTACATAATTTACATAAGAACTATATCATGATGGACTCTTTATATTTAAATTATTTAGAATATAGGTTTTTTTACGATAATCCCAAAAATATAAAGTGTATGCATTTTGCTGTTAATTTAATAAAAGTTAGGTGCAATTTTTATTTGACATATGCAAAAAGCTTTAAAGTATAAAGCTCACGTGTGCATGGAAATGCTTTCACATCCAATTTGTTTGAAAAAGTATTAAGTAAACTTTTTTCGGAGTAACTGTAAACCTCGTTTCCCAAAAATGTTTAATATTTATTTTATTATTAGAGTATTACTAAGGCATGCAATGGGATTCAATATTATAAATATTAACAAATAATATAAACATTATATGTATGACGACATGTTTGGCTCAGTTTGTAGTGAACCCACTTGCTGTGCCAGCGGTCGCGGGTTCGAGTCCCGAGGGGACATTCATTTGTATGATGAGCTCGAATGTTTGTACTCCATTAATGGGTATCTATATTCATAATATGGATGTATTTAAAGTTATATTATGTGTAATTATCAACAATCTGGTATCCATAACTCAAACCTCGTAGCTTACCATGGAACTAGATGGTGTTGTGTGTTAATGTTCCAACATATTTATTTATATTTAATCTATACTAATGTTATAAAAAGGAAAGATTTATTCGTTTGTTTGTTCCTACCCAATAAGTTTCGAAACTACTGAACCGATTTAGATGGAATTCGTTTATATAGGATAGTTTGATACGAGATGGAATCATCACTTAAGAAAAAAAGGGATAATAAGGTTGTATGGGGGAGCAACCTAGGGAAGAACCCAAGCGAAGCGAGGGTGAGTCGCTTGTATTTTATATTTTGATAACGTTAACAAAAAAAAATACAGTAAAAATTCATTACTTATTCAAACACTAAAATATCCACAATTGGAGAAAAAACCAAAATTTAAATAACATCAAGTTAAGCATGCTATTGTTTTTAACTTCTTTTCGCTTTATTGTTCGTTTTATAATGACTGTTCTTTACTGACCTATTGAGTTCAATCTTGGCAATTTTGAATCAAATTGCTGCTGGCGACTAACTTCCTTTTCAAAACCCTCCGTTGATAGGTTTAAGCCGCATAGGATTATACCTTCGTCGAATTTAAGAGATCCTGTGTTCTGTGTAAACAAAACTATTTGTTTCAATAACATTTCCTCGTGCTTTATGAATTTCGTCATTAATAAAATTTTCAATTTTATAGCATTTATCAAGCCAATTTTAGTGAAAAAATGTATTTACGTTTATATAAATTGTACCTATATATTGCT
Organism: Brenthis hecate; assembly: GCA_951806755.1. NCBI lineage: Eukaryota > Metazoa > Arthropoda > Insecta > Lepidoptera > Nymphalidae > Brenthis > Brenthis hecate. The sequence continues at coordinate 3,602,351 of OX638269.1, forward strand.
TTATGCTTTTTGTCTATATTATGGGCGTAAAATAATCAGTATTCAATCAAGGTAATACAAATTAATTATAGTCAAGTTAAAAATCATTTAAAGTTTTTAGTTTTACTTCTTTTCTCACGTTTGGAAAAAATTATAAGAGTAAAATTTTTACAGCCAAAAGCGACATGATGAAGTTAGCTGCATTCCTTTTACAAACAGAGAGTTATGTCGTACGGGATGAAATCTTTAGCAATTTTTGTTCTGTTACGCCAAATTAGTATAACTTCTTACGTGCGTACAGAAGTACACACACACGTTTTTTATAGTATTAAAATATTAAATGACTCATACACGAACCAATTTGAAATGTGAACAAACATAAATAAGAAGTATTTTTGAGTAAATGATTTCAATTTTTAGTAAGTTATTGTAATAAAATGTTGTATTTATTTTTTGTCATGTAGATAATAGCGTGGCTGCGGCCAGCTGTGGCTAGAAGAGGTGTTCTCGCAACTCTCGTCACTGCTGCCATGGCGTGGTGTGATGGATATGACAAGCCTCTGCTCGTACCACTAAATGGATGGTAAGTTAGTTATCAGTTACGCTCAGACTAAATAATTATATAGACTAAATACGCCAAAATAAATAGAAAATTCAAAAAACTACTATTTTTGGCTTGTGACGTGATTTGATGTTTAGGTATGCTACTATTTTTGATTTTGCCATACACGTCGTTTACCTTTTCTTTAAAGAATTTAGGGGTTTTTTTTATACACTATATATAAGTTAAATTAAAATACAATTTTTGTTAATAAAATATGAATTATAAAATAATACTATATTCTTTTATATTTTACATTAGTTCTCCTTTAATTAGCTTATTTTTTTTTTTTATTTTTATTCATTAATATTTATTTACTTATTACTCAGTATACAAATTGTCATTTGTATAGGTACTATTTTAAAACATTATTATTTGGCACTAGCGACTCACGCTTGCTCCGCTCAGGTTGGTCCCTAGTTACGTTTTGACGTATAATATAGATTTTTCAGAGATGAGATATTTTCCCGCAGTAAAAAGTATCAATAATAATGATTATTTCAATAAAATTTTCCAAAAAATACTTAATGTACAGATTCGGCTCTGTTGCAATTTTATTATATGTATAGATTATATTTATTTCTATCTCTGTCCATATTATTCCTTGGTCTGAGCAGTTATGCTACTTAAATAAATATTATATTTTTATACCGTTTGTAATTTTATTTAAGGGCAATAATCGTAGTAATAAAATTAACGCGATCATATTATGTGTGATGATTTTGATGAAATTTATTAACCAAATACACGTAGAGCGAAGCCAAAGCATTCCGCTAGTTCAAAATAAGTTCATAAAAGTAGGAAGGAACGTATATTGCTGAAATATAACGTATACATTAACAAGTAAAATTTTTCGTGTAGTATTTCATAAATAGTCTCTTATGAAAAACTCTGATAATAAAGTATAGGAATGTATCTGTCTATTCGAAATTGGTGGACATGAAGTCTATGCAATACAATAATAATCTATAGGTGTTAGATACTAATATTATAAAGAGGTAAAGTTTGTGAGTTTATGAGTTTATGAGGTTGTAGGGGTAATCTCTGGATCTACTGAACCGATTTAGATGAAATTTGGTAAAAAGATAGTTTGAGACCCTCGCAAGAATGTAGGATACTTTTTATCTCCCTTAAAGGGATAAAAATGGGGATGAAAATTTGTATTGGGAAGCAAGCTATGGACGAACCCGAGCGAAGCGAGGTTGAGTCATTAGTGAAATGTACTAAAACCAGTAAGAGTAACTTGATTGAGAGTATTATACTTTCTTATATTTACGCGAATATTTGATATTTTTAAATAAAACTATCTTTTCGGATTGTTTTAAAGTCCGCGAAATAATCAGGAAAAATTAGTTTTTTTTTTTTAATTTAATAATTTATTAAGAGTATTTTTAAATGTATACTATGATATATGTGTCTATTAATACTAGTGTTCTCGCAGTGGTCGAAATTTGACCATAATATTTTTTTTTTATTGATAACATTGTTAACACTAAATAACTCTCGATAATAGCTACTTAACAAAGAAAGATAATCAAATAACAAATGGAGAAGAAAAACTTGCGGAACAGTTTTGTCTTTGTTTCTTTGTATATAGATAAGAGAAGTATATATATTATGTATGTAAATGGAATATTCATATATATCAATGAAAGTGTATGACCCATACACGTTTACCAAATGTAAGTTATAAACACAGTTAAAGCATTATAAAAAAAAACAAAATTAAAAAAGATTCAAGTAGCATTTGAAAGTATAATTTGAAACAGTAATCTAAATACAAATATTTCGCTCGTATAATACCGGAGTCCAGAATAAAGCATGTTATAAAAACCTCTTCTTTTGTACATCAATCAAAACGAAATGAGAAAAAGCTTTTGATGTATTATTCAGTCACATTTTTTAACAAAAGGTATTCATAATTCACAATCCACTACTGAAACCATTGTTACTGAATCAATAGTGTTCATACTAAATCTAGTGCATGACTGTGGAAATTCATTCATGTAAAGTTATAACAATTACAGATCATATAATACCTACTAGATACCTAATACTAGGTAGAATACACAAATCTATATATATATATATATATATATATATATATATATATGTGTGTGTGTGTGTGTGTGTGTGTGTGTGTGTGTACTTAAAAGGCAAAAGTAATTGACTGATGTATCAACGCACAGGCCAAACCCTTAGGGCTAGAAACTTAAAATTTCGCACACTTAAGTTCCGCAGATCCGGACGTCCTGGGTCGAGCCAAGTGGCCAAGTTCCATTATTGAGTATTTTTGTCAAGAAATTCTCAGTAATAGCCCGGAGTTAGGAAGTTGACAGTGTTTCACCCCCGTGCCTCGCAAAGAACGTTAACCCGTCGGTTCTGTGTCTTAACTCTTACCGGTCGTGTCGAAGTATCGTCCCATCGGACTTTGAGAGTAAAAGGAATAGAGAGTGCACTTGGGTCTACGTATACATTGTACACCATAATACCGATCTCTTTCGCATCTGGCTAGTCTTATTGAGATTGGCCGCCGTGGCCGAAGTCGGTCACGAGGACACTATTAAACTATACATTTATTAATATTATGTCAATAGTCACCAAACCTTAAAGCCTAAAACGACGAATTTGACGACGCGTGTGGCTCAGTTGGTAGTGACCCTATTTGCTGTGCCAGTGGCCGCGGGTTCGAGTCCCGCTGGAAATGAATGCCCATTCATTTGTGTGATGAGTACGAATGTTTGTACTCCAGTCATGGGTGTTTATATTTATAATATGTATGTATCTAAAGTTATATATGTGTAGTGTGTCAACCATCTAGTATTCATAACACAGGCCTCGTAGCTTATCATGCAACTAGATGGTGATGTGTGTTAATGTCCTAACATATTTTAAAAACAATGCCGAAATAATGTAAAATATAAAAATTTCATTTTAAGTGTATAAATAAAGTCGAGTCAAATATACTGCAATAATTTAAACAAAATAATAAACATATTAAGTAAAAATATATATATATACATTGTACATGTCAAACAATATATTAATTTGATGGTTAATGCGCAACTTGACAAGTAATGAGTTCAGTTTCCGGGACGGAAACCTATTTATCTAAACAAATTGAGTATAATTTATTTTAGCGAGAGTCTTTATAAGAATTACCTTTTCTGCAAAAAAAGTTAAAAAATTGTATTGACAATAATTGATTGACATATTACATAATTTGTCTTTATATTGTAATACATAATTTAAAAACAAAAATTATTCAGTCAATTCACTTCTGGAGTTAATTTAAATTATTATAGTAAAGTAAATTATTTAAATAAAAATTTAAATAATTATAGTAAAAGTATTTGTTCTAACCCCCACCCTGCGCACATTCTCTAAGAGAGTTCGATGTACATATGTATAAATTATGATCTTTTAACACTTGTGATTATTACATACCCACCTTAATACGATACGATCAAGCAAGGAAAGAAATGGAATAAGGAGAAGTTTTTTAAAACAAATGCAAATACCTAAAATACTATAAAACTATAAAAAAATATTTAAAAGTAATTTAGACTGCTTTTAAAGTCCTGACAAAGCGTAAATCAACTATATGTGAGACTTAAAAGCTGTAGATTTGTTCAAGCGAATTTTACCGCAAAGGAAAATATAAAAGCCCTTTTCACAATACAGCCTTCCCATTGAAGCCATTCTCGTATTATCTATAGAGGCAGACATAAGTATACATTTTAGTTTATAGAGATTGTGGTAGTTTTCGCCGCAGCCCCAAAACACGCCGCACCTGTTACCCGTACGTATCCTTTGTTCGTAAATACTTAACTGAAGCGTTAGCTCACGTTTCTTGGTAAAGTTAAATGCGACGCTAAATTAAAGTAAGAAATAGGTTACATATGTTATAAGACTAAATATAGATACATAATACGTATTAACTTTTATAATATAACTAGCGACTCACCCTCGGTTTGCTCGGGCTCGCCCCTAGCTTGCTTCCCAATACCAACTTTCATATCATTTTCACTCCCTTAAAGGATGATTTCTGGGATAAAAGTATTTTATGTCCTTCCCAGGGTCTCAAACTATCTTCTTACCGAATTTCATCTAAATCGGTTCAGTAGATCTAGAGATTACACCCTACAACGTCACAAACTCACAATTCACAAACTCACAAATTTTACCTCTTTATAATATTAGTATAGATAAATATAGTATAACGTAGGAGAGATATTATTCAAATAACAGCATGTAGCTAATACAATGGTCTAGTACAATCACTTAAAATAGAACTATGGATTTAAAGTTATAATTTTTTTTTGCTACTTAATAACTTCCGCTTGTGTTTTCTTATTAATACTTTATTCATGTAAAAACTGGAATTCATTTTCTTTATTAAGATTTACATTTTTAAATTTTCACTAAATGTATTATTGACTAATACATATATTAAGATCTTAATATCGTCTATCTATGAATATTGTTTAGTGATCCAACTACATTAAGTTACATTCTATTTAACGCCGACAAAAACCAAACAAACGATAATAGTTTGAACCAGGAAAATTGTATAATAATCTAATAGACTCCATACAGAACTGCCCCCAATCCATATAGAACAGCCCTACAATTAACTCGCTAATCGTTTTATTTATCTTTCTTATTAACTTTCTGTGCCTCATCAGTATCATAAAGATCTTTATTTGAATCGTGTCCATTTTGTCATGAACCAAATCAATAAAGATTATCTGTTAGCTTTACAATTACAATATAAAATATTCAGAACGCTACATATTTACATAGTTTAGAAAAATATTATTTAGTCTAACAAGGTCAATAAGAATATAAATTTAAAACTTTATATTTATACTAGTTCACTCCTTTTCAAATAAAGTCGTTAATAATTTGTCCTATCTATCGTATTTATTTTTAAACTAGCGACTCACCATCGCTTCGCTCAGGTTCTTCCCTAAGTACGTTTCAACGGTTAGTATAGAATAGATAGACTATAGTGTATTTGTGTTTGTACGTGTAAAGTCTATATATTATAGTACATATGTACTATAACATACAGTCTATCTATTCCATACTAGAAGTTATAACGTACCTAACGACGAACCCGAGCGAAGCGAGGGTGAGTCGATAGTTATTTATAATACACATATGAGTATAAGTATATGTGTTTGTACGTGTGTTTTGTTGTGTGCAATGCCTACCTCAAATATTCTATATATTTATTATTGAACTAAATACAATACTTTAAGTAAGTAGGTCTTTATATATTACGTGATGTTTATTGAATACTTTACACCTGTCTAAAGTGAGGGCAGGTCAGAAATAAACGAAATAAGGTAGCGCGATCTACGGCGATAACGAGGTGTGCTATTGCCACCAATTCATTGCAAGCTTGTCGAAAAGAATGGGATTGTAATCAAATTATTAATCGTTTTGTTTATCACTCTCATTAACTCGACCCTTTCAACAGTACTAGGTGAGGTCCGTTTGGGAAATTGCCTTGATCATTATAGTGATCGTTAAGGGCGTATGTGAATTACGGACGGTTATGGGAAATACGGTTTTTCATGTTTCAATAATAACAAATAAAATAATAAATGTTGCTCAATTTACTTTAAACGTGAGTGAAGTTATGTAAATACTCGTACATACTTAATTGCAGTTTTATTACGAACTAACTGGTTCGACTATATCTTGTAAATTATTTGTTTATGATCTTTGAAGTCATATAAAAATTATATAAAAAAGCATTTTCAATTTCACTCGAATTTTTCAACTTTCCGGGCGACTTTTCCAAACTTTTTACCTTACTCGAACTTTAAAATATTAAAAGAAATCAGCCAAATTTGTCTAGCCGTCCTCCAGTCATGCTCTCCCAACGAACATTTAACTTTCATTAAATAGACTTGTAAACGATAACAACAAACTTTTAATTTAATATCTGACTTTGAGATCAGACTGTTGCCGCCTTGTTTTTCAATTTCCTTAGAATTTATATTCGGTGATTATTTATTTCACAAAATCCAAAGCTAAATCAATACATACAGATTAAACTAGATAACGTATAACATCTAAACAGAAGCCAAAACTGGATTTACGTTATAATAAGAATAAGAACTTGGTATTAGAAAAAATTGTTGAAGTTATGGGTTATGCGTCAATTATTTACGTAAGATCTGAAATTAAAATCCGATTAATAATGTATTATATTACATTTGTAATATTACAGGCACTATTGATTTTATTTAGAACATAGATAAATTTCCAATGTTATTTTCTTTACCAGGTTACATCCACCGATAGCGTCAACGGTCCGTGTGGTGTCCGTAGGGGGTTCAACCCCCGGTGCTGGGGTCAGACTTCTGCAACTCGCACCCTCTGGACAACATCTGGTATTAGCTCCTTCGGCTGGAGACCCGCAGTTATGGCATGTCATGTCAAACTCCAAAGTACACACTTTTAAAGGTAAGTGATTGATATTAAAGGTTTGTCAATTATTATAGGAGTTATTGAACATATACAGGGTCATTTTTAATTTATTGAAAACCTTTTGAGAATATACTATTTACTTCATAACAACAACATCTGTAACAAGAAAAAAGAATATTTCTTAAATTTTTATTTTTATACAAAAATAAAAATATTTTTTTTGCACCTCCTAAACATTAAAGTTCTAGCATTTGGCAAAGTTTAAATGTTTAAACGAATGCTAAAATTAAAAATTAAAAAATTGCGAATGCTAAATTTTGTATGAACAATATTCAAATAATTTAATAATAATTTAACTGTAGATTTTTAGCAGGACACGCGGGCAAAGCCGCCATTCATCTATAGTACCTACCTAAGCGACCGACCTTCGCTAGGCGTTTTTTGGTCAAGATATAAAAATTGCGTCTTTTCAGAAAAAACACCTATGTACATAAACTTAAAAGCAAAGCCTTATCTAAATACAAAATTTGATCCAAATCGTTAGAGCCGTTTTCGAAATACACGAAATATTTTTATATCTATACAAAACTGCTCGTTCAATATAATGCACACGTTTTTCAACCCTTAAACCGTTTTCCGTTTTGCCTAGTGACTAAATCACCAAAAGTACTGAAAATAATTTATGATTTGGTATTTTCAATATATCCCAATGCAATAAAGGCAGTATTGCTTTGTCAACAGTACACGAGTCCACTACGTCTCATTTTGTAATTCCAATATCGTTCGTTTCGTATCGTTAATGTATATGTAATTACTATGAATAATTTACTAACCAAATTATTGTCTCTTGCCCAGTAATCGATCGCTACGTCATATTATTTCACTGATTATGCATTGATACTGACAATATCTGAATAAATACTGTTTTATTCTTCAATGCATACATTTATTTTAAAATTTTAAAATAAAATCAACTAGAACCCGGGTTTCGCCTCGCATACAAACTTTGCAACTCTAAAACTCCTGTAATGTTCTGCAATATGAAAAATGCCAATATGTATACACATTATTTCTGAAGCCATGTTTAGCTCAGTTCGTAGTGACCGTACTTGCTGTGCCAGTGATTGCGGGTTTGAGTCCCGCTGGGGGCATTCATTTGTGTGATAAGCACGACTTTTTGTACTCCAGTCATGGGTGTATTTATAATATGTGTGTATTTAAAGTTGTATATGACGTGTAGTATATCAACTATTTGGTATCCATAACAAAAACCTCGTAATTTACTAATAGAATTTGATTGTGCTATGTATTAATGTCCCAACATATTTATTTTATATTTATACCATGTCATTAATTATTTTGAAGTAAATGAATTACTAATATTCCAAACAATATACTAAAAAATCAATAGTAATTACTTGTCAAAGAAAAATAAAATCTTAAATAATCACGTAGTACCAAGCGAATATGAGGCATCATGAAAATATCATCCCTTTTAGACCTAGAAATTTTGTCTAGACATAACTCATAATACAGTCTATCACAAGATGTAATTATATATGTATACATAGTAAAAATTCTACGAATGTACTGATTAATTTCAGAAAGAAATGTGTATTTAATATGGAAATTTATAAAAATCCTGGGCACTTGTTTTGATTTCTATCGTCTGTATTGCGCTGTGTAAGATAAAACTTAGTTTACGCTTTTCACGTACACTTAATTAACGTGCCAACATCCTTCGTCGGCATTACTTGGCAATTCTGTTTTATTAAATAAAACCGTTTTTTTTTTCTATTCTTGTTTGCTGCTCACAAAGTTTTAATTAAAATCGTATTTTGCTTTGTTAATTGGCTATAGGTAAATAATTGATTAATTAATATAGTAAAACCAACAAATATTATAAAGGAAAAAAATTGTGTATGTGCTACTCCTTTCAGTAACGGCTCAACAGGTGAAAATTCGAAATGAACATAGTTAGTATATGCTTTTTATCGCCGTACCACGCGATCGGAGCCCCTTAAATAATGGAAAATGTTTGAAAAGTTTCGTCTTCTATACATATCATAAAATTGTAACTAAGCCGAATCTGTACATTGAATATTTTTTTGAAACTATTATTGAAATAGATATTATTAACGATACAGAGACCGAATCTATAGTTTTTAGAATTTTTGTCTGTCTGTCTGTCATTTTGAATTTTGTATGATGATAGCTGGTTATCCGGGTCAACATATAGGATACTTTTTATTGCGGTAAAATATGTCCTCTCTGAGAAATCTATACTAAATCTCAAAACGTAAATAGGGACGAATCTGAGCGGAGCGATGGTGAGTCGCTAGTTTGCAATAAAAATCCACTTTAAATAACATTTTATGACATGAAAATATCTGCTAGCTTTGAAAAACTCGTAGATGGTCATTCAAAGACCTCTAAATTGTCCAATTGAAGAGGCCTTTTCTCATTTCCGAAAACCCCGTATTATAACCCTAGATATTCACTTGAAAAGATTAGCAAAACTCATTAGAAATACGATATGGAAAGGATTGACCACGAATAATTTTTACGGCAAGTTAAGCTTGGAAGCAAAATAGCTCTCGTTGGATCTTAGATTTAATGCGTCATTAAAGAAATAAATAAACAAAATCTGGAAAAAGTTATTTGCGCATTTGGTACACGCATTTTCTCTATAGAAGCAACAATATTAATCGTTGTACGTTGTCCCACGTACCTTAATTAACAAGCAAAATCCCCTTATACCATTACACGGCAGCTTTCTATGCATAGAGCGAATTGTTTTATCTACCATATAGACATATGTATGTACCTATGCCCTAATCAAAAAATCTTTTTTTACCCAACTGCGGCGAATCCCAAAGGAAGGTCATGTGTTTGTCCTGTATGTACATATATATATATATAATATATATATATATATATATATATATATATATATATATATATATATACATATGTACGTGTATATCTGCGACTGCACAATATTATGCCGCAGAAAATAGTTATTCGAGCAATTATTACTTTTAAGCTCCTAGAGTGTCACTAAGAGATAGGTTTAAAGAAATAAAAATGTTGACTGTTGCTTTTCAGTACGTGTACAAAAATGTTGTGTATATTCGTAAAAATATACACGAATTTCCCAAGAAGTGAATGCATAACATTAATACTAAGAGCAAACACAAACTTGTAATGCCTGTGACTCGTTTACAGAGTCAATAATTCTTTTTATGGACAAAACATTTTCTGGGATCCTGTTGGAAAAGTCTATACCAACAGGATCCCAGAAAATGTTAAAAAAGGTTCTATCGCCAAATTCAAAAACTTGTTAAAGAACGTCTGTCTGTGTGCTAATTGCTATTATATTTACAATAAAAATGATTGTATAGAAGATAGCACGACTTGGGAATGAATTCATCGCCTCCAAGGTACTTCAACTTTATAGAAATATTGTAAATTATAATTTAACTTTATAAAAAAGATAACAAAATAATGTTAGTTCCACTGAGTTTCTTTCGCCAGTTCTTCTCAGGTCTGAGGCTTCTTTTCGAACTGGCAGTAGACTCATGGTGTTCAGTAAAAAATTGAAATAATTTAATGCTAAATAAAATATTTTGAATTTGAATTTTGAATTTGAAAAACTTAAATGCCAAAAGAAAGAAGTCATTTTCTCCAAAGTATAGTTGTTTTAATTCCATGGAAATTTTCATTCAGCTTGTACAATCACCAAAGCTAAATTTATTTATGTTATATTTGGCACAGATAGATGGGCAGAGGTGACCTCGTTCCCGAATCAGACATTATTCTATGAACGTAAAAATATTATACCTGTTACCTTGTAAAACTTTTATATACTTTGAGACTATTGAATATCTCTCTATTAGGTATTTGATATTCGGAGGTAATGATACCATAATGACTCTCTTCTTACTGAAGGAGTTCTCCTTCATTAACTATCTTATTTAAAACTAAATAATCCTTATTATAATCAAGTTTGTAATTTTTCAAGATTACAACTTCCAAATAATCTATACGTATAATAAAATTGTAACCAAGCCGAATCTGTACATTAAATATTTTTTGGAAAATACAGAGGCCGATTCTATAGTTTTTAGAATTTTTGTCTGTCTGTCTGTCTGTGACGGCATCACAGACAAACCACTGGAGGGATTTTGATGAAATTTGGTATGATAATGGCTGGAAATCCGGGTCAACATTTTTTTACTGCAGAAAAATATCTGATCTATGAGAAACCTATACTAAACGTTAAAACGTAAATAGGGACAAACCCGAGCGGAGCGAGAGTTAGTCGCTAGTACTAAATAAATTACAATAAATATTAAACATAATTTATAATATTCTAATGCATATTGCAGTTATCAAAGTAGTTTTAATCAGAGGTCATTTCTGTTGAACGCCGCTATAGAAACCATGTATACAAAATATCTTAACTTAAGCTTACAATTCAAAGTACTATAACAAAGGGCATAAACCCCCCAAGGGTCACACAGCACCAAAAGTAAGTATACATCAAAGTAAAATCAGAATATCGATTCGTCTCGAAGCGATTATTGTTAAAATTCTTATCATTAAATTTCTTAAAAGCCAGAGAGAAACTCACGATTTGCCAATAATTATTTTCGACGTAATCTGTAGCAGGGCCTTGTGCACACCTGCGGAAAAATGAAAATGGTCGAATAAATCAATATGTAATTTGCTGTGTGAGGAATACGTGTTATTTGGATTTTAGATTACAAGTCTGATATAAATTACAGACTCCATTAGCAATTATGATGAAGCATGAAAGTGGACAATGGAACAATAAACTATGCGTACAATAGACGTAACTAAAAGTGTATTAGTAGGTAAAAATATTGCCTTATATATATATATATATATATATATATATATATATATATATATATATATATATATATATATATATATATATATATGTATATACAATAATTATATAGAGATAGGTATTATATATATATATATATTATATATATATATATATAATAATACCTATCTCTCTTAAAAAAACTAAAGCATTTTGTACCTCAATACCATACTTATTATGTATACAAATGAGTTTTGTTCGTTGTTAATTTAAGCCATATATGCTACCTTTAGTCCCGGTGCATCAAGTTATAGTATAGTAAAGTGCCATAGTAAGTGGAATCTATATTCTACGTTGGTAACTTGATGTGATCATATACGAGGGCAAAAATTGAACGCAACTCAAGCTTGCTGACTTGCAAAAGCGAATACACTCGTATAAAGAACAATCAACTTTTAATTTTTTCCATTTTATTATGTTACCAATTTATTATTAAGATTACTCAGAATATAAAAACACAAAAAAGGTTATAAAGGTTTTCATTTTCTTTATTTCGTTTGATGTATATTTAACCTACTGTTATACTGTACGGTGTACCGCTGGTGTACAATATAACAAATTTGTGATCTCAGAAAATTACAAAATAAGAATTTCTAAATGTAATTTTAATATTCATTCAAGCCTAATAGGAAGTTAAAGACTGTATATTTTATGGTAAATAATTAGAAGATGGTTTTTTTATTTGTAAAAATAAAAATTACTTTTTTGTTACACTGTCTCCTATTTAACCTTTGTTGACCTTTGACTGTTAATTTTTTTGTGTAGGAAATTTGTTATTATGATAATTATCTACTTTTTCGCTTGAAAATATTCAATTCCTTCAATTACAAGGTACATGTTTATTATAAAAAATCATGAAAATTGACAAAGATACCGTGTAACCTTTCTACCTAAAAAAACGTATTTATCAAACATTTCCTATTTAAAATCGATCTAAAATAGAGTCAGAATTGAACATATAGCAGGTCTTTGTTACTGAAGAGTTTGTAATAACGGTTATAATAATTAATTGCGATTCTCTATTATTATTAAGCAAATCTGTTTGCCTGAAACTGTAAGTGAACGATATTAAATTTAATTGCTTAATATCGAAGGTTTTGGTCCTTATTTACTTCGCCAGCTGTGGAACTTGTGACTTCGATATAAGGATAGATCTTTGTGATCACATTTATTAAATTTTTTTTTAATTTTATTGATTTGATTTTGTGATTACATTTATTATCTATACTAATATTATAAAGAGGTAAAGTTTGTGAGTTTGTGACGTTGTAGGGGGTGATCTATGGATCTACTGAACCGATTTAGATAAAATTTGGTAAGTGAGACCCTGGGAAGGACATAGGATACTTTTTATCCCGAAAATCATCCATTAAGGAGATGAAAATGGGAATGAAAGTTACACGACAGACGTACACACGACAGGTTATAAGGAGTAACTTAGACTACTTTTATTTTAGAAAAAGAATTAGTGTCCCGCTCAAAAACATAAAACGTAGCTAGGAACTCACCTGAGCGAAGCGAGTGTAAATCTCTAGTCAATTATATAAAACTGGATACTAAAAACCTTTTTTGCACAACTTTTACATACGTATAAAATTTTCTCTTTAATAGGACACAGTGACGGATTAGACTTCAGTAGCAGCCTGTTAGAAGCCCACTCGCTTGGAAAGTGAAGTAATGCGGTTTCAACCCCGGGTTTCGTACCTAATTTCACTACACCTGACATTTATAAAAAGTCTGTGATGTCGACATTATTCTAATAAAATTAAAAAATTTAAAAATCCCCTACGCAAATTGCCATTTAACGATTACACTAGCACACGTGAAGCACTTAATCGAGTAATCTTACGCCAAAATGTCTTACATCATTTTGGAAAAGAGCTGATACTGTTACACTGCTGGACCGATAATAACCAAACATAGCTAAGAACCACCGCAAGGAAACTGGCTTTCAAATGAAAAAAACCGCATCGAAATTGGTCCATCCGTTTGAGAACTACGCTGCCACAGACAGATACACACACACACACGCACACGCACACACACACACACACACACACACACACACACACACACACACACACAGAGAGACATCGACGTCAAACTTATAACACCCCTCATTTTGCGTCGGGGGTTAAAAATGACCACAAAAATGTACATCTCCCTTTAAAGATGGTCTTGATTTTCTTCCTAATTAAACGTGGCTTAGATATTTGCTTAAATATTTGCAGTCAATAATGACAACCTTTCACTATTAAGGCTAACTATCTGACATTTTAAGTTCCTAAATCCTAACTATCTTTCAACAAAGTTTTAACTTCATTCAATAAATCACCTTTAAAGTTTTATGTTACTGTAAAATAAACCCTGTTGGTAACTGACGAACAAAACTACACCTACCGTAACGAATAATCTGTGTAAATATTATAAATTAAAAAAAATAAGTTTGTGAGTATGGATGTTTGTTACTCTTTCACGCCAGAACGGCTGAACGGATTTGGATGCAATTTGGCACAGATATAGATTATAGTCTGGAGTAACACATAAGCTACTTTTTATCCCGGAAAAATGTACGGTTCCCGTGGGATAGTTTGTTTTTGTTTTTCTAGAGGCGAACCCGAGCGAAGCGAGGGTGAGCTGCTAGTGTGTAAATAAGCGAAAAAAACATCTTATACAATATTTATCTTACTTAAACATTAGTGCTATTAAACTTCTTATTTGGAGAGCAATACTCACGATTTTCTAATTATTTTCTGTGCAAAGAGTTTTTGGCATACACCTGGAGGCAAATTGAAATCGTTGTAAATCGATATTTTCTTATTACACGTTAATGTAATGTAAACGTTATACAACCTTTACTTTTTTCTTTGCAATGTGCGACAATAGATATTAAATGACGTGTTTTATGTTTCCAGTTTATTTTTAAACAAGAATAGACATCGCATAAAGCATACGCAAGATTCCAATCTGTAACATACAAGGTAGTACAACCAGGCTTTGGTTAAATACTATTGTGCCATCTACAAGACAACGATTATTAAGATATTCCTATCAAAAGCTTAAATAGCTTTACACTTAGGACTTTAAATTGGTTACTACTACTAGGTAGTTACGTTTTCATTTTTTTGAACGGGACCCTAATTCTTAATCTAGAACAAAAGTAGCCTAAGTTACTCCTTATAACATCAGCTATCTTCCAGTGAAAGTCCCGTCAAAATCAGTCCAGCCGTTTCGGAGATTAGCCAGAACAAACAGATAGACAAAAAAATAAAACTTGTGTTTTTCTTATAAGTACCGTATATAATTTTATATGCATTTAGTAAAACGCTGTTATTTTTTAATTACAAACAGACACTTCAATTTTATTTATATGTATAGATAACATAACTTTATTAATAAATAAATTCATATCATCGTCTTATCTTTCTTCTCATAATTATCGTCTTCTTCCCAAATATCTTTAATAAGCACTAATCTTTTGTTACAATCAACTTTATTACTAAGTCTTAGGTAATATAGCAACATCAAAAGCCATAACGACAAAGCTATTTCCAGGTCACTCCGGCCGGATATTGTGTATGTGCGTCACGCGCGAATCACAGTACCTGCTCACCGGCTCCGAAGATACGAGTGTCATTGTGTGGGACTTACACACTTTAGCTATTAAGACGAAAATCTTGTAAGTTATGTTATTATTATATCTTCATAGATTAAATTTATGTTAAAACTAGCTGATCTCTCTTGCTTTGCTTAGGTATGTTCTTAGTTGCCTAACAATAGTATAAGTGATACTCCAGGTAAGATATTCATAAACTGACATCCATGATCATTTTTTTAAAGTAATTTTGTTCTTTGAATTATTATTGCTTGGTGTTTTCTTTTTCATGCAAATGTCACTCAAAGATTCAATAAAAAAACATTCAATAAAAAAAATAATATTCACAAAATATAATCGAGTAGTAATAAGAGTAGAAGATTGTCGTTTTCTCTCACTACATATCTACAACACGTTTGCCTTAAATACTATAACAAAACATAAAATCTTGAACTGAATGCTATGAAAATTTATTCTGTTCAAGTTTTATCATATACCTACAACCTAACAAAGACTTTATAAATATAAAATATCACATAGACTTTACCCGAGTATACTAACAAATAGATCTCCGAAGAAACTAGAACGTGCCTGCCAGTAATGCTCACCCTCGTTGGAGCTCGCATTGTAACATAATACATCATTAGTATCCACAATTTAATGGGTTTGCATGTTGACTTGAGAACTTTGCTTGGAAATTCCGCGTATACTTAGTTACCATCACTTAGTAAATATATTAGCGGTATCAGTTAGAGACAAGTTATATAATTAATTATAAGCTTTTCCTTTTGCTTAAAATTTAACACTAAAAGCTTGAACTATTCAAACTACCGAGTTTTAAACAAAGTTTTAACTATTATTACACTGTCTGTACTTAGTGTTGGCATTTAGTAAGCAGTGTTTCAGTATTTCAAGAGGTCACTCATAAAAGTCTAGTTTAATCCATATAAAAAAATTTATATTCATGATATATGAACGTGTGTACATCTATACTTTGTATTTAAGTAAACCTACGTTAATAATAATTGTATAGTTTTAATGTGTTTTAATTAGAATACTATTGCTTCCATTAATATTTTTTAAACGAATAATTTATCATGGATATTACAAAGCTAAATACATAGTTATGTAGAAACGACCAGTGGCTTTTGTAACTATTGCAAACAAAAGTTCCCTAACTTCTGTACCAGCCAGCCGTAGCTTTGTTAGTGAGAATTCTATGTATTCTTTTTTTAACTTGGTAACTTTTAAGTAGTTTTTTTTTTTTATTCTTATTGCAAATAATCTTCTTTAATACAAATATTAACAACAAAATATGTCTTGGTTCGTATATCAGAGCTTCCAATAAATAAATAAATATATATATATATATATATATATATATATATATATATATATATATATATATATATATATATATATATATATATATGGTTTTTGTAAATAAACTACATTTTCTAATATTTTTTATTTAGGGAACACATAGCTCCTGTACTTTGTGTAGCGGCAATAGTCAACCGCTCCTTGGTTATTAGTGGAGGTGAAGACTCCGCTGTCATTGTCACATCACTAGTTGATGGGACTTTGGTAAGTTAATTATTTAACTTTATCTCATTTGATCAATGTGTGAAACCATATTATTATTTAAATAAATGATACTCTATAAACATATATTAATACATTTTAAATATTTTACATATATTTTTAATTATAAGTAAAAAAAATATTGGTTGGCTTCAAAGAGGCGTACTTAAACGACAAAAATTAATTTTATTCCAATATAAAAAAGTAGACTAAGTATCTAGCTAAGAATGAAAAATGGAAATGTTGAAAAAAATCGTTTTTAATATTGATTAACAAATATAATTTTAAACTAGAACTTTAGTATAGTGTTTTATTTATCGTTTACAGTGTTATAAACTAAGTTTTAATATAATTTTCTATTCATATTTTTCTAACTGGCTCCGGTATTAGTAAAAAGTAAAACCCACAAGTTTTTGGTTTTAAGTGATATCTTAATGTCATATTTATTAAAACAGCTTTGTGATTTAAAAAAATATATTCAAAAAATGAAAAAAGTTTATCATTTATTTTAAAATTTATTCCAAATAAGCAATTTCCCATTGTCCCATAGCACCCACACCTAAA
This sequence comes from Brenthis hecate, assembly GCA_951806755.1. Taxonomy (NCBI): domain Eukaryota; kingdom Metazoa; phylum Arthropoda; class Insecta; order Lepidoptera; family Nymphalidae; genus Brenthis; species Brenthis hecate. Next base: position 3,620,039 of record OX638269.1, read on the forward strand.
TCCAACTTTGACAGCGGTCGTCAACGTTAATAAAAAAAGTATATTTAAATTTTATTCGTAGGTAACAAAACTGGATCACCATCGAGGTCCTATAACGACACTCAAAGTGATTCTAGACGGTGATATCTTAGTGACATGTTCCCAAGACGGCACAGTATGTACATGGAATGTAGATAATTTTACTCTACTAAGCACTGTGTCGGCCGGAGTTCCTGTACACGCGATGGAGGTCACTGAAGACAATGTATTTTTAGTCACATTACAGGGGGAAAATGAATTGCATATACGAACATTTATAACTGGCACCTATTTGCATGTGTTGAAGCGGCATAAAGCTAAGGTAAGATTATTATTATTATTTTTATGGTATTCAGTGATAAACGAATGGACAGTCGACCTGATAGAAAGCGATACCTGTCGCCCATAACACCTACGGTTCATGCACTTACGTTTTATGTTACAAAATGCAGAACCGCAGGTGCGTTGTCACTGTGAGGACTAAGATGATATGCCTCTTGTCTGTAATTGCGCTGGCTACCTTATCCTTCAAACCGGAACACAACAATGTAATCATTGGTGCTTGGCGGGGGAAATAGATAAGTGGGTGGTACTCATCCAGTCGGACTCCTCAGGTTTGACAGAGTCCTACCACCGATGAAGGTGAAAGTTATTGCTTAACAAATTTTATTATTATCGCCTAATTTTATTTGGTAATGTTTGGTGCAAAACTTTAGTGTTAAACTAATGAGTATATAACATTATTATTTAAAATCGATGGCGTTAACTTAATTATAAAAAATCAAATATAATTTCTTGTTTTGTTGAATTAATTAGTCGTCAACGTAATATTTACTAAAATATTTTTCGGTCATAAGTTCAGCTATTCTATATTTACTCATAAATTAAATAGAAAAGAGATATAATGAAGTGATTTTAATAAGTGCTACTTCAAGTTAGTGCGCAGAGGGACTTTGTTCAATTAAAATAAATGTTTTATTTTTACTTTTAATAATATTTTTTTAAAAGTAAATTTATATACGTGTATCTTAATCCTGTCTTACGTTAATATTTTTATCATTTTATTTTATGTGTAATGAAATTTATTTTATTAATCATCCAGAAATATTTTAAATTCGTAAAAAAACACGCCACATATGGGATATGACATTTAGCACAAAAGTAGAGAATCAATCGAGATACATTTTATATAGAATAGAAAACTGAAGTCAATAAATCCTTTCAAATATCTGAAATCCACAAGCGGATTCGCTGTGCAGAAGACATTTCACTAAAGACTAACAATAGAAAAGTAGTTGCAATCCTTTCCCGACAACACAACGCTTCGGACTAAAACTGCATTTAATAGCTGTTATATTTCTCGTACCTCTTCACAGTATAATATAAATGTAAACATATATAAAACTAGCATTGCCCGCAGCTCCGCCCGCGTTCAGATGACCAAAAACCAAATTCTTAGGTTTTACATATTCTCTATACTCTTGCATTGAAGTTTTTGTATTTTTTTTTTCAGAAATTAGATATTTTCCCGCGGTAAAAAGTATCCTATATGTTGACCCGGATATCCAGCTATCATCATACCAAATTTCATCAAAATCTGTCTAGTGGTTTTCTCGTGATGCGATACAGGCAGACAGACAGACAGACAGACAGACAGATAAAAATTCTAAAAACTATAGATTCGGCCTCTGTATGGATAATAATGTTTATTTCAACTAAGTCGAATCTGTACATTAAATATTTTTCGGAACATCTTAATGTTCCGAAAAATATTTAATGTACAGATTCGACTTAGTTACAATTTTATTATATATATGTATAGATGTATAAAATTGATCCATCATACTGATTTTCATGATGCAAACTTGCCAATGCAGTTTGTTATATAAGACTTAAATTTAAAAGTATGAATGCTTGTAATTTTTCCTAAGTGTTCCAAGGCTTGCCACGCTGCATTGCGGATTAGCGGAAAACTTTACGTTTAAATTAAATAGCTAGATACCGCAAAATTGTAGAATCACAGACTCTTCAAATATCAAAGAGCTTGCGCATCTCAAATATATGGCTAAAATTTGTCATTTTTATTTTCAATACATATAGTTATAGCATTTTTATTTCAAACTTTCTGACCTAAAATACGTTATCCTGTCCTCAATAAATTTAAATTTGCGATTATGTTTTGAGTTCATTTTCCTCGAATTTAAAAATTTTCCGTGTAACTTTTCCAGTTTTTTCCCTAAAACCTTATAAGGACTTTTTCTATTAAAAAATGAGCCAAATCAATCCACCCGTCCTGAATACGTAATATGCCTACCAATGAACAGCATTTCATTTTTATTTATATAGATTACTACGTTTTAACCCTTGACTTGTAATTCAATATAATAAAATATGTTAATGAGTTCCTAATATTCAACAAAATCTCAGGAGACATCCCTTAAACATTATTTCCTCTTTCTTAATTACTTAAAATACGTAATCCAATTACGCTACCATTTTCTTAATAGTCCCCATTTTCTCGATTGTAGATTTAATAGCTGCAAAATGTGAATCCAATTATTTTTGATAAGTACATTGCCACTGTCTATTCTAAAGATCGTCATATATGAAATGAAATGCATTGTAAAATAATTCTCATAATAAACTATAACATTTATATTTTCTACAAAGTTCTAAAGATAACGTAACATAGTTATTGTATTTGACTTGAAACACTTCACAGAACATTTAATCGCGGTAATTTATTTAAAAATATCCACAAACCATGATTGTAACGTGAAAATCTACAGATTATAAACTTACTTTATATACGTATTATCTACTATACTACATTCACTCCCGAAGCTTGGAAAATAAAAACATACAAAAAATCAATCTTCTAATTAAATTCTGTATAAGAGCCGTCAAGTATCTATTTAACAAGGCGAATTTCGTTATAATGAGCAGAGGTTACGCAAAATACTCTTCACAACCCTCTTTGGACGTTGTAATGGAGAATCACTAAATTGTTTTAGCTCTTACTTACATTTCGGTATAGAAATAAATTACACTCAATTTCTAGTAAGTGCCCTTAGACCATTTTCTCTTATTACATTTGGACATGATCAGCTTTTGTCTGCGAGTTGGCGATTGATATAGGTCTGAAAAGGTTGATTGGAATCTAAAGAGTCGATAAATCCTACGATTTGTTACACTTCATATATGTACACATATATGTACATGGTAGGTTGGTGTAAGAGTACGCATCCGATAAGTGTACGCAGTGTCAATAGCCACGACGTTGTTCACGATCCGCGATTAACTTCAGTATTACTTGCGAGAAGTGCTTTGCGAAAAAAAAAAGAGAAAACCCTACAAAAACACGGAAATTACGTAAATGCAAACATTTTTAACTGTTTTTTAAAATAATTTTAGCATTTTGTAAGTGCATTTGCGATAAAATACGATTATGCGGCTTGATCGGCAAGAAATTCACCTAGGGGTCACAGTTAGAGCGATTCCGATCAATGCTAATAGATGGTGTTGCGCTTTGCTCGATTAGAAGACCGCGAATGTGTGCAAGAGTAGAGTTTAGAGTACGGACTTGACTATGTTACAAGAGTACGCACGTACTCTTGCGCACAAAGACATCATTCCAATACTATTGATTTTAGATAACCAGACGTCCCACTGCTCTTTAGAGGCAGCTAATTTTTTCACACTTTTGCTTCAAAAGTAGTACCAAAAAAAGAAACTCAAAAGAATTGCGAAACTTACTACTAAGAAGGCTGAAAAACTTTCCCAAGTCCTAAAGAAGACACAAAAAAAGAAAATGTGGAAATGCCCACCATGTGGTGAAGTACGAGTGGATCTCCAAATGAAGATTGGATAGGATGTTCCAAATGCTAGGAGTGGTGGTTTCATGCCTGTACGAGCTACAGGACACGAATTATGAGATGATTTTTCCTGCGTACTCTTATCAACTCACATCTACTATTCTTATCCAATAGCTCTTGTAAGAGTACGCAATTATCACTTCTGTAACTTTTTCTTTTTCTAAAGATTTTGTATATTTTTTTTACCTTTCATGGTGCTTTATGAAAGACGTGATTATTAAGTACAAAATAAAAATTAATCTGATTACCAAGAGATATTTAATGTAATTTTAGAACTGTTTGAACCTTAAGTGCGTACTCCTAGACCAACCTATCCTACATACATCATTTTTAGTTCTGTAAAGTGGTTTAAGAAAGAACGCATACATTAAAAAATTTTAATTACTTTGATTTTTCAAATAATAATTCTAATTTTACATATGACAATGTTATGAGAGAAATAAATTGCTCATATTATTATATTGTAAATAGTCCTTGATGAATATATGCTACATATGTAAGGTAAAACGTCCATAATCTAATACTCATTAAATTTGGTTCTGTAATTTGATACATATCTCAATTCACGGAGTTTATTATTGCTTGTTCTCCAAACTTTTCAAACAACATCTGAGCATGAAACAAACTTATCTTCAAAAACTTTATAATTTTTATGTTATGAACTTCACCTGATTTGTTTATCGGAATGTTTCTTTGAGTCATTAACTGAATGAAATATTTGTTTACTTTTTAATTTTTATGGATTTTAGGTGAAATGTTTCTGTGTGGGACACGATTCCTCTAGAGTGGCTGTTGGTTGCGCTGATCAACGGATTTATATATACAGTTTGCACACTGCTCAGTTATTACGTACTTTGGCGGCTGCTCATGATCTGGCTGCTTTAGCTATTGCTGACAAGGATCATTTTCTGTTAGCTGCTGGTAAGACATACTTTCGTAACTAAAGTTTACGCTATGATATTCTATCTATAATAATCCATTCCTAACTTTATAGTAAGTAGTACGACTTAAAGCCTACGCATTTATACATGCCAGATTATTATTAAACCTTGTGTACTGTGTAAGCATTGAGTTTTTTTCTCATTCGCAAGCATTTAAGTTCCTGATTTCCAAGGAAAGTAAGCAGGGCCAACCTTTATAATGTTGTCGATTAATTAATTATAAGTATCTAAATAAAAAATATTAAAATCTAAAACATATAAATTGTTTTCATTATCGAATCATAAATGATGTTGTTTTAGGTGGCAATAGAGTGACAATATATTCATTCCATACTGAGGATAACTTGACAAACTTTAGGCCAACGAAACAAATGAAACGGCGGCAAACAAAATCAACAACAAACGTTACGTTATTACAGGTTTGTAGCTTTATTATAATGATAACTTTATTTATAAATTAGGCAGTTCCATATTTACCCTACTATGGTAGGGCTAGTGCGGCACGGTCTAGGGTCTGCAAGTTCCTGCAAGAGGGGTGCCAAATCTATAGTACACTATAGACATTCATTGCTTGATTTATTATAAATATGGATGATACGTCTTAAACAAAATTTTGTTTTGTCAATCACTGAATTAAATTCTACACAATGCAATTTACATAAATTATTTAAATAGACATACGATTCATATTCCGCCAAAATCAACACGCAACATTAGTTATATTTAGTTAACTAAAGTTGGGATTAACAAAATATTTTGTCCACAGGCGGAACAAAGTGAATTAATCCCGATCAGTTGTTTAGAAGTGTCCAGGGACGGTCAGCTCGCGGCCAGCGGGTGTGCCCGCGGTTTGGTCCGAGTTTGGCAACTTTCCACCCATCGCCTACAAGCAACGCTTAGTGGACACATGGGCCACATCACTTGTGTCACTTTTAGTCCGAATAATCTATTGGTACTCAGTGGTTCTGAAGATAGGACTGTTGTTGTGTGGCAATTGGATGATAATTCACCATCTCGCACTTATAAGGTTTGTGTTTAATTTTCAAACTATTTTGTATTTTTTATAACCTATGTATACACCGCGAGGTAAGTTAGATTTTAATAAAGAGAAATATTTATTTTTATTATTTTTTATTAATATCTGCCTATAGATAAATCGTATTTATAAATTATATTTATCTATGTAAATCTATATTATAGTAATTGATTTATACAGTCTAAGTTTCATGGGTTAATTAATGTCTGTCAAATTTCATTAAGATAAGCTTAACAGCTTAAAAGCGGTTGCCACTATCTATTAAGGTAGTTTACATCGACAAGTTTTTTTAATAAATGCAAATTAAAAGTTCGAAAGTATATTATGTTTTGCTACTTTTTCTATTACAAATCTTCAATAATAAATCAAAGCAGAGTGTCCTCTTTTTTATTTCGATTGAAGACATGAAATTTCCAGGTCTCATTTATTAATACCAGCTTAAATCCTGAAGCTTAAGGGACTTCGAATGGCTACATGTGTTTTATACGACCTCCTCCTTTATTCTTTTAGAAGGTTGAATATTAAAAAGTAGATCTTAGATTATGTATTTCTTTAACATTGCCCTTTTTAATCCATTTAGCCTATAAGGGTCGAATTTAAAAAAAAATCATCTCTTAAGCGTTACCGATTATTATAAAAAGTATATATTCCTTTTGCCTTCATCTAAGTTGCTAACAACTGACATGGACATTCCACCCGTCCGCACGATGCGTTTCGCTACGTCATTTATTATACGTACGGCTATGGATTGGAACAATCTGCCTGCGTCGGTGTTTCCGTCCGATTATAATATGGGTGTCTTCAAGGCAAGAGTGAATAGGTGGCTACTGAATTAGTGCGACTTACCATCTTCGACTGCGTTACCACTTACCATCAGGTGGAACGTAGTCAAGCACTAATTCAGAATAGTATAAAAAAAAACTTATGTGAAGGAACAGATTTCGTAGTATTACGTATTAAACGGTAAAGGAAAACATCGTGAGTTAACCTGCATGCCTGGGAAAACCTAGCCGGTTTTCGGTAGACAACCCTTGCAGTTGGCCAGTGTGGCGGACTATGGCCCGATGCCCCTCATATTGAAAGGAAGCCCGTGCCCAGCAGTGGGATGTTAAAAAGGGCAGAATACAACATATTACACCTACTAATCAAATGATTTTAAAACAACCAGGGTCATCAATCAGCCCTACAAACTCTCCTCATGATGTCTGACGGTCGTCGCGCGATGTCCGGAGACCGCGCGCGCAACGTGCACGTGTGGCTCGTGGACTCCGGCATAGTGCTGCACTCAGTCACAGCGCCCAGCACTAGTGTTGATGTTACACTCAATATGAAGTACTCGGTAAGATTTTTTGTCTTATTTTTATTCTTTTTCTTCTTCTTGAAATGCCTATTGCCGCTTAAATACGACACAGTATAACAATATAGAATATTCAACAAATCTTTATATTCTTTTTTACTGGCTTCTACTTATATATCTTCTTTATCATCTCTAACTTCTTGGTTACTATTAGGGCTTATTTGCTAATTACAGTAGTTTAATTATTTAAGTGCTCAACGGGCACGCTTTGAAGCTAATAATAGAATTGAATTGATTAATTAATCTCTACATATAATAAAATTGTAACTAAGCCGAATGTGTACATTAGATATTTTTTGGAAAATCTTATTGAAATAAACATTATTATCGATACAGAGACCGAATCTATGGTTCTTAGAATTTTTGTCTGTCTGTCTGTCTGTACGTCTGTTACCGCATCACAGAAAAACCACTGGAGGGATTTTCATGAAATTTGGTATGGTGATAGCTGGTTATCCGGGTCAACATGTAGGATACTTTTTACCGCGGGATAATACCTTATTTATGAGAAAAAGTACAAAAACTGCACTGTAAGAGTATACTAATATGTAAAACCCAAGAATGTGGTTTTTGGTCATCTACACGCGGGCGGAGCCGCAGCAATGCTAGTTATTTATAAAAAATATATTTGTTATATTCAGGCTCAATGCGATACGATAAGTATGATGTGGTACACTTCAATACATGTTTATTGTTCGGTTATAATGTGCAACGTAATTTTTACGTTTCATAACGATGTTTTATTATTCTAATGCATAAGGTATTATAAACCAATTATAGTCGCATTACATTATTTTATAAATCTACATATATGTGTGTATATAATGTGTACAATGTACAAGCTCGGTAAATATTTCTGTAACAACCTGTGTGAAGTACGTGCTAAAAAGTTGCTATGTTCACTTGTAATTGATATTCATGTCTGTTTCTTTTTTTTTTACTTTAATTATAGTATTGAATTGTCTCGAGCAATTGTATATTGTAAGTGTGCTTAATAATAAATAAATAATTTCGCTAAAAAGACACCCATGTAATTATGAAATATGTACTCATATATCATTTTTTATTGGACGATGTATTTAGATCCAAGTGTTTTTACCGCTCATAAATTTTATAGCAAGGACTGTAAATATATTATTCGATCCGTAAATCAACATCGAGGTATCAATGTTTAATGTGTTTATTGAAGAGAATATCACAATGTTGCATCTTTGGACTTAACGGTATGATAATTGAAATTTGCATACACTAGGTTAGCGCAATAATAATGTATAGAAGGAAATATTTAATATAAATATTTTGGGACATTAATACACAGCACCATCTAGTTCCATGGTAAGCTACGAGACTTGTGTTATGGATACCAGATAGTTGATACACTACACATATATAACTTTAAATTCATAGATATTTTAAATATACACATTCATGATTGGAGTACAAACACCACATAAATGACAGCGGGACTCGAACCTGCGACCGCAGGCACAGCAAGTAGGGTCACTACAAAGTACAAACTGAGCCAAACGTATCGTAATAATATGTAGGCAGAATAAAATTAAATTACAAAATTTTACGGCAATACCAAAATTAATATTCTGCGCAGTTATTTCATACAGTCAGGCAAAATTTCTCTGAGACATTTTTGAAGCCTATAACTTAGTCATCTAAACTATGTTACATTTAGAATATAAAACAGAATTTCTACTTTGAATTTTTGAATATTCATCCCCTAAAGGGACTGATTAGATAATGAAAATTTATATTAAAGTTTGTCATAAGTTAGAAATTTATATAAATAAACTAGTATTGCCCGCGGCTTCGCCCGCGTTCAGACGACCAAAGACCAAATTCTTAGGTTTTACATATTAGTTACTCTTACATTGCAGTTTTTGTATTTTTCTCAGAAATGAGACATTTTCCCGCGGTAAAAAGTCGTATATGTTGACCCGGATAACCAGCTATCACCATAAAAAATTTCATCAAAATCCCTTCAGTGGTTTTTCTGTGATGCGGTAACAGACAGACAGACAGACAAAAATTCTAAAATCCATAGATTCGGACTTTGCATCGATTATAATGTTTATTTCAATAAGATTTTCCAAAAAATATTTAATTTACAGATTCGGCTTAGTTAGAATTTTATTATATGTATAGATAATTAACCTGCCGTTTATATTGCCGATAAGAACCCTGTCAAGTTCACTGCTTTTATTATACCTACTGATACTTGCGTTTTCTATAAATCTTTAAAAATTATAACCTAGGTGTTCCTTTGATGTATCAGCTTTATTACTGTAAAGTTTCATCAAAATCTATTTAGTAGTTTTTGCGTGAAAGAGTAACAAACATCTATTTATCCATCTTCATAATATAGTTTTAGTAGAAAGTTTATCTATTGCACGTCGCTATTTGTGCGGTTAAGACATATTGCAGGGAAACTAATTTTGAAGTGCTGCAGTTATATCTAGTTATGTAAAGATTAGACATACATGTCATTTAATGAAAATTCTAACGGGATCAGAATTCTTGTTATTATTAAGTTTTAATAAACAGTTTAAAATGATTTAGTTTATGTCTATCAAACTTCTATTTTAATTAAAGTAACATTAACTAATTGAAACTTGTTAATTGAAGAGTTTTTAATATTTAAGTTTGCAGCTTTAATTTTGTTTCACAAAAAGAAATTCGAAATCGTTCCTTGTGAAGAACAATTGACGTTATAGAATATTTATTACTTGTAATTTTGTCTTCAAGCATTTTAAATAAAATTATCTTTTAGGATTTTATCCCAGATTTATTTTGATTTTTAGTTCGATCAATCCGAAAAGATTGTTTTATTTAATACTAACATTGCCCGCGGCTTTGCCCGCGTTCAGATGACCAAAAACCAAATTCTTAGGTTTTACATATTAGTAAACTCTTACAATACAGTTTATGTATTTTTTCTCAGAAATGAGATATTTTATCGTAGTAAAAAGTATCCTATATGTTGACCCGGGTAACCAGCTACCATCATAACAAATTTCATCTATATCCCTCCGGTGGTTTTTCCGTGATGCGGTAACAGACAGACAGACAAAAATTCTAAAAACTATAGATTCAGCCTCTGTATCGATAATAATGTCTATTGCAATAAGATTTTCCAAAAAAATATTTAATGTACAGATTCGGCTTAGTTAGAAATTTTATTATATGTATAGATGTCAAATATTCGCGTAAATCTAAGAAAGTATTATGTCTTCATACATCTTAATTTAAATAAAATTGTGTAATATTGAATTTGTAGCTATGTACCCTCCTTAAGCACAATGATCAAGAGTTAAAGCTTTTTTGTACAAGTTTGAGGACCTTTTGAATGTCATCCTCATCGTAATTGTCATTCCTAAAACTTTTTCCATTAAGGAAAACTTAAAAAGACACGCTGTCTCGTAGCGAATCGTTAAATGAAACTCTGTCACGTTTTCCTCGGATTAGAATTTGAAGATCCTGTTTCGATTATCCTTTTGTTCAGAAAATCTTTAATCTTTCATAATAGATTACACAAGTGACGGATGTCTTGATAGCTTGGGATCCGCTTTCAATTTAACAAACAATTTAGTTTAACTAATAGTATCTGCTAAATTTATTTTGCGTTATAACATACATATCTATACAGATAAATAAAATTGAAGTGTCTGTTTGTAATGTCAATGTAACAGTTTTTTTACTAAAGGGATATGAAATTATATACGGTACTTGTAAGAAAAACTCAATTTTTAAAATTTTTGTCTATCTGTCTGTTCCGGCTAATCTACAAAACGCCTGGACCGATTTTGTCGTGACATTCACTGACAGATAGCTGATGTTATAAGGAGTAACTTAGGCTACTTCTATTAACAGTCTTCAAAAAAGGATTATGTATGTTCGGGCATAACTCTGTCATATATGGACGGATTTGCAAAATTATTTTTTTGTTCGAAAGAGGTTTATTCCAAAAAGGTCCCATTTAAATTATAAAAAAAATAGGACATGATTGATTCTTAACTTTTAAAATACTTTCTTCTTATTTTGCTACTACTATGTCTACACTAGAAATGGAAAAATAAAAACTTTAAAAAATAAATAAAAACCGACTTGAAAAAAAAAAACAAAATAAAAATACCTGATTAGTAGTTTTCATTTACTATAAATACCTAATCAGATATTTTCGAAGTCAGACCCAGCCGATACCAATCAAAGCACGTCGACTTCGAATTTCGGCAAATTTCGACATTTAAATTTTTATTTTAGAAAAAGTATTAGGCTTCCGCTCAAAAAAATTGAAACTTAACTAGGGACGAACGCGAAGCGACGGTAAGTCGCTTGTACATATATATATGTATAAATGGGCAACAAAATAGTTCAGTACCATTGTCTTCTTTACTTGTTAATCGATTTTCTTTTTCCTTTGCGGAAATTGGCCTCAAATCAAGTCACCACAACATGCTGATAATGATTTGCACATGCTTAAGATGGGTCTTGAACTCGCGTAACTTGGTTTTTAAACCGAGCGCATTACCAATGAGCTACCACTGCTAATTTTTTTTGACATAATTAAATATTATAGCCTATTGGTCTGGTTAGGTAATACATACACGGTTCTCTAACAAGCAGCGTTTTGGGAAAACATGTACTAAATGATACAGAAATCTACCTGTCTATCTTAATAATACTTGAATAGACATAAGAAAGACTTTTAGCCGTATAGTAAATTATACATTTTTTTAATAAATACTTAGTTTTTAGCTTACATAATATAAACCTCAAGTACTCAAAAATTCTTAGAAAAATTGTTACTTAGCAAGGCCATATTACTTTATAATTATGTTAGAAAAGACGAAATTCCGCATTTATAATTTAAAGTATTAGTTTTATATATAGTATATCTCCTCAGGTCCTTTCTGACGGAGACAACTCAGTCCGCATCTGGGCTTTAGCCGAAGGGGACAGTGGGGAGGAAAAGCGTTCCATATCTCATGCGGAACGAGTCACGTGCTTTGCTTTGACAGCAGACTCCCAACATGTTGTTACCGGCTCGATGGATATGTCACTTAAAGTCTGGCAACTACACGGTGGAAAATTATCCCAGGTAAGGATATAAATAAGATATCTCATAATTCTTAATATTCCCAACAATATTTTATGTTCTACTTAAATAGAGTACCTATCTAATGCTATGAGTATTTACTTCACGACGTCGTAAAATACTAGTGCTATCCGTATAGCTTTAGTGGTAATAAACATACCTTACCAGTACCTTATTGAAATAAATTGTGTTTTGTCAACTCCAGAGGTGTTTCTTTTTTTTTTGAAAAAATATTACTGCACGTGTTTCATAAAGCATAATTATGAGTCTCCGGTATTAGGGGATTGTTAAAGATAGACACACAATTTTAAGTGTACATAATATATGAATATGAAATAATGACTTCATATAAACAATTTTAAAAATATCACGTCGTAAACTATTTTCATGAATAAAATCTTCTTGAAATTTAAGGAAGGCTATCAAACGCAAAAGTGGAATGTCAGTATTTGGCGTTATGTCAACTACCAATGTCGTTAAAGTTATAAGTCGAGGACCAATAAGTATAGCTTTAAATTCTTAAGAAAACTTTCAAACTGGGTCAAATAAAGAAGTCCACCTTTTTGAGAACTTTTTCTTCCAGTAAAAAGACTTTGATCGTACAGTATTCATGTAATGGGTACTAAACTAGAAAAAAATATATTTAAAGGTTTTTTTTGCTTCGTACTACTTACTAGTTTTCGCGGCTGTCCTTTACCATAACGCAATCATTCTTTTACAAAAACTGCTGAACAGATTCTGATGAAATTTTTCGCGGAAAGGTCAAGGAAAGGAGAAGTTACACCAGTTACTTTTATATCTAATCTTAGTATGACTTTCCACGTATTTAGAGCTAAATAATTTCAGCTCCAGGTGTGGATATCATGCACATATCTATGTATATCATAAATGTCTTCATACACGGTAAGGTAGTTTACTGAACTATAACATTTTTAACCCGCTAGTTAAATTACCAATAATTTACATATTTAAAATCTTTTTGTAAATACTGCCTGAAATAAATGATTAAATTAAAAAAAATTAAAAATTCAACACGCTTTTATTCTTAACTTCATTGGTAACGACGTAATCATTGGAAGTCGAAATTAACCTACTTTAATACTCATATCGTAACAAAACTTTGTATATAAATATAGATGATACAATTTGGTAACATTTAAACTGACTTGATAATAAAGCTTGGTGAATATTGGAACTTTTCAATGGCCATTAGCAAGTTTAATTTGTTTTGACGAGTCCCATATATTATATGATATTTTCGTCTATTATAAACCATTTTTCATGGTTTCTTTTTCTGAATAGCATTCATTCAGACTAACATTAAGGAATTTTTTGGTTTAACATAGAACTAAAATCGCCACCAAAATTACCCTTAAAAATGGAATAAGGGTTGTTAACTTTGTAGTTTTAATATAAAGAAATACCAATAATAATTATTATGCAGTGGGTTTTATTTGTATATAAACCAAACCTATTATAATTTCACATTTTCCAAGTTTTTTTATTACAAGTTTATGTATCTGTTTGTTATATGCCTATTGATTTTGTAGGTTCTAGTGGGCCACTCGGATATAGTAACGTGTGTTGCCGTGTCAATAACAAACAAAACTCAAGTAGTATCGGGATCATGGGATTACAATTTGATCGTATGGGATATAAATACCGGCTCTGATGTTCATTTATTATCGGGACACTTGGGTAAAGTCACATGTGTAAAGGTCACTGGAGACGGATCTATTGCAGTTTCTGGTAAGTTTGTAGTATTAAGATGGCTTACTTATTTAGAAAAAAAATTGGCTTTCTACCTAGAAAATTTATGGTAAAACTATTGTTCTACTATCATAATTGCGAAAGTATAAAGTATGTATGTATATAATATTGTATGTATATAATATTGTATGTGTGTGTGTTTGTGTGCGTTACAGCTAGACTTGAAATTTAGTACACAGATATGACCTAGAATAACGCATGAGCTAGAAATGTACAAAACTTGGGAATTACCCTCACTTATCCTCGAAACTAGGGGATAAAAAGCTTTATTTATACTTTAAGTAAAATATATGCATACAACAAATCTTCCAAAGTGCTTATCACTTTAAATTCCTTTAAAATTACATCACATACGGAACTGTCCTTCACCCAAGTCTCATAGTGACACATATTCTTGAACTAAAATATTTATTAAATACTCCACTGGTGGGTATAAATAACTTAACTATAATAATAAATAATAATTCATGCGTTCATTTTTTCAACTAGGTGCGGAAGACAAAACCCTTATAATTTGGGAAACAAAACGAGGTTTAGCACTGACTTCTCTTTCGCTGCACGTTCCTCTTCTGGGTTTTCAAATAACCAGTGACTGTTCAAGAATCGTCGTACATCTTTTGGATAGAGGTAACGTATTAAATTATAAGTTTTCTTGTACATAATTACAGAATTATTGTACATTTTATTATAACTAATGGATTGTTATAATATTTATTATAAATTGAAAATGATCAGCGCATTTTTTTTTGTTTGAAATTCTAACATAATTTTGTTAAGCTCATCTAACAATAAACTCTTTATCTAAAAGAATCATGTAAAACAATATATCTGATCGACAGTTTTGTTAAAAACTGATTCAAACACTTTTAATGCTACGATCAATCTTATCTAATTATATTATACTAGCGGGTCACCCTCCTTTGCTCGGGTTCGTCCCTAGGTACCTTTTAACGGTTAGTATGAAATAGATAGACTATCTATACTAATATTATAAAGAAGTAAAGTTTGTGTGTTTGTGAGTTTGTGACGTTGTAAGGGGTAATCTCTAGATTTACTTAATCGATTTAGATGAAAATTGTTAAGAACATAGTTTGAGACCCTGGGAAGGACAAAGGATACTTTTTATCCCGGGAATCACCCCTTAAGGGGGTGAAAATGGGGATGAAAGTTTGTATTGGGAAGCAAGTTAGGGACGAACCCGAGCGATCAGCGAAACGAGGGCGAGTCTCTAGTATATCATATTACTGTTCCGCTTCCTTGGGTAATCGCATGATGATATATAACCTATAGCCTTCCTCAATAAACGGGTTATCTAATGCAAAAAGAGTTTGCAAAAAGAGAGCACTTCGAATTAGAAGTTCCTGAGATTAGCGCGTTCAAACAAACAAACTCTGCATCTTTATAATATTAGTATAGATTTCTTTTTGCTTAAAAAATTATTCTTTAATGTAACATGCCCTAATTATAAATATATTATACAATATGAATTCTGAAACATCTGTATTAATATGTTGATGAAAAATTTTCTTATAAATTCTAATTAGGTATACATATTTTCATCATAATTTTTTCGTATAATACCTACTCCCATGATTCTTTCATCTGAAATTTTACTGCGTAATAACAAATAAACAAGAATTTATTTTAGTTTACATTTCATATTTGTATAAAAAGTGCTTTAATATTTGCACTTTCCAAAGAAATATCATCAGGGATATTCAATTCGATTTCGATGAATGCATTTTCATTACTATTCAACGGCACGATCTGTCCACTATTTTGCGGAGGTAAAAAATGAGAATCCTTTTATTCTGGGATAAAATACGCTTTTATATAAATTCAAATAAGTATAATTTTGTTGGAATTCAGAGCTTTCTGTTGGAATGTATGGTATACGGTATATGGTTTCATTATAAATGATTTTTAGTAAGCGAATTTAAAAAAAAATAAAGTTAGTGATTATGTGGATTTGTTTTTAAAGCTTTTAATATAATATTGATCTACATAAGTTTAAGCTATACTTATTCGAAATAAATTTAAATCTTGAGCTTTAGTTATAATCAGGTACCTCTTATTTGAACAATACGATTGAAACAATACATTTCGCATTTTTTTGTTAATTTTATCTATATTTCGCAATTATTAAAATACATTAGAAACTTGGAATTCATATTCACTTGGAAATTTGGAATTCAATGCCTCCGTATTCTCGAAATTAATATGAGACCAGTCTTCATTAAAAATTATGAATCATGAATTCACAATTGATTAAGATACAACGGAACTTTTCACTTTTAGCCATTAGCTTCCTTTTTTTTTTATTGGTCCAAATTGAAACATTTATTACGTGAGTAATATGTAAAAGATTAAAACTTTAATAGCTAAGCTCTCATCTAGCAATCTAGTTTTATAATCTTGGTGTATAATTTAATCATACGCCTTCAAATACAAAAATTCATCAAATATCAGAAAAAAAATATATTTTAAATATAATTTCTGTGTCAGTTTTTAGTGCTTGCAGTTGTTGACAGAAGTAGAATGTCTTTTGAGTTAAGCCTTTGATAATCATAAAGTAAACAAAAGCAGCACATTCCCAATTCAAACTATGGTATCGGAATACGAAAGCTAAATAATACTTAGCTTTCCTTGTTCAAACAACTGTACACGTATATAATCATCAACAGGTTGCTTGCCGATTATCTGCCTACACAATACGCCGGCAACCTACGTCAAGATACCGACCTACGCTGCACCTACTAAGGATGTCGATGGTAAATAATTCATTATAATACTATTTTTATATACTTATGTATGTGTATTTTATTTTTTGGACACAGAAAGAAAACACAAATTAAAATGTTTGAAGTAGGTATATACATCTAAAACAAAGGTAAATTATAATTTTTGCTGTTCAATTATATCTGAACACACCATTTAAAATCAATTTATATAAACAAACCTAAAAAAAAAATTGAATATTACAGTAGGTATTATCTAGTTAAGGTCAAATAAAAATATTTAAAATAAAATTAATATTTATATTTCAATTAAAGAAACAACGTAAAAAAGAAATACAGAGAAAACATAGCTTATTATTAAAAATATAACAAAAAGGACAATAATGGGAACTATAAATTCTATAAATTAATATGAAAATAATATCGTAATCATTCATTTTAATATGTAAAACTATTGTATATTTTACATATAATATTCTGATAATACTCTAGAAAGGTTTAGGTTGGTTTAGTTGGATTATTCATAAAGATTATTTTTTGTGCAATTGACGACACGTTTGGCTCAGTTTGTAGTACTTGCTGTGCTAGCGGTCGCGGGTTCGACTCCCGCTGAGGGCATTCATTTGTGTGATGAACACGAATGTTTGTACTTCAGTCATGGGTGTTTATATTTATAATATGTATGTATTTAAAGTTATATATGTGTAGTGTATCAACTATCTGGTATCCATAACACAGGCCTGGTAGCATACTATGGTACTAGATGGTGTTGTGTGTTATTGTTATTTATTATTCATAATTACTATAAAAGATTAAGCAGAAAATCGTAATTTGAAAACATGCCTTAAATATAGTTGAAGTAAAGTTAAGCGTTTAATATCTGAATTAATACTTTTATATTCACAAAGTATCTGAAGTAATATATCACTATTGATTTAATAATAAGTTTCTACAACTTGATATATTCACTATCGAAACTAGATCAATCTTGGCCTCGTAATAGAACTATACCTAAGTGTCTGACAGGCAATTCCTACAAGAGGCACTAGAATATTCCATTTTACTTACTTATGGTTTTAAGACTATAGTTAGAATTTTCGAACGAAACCAGTTTAAAAATTCTTTATTGTAACACTTAACCGTACCTACCTATATCATAGTGAATACTATATTTATACTTGTAGTCTAGTAGCTAGCATGTACAGCTATAGATCCGGAGGTCCTGGGTTCAAGTCCCGGGTCGGGCTAAGTTTAATACTTATTTAATTACTGAGTTTTTCTGTGTTATTTATTTATGTTTATTGTTCCACAAAACAAATGAAAATCAATAACTTAAACAATCACAATTGCATTTTTCTAGATGCAGACACAGCATGCATATACAAACAAAACTTAATATTAACAATAACTAAAAAAAACTAAAAAAATATGAATGACTAACAACAGCTATTAAACGAAACAATTTGCTTTATTTTTTTACGTAGAGAGGCTATAGAGGTGTCATTGAAAATATCTAATTTAAAGCGAATACCCTCGTACGCTGAACACATACGGAATAAGGGCGAGTGGTTTATTACATTAGTACTCGCGTTGGGAAGACAGATTGTCTTACGATTTTGTAGACGACTACTAGTTAATATATTCTCATTAGTAGCCTGGAGTTGAGAAGTTGGCGATGTTGGCCACCGTGGTCGAAATCGGTCGGAAAGATATTAATAATTATTATTATACTTGTAGTACATATTGAATTATTATATGTACGTTGTAATTCAACTTTTCATGAAATAATTTAATGTTTTTTTTTTTTTTAACTAGAACTGCGACCGCTAGCACCAAAGCGTCCAATGAAGAGATTACTAAAGAAGGAAGTATCGTTAGACACGTACACGTGGCAGAAGAAATACGGTCATCTTACTTCAGCAGCTATGATGGCACAAGTGGACGAACGTTTGAAACGACGGTATGATAATATAATTATCATAAACGTAAATATTTATTACAGAAAATAAATTAAATTTAATGAAAAGTTTTAATTATGTGTTTGATAAGTATTTTCTTTAAAAAGTAATATATAAATGTTTATATCGTAATTGCTAGTAGGTAATTGCTCTAGAAATTGTAATAAATTGAAATTTTTTTAGTAACTGTGGAAGTTAAAATGTATTAATTTAAAAAAAGTAAATCCATACTAATATTATAAATGTGAAAGTTTGTGAGTATGGATGTTTATTACTCTTTCACGCAAAAAGTATAGGATGAATTTTAATTAAACTTTACAATAATATATATACTTCAGAATAGCACATAGGCTGCTTTTTATCCCGGAAAAATATACGGTTCCCGTGGGATAGATTTCTTTTTGTTTTTCTAGAGGCAAACCCGAGCGAAGCGAGGATAAGCCGCTAGTTAATAATAAATTAAAAATAAATAGTTATCGTTATTAAAATGGCTTTCCATAGGTTTTCGGTATCAGCATCAATGGAAGAAATATCCAAAATACAAGAGGCGAAAAATAAAGACTTAGGCTCGCAGGTAAGAAAACATAACCTACACGAATCAGCTATTGCAGCACTGATTTAAATTGCCATAAGTTAAGTACAAAAATATCATGGTATATGTGTCCTTTACTTATTTACTTACTTTAAATTATAAACTATCTTATGTCACATACAGTTTCTAATAAAACCAAGTTTATGTGTGTTTATAATTGAAAGATTTGTCTTTTTTTAAGCAATATAAGTATAAATATACTTTCATACTACTTATTTAAGTACAATTTTATACTGAAGTAAATTATCGGAATGTTACGATAATCTTAAAGCACTACCTACATACTTGTAAATGTTAAATAACGACTGTTGAATGTACTTAATTGGAAAATTCAGGCGGAAGATCATTTTTCTACAGATCTAGACTAAAGTAGAAAATATAAATTGGGGCGAAATAAAACTAAGTGTTTCTAAATGATTCGAATTCGGAAGCTATACGTAATGACGTATTTACATTTGACATAAATAAAATATAACAAAAAAATTCTAAGATGCTAAACTTGGTCCTTAAAATTATATTTCTTATATATTAAAACAAAATCGATGTTTAAAATACAATAATTTTAATATAAAATATTTTATGATCCATACATATGATAAAATTGTAACTTTAACTTATCTGAGTGAAATTGAAAATGAAATTTTAGAATATTATTTAGGTGTATTACATATAGGCTCCTTTAAATTTTATCAATACATCTGCGAGTAAAACCGCATTAATAATTAGTGTATTTATTTAATAACATAAAAACAGGTGAGCCTCGGCCCCGAGCAGGCGGCCATAGCGCAATCTCAACACTTCGATCAGCTGGAAGCCCTGTGGAATAAAATATCTCCGCCGCGACGACGTTCCAATAAGGTGAATAATTTTAATATCTCCAGATTCAATATCTAATATCCATACTTCTGTTTGCCTTTCATTTGCTGTGAAAACTTTGAATGTGACTTTATAAAGTATCCTACTGTATAAAGGAGGAGATTGAAGGGAATCTTTTCATAGAATTGGTTTCGATGATAATAAAAAACTCTTAAGATTTTCAATTTCTCGTTCTATAATATATATATATATATATATATATATATATATATATATATATATATATATATATATATATATACATATATATTACATATATATATATTTGTTTGAATAAAGCTTACTTTAAAGTTAATTAATATTATAATGTTAAACAGAAATAATAAACAGTCACTGTGTGGGTGGATATAAGTACGTACATATGTAAAATAGAATGATAAATTTTGTTCCAATAAGTGAACTACTCGTATATTGTAATTTTTATAATCTTTATATTTAAGTATTAGCACGTAACGCATGATTCAACAGGAGTTCATTTCACTTTCACTACGCATTACCTGCCTTAGATGCGCCTAAAAAATCATATAATTACAATGTATATGTGTATATATGAAAGTTTAAGTCAACTCATACACAAAATTTTCTACTTAATACAAATAATGATGGAAATAAAAAATATAATTACATACAATAAACAAGCGTCGATATGAAAAACAAGTTGGGCGCATGGATGTCACGTGAAAGACTCAGACAAGATAAATTTTGATTTTAACGACAAAAGGAAATTTATATTTCCATAAATATTTCGACGAACTTATTTAATATAAACATATGTACATCTATAGATATAAAAGAAAGTCGTGTTAGTTACACTATTTATAACTCAACAACGGCTGAACCGATTTGGCTGAAAATTGGTGGGGAAGTAGCTTAGAACCAGGAGACGGACATGGGATACTTTTATCCCGTTCGATTGCGTTCCCGTGTGACGTGACATAAAACTCAAGAATAGGATAATAAGTGTTAAAACATCAGAAAAATTAACGAAAAAAAATTATATGGCTAGCGCTGGCTAATAACTATTTATCTCTATTTAAAACGTACCTAGCGACGAACCCGAGCGAAGCGAGGGTGAGCCGCTAGTTATACATATAAATAAAAATTCTCTTCATTGATAAGTGTATAACTTAACAAACGAACTAAATCTGGACGGACCGACTTTCGTAATTATCTTTAATATGTTCTTAAAAGTCCGAATAAAGTTTTTAAGGCAAAAAAAATTGGAAAGTTTTCCGCAAAATTGCTTTTTTCCATAGGATTTTTATATGAATTCAAATATCACAAACTTTATTTAAATTAGGACGCAACGTCTGTCGGTTCCTCTAGTAATTTTAAATCAAATATGCCGATGCATATTATGTATTTATATATTACGCCTATTCTCAGTGAATAATAAAATATGTACATATTTTATCTTTAATTTCAACTTTCAACGAAGACATTCGCTATATTTCCAATATTGTACCTAATTCTAGCTAATCGGCAAAATCAGTTGGCTGAACGATAAAAATATTCTTTTATATAGGATTTGACTACTAATTAATTACGATATTACTATGTTATTAACCAGTTAAAACACTACATATTCCTTATAATTGAATGTTGCGTATTCATTTATTATCTCTTGGTATTTAGAATGCATGTTATAAGTAATTTTCATACATATTTTAACACTTCTTGGTGCTTTTATCGAAAATTTGAATATATTTCAATGTCAATTTAGATTTTTGACGCTTAAGAGTATGTCACTTATGTATAAACCAGTCCCAAATAATTAACGCATCGTAGGGAGAACGCGAGTGAAGCCACCATCGTTGATATGATTTCCGTTCGGAGGTTTTGATTTCGATCTAAATTTGTGGCTAATATTCAATTTTACGTTCCTCGATACTCTCGTGTATCTCTAATTTCGATTTTCCTCAAACATTTAATTTAATCTGTATATGCATATTATGTAATTGAATGTAACTTTATATATAAAAACTGTAAAATAATTAAAAACATAAGTTTAAAAGACAAAGTTACCATACAATTCCTTTATTTATATGTTCTGTTCAATAAACACACTAATAATAAAATTAATGTAAATCTTTTATTACAGTCCCTTTCTAAGCAAAGTTCTCTGATAGAGAAAGTGGATTCGTCTGACGAAGATCATACTCCAGTCGAAGAACAAGGTTAGTATGTTTTTTTAAATATATACACTTACTATATAAAATAGTTTTCATTAAAATAAAATCTAGAGTTTTCAATTCGTTTCCAAAGTAATGCACATCAGTGGCGACGGGTCCCATACAAGACGTCTTACCTTAAAACTATTTTTCTACAATTTTACATACATTTAATTTTTTAAAAGTATAAATGTTCTTTTGGATATATATATATATATATATATATATATATATATATATATATATATATATATATATATATATATATATATATATATATATATATATATATATATATATATATATGCATTAATACATATATAAAAATTGTATATTTTAGGAAAGGCCATCCTTCGCCACTGATGCACATACATATCAATTAAAAATTTGTATAATTATTGAAACTTCTTTACAGAACACATGGTGGAGTGATTAAGTTATATCGATTAGTAATATCAGTTATTCGCCTCATTAGATTTATCAAACACTTTTAACGAGCTGGTCTCAATTTGTTTGCATATTCTCTATTACTTAAATTGACGTTGTAATTTAAACATTTGCGCAAATATTTCTACCCGTTCCCAAACTTTCGTTAGACAAATTAAATATAATAATAGAAGTTTGAGTCAAAGAAAACTAATTTTAGTAACTATTGTTTATATTTGATAACTCCGCTTGTTACCCTGTAGGCTAATGTGAAAGAAAGAAACATATTATTTATGTTGTTTTGACAAGAAGAACTCGTATTCGTGTCTTAATACAGTTTAAAATCTTTTACTTAAGGATTTTGTTTATATGTAACATTTGATAGAATTAATTGATGAAAATATAAAGATTTTTTGTTATCTATTAAAACCTATTTGAATAGAAAGTCCTAAAATAAAAAAAATATAATTTAATAGTATGTAATTAACACAAAAGTGGTGGTATGTTTCTGCCTTTACTCGTCACCTAGAAGTAATTTCGTTAGGTTTAGTGTACCTAAGTAATTTTAGACTTCCAGCCTCTACGCAATGTGATCTTGTAGATTTAGTTTAGTTTTTGGGCCAGTTCTAAAAAATATATACGATTAGTAAATTATGGATATTATTTCAAAATACTTTATTCCGAATTTACATTGCTATGTTAATTTTTAATTAGTGTTAATAAAAACATCATTTAAAAAAAATTTACTCTGGGTGCTTAAACAAGATGTTATTCTACAATGGTTGAAGAATTGAAAAAGTTGAAATGAATACACACACACGTATTAATATATATATATATATATATATATATATATATATATATATATATATATATATATATATATATATATATATATATATATATATGGCAATAATATATTATAATAATATGACATTGACATAAATTCAATATATTTTTTTTAAATTCATATACTTAATACTACAATGATTATTTAATAATATCTTGTTAAACCACTTGATTACGTAAGTTTACGCCAAAAATAATATTTTTTATTATTTACCGCTTAGTATAATAATAATTAGACTGTATTTGTTAATTTTAATATTTTAAATTATATAGGTACTATCGCTGTTGAGAAACTGGTCCTTAGATCTATATAGAATAAAGTAGGTACATTTTCATGTTACTTATTGAAAATAGGATATAAAGCATATAATAACATTATTAATCGCGACGTTTTAATTCCTTTAGAATTCAATGTGTACGAATTTTTACGCTTTATTTAGATTGTAATTTTATTTCATTTAATGAATAATCTGTTATTATTATAAAATATGCATTTTATTAGAATTAATTTATTTTAATAAATTTAACTATTGTTATTAATTTTTAAATTGTCTTTGAAATGATCTAAATATTTGAGTTGTATAGGCTTAAATTTAATATCCCCGATCGTTGTGACCTCAGAATATAGAGTTTCTAGAAATGTTTTATATATAAATAAAATTTCATTTTAAAATCACTCAATTAAAATGAACATACCAATCATTTTTCATACAGTAATTTAAGGATGATATTTTTTCTGAAAACTTATTATATATTTGTAAATTCATTTCTACATGCTCTTCGTTCTAAGGTTATGTCGAACTAGTTTCCCAAACTGTGATCCCTTATAAAGACTTCTATATAAGTACATAATTAAATTTACCCCTATAATAACTTAGTGTTATATATTGAATCTAGTTACCACCTAGTCTATAGAGCATTAATCAAATTAACTTCAAAACTATGTTAAAATATCCCCTGGGCTTTAAAGCTCGTAGCAGTTATAAAAGTTTGATAAATTTCCTTCTACACTAACAGCCATTAATATGTGACGTTGATAGATCGCAAGCACTTATTGATGTTTTACACTGAATAAAAAAAATTTAAGCGATAAGCTTTAGATATTTTTAGATTGTTGCTCCTTTTGAATAGATAAATAGTTTTTTTTTTTTTCAAATATGTTATTTATTTGCAAGTTTGATTTACGATAATGTTTTTAAAAACAAAAATCTTGTATTTTTCGTGGGCTATAAAGTAACGAAAAAGAAATTACCAGGAAAAATTATTTCAAAAATAAAACATCATTTAAAAACTGCTTACTCATGTTTACATTTAATATTTAATGAAGCATATGAAAAAAATAGATACAATAAATATCATATTGAATTTTCTTTACAAAACATGTTTTTAATATTATATAAAGTTGTAGAAGTGGTTTGTATAACTTAATTATTAGATGTTATGTAAATTAGAAAATGCAATAAATAATTCATAAGTAGATGCACTTACTTGTAGATGAATAAGCTTAGTGCTATTTAAGTTTTATTCATGTATATCCTATCACAAATGTCTCAAACGATGCTTTCTTCAAATACTTCTAAAATATAAAGACAATTTTTAGATTTTAGTATTTATATTACACATTTTCAATTTCTATTGAGTGAAATATTTTAATCAATTTGAATCTACATATACGTAATTGACATTTATAAAAAAAAATTAAATCTTAATATTATTAAGTTACAGTTTGACAATCTGTGGCTAAAATTAAAAATTGTCTTTTTCAAATGTCATGTTTACACTAACGCTGGGTTGTAAAAAAATTGACACTCACCTTGTTAACTATTTGTATAGAATTTTATATATTTGTGATTTCCTATTTCTCACTCAAGTGAGTTTTATTTTGGACCTGTCGTGATGTTATATCTGAAATATATTCTCTGTGTTTCTTATCTATTCGTTTCATTTTACCCTCCATTTATAGATTACCTTCCTATTGTAAACTTATGTTTCGTAAGAGCCATTGCATACCATAGGTTTTATTTCTAGTAATAATTTGTTTGGGCATAATCCATATGAAAATTTATTATACCAGAGCGTTAATAACAACGACCGATAGGAAGTTTGTTGCACCGATAGGTTTGTTTGATCAGCCGATAAATACTACTAGTTCATATTAATTATGAACCTAACTAAACTGTATCGGGCTATTGAAATATAATATGAAAGCTGTGGACTTTATTAGGTAATAAACGTTCTGAGAACAACAAAACTCACATATTTCATTATATTTTAATAGTTTATATTCTCTCGCGAATAATATGTTGACCCAAGTTATCGTCATGGATGTCTAAAACATGGGTACCTATTGCCAATGCACACGACTTTTTGAGGCGCCGTCGACACGCATTACTGGCGCGTTTTCTGCTTTGATAAACTTAAAAGAGCATAATATACCACCTAGTTTCATAAACTCGCTGACGATGCGCGTATCATGAACGTAAGCCATCTCCGTATAATTTGTATTGATAAATTTAAAAAATGACGCGTTAAAAAGTCGCCCAATAATAGCTAGTCATTTTTAAATGACGTATTCTAAAATAAATCACCAACAAAATCTCGTTAAGTTTTCTTTTTCCACTTAGCAATGTAGAAGCTAACTCGTTTTTCTACATAGAGATGGATGAAGCTCAAGGTTCAAAGAGTCCGATATTTTAACATTAAAAGTATATATCGTAAGTGTATACAAAAGTTCACTAGTATACGTGTTTGCGTATATGCGGCTTAAAGACAGTTAGAACGTTATTAAATATTAATAATTATACTAGCGACTCACCCTTGTTCCGCTCGGGTTCGTCCTTACTTACGTTTTAACGCTTAGTATAGATTTCTCAGAAATGAGATATTTTCCCGCAGTAAAAAGTATTCTATATGTTGATCCGGATAATCAGCTATCATCATACCTCATCAAAATCCGTCCAGTGGTTTTTCCTTGATGCGGTAACAGATAGATAGACAAACAGGCAGACAAAATTTTTAAAAACTATATATTTGGCCTCTGTATCGATAATAATGTTTATTTCAATAAGATTTTCCAAAAAATTTTAATGTACAGATTCGGCTTAGTTACAATTTTATTATATTATGTACCTATAGATTAAACTTAATTTAAAAATTAAGCAATGACTAATTTTGCTAGGAAGAGCTTTTAAAGAGCTTTTATTCTGTACTGAGACAAGTTAATAAGTACGATGAGATTTTATTTATTAATTTTTTGAAGCACGCTCTAATCTTTTATTGATAAAGCTGCTTATCACATGTTTACAACTAAATTATAGCTCATTCTACAAAATATTGTAACCGCGAGTGTCGTGTGTACTCTATTATCCCTATAGTTGCAATTAAATAGAAATTACTATGTAAATAAAATAATATTTATCCCGCTAAAAATATGAAAAGCTTAAAATTGCTTATCTTCAACAGTGACATAAAATGCACGACTTCGTCTTTTAGTGAATTAACAAAGAAAAAAAACTTTTACTTGGCATCAGATAGCTTTTGAATAGGAGAAGTAAGAAGAAGAAAAATGGAGTTTTTGATGATAAGCGCAATGTCCACTGTTGCATATAATAATGCAACCTTTCTGACAATACTTACTTTCACGTGCAGTACTATCGGAATGGTACTCTCTGTCATCGCCTTGGTGCTTCTGCTATTGACAGCCCTACTCTACAATGAATGGAGGCAAAATTATAAAAACCAATTGCTCATACAATTTATGACAGCAAGATTCTTCTACACCGGAGTTGGTTACTGCTATGATATTGCACATTTTTTCACCGACGACACAAGATATTTCACGCCCATTTCCTTAGATATGTTCCCAATGATGTATACCGAAATGGCCCTTACGTCCTGGATGTTTGTGTTTAGTAAGCAAATGTACGACTGCTTTGTGAGAGTATTCGTTGTGAATCCGAGCTTACGTAAAGTGTCCTCATCCGCATGGCTTATTCCTGCAGCGTTATCGATCCTCTTATGTACATGCTATAACGTGCAAAATGAACATGATCTTATATTTTTTATGATATACTTGTTTCTTTTAAAATGGCCAGTGCTATGTGCTAATGGAATATTACTAGTTTTGGTTCTAAAAAGTATTTTAATAACTAACAAAAGCAATATAGAAAATAATCGCAGAATAATTATTGTGATGGTAGTTCTCATTTTTACATTTTCGATTCAACAATCTATATTGGACATTTATAAGCTGACGTATCTGATATTTAATAAAGATAATAATAGTAAGAGCACGCCTGTGTTTTTTATATTTTTCAACATAATAACTGTGTATCACTGTGCATTTTCCATATTGTTCTGGTTATTCGGGAATAAGAGAACTAGAGTGTTATGGGGATTGCATAGGGAAAACGAAATTGTACAAAATAATTTAGAACAAGTCACTTGTACATGGATTTAGATTTAGAGCTAAAAATAAAATTTATAATATCTTAACATTATAATTTTATTGTAAAACCTCTATCGAAAGCATTATAATTACTGTACATACCATACTTCTCTTTGGTCTTTAAGATTACTGTATTTTTTTATGAAGTATTGTTTTTTAACTCTCTCGCTATTATTATTTTTGATTCACTTTTAGATTTTATAGAACTTATTTAATAATAATCAAAAATTATACCAAAATATTCAAAGTATTACTTTGTGCAAATTAAACAAGGTACATATGTACTTAAAAGTTATGCTGAACAACATTAATGTCAGACTGAATTTCATTTTAACTAGAGTAGAAATGTATCTAATGGCAAGCTAAATTGGTCCGTAATTAGTGTTAAATTACTACCAGAGTTGGACCACAGGCGTTAAATGGATGTGAGAGCTTCTAGAGAGCCATGAGAGCTTTGATTTAGTTCCCTTAACATTATACTTGCCACTATATAATTATATTACTTGTGATATCACAAGAATATATATATAAGTTTTAATATATTCTCACAGAAACAATGACTGTAATTAAATATTAGACTGACCTGACCTGACTGACTCACTGACCTATTTTGACAACTGGGGGTATTTTTAATTTGTCCATATGTATATATAATATATATCTTCGATAATAGTGATGTATAGCCTAATAGTACGAATTGACATAATAATAATATATCTAAAGAAAAACGTATATTCTCTTTATTATCTATGTAAATATATTATTTTAGTTACATTATTAAAATATATGTTATTAAAATATGCTATTTCATTTATTTATATGTAAATAGACAAAGACAAAACAGTACAGTTGGTACTTTTTCTCCTCTGTTGGTCAACTGATTGTAATTTTATTTTATTATTTAGTAACTGCTGACGAGCGTTAGTGTTATGAATAACAAAAAAATCGAAAAAATAACTTTTTTACATAAATACTAGATAGCTAATCTATTCATATATGTTTTCCTCAAATTTTCAATAACGATTATGGTCGAATTTTGGCCACTTGTTTTACATTAAATAACAATAAAATAATATACATTATATAAAATAATATATAATACCTTATTCTATGACGAAAGTAAGAGTGACATTTCATTTCCGAACACCAAGAATATTTCCTCTACTACATAATTCAGTTCTCGGTAGCTTTAACGAGAACTGAAATTTTTAGCTCGCATAGAAGTTATTATTATTATAATTTATGAAGACCACTTCTAGGCACGCGTGCCATAAGAATAAAACGAGTTCAATTTGAATTTGTACTACATACAAATGTGGTATCCTCACCAATTGTGAACCGATTGAAAATAAATTACACATTTCCTTTTTAAAATAATTATTATAGTTGGTGTACCATGCCTTATGTAGAAAGAATTAATTATAATAATTATCCATACATATAATAAAACGGTAACTAAGCCGAATCTGTACATTAAATATTTTTTGGAAAATCTTATTGAAATAAACATTATTATTGATACAGAGGCCGAATCTACAGTTTTTAGAATTTTTGTCTGTCTATCTGTCTGTTTGGACATATATGATAACTTATAGGATACTTTTTATCGCGGGAAAATGTCTCATTTCTGAGAAAAAATACAAAAACTGCAATGTAAGATTGTACTAATATGTAAAACCTGAGAATTTGCTTTTTGGTCGTCTGAATGCGGGCGGAGCCGCGGGCGATGCTACTAATTATATATTATCAAGAAAGACATTACATGCAATTGTAAAAAAGAATATGTGGTAAGATATAAGGTTTACACGATAGGATGCTTGCAAATGTGAAATAAGTGAAATCTCTTTATCAGGACCACACAGTTAAAGTCCAAGTTGGATGTTACATGTCATTCCAGCTTAGCCTGGCTTTATCCCTCCCTAGGATTTAGCAAGACAAAGGAAAAGTTTATCGATTGTAAAACATGTATGTATTACAGGCAAATTTATATTGTAATACCCGTAATATTAGGAAGTAGGTATAATGTGTATGAGCCCCTAGCATCTTGTTTTCTATTACTATTTTCAACAGATTAATATCGCATACCAATCACTTTATGTACCAGGTTAAAAACTGCCATTCCAACTTTACGTGTACTGGAACTGTATTATCTTCAAGCAAAATATTACGTTGATACGATCGTAGTGTGCAAAGAGGAAAAATTGACAAACATTCTTTCGAATTTATTATATACATATTTAATATGTATGTACATATATGTTAATATATAAAGTTAGTTTTAATTTTAATCGTGTATGAAATACGTCCAAACCATAATATGATCACGAACAAAGTTGAAAATGGAAAAAAACCCCTGAAACCACTATTGTGAAATAAACCAACAACAAACCAATTATTTGAGCTAAATATTTTTGAATGTTAAGTAAGAAAAACACAGAGAAAGGGGAAAGAGGTGACATTGGGCGTAAAAAATTAAAAACGTAATAAACCCACCCAGGATTCCGATTATTAAAAAAACCAGCCATTACATGAAATAAACAATATTTATATGTACCTACATTTGTACTGTAAAGTTGTAATTATTAGATGTACTATTATTCTATTATTAGATTATGTAGATGTACACATCATGTTTTTTATTGCTGTTATTGCTTTTATTATAATTGTTTAAAATGAAACACTGCATCCTCTAATACCCTACCACGCTGTACAATCACGTTTTCATTTCTTGTAATGTTTTTGTTTTAAATTCTACAATAATTACATTAAATTATCATTTAATTAAATTATTTCATCATCGGACATCGCGCCAAAATATTAAATTCCATCCACACCACCTCGATGTCCAGCGTTCCACAACAGTGCGATTTGTAAGACATTTTCTGCCCCGCACAACCACTCTGTGGAACCAGCTATCGCCGGCGGTCTTTCCGAACCGCTACGACTTGGCCACCTTCAAGAAGAGAGCGTATTCTTTCCTTAAAGGCCGGCAACGCATCTGCAAGCCCTGCGGTGTTGCAGATGCCCATGGGCGGCGGTGATCACTTTCCATCAGGTGAGTCTCCTGCCCGTTTGCCCCCTTAGTACCATAACAAAAAAAGCTCTAATTGAATTAAATAAATTCAAGTTTAAGCAAAGCTGAAGTTATCTTTATACATATTACCAATTAGTTACTCACCCTATGTGCTATTCCAGACTATAATCTATATCTGTGTTAAATTTCATCCAGATCCGTTCAGCCGTTCTGGCGTGATTGAGTAACAAACATCCAAGCTTTCGCCTTTATATTATTTATTTATGGGATAAATATGGATTTGTTTATGGGAAAAGGAATTTCGATTAAATTCAGACTTCAGTACAACTATAATGCAAAATAACATACATTTGTAAGTTATTACATTTTACACGGCAAAACACCCACCGGTCGATAGAAGACGTACGAAAGTTATGTCAGTATCTACCACCACAAACTTGTAACTTAGTGTTCATGTTGGAGCTAAAATATTGAAAGCGATATTGGTCGTGTGATATTTATTGGTCGATGGTCATGTTTTATTTTTATTCTATATGCCTTAAAATTTGTTATTATTAGTATTTTAGCAAAAAAAACAGTTCAAACCTTCGAAATATTAATTCATCCTTTAGGGTAAAATACACATGGGCTATGGGACCGACCATCTATTAATATTAAAAAAAACATTGTGAAAATTAAGGAATGAACATAATATTTAACATGATGCAAAAAAAAACAACCGAAACCGAAAATCGGTAAAAAAATTCTAGTTATCAACCTCGGCTCTTTATATCTCTCGGTTCTTATTTCTCGGAATTTTAAAATATTCATTCCAATCTTAAAACATTGTCGTTGAACGGTTGAAAATTCATGACGTAGCTGCCGCATATATTATTACGTACTATAATAAATATACGTATATTTTATAACAATATATTATATACGTATATTATATATTATGGATATATACTTTACTCATATATCTGATAGAAATTGTACCTTTGTATAACTATTTTAAATCGTTATTGTTTAGCTTCTAGTTCTATGACACTGTCTATATTATTCCTTAGTCTGACATAGTAAATTTAATAAATTTACTTAAAAATAACAAATTTAACGTTAAATAAAACGTGACGGCGCCGGAAATTAAAAAGAACAGCGATATGACGGAAGCGTACCTATCTGCCACTGCTCAAAGAGATTGCTATAAAAATACACTTTACTAAGATTTAATACTATCATATTTAACTTATATAAGATATTATATTAATTTAAAAAAAAAACAGATTTATGAACCACTATTTTTTTACTTCGGAATTAACATATTTGCTGCGCTAGAAGTCGATATCTATGCAGAGCTTAGACGAGATATCATTTTACAATCGTTAAAGAATAGAAATCGATCATACGGGATTGGCATATTATTATTCTATGACATAACGATTCAACTTGTCATTTCAATTTAAGATTCTTTTCTCTTATTGTAGAAAGATATCTAGTCTAAGCTCCCTGAATAAATAGATAACGGTTCTTAAATAAGCGTTAGGGGGAAAGGATAGTCACAACGTAAGGATGACGAAGAAAGCTTTCTTTTCTTGTCACAGATTATTAATAAATATAATTTTTTTTCTTATTAAAATAATGATTTAAAGTACCTACAGTATTCAAAATAAATTAATAATTTATGACCTACACAATTCTTAAATGAAATTTACTTTGTCCAGGTAAAATTATTTTTCTTCGTGCGTTTTTTGAACTGACTAGAAAATCACTAATTGACGAGAATTTGATTATACTTGTTACTGTAGTATGCTGTAGTACGATAACCGAATACGCAAATTGGCCACTGTCTAGTATCGGGCAAATCCTAGAGTGACAGGTATAAGTGAATCGTGACATGACAGATAGGAAATTGACTAGTTTGGGATATGCCCTGGAAAATACAAGAGCGATAGATATACTAAAGAAAAATATGCATTTACTTAACAGAAATTAATTAAAATCGGACTATAATTATAAATGCGAAAAGTTTGTATGTGTGTGTAAGTGTGTGTGTGTTGTGGTACTCTGAAATGACGATTGCCTGAATGAAATGGCCTGAAGTAACAAATAGGCACCTAGAAATGCACCCGTGCAAAGCGAGGCTATGTCGCTAGTATTACATATGAAGTGCAAGTTTTTGAGCGACTTATTAAGTATGTTTGTGACTTGTTTCTATAACAGTTTAGTTTAAGTAGATTCACGCATAGGCTAATTTTTATGAAAGTATCTATATATAATCTACCACGCGAATGAAGTCGCGTGCTAAAACTCATATAATCTGTGATAAAAACACGATTCTTATAGCTGATTTACAGACTTTTTAGCTTACATGTTTGACTTACAGACAGAAACTAATTAATAGAAGCTCTTTGTATGCGCGTAGTTACTTATTTCAACATATTCTTACTATCTTATATATATATATATATATATATATATATATATATATAATATATATATATATATATATATTTATATATATTTATATATTTATATATATATATATATATATATATATATATATATATATATATATATATATATATATATATATATATATATATATATATATATATATATGTTAACGTTAGTAATTTTAGGTATATTTTAATTATTTAAATATTGCATGCTGTAAGGCTGAATTTGGGTGAACATTAAATATGTTATTATCAAAATCTAAATGTATGTACTGACCCAAGTTCGCAATAAAGTGTTTGATTTGATTTGATCTTTTTTGACAAACGTCCGAAACCGATTCCAATTATAGCTATAATTTTGTTAGAGCTCAATGCACATATGTATAGTATTCTATTCCTAGAATTATTGATGTTGAATATTCATATTGCATTTACTTCAAGTTTAGTTCGTGTATCATATGTGTAAATTGGCCAACGTCAAATGTATTGCAGGTGCTCTGGCATACATATGTATATGTATATATACATATTATATGTAAGCGACCGGGAAAGGATGTGACTCTACGGCCGGGAAATTAAACCTCTCGATATGCTACTGATGAAATTGCAGAAAATTGCTTTCTATAGAGTGTATTTATAAAATATTAAATCTATATTGCTTTCATCTTTAATAGCATGTTGATAAGAAAAAATAGAAAAGTAAATAAATACCTATTACTATATATTATATAGAACTTCATTTTATGTTTTTTTTCTAACAAGTACAAAGTTACAAGACGTTTTCATGCTATTTTTAAATGACCTGATTCGCGGCCTTTTCTTTCTTTTGACGCCTGAGATTTGGAAAGTGCTATGTTGTCTAAGTTCGAAAATTATTATATACTACCAAATACAAAAGTCGCTGGCATTATTATTTGTGAGAAAGTAGAGAAAAGAAAAATAAAGAGTGAGAAAAAAAACTATTTTTAAAATTGTTGTTTGTTCCGGATAATCTCCGAAACGACTGGACCGATTTTAAAGAGACTTTCTATCGCAGATAGTTTGATGTTATAAGGCGTAACTTAGAATACTTTTATTTTGAAAAAAGAATTAAAGTTCCGCAAAAAAATTAAAACTCCTGAAATTGTAAACATAATCTGCGTACAACAACGTACTAAGACGACGCACCCAAGAGAATCGAGGGTAAATCACTAGTCCATTATATAAAAACATAATATCTCATTTGATTTCTTATTCGTCGACCCAAATATAATATGATCTGCAGATTAGGCAATTTTCCTGCTTAGATATTCGTGAAGTTAGATCGATGGATGTTGAGTAATTAGGCCAATGTTCACATGACATTGAACCGCATTAACTTGTATCCCTCTTTTTTATACTTGGAGTAAGAGTTAACCTTCCTTTTATAAGTCTAGCTTTTAAAATTAATCTAGATTATAGATACAGTATTTTAAAAATGTTAGCCGGAGTACAAAAAAAGCTTGCTTTTTTGTCTGTGCTATTTTCTGTCATGTTTTATTAGCTTTAATAGTAATATTTAAGTAAAATAAATTAAATTTTTATTTATATTTTTTTAACTGTCCTCTTAGATATCACTTAAAACATAAAGTATAATAAATAATGCAATTTTCAAATAATGCTTCAACGAGCTTTTAATTCCTTAAGTGATAGTCGATAATTGTAGATCTATACACACCTACATAATATGTAATAACAAAGTACACTACATTTCTATAATGAAAAAACAAACTAATAAACACCGTTACTTTTCGTAATTTTTTGACCATCCGAAAGCTTTTAATATTTTTATCGAAAATTCAATATTTAAATTTTTATACTTATTTTCCCTATTAAGTGAATAAGTAAATTGTTAATTTTGAAATCGCAGACTGATTTCTATGAATTATTATACGATATAAAAATTATAATTAAAATAAGCAGTCATAGAGACTGCCGACTGAAGTGAAAACTTACTTTGAAATAATTTTTTTAATTTTTAAATCAATTATAGTATGAATAATTAAAATTTTTGATAAAGTTTATTTATTAATCAAAATATATGACTGCGTCGACACGTTAAATCTAGCATGTCGGTGACGCGAACCCATAAGTTTTGCCCTAACAAAAATCGCTCAACGCGGCTAGTTTTCACTTCAATTACGAGTATTACGTATGTATAAATTAATGAAAATTTTGAATTAGTATACTGTAACCAAACCAAAACATAAATTCTGTATAAACATTCAGCGCCAAAAAATTTTTCCAAAAAAGTAATAATTGTATAATTTTCATGGGTTAAAAACCATTACTTTAGTAAACGACCGCAAAAAGCTATAATTACAATGTGGCCCGGACGTGATGCTTGTACTAACGAATAAAAAGCAGTTTTTACGAACGCAGATCTGATTACGATTAATGAAATCAAACCATATTTCTTAACAACGTGATAGGAATTCTCTTTTAGAAACCAAATTACAATTATTGGTTTTATCTTTTTAGCGATTTTTTTTATTTTTGCTTACAAAGCTTTCCTAATATTATTTATCATTTCATTAAGAGAAAGACTTCATTGTTATAAAATCTATACATATAATAAAATTGTAAATAAGCCGAATCTGTATATTAAATATTTTTTGGAAATACTATTGAGATAGACATTATTATCGATACAGAGGTCGGATGTATAGTTTTTAGAATTTTTGTCTGTCTGTCTGTTACCGCATCACGGAAAAACCACTGGAGGGATTTTGATGAAATTTAGTATGATGATAGCTGGTTATCCAGGTCAACATATAGGATACTTTTGACCGCGGGAAAATATCTCATTTAAGAGAAAAAAATACAAAAACTGCAATGTAAGAGTATACTAATATGTAACACCTAAGAATTTGGTTTTTGGTCATTTGAACGCGGGTGGAGCCGCGGGCAATGCTAGTATAACATAAACCCTTTTTAATGAAGTTACACAGCTTGTAGAGTAAAAGAAAAATCATTCTATTTTTGTAATGATTTATCAAAGTAGGTACCTTACAATATTGTGATGGTTATAGAAAAAATATAAGAAAAAAACGTCCGTCCGTATACCTACATTCATTAAATGACGCCAGTTACCATACAGCTTTACGTTTTTGTGTAAGCGATTTTATCGATTACATAGCTGAAATTTTAAAGGTATGAGTCTCACGTGACCTGTAAAAATGCTGTATGTATTTAATTTCCAAATATATTCCATTAACAAGGTTTGTAATTATTTTTTAAAAGAAATAATTTTAAGTTATTAGGTTACTTATTACTATACTTAAAAATACATGATAAAGAATAATATTTTTTAACAATGGACCATATAGGTAAATGACGTCCTCACAACTTGATACAATTCAAATAAAGAAACGAATTCATCTATACTAATATTATAAAGAGATAAAGTTTGTGAGTTTGTGACGTTGTAGGGGGTAATCTCTGGATCTACTGAACCGATTTAGATGAAATTTGGTAAAAAGATAGTTTGAGGCCCTGGAAAGGACACGATACTTTTTATACATACGGTACGATACATACGGTATGAAAATTTGTATTTGAAATCAAAAATCAGTTTCAAAATAAAGCAACTTGTTTTACGCAAAGAGACGTTTCAGATTATTATCCGTGAACCCGAAAAGAACACTAAGCAAACGAAAAAAACTTATTTAAAACGAAATTAAATCGTACGATTAAATTAAATATAAATATCACATTTACACCGGAATGGAGCGACGCATTGATGTGATTTTTGTATGGATATAGTTAAAGGGCTGGCAAGTGTCCAAAAAAAAAACAAATTATATGTTACAATGTCTTTGAAAGCTTGAAAAATTATTAGAAATGACTAACAAACGGAGAATAGTTACAGATTAATATGCTTCTAAAAGCATATTAATCCGTAACTATTAGCTAGAACAAAAAAACACTTCGAAAGATCTACCTGACTTTTAAAAACCTATTCAGAGATACCCCATACGTTTATATGGACTGAAACATTTTTTATCTCTTAGTTCCATGTATTTACTATGTAGTGCCACGCTGATTTTCTTGTTTTTTGTAATTTGACTGCAGAATTATCTAACGGTTTATACGTTATACCTACCTACTAAATAGCGAAGAAACTCTAATAGTTATTGAGTAAAATAGTTGTGATATAACGGACAGACAGATGTACATGGCGAAGTTATAAATGGCTTTTGGCTACGGAACCCCAAAAATACATATTATGAAATATATTTTACGACTGTTGACTGAAATTATAATTGATATAAATATTGATATATGTATTAACATCAAATATATGTTCATTTCCGTTCTATTTATTCACTTAGATCCTTAGAAGAGGGAATATAAACCGAGTGACAGCAGAGTTATCTTTCTCTACATCGCTTTTCACGACGCCTAATTAAATCTTACAGCAAAAGGCTGCAAAGCTAATCGACTTAAAGTGAAATGTTAAAGGTATCTTTTTACCTTATTTCATACTTCTTAATAAATAATTTTATTTTTTATTAAAAAGTATGAAATTGTTCTTAATCGTTTTATTATTTACTAGCGAGTATCGACTTAGCCTCGCTTCACTCGGGTGCGTCCCTAGTTTTAAATATAAATTACTAAATAGTTATTGCAAGTGTACCTTAGAAGATACTAATATTTGATTTTGCCGAATTTTCTGTAAGGTTTTTTAAGTTATGTAAACATTGTTAAACCTAACATGACTCGAGCCAGTTATTGTGTTTTCCCGCGAAAAAGAAAGATTTTCCTCTAGTAAGAGGTATTCTAAATGTCGACTTGAGTAATAAGTTATCACTACACAAAATTTAGTTAAAATCGTATCAAAGTTTTTTTGCGTGAGACGCAAACAGACAAACAGACAAAAATTTTAATAACTATTATTTTAGGGTCTATTTTCTGTACACAATATGTTACAGTCATTGTTTTAAAAAAATAATTCATGTACATATATCGCTAAGTTACTGTTTTATTATATGTATAGATAATATTATATATTTTTTTTAATACATGAAAAAAATTGATACTTGTATCTAAAAAATTAAAGTATTTAAAAAACAAAAAAAAATAAAGTAAATAAGTAACGTAAATAAATAAGTAGCAAACGGAACCCACTGGTTTCGTTTTTTTTTGCCTGTAGTTGAAATCCGTTATTTAAATATTTTTGTACTAAATATATAGATATTAATACATATTGCATACATTATACAATAACAGTATGTAAATACTATATAGGTAGGTTTTAAATAGATTTACTACTAGCTCTACTATTATGTTTTAAATAATCGCATAGGCATATAACTGGTTTTTTTAATGAAAGAATCATATATTCCTTTCAGTTAAATCTAATCTAGATCTTCTAAGTTCTCAGTAAAATTGCATTCCGAGCCGGTGGTAGCTTTGTCAGGACACTGACCATCTTATCATTAGCTTTATCACAAATACGATTACTTTTATCATGAATGTTAAACACTTATATTACAACAAAATAGAGTAAGTATAGCCTGAACTAAAGCGGATTTTATCCAATGACTCGTGAGTCAGTAGGTAATTGCACGGAAATGTTATAAATAACCTACAATTTGCAATGCGCATTACCATTGAATTTAAAATTTAAACTGTTTTTACAAATGATGCGTTACATATTGTTTAATAATTCTTTCTTTGACATATCGAATAATTAAAATGAATTAATATTTGTATAAAAAATTAGTACATATATTTACATTATACTCGTATTTTGATACAAAGAAAAGTCTCTGCGACAAGTGTATAAAATAATGCTATAGTAGAAACATTTAGTCCTTGAATTTAGTTTGTTTTTTATTATCTTTTGATTTTTACATTTTTGCAAATTATGATATTCCCTCCCCAAATGGCCAGCGCGGTAAATTTCTATCCCTTTGTCAGCAATCAAAAGTACACAACTTGGAAAGCAAATTGCTGCGTTAACGCTCCCCACTAATCGTTCTTCGTCAGCACGATCCAATATTACAAAGCCAAGCCAGAGATATTTAGTACTAAGTGTACTCCGAAATTGTGTTTACAATATCCAATATCTGCAAATAGATTTTAGTGAGTTTTACGTTACTGACCCAATTCTGAATAATATTTTACTAATAAATAATTCCACTTATAAATAAATATCTATATTTATCTTCCATACTTAATATTAGAAATTTAAAAATGTGTTTGTTTGTTTGTCCTTCTTTCGCGTCAAAACAGAGTGACGGATGGCGTGATTTTTTGTGTGGAGATAGTTGGAGGGATGGAGAGTGACAAAGGCTACTTTTTACCGCGGGAGAATATCTCATTCTCACGAGAAACTATTTATGGGCAGAATTACTTGAAACTTGTTATTAATTCTCTTCAATACAATTAAATAAGTACGTATTTTAGCATTTTTCGAAATTTATCCCATAAGGGCATAAAATAGGGGTGAAAGTTTGTATGAAACCAACCATTTTAGAGATTTTTTTGTAATTTTAGTGCGAGCGAAACTGCAGTTTCTGCTAGTTACTATATAAATAAAGTATCCTAGAAACTTGTATATTAGAGAACTTAGCAAGTTCCTAAAAACATTTGAAGCCTGCCAACCCGCACTTGGCCAGCGTGATGGCTATGACCTGATTCCGACCTTTTATAAGGGAAACCCGTTCGTCGAACTACGATAAAAAGTAATAAAAATAAATATTATTTTACTAATAAATAAAGCTTCACTACCCCTGAGTAACGTAAGGTATTTTTATATCAAGTATCACGCAAGCTTACTTGGAGGAAGACTTGTATTAATTCCATTCTAAAAATTCCATTAGTTTAGATAACATAATTTAATAATTTAAATTTTTTACATATCTATATCTATACAGATAAATAAAATTAAAGTGTCTGTTTGTAATGTCAAAATAACAGATTTTTACTAAATGCATCTGGAATTATATACGGTATTTATAAGAAAAACACGATTTTAAAATTTTTGTCTGTCTGTTCCGGCTAATAAATAAAATTTTTATTTCAGTAAAAGAATTAGGGTTGCGCTCAAAAAAATTAAAATCTACCTAGGGACTAATTTTAATTTAACGTTTAATAAACTACTTTAACGAAAATATTTGTATAAATGTACGTTCTTTGAAATTATAAACAATTTTAATATCCACCCTATGATATAAGAACACGATGAGTAATATCATAGTATTTGTCGAATTTTCTTGTATATAGCAGCACCAGCCTTTTTAATTCTCTTTAGACCTTTAGTTCTTTAAAGTTAAGTATTCACAAAACCTCTTTTAAATACGTCCACGCTCAATACCGTTAGATGAGAGCCTCTTGTAATTAGGAAACTTCTTTTGTTCACTAAGCAAAGTATCAAAAAGGCATCCTTTATTACTTGAAGTATTTTGTCCAGGGGTTACTTTGCAAAGATTGAGAACTTTACATGACCTACTTTTATTGCATGTTATTACTGTTAAAAATATCATTACATATGTATATTTAAATTGTTATTTTAATTTAATCGATTCATCAAAAGCTGTATTAATGTGTGTATGATAATGATATTTGAATAGAATTTATTAGGTACGTTATTGTTACACGTAGGTACCTACAATTACAATACACACACACACACACACACACACACACACACACAATAATATATATATATATATATATATATATATATATATATATATATATATATATATATATATATATATATATATATATATATATGTTATTGAATTTATTACGCTTACATTTATTTTACATTTATATTTTAAGTGTCGATTTCATTATAATCTTTTAATAATATCCTACCTAAAAATCGATACAAATGTACTACATTGTGA
The DNA here is from genome assembly GCA_951806755.1 of Brenthis hecate. Lineage (NCBI taxonomy): Eukaryota > Metazoa > Arthropoda > Insecta > Lepidoptera > Nymphalidae > Brenthis > Brenthis hecate. The sequence continues at coordinate 3,661,552 of OX638269.1, forward strand.
TTCACGAACAAATTAGATAATTTTGTCGTTCGGGCATTTTGTGATGTTAACATCGACGCCCGTTAAATTAGGTGTGGGTCGGATAATTAGAGTACTGTTTACACAAAGTTACTTCAACTAAACTGATTGGAACGCACATGTGGTATGTACCTTCCATGTCACACCTTTTCATCCCACTGGGAATTTCTTTACTTCTGAAGCTTAGCTCTTTACTCACATATAGCGAGTTGTTTGATAATTGATTTTATATCTAGATGGAATTAAAATATTATCCAAGAAGGTTAATTTTACAAATATTTTTGTTCTCACGCTCGAAGGTTTCTGGTAGATAGAGATCTCTTAAAGAAATAAGTCATCCTTTGTAAGATTATAGTCTGGAATAACACATATGCTACTTTTCAGCCCGAAAAATATACGGTTCCCGAGGGATAGATCTGTTTTTGTTTTTCTAGATGCGGACGCGAGCGAAGCGAGGGTGAGCCGCTAGTATAAAATAAAACTATTTTTATATATTATGTAATAAGTAGGTTTAAAATTGATATACATTATGGATTATCTGATATCACGCCTATAGCTTTTAGAAGTGGATTAATAATTATACATAGATAAAACACTCAAGCAGAGCCGCGGCCAACAGTAAAGAAATACATACTGAATTTTAATTCCTTCTACTTAAACTCGTAAATTTTAAAAGCTCACTCCTCCTTGCACCTAATATGCTTAAAAAAGGCTACATAGTTTATCTTGTCACGTATTAATAAGTAAATATCATGATTACATGTTATACAGTATGTATAGTCGATCGATAATTGTCTATAAGCCACGTTTGGATGCATCAGATCACGGCGAATGCACGAAATTCGTATTCAGCTCTTTTTTAACGTCCCACTACTGGGAAGGGGTCCTCCCTTTATTACAAGGGGGATCAGGCCACAGTTGATCGCGATGGCCAAACACAGGTTGGCACGCTTAAGAAATGGTTTTTTATATATTTTCACAAAACCTTTTAAACTACACACTCTTAAATATTCATATTATTCTTATTATGTTCATTTTGTACGAACTGCTCAGGATACAAATTAATATATTAATTTTGTCAGTCTTTTCAATCCATTCATAACCATTGATATATTAACTGTTCTCAGAAATAATCATTTTTCTAATAGTATTGGTTGATCCAGTATCAAAAGCATACTATTGCAATAACCGATATCAAGTTTTTACGAACTTAGTATGAAACCAAATTACACAAAATGCAATATAACTACATAGGTATATTTATTTACGACTAAAGCAAAATTAACTTAGCTTTGGTGCTTTCAAATTCTTTAATTAAAAAAGACATTTTATTTGTGGGAGTGGTCAAATATAATTTGACGACACGTTTGGCTCAGTTTGTAGAAACCCTACTTGGTGCGCTAGCGGTCGCGGGTTCCAGTCCCGCTGGAGGCATTCATTTGTGAGATGAGCACGAATGTTTGTACTGTGTAAAAAAAAAGAAAATCGGTTAACAAATAGAAGAGATAAAGGTACTAAACTGTTTTGTCTTTGTCTATTTTACATATTCATAAATTAGTTACAAAACACAATATTCTTAATTTTTGTAATATATACATAGAATAAAATTCTAAATGAGTACATATTATTTGGAAAATCTTATTTTAATAGTCATTATATCGAATCTATAGTTTTTAGGATTCTTGTCTGTCTGTCTGGGAACACATCACGAAAAAATTATTGGACAGATTTTGATGAAATTTTGTATGATGATAGCTGGATAGATTTACATTTTTTTATTTTTTTCTGTTACATCGCGCTTCTCTCGAGCTATATCGAACAGATTTAAATTGGGCATTCTTGTACAAATAGTAAATAGTCTGAATTAAAAAAAAACCTTTTATTTCATTCAGTCGGTCAAGTGAACTAATTGATAAATTTTGATCTTCGTTCTGCATGACTAAAATCTGCAAAATTAAGTAATAAGCTTACATACATTTCTAGAAAAAACACAACGCTATCTCTTACTATTACGACAGAAACACATGTTGCCCAAATGATATAAGCATTGATGTCACTCGCAGACTCGTGAATTATACGACAAATTACAAAGAGTTAAGTGTAACTTGATTACACTAGAACTGAATATAGGAAATGAAAAAAGTATTGCATAATTTGAAAGAAAGTTGGGCTAAAGTTACCAAAAGACTGGCAGTATAATACGTATCACGTCGAATGTAATGGGTTTGTTTCAGGGAAATATTTCACTTAAAAAAATATTATTGTTGGTTTCCTTGGAGAAATTACTAACTTTTCAATCGAGAATTTCTAAATCCGTCAAACTACTGTAAAGAAAAGTACGTTATATGTGCTTATTTCGAAAAATACTTGTTAGAAAGTATATGCATATTATAATTGATCATTTTGTCTCTCGCAAGATTCTAGATTTCCACGTAAATGAGAAACCAACCAACACTTTCATATTTATTACGTTATTAAGAGTTACTAAGTTAGTATGTATGAAATACATATGTATATTAGATACATATCTATACTAATACTATAAAGAGGTAATGTTTGTTAGTTTGTGGCGTTGTAGGGTGTAATCTCTGGATCTATTGAACCGATTTAGATGAAATTTAGTAAGAAGATAGTTTGAGACCCTGGAAAGGACGTAGAATACATTTTATCCCAGAAATCATCCCTAGAGAGGGTGAAAATGGGGATGAAAGTTTGTATGTTGAATCAAGCTAGGGACGAACCTGAGCGAAGCGAGAATGAGTCGCTAGTTGTTTATATAAATAGTAAACTTTTGTCCTACACTCAAATGTCAACATTGTAATTTTTAAAACAGTTCTATAATAAAGGACACCGAACAAAGAGAACTTTTGAAATTACAAGGGTAATTCAAGTGATTCAAGTGACGTTGAAGATCGACGAAGTAACAGTTACAAACAAAAGAATCCAATAAGGCTTGAGCTAAAAACTCCAACTAAGATTCTTTGACGTCTAAATCAAATTTGCTCAAAACAATTTAATACCTACTACATAAAACGCGTAATCTCACAATTTATAAGGCGCGTAATCTGGTGCGAAAAAATGACAGGAAAAATATACCTAGGCACAGCCAATGATATCGAGAGTAGCAGTTAGAAGAGTGAGTGGATATTTTTGTTGATCGGGTTAAGTCAAGATTCCGTGTTATCTACCGCTTTTTAAGATCAACAACAAAGCGAGCAATTCCATTGTTCTTTGTCTACAATTGCATAAAGAAGAAGTCACAATAATATAAAAAATCTCTCGATATGTAGTTTTTATAATTTCTGATATTCTGATTGACATTTTTGTTACATAAAAAAAAAATTGTAAATTTTAATGTTATACGTTTTAATGTTTAGTATAGATTTCACAGAGATGAGATATTTTCCCGTAGTAAAAAGTATCCTATACGTTGACCCGGATAACCAGCTATCATCATACTAAATTTCATCAAAATCTGTCCAGTGGTTTTCTCATGATGCGGTCACAGACAGACAGACATACAGACAGACGAAAATTCTAAAAACTATAGATCCGGCCTCTGTATCGACAATAATGACTATATATTTCAAAGAATATTTAATGTACAGATTCGACTCAGATAGAATTTTATTATATGTATAGATATAATTGAGATTTTTTTATTATACATATAACAGACTGAATCTTTGCATGATCTTAGCATAGCATCTAACGAAATGAATTTCTAGCCCTAGACCGTAGTATATTTATATTATTACTTATTGTCTTAAAAGATACACTTATTATTGTACTTTTTTTTTGTAAAATTAAAGTTTGATTACTTCGTTCTGAAAAAAGAACACTTATAAGAAAATTAACGGCCTCTGTCTAAGAGACTATAACTAATAACTAACTTGTAAAGTTCAACTTATAATGAGGGGAAAAGTCATAGAGGCTAAAAAACTGCTAACTTAGTTTTATATAGGTATATGATGTTCATTGGAAACTTTCCTGTACTTAGAGCTTACTATAATATGCATGTATTTTTATAACGCATAATACATAATAACACATTTTATAAACAGTATGTAGGTCATATACAACACACAACAGTGTTCAAAATAGATATTTGTATTGTATGTTTGCCGGTTTGATTGGAATTGGGTCTTATTTGTACTAGTTTTTACACGTGGCTACAAACTTTAAAATTTATATATTTACTATTATTTATACATAGTAGATGTGGCTATGTAACTAAAAATAAAAACCTAACTATTTAACTTGTCGGTCCGCTATATAAAAGATACAAAAGTAAGTATACTGCATTTATCAGTTATTAGCTGTACAATTTATGCAATTACAAGTGTTGATAATTCAAAGACACAAATAAAATAACATAAATAATATATTTTTATATTAAAAAAAATATATTGTTGTTATTAAATAAATAAAAATACTCCGCGACTATTTATTATTTTTGCTATTTATTTATTATATATTTATCACGATTTTCACAAAAGACTTTCAGTTCAAATAAATAAGAATTAAGCTTTCGTAAAGTGGTGTAAATAATTCGGTTGAATGCTCGTTGGTGGAACACGTGGCTTAGAAATTCAATTAAGCTTTTGTTAAATATTATAGCGGGGACAGACGTTCAACCGCATGATAAAGCGGCCTAACAATTGGACGTATTTATGCAAAATAGATCCAACCACAAAAATTAACTTTTGGGAAAATAGTTTTTTTTAGTAAAATTTATATATCAAAATAAAAAGACCGTAGTTTTTTTTAAATTCCTCTTAAATAGAATAATAATAGGGTATTTTATCTACTTTCTGTATATCAGTTTATATATAGGTGCCATTTATGACAGTAACTCAAAAAACGGTTTTCGTGGGCTGGATCCATTTTGCATAACTACGTCCAATTAATATTACTTAATTTTGTTTAAAAATCCCGCTGATCCCTAATTAAATCCTCATGAACGTCTGCTCAATGATAAAGAATTCAAAATTCAAACCAACATAACTTATAATATTAAAGCCACGTTCACATGCGATCAAATGGAGAAAGCAGCGTGCAGGCCAAATAATGGCATATCCAAGTTAATTACACGAGAATACATTTTCAAGTGAAATTGCTTGCAATTTGTTTCGTGGAGAATTTTCTGAATTCTCCAATCATAGAAAGTATCGGAAGCCAATTAATTAGTATTTAATATTACATGGAAAAACTGCGCGTTTAAATTAATAAGAAAGAAAAAGCAATAGCTTACTAACATTGCCGCAACTGTCGCTTACATTTCCATGTGATTTTTGGCATTTGGCACGTTATATACCAGCAACAGGTATTCAAGGTGCCAAATACTAACAATGACATGTTCGTGGAAACATGGGTACTGGTAAATTATATGTATACATACTGAAAGTTTATCTATACAATAATATTATATAATACTAGCATTGCCTGCGGCTCCACCCGCGTTCAGATGACCAAAAAACAAATTCTTACGTTTTATATATTATTATACTCTTACAATGCAGTTTTTGTATTTTTTCTCAGAAATGAGATATTTTCCCAGGGTAAAAAGTATCCTATATGTTGACCCGGATAACCAGCTATCACCATAACAAATTTCATCAAAATCCCTCCAGTGGTTTTTCCGTGATGCGGTAACAGACAGACAGACAGACAGACATACAGACAGACAGACAGACAGACAGACAGACAGACAGACAGACAGACAGACAGACAGACAGACAGACAGACAGACAGACAGACAGACAGACAGACAGACAGACAGACAGACAGACAGACAGACAGACAGACAGACAGACAGACAGACAGACAGACAGACAGACAGACAGAACAGACAGACAGACAGACGACAGACAGACAGACAGACAGACAGACAGACAGACAGACAGACAGACAGACAGACAGACAGACAGACAGACAGACAGACAGACAGACAGACAGACAGACAGACAGACAGACAGACAGACAGACAGACAGACAGACAGACAGACAGACAGACAGACAGACAGACAGACAGACAGACAGACAGACAGACAGACAGACAGACAGACAGACAGACAGACAGACAGACAGACAGACAGACAGACAGACAGACAGACGACAGACAGACAGACAGACAGACAGACAGACAGACAGACAGACAGACAGACAGACAGAAGATAGACAGACAGACAGACAGACAGACAGACAGACAGACAGACAGACAGACAGACAGACAGACAGACAGACAGACAGACAGACAGACAGACAGACAGACAGACAGACAAAAATTCAAAAAACTATAGATTCGGCCTCTGTATCGATAATAATGTATATTTCAATAAGATTTTCCAAAAAATGTTTAATGTACAGATTTGACTTAGTTTGAATTTTATTATATGTCTAGAAGATAATAAAATTGTAAAGGGTAAAATTAATCATCAATTTTATTTATTGGAAAATAGAATCATAATTTCTCTTCATAGAAATAAAAGTACCACAAGTAAATAAATTTGCATTATAGTACAAATAACTTTCTATTTAGTAATGTTTACAAGCCGCTCGTTGCGGGGAATTTAATTCTCTGAGGAACATCCTGGAAGTATTTACATTATGGAAATTGTTTTTCACTGTAAATTTTATGTAAAATACCATTTTGTGCAAAACTCGTTTGTTTACATAGAGGTTATAAAGTTGTAAGTGTGACTGTAATTGTAAGGTGATTTGATATGAAGAAAATTTTGATCTAATTTTAACTTTAATGAATGTAACAAGTCATAGTACGTATTTACACATACTTTAACTAATAAATAATTACATACTTAAATGAAAAGTCAGTTTGACACAAAAAAAAGAAAAGAAAGTAATACCTAGTAGTCTAAACGACAAAAGTTTATAAAGAAATAACAAGAGAATATAAACTCTTTTAATAACTATAAGGCCTCCTATTATAATTTTTTAAGCATGTTGCAGAATTTATCTAATTATTGAGAATTACAAAAGTACAAAAGAAAATCGCCAATATCTATTACTTTAATAACGCTCTGAGAATTAAACTTTTCGGTTTCTTTTGTTTATAGAATTATGACGACGTAATGTTTTAATTCAGCTTTAGAACCATTGATTTTGATTACATTTGTCGTTGTAACGAAATTAATAATATTTAATATGTCTAAGCAAATAAAAACGAAATGCTGTACGTTTGTAAACGCATCACTTGAAAGGATAGTGCATACAAGCTTTTTAAAGAAAAAATTGAAAAAGCTCTCTCGAGAATTTGGAAGCTCGGGAAAAACTACAAGTGCTTTTTTCTGTAGAATTTTTGTATGAACTCAAAGAATTAATAATATATACATAGATATTTGTACAGGTACACAAAACTTGTCAAAGAGTGTACAGTAAATAGAACAACAATAAAACAAGGAGCACATTTCGTACTATTATATCTAGTTTAAATGGATCCCTTACGATTGAAACAGGTATATAAAACTCAGAAATAAGTATTAGTTTAAAAAATAAAATTTGATTGATAAAAATAAAGAGAAATATTGGTAACAATGCATCGACGCAATTTGAAACAAAATTTATTCAATGCAGCCTGCAAACAATCAGTGTACTTTTATTTACTGAGGGAACGTCATTCATCGCACACGTTCAAAACCAATATTTCCAAACCGAAAATAAAAAGAACATATACCTATTGAATAAATAAAACATTCTATTCTAAAGAATCCTCCTTTTTAAAGACAAAGTGACCGATCATTTATCGTATTACGGTTTTCTTTCAATTACCCTCCAAAGCGAAACACGCTTTGGATAGTATTTCTTACATGATAGTACAAATCGAATCAATCATTATCTAACAGAAGCTTTGATACTTATAAATATTATATGAATCTTACTAATTATTATAAATGTGAAAGTTTAGATGGATGTTTGGATGTTTGTTACTTAATCACGCCAGAACGGCTGAACAGGTCTGGATGAAATTTGGCACAGAGATAGATTATATAGTCTGAAATAGTACAAAGACTACTTTTTGTCCTGGAAAAATGCACGGTTCCCGTAGAATATGTCTTGAAATTAGATAAAATAGCAAAGCCTTACTATCTTTTAAACTTAAGGAACATCTTATTTTCTATTACAGGAAAAGTTGTTATGCATACCATAGCATGGATGAACACCCATAATATATCTATTTAAGTAGAACGATCAACCAATAAGATCTTTTACTGAAATAAAAGTAGCCTAAGTTACTCCTTATAACAACAACTTCCTGCCAGTGAAAGTCCTTTTAAAATCGGCCCATCCGTTTCGGGGATTAGCCGGAATAAAAAAACAGGCAGACAAAATTTTTAAATAAATAAATAATTGTGTTTTTCTTATAAATACCTTTCATAATTCCATATGCGTTTAGTAAAAAGCTGTTATTTTGACATTACAAACAAATTTAATTTATCTGTATAGATGTTACAATAATGACAAAATAACTGTAAAATATCGAAATCAGTATAATCTAGAGGTTATCCTCTTCATTATACCCATTTCGACTTATACGTACCCTTAAAGTTTTTTAGGACTTGGGATGATCATAGGATTATAGCGCTATTACCACCATGTCCCAAAAATCCTACTAAATACCATGTATAACACTATACCGCCAGAAAAAAGCTTCAATAACTTTATGGCGGACGTATTATTATCTAAGTATTTCATTATGCAACTATGTAATTTGGTAAATGTTTCTTTAACTAATGCTCCCCTTACATAAATATGGCTTGACCAGGATTATGCGGTACCAAGGTAGTATGTATGGTAAGATAGTATATATGGTCAATGGTGCGGTTAGATGGGTATTGCAATACTAAATACATTATAGGCTCACATTCCTCTTTGCAACAGCACTGGCGCACTATCTACAAGATTAATATATTATGTAGGTATTATATTAAATTACTGAAGTCTCTTAGTACAATTTAATACATTGAACTCATATGGTTATTTCACATGCATGAAATCCGCTGATTCTGACGAGGCATTAAGACTATGCGAGGCAAGAGTGGATTGGAACTTAAATTCGGGACTTAACATACGTTTGCACGTTTTCATATTTTATTTTCACTCTTAATAAGTTGATATATTCCTTATAAAAATATAATGTTTTTATTATAATGAAAATTAATTAATGACATAGTAATAGTCGTATCGTTAAAGGATACCATAAAGATAACAATATATTCATATAATAAAACACTGCAAAAAATGTATTATAAAAAATTGAGATAATTACCTTAAAATATGAATATAATATATCACTGGTGGTCGAAAATAATGACTATTTCTTTCAAAGGTCGAGAAAGTATTTCTGATAATGGTATATATATATATATATATATATATATATATATATATATATATATATATATATATATATATATACATGTAGCAAAAAACTTTATACTTACCCCTTTTTACGAAAATTGCGACTGAGGAGTATGAAATTTCCCACACTTATAGTTTATATTTATATAATAGAAGGAGTGCAGAATGCTAATATTTTTTTAAAATTATGCATAAAAAATACATTAAATCAATAAAAAAAACATTACACACACTACCACGTATTTGACACACACACACATATAATATACTCTTTTGTTTATTGTTAAAGTCTGTGGTCAAATTGAGAATTATGTATTAATACGTGAAGCAAAAACTTTGTATCCCTTTTTAAAAAAAAATATGCGAACGGAGGAATGTGAAATTTGACACAGTTAAAGTTTATATGGAGATATAGTGTAGAAAGCTAATATTTTTATATAAAATACATTAGAAATACATTAAATTAATTAAAATAAACATTTTGTTTGTGAATCGATCTCTTTATTTTTTGTTTTAGTTTAATAGCTATTGACGAACTTTAGTTCTTTAAATAAAAAAAAAAAATCTAATAATCATGGTCGAAGTTCGACCACTCATCAAACTCTAGTTATAATTTATAACATAGGAGGGTTAGTGTGATGATAGAGGAGAAACTTGGGTTTATGGGTAGTTTAAACTATACAAGTCAATATGGTATATCTTATGCAAAGCATATTTATCCATAAATATGAAAAGTAACATAGTGAAATTTAGAAAGTATACTGTGAGATAAATATGAAAGATGCTTTTGAAGTGTTCACAAGCCGCTTGTAATATACGCGGGATTGAGAATTTAATATTTCACGAGGCGGCCTCGCTGAGCTCGTGCATTATGGAAATTGTTCTCTGAAACTACCGTAACGCAGTGAATGAGGTTTACTAAACAGAGAGCAAAATAAAAGCAAAGCACAATCAGTATCCATTACTATTTAAATAAATTGATATTATGCTTTAAATATATTTTTTATTGAGTTGAACAATAAGATAACCAATAAGGAATAATCAAAGTAATTAAACGTAGAGACGAGGAGGCTATAAGAAGGCATCCTACACCAATCAGGGCAGCACCACACACGCATGAAGAACTCTCAGGCGTCCTGTCGTTGAGTCAAGATCGAATCTTATAATCATGGCTACAAGAGTACTCATCTAATTCTCAATATTTTTATGTCTTTTAACAATATTTTTCTATATCATAATATCAGAAAGCAAACTAACTTAAATAGGCTCCTAAAACCCATTTCGGACATTAGAATAAATAAATAAGTTGGGACATTAACACACAGCACCATCTAATTCCATAGTAAGCTACGAGGCTTTTGCTATGGATACCATGTACTTGATACACTACACATATACATAAACTTTAAATACATACATTTTACAAATATGAACACCTATGACAGGAGTTTAAACATTTGTGCTCATCACACAAATAAATGTCCCCAGCGGGACTCGAACCCGCGACCACTGACAAAGCAAGTTGAGTCAAAACTGAGTCAAACTGAGTATAAACATTGACCGGTATTTATCATCAACATTTTTCACAATGTTGCAAACATTTAGACGCGCCCTCTGCCTTATATAATATTATATACTAGCGTTTTCCTGCGGCTCTGCCCGCATAGTACATTAATATCATATACTAAAACTTTCACCGAAATACGATGCATCTTATGGTATGAATATTATTCCGATCGGTTCAGTAGTTACCGCAGTATAACGGAACAAAAAAATCGGCTCTCCATTTATTAGTATAGATGACCGTATAATTTATAATAATTACTTAAATAAAATACAAATGTCTAAACGTGATTTAAATATTGAGAATTTATAATATGATATTAACATTTCAATTAGTAGAGACTAACGCAAAATTGACCTTAAACAAGAATCTGTCTGAAGTATCGTTAGTACCTGACAAAAACAATAGAGCTTACAGAACGGATATTACTACGTAGACAAAGGAACAATTCTCACAGACGTCCTTTGCTACAGATGCAATCATGAACCCAGATAACGTAGGTTGTGACAGTATGTGATATTGTAATAAGATTGTAAAACATTAAAACTAAATACGCACTAAGTAATATATAAAGTTTATTTTGCCTGTAGTCAATACAGCGATCTTTGCATTTCATTATCGTCCGATGTCTTAATAATTTTATTGTGCGTTGAAAAAATATATTCCTTTCATTACTTAATACATTCTGCAGAACCCGTGGTTTCGCTTGCGCTAAAAGTACAAAAAAAAAACTCTAAAAAGATAGGTTTCATACAACCTTTCATCCCCTATTTCACCCCTTTATGGGTTGAATTTCCAAAAATGCTGAAACACGTATTTATTTTATTGTATTGAAGAGCATTAATACCAAGTTTAAAGTAATTCTGATCATAAATATTTTTTTAAGTTGTATTATAACGTGTTTTCCCATGGAAATTAGATGATCTCCCGCGGTAAAAAGTAGCCCATGTCACTCTCCAGCCCTCCAACTATTTCCACACAAGAAATCACGCGATCCGTCACTCCGTTTCGACGTGAAAGAAAGACAAACAAACAAACAAACAAACAAACAAACAAACAAACAAACACATTTTCACATTTATAATATTAGTATGGATATTCAAAATCAAAGCACTACGTATATATAATACAGTCTAGCCGATAAAACAAAGATAAAATATTTATTTCACATAATAATTAATTCTCCATTGTGAACAGATTTCATATTTATGTTCAAAACTAGCGACTCACCCTCAGTCGTAGTAGCTCGGGTTAATACCCAGTTATATTTTAAAGTTTAGTGTAGATTTCCCAGAGATAAGATGTTTTTCCGCAGTAAAAAGTGTCCTATATCCTACGTCTATATGTCCCGAATAACCAGCTATCTTCATACCAAATTCCATCAAAACCTGTCCAGTGATTTCCTTGTGATGGGCTCCTAGACAGACAGACAGACAAAAAATCTAAAAACTATATTTTATTACATGTATAGATTACTGAAAATGATAACAATGTATACACAAATAAATTATGTAGTAGGTATGTACCCATCAAGAACTGCATAGTCCTAAAGCTAAGCTACAGCATTTAGATTTAAAATATATAGTATACTTAGATTTACAAGAAAAAAGGAATGCAATAAAATCTAAACTTAAGTATATTACGTATATACTTACGAGTACGTACATAAATATCCAAGTGTAGGTATATAGTGTAGGTATATATATATATATATATATATATATATATATATATATATATATATATATATATATATATATATATATATATATATATATATATATATATATATATAGGTTACATAAGAATTTAATTTACGGCCACTAGCTTATAGTTATGTACAACTCTGACTAGTATTCTAAGTGTTCATTTTAAATACTATTATAATATTATATCTATACATATAATAAAATTCTAACTAAGCCGAATCTGTACATTAAATATTTTTTGGAAAATCTTATTGAAATAGACATTATTTTCGATACACAAGCTGAATCAATAGTTTTTAGAATTTTTGTCGGTCTGTCTGTCTGTTACCGCATCTCGGAAAAACCACCGGAGGGTTTTGGTGAAATTTGGTATGGTGATAGCTGGTAATCCGGGTCAACATATAGGATACTTTTTACCGCGGGAAAATGTCTCATTTCTGAGAAAAAATACAAAAACTGCAATGTAAGAGTATACTAATATGTAAAACCTAAGAACTTGGTTTTCGGTCATCTGAATGCGGGCGGAACCGCGGGTGATGCTAGTTAATTAATATAATAGTAAAAATTTGCAAGCCGCATATAAACTGATAACAGTGTTAAAATGTACGTCGAATAAACATTGAACATTGGGGACGACTAAATTGATTTTAGGAACTTCAATGCATACTTTTTTAAATAAAACTGAATTGTATGTATGTGATATCGAAATAGCACGCTCATATTTAGTTCATATGGTTATGCTACCACACCCTAAATAGCTATTAAAAAAAATATTTTGATTGTCTATTTGCAAGGGTATTCCGGAAGAACGTGACTGATTTAAGCAAGATTTTCACAAGCGAGTAGAGATTTCAAGTAGGTAATTTTTTTTTAAATTAATTTTGTTATTTGTGGGTAAGCTGTCTGTAACAACTATATTAATTCCTTTGAGACATCTAACACCTTAGTCTCTCCCGTGACCATGATTGCTGTAAAGCATTCGAAACGTAGGAAACCAAAAATCAAAATAAATACGCGAAAAAATCCGAAAAGATAGTTTTATTTAAAATGTCAAATATTCGCATAAATCTAAGAAAGTATTAGCGAGTAGAGAATTGGGTTGTGAATTATAACTATTAACACTGCAACCTGCGATCGAAGTCGATGGACAAACTAAATATACAATAATTTCCCGAACTACAGTGCATGGGAGTTACATCATATATGTATAAAAATCCAATTCATTTCATTTGTAATTTAAAACCTTGTAGAATCAATCCAATCACACCCAGCATTGATGTGTTCTATTCGGCATGTTGACACAAAAAGAGATGTAGAGCGCTCTTTCTAGGTTACACTAACCAAAATCAATAACTATCAAAAGCGTAGTTATTTCCTTTAGCAATCCACGACTGAGATAAATTTTAATGCCATAAATATCCCTACTAATATTATAAATGTGAAAGTGTGTTTGTTTGTTTGTGTGTTCGTTTTTCTTTCACGTCGAAACGGAGTGACGGATTGGCGTGATTTTGAATGTGAAGATAATTAGAGAGCTGGAGTGTGACATAGGCTACTGTTTATTGCGGGAGATAATCTCTTTCCCACGGAAAAACACCTTATAATACTCGTAATACAATCTAAAAATTTATTTCTGATCAGAATTACTTGAAACTTAGTATTAATGCTCTTCAATACAAATAAATAAATACATCTTTTAGCATTTTTCGAAATTCATCCTATAAGTATAAAATAGGGGATGAAAGTTTGTATGAAACCTAGGTACCTATTATTTTAGAGATTTTTTTGTAGTTTTAGCGCGAGCGAAGCCGTGGGTTCTGCTAGTATTCTATAAGTATATGACGTAAGTTTAAGCCAATTAAAATATATTTACAATAAAATTCCAATAAAAACTTTCAATTAAGTTAATTAAAACCTTTCATAATAAAAACTCCACTCAGCTTCGATTGAAAAACTATAACTTTTAATTTAAATGAAAGTTAGCAAGAAATTAACAAACCATCAAACAGAATTTGTAGGTAAATTTTAACAGAAACTTTTTGTTCAAATTAACAAAAAATGATTTTAATAAAAGTTCAAAATTTTATTCCTTTCCTAAATTCTTAAACAATTATTATATTTCTAAAATATTATTATTAAATAAAGAATTCAAATTTGGTAAAATAGATGTAATTTAATTATTATTATTTTAAATTGATACCCAATATCCATAATTTCGATTTTAGCAGAGTATAGATTATTTAAGTACGTTATTTCGTGATCTTAACTAACGCGCCATAATTATTATTAAAAATATAATAATAATTTTCTTATTTATTAATCTTTTGGCATACGGTCAACGCCACGTTTCGCTAATTTTTAATTACTAACAGACGCCATGTACCAGTAGTACTAAAGACACGTATAGACGTTCAGATAGCTGAATATTGAATTGCATCGAAATCCATGCAGCCGCTTCAACATGAAGAAGTAAGAAACATACACACACATACAAACTTGCATATACATAATATATGTATGTTTGCACCTTTGTTCGCGTAACTTTCTATATATTTTGTATTACCTACTTGTTTGAGTAATAAAGAATATATACTTTACGTTTTCATTGATATTTTTGTAGATTAAGTTTAGCATCATGAAGTTTAAGCAGGAAGTTAGTTTATTGAACTCTTCAATTGCTTCGATTAAACTAATCGGGATTGCGTCCTTTTCATTACATATAGCAAAAGGGTCAGCTGATTAAATCAAACCGAATTATTAAATACACACTCTACATTCTAAATAGTAACTTAAAACTTTAAGATTTTCAATTTCTGTTTAAATCAGAAAAATACTCTTTACTACTTTTAGCATTGTACAAATTTTCATCGTTTAAAATGCTCTACATACAATAAATCCTAGCTTAACGATGCTAGCGGGTAACACAGTCAGTTAATCTTTACTACTTGTGGTGTACAAGTGACTAGTGACTGTACGTAAGTACTACAAGTGTATGTTAAAATTAATGATAAGACACGCCAACGAATTTCAAATCTATACAGATAACTAAAATTAAAGTGTCTGTTTGTAATGTCAAAATAACAGTTTTTTACTAAATGCTATGAAAGTATATACGGTACTAATAAGAAAAAAAATTATAATTTTTTTTGTCCGTCTGTCCGTACGTCTGTCTGCCTGTTTGTTCTGTTTAATCTCCAAAACGGCTGGACCGATTTTAAAGGGACTTTCACTGGCAGATAGCTGATATTACAAGGAGTCACTTAGGCTACTTTTATTGTGGAAAAAGAATCAGGATTCCGCGTAAAAAATTAAAATCCATAAAATTGTGAACAAAATCCGCGTATCTAGAGACGTAACCTAACGTCAGTCGCCAGTAACATATAAAACATTGCAGTCAGTTTAAAAAAAAGTATGGCCAATATTTATCAGGATTATGACCAAACTATTACGTAACACATTAAAAAATTCAAAAAGAAGAGAATAAAAAATAATACTGATTTATTACTATTAAAAATAATACTTATTTATTATTAAAAGAAAAGAGAATAAAAAATAATATTTATTATGCAATTTGTCTTTTTTCTTTTTTCTTTTTTTGTTTGAAAAAGCTGAATAGATTCTTTGTACGATGTGTTTACATACAACAAGAGGTCACGACTGTTATGGCCTTAATTAATGAGTCTGTGAAAATTCACTTGTAAATCTGCATGTAGAAAGTTTTGTTTTAATATGAAAATACGATAATTGTATGAAAATACATGCTAATTTAGTACAAAGTTCTTCAGTATTAATTAATAAATACAGCTTTCATTTGATTATATTATCGGTTGAAAATAATAGTCTTCAGCCACCTCGTAGCTAGTTCAGTAAGCCGCCTTTGCGTCGAGCAGTCGGGTAAAAATTTAAAATATTTCAAGCTTATGCTAGAACAATTGACCTATACAAAAATAAACGCTCCACTTATAAAATAAATAATGTATCGAAGTTTATTTCAATATATGCCTTGGTATGTTTTATGATATTATGCAACCTTGCTAACTTGTTTATGGAAATTGGATAACTATGCATATTGATATGATTTAATATCCTCCTTTGTGCCTGAGATCAAAGGCAGTATACTGAAAGATATATAAGATTTTCATTCGTAGTAAGTTTACATAATGTACTAAATGCTTATGTGTTTACTTATTTATTTATTTATTGAACTACCAACAAAAGTTACAATATTATAATACTTAAACTTAGGTTACATATAATTTATCATGATAATTGCACTTTTAATTATAGGTAGTAGTTACAACTTGCTGCTTTAACAGGCTACCACATACATACATATACATACACATACTGTTAAGATAGTTTACATTTAAATAGGAAATTAATTAAGGATGATATCCTGTTAAGATCTACAACACCTTCTGTCTGATGCCATTGAAGACCCCGAATGAATTATATAAGGGTACTCAGTAAATACAGGTTTCTGTGCAAAGGTTCTATCCGCAATGACAACTGACGTAGGTATTAAATAAATAATAATTATACAGTACAATAAAACTTAATTTTAAAATTTGTTCTATTATAATAAACTGTACAAGCACTTTTGAATCGTCACATTTTACAAAAAACTTTTGTTTGTTCTGTTATTATGAAAGCAATTTATTCACAATTTAGCAATTTTATTATGATTTGATTCATTCGTAGATTTATCTTCTATCTTTCCAAACCAAAATTTTAAATCTAAATATATATATATATATATATATATATATTATATATATATATATATATATATATATATATATATATAGATGACGTAAAGCCAATTTAACGATATGAAAATATTACATAATTATATTTTCAAACAAAAATCATCTAAAACGCTTTACGTTAAGATTTCCAATCTAACATAAGTACTGTAGCGTTTTTTTTTTAAAACAATAATATAAATTGGTCATGTAACTGTCCTGGCTGTCACATCCATGTAAAGACGATAAGGTATTCCCGAGTGAAAAATCTAAGAACTCAATCAAGTTGACATTGTACGACTCGCTATCACTAACAGATAAAATTAATAAATGGATGAAAATAACATATTTAAGCTTTTAGAAACTGTTTTTCCCGTACATTTTTATTTTTACATGTATTTAACCCTTTTTAACGTCTCACTGCTGGGCACGGGCCTCCCTTCTATAATAGGGGGGATCAGGCCATAGTCTACTACGCTTATTTTTACTTGCTTTTATTAAATTTCGTTTATGCTCTAAGATACGATTACATAAATCTTGGAAGTAGATTTAACCAAGTTATAATTAATTATTATATTGAATTGTTACTTTTTAATTACGAAATTCGGAGGACAATACACTCAAGACGATGTATGTATTATATAGAGCCTAGTAAAAAATTATAGTAAGATCCTTCAATGGCTTCTAATAAAATTTTAGAGCTCATTTGATTCGTTTTGATGAATCCCAAATATTACAGTTGGTTAAAAGTGTTTTTGTGTCTTTTTGACTTTAATTTTTTAATACACTTTGAGAAAAGATGGCTGTAGTTACTTTTTTATAGTTTAATTAAATTAAAATGTGCTACTATAAAGTATTTAATTAAAGTAATATATCATAGAGAATTAAAATATTTTATAATTTTAAAAGCTTTTCCGTAGCCGCAGGATTTTTAAAACAGAATATTTTTGACACTAAATTATAAAATACATATAAATTAATAATGAAAGCATTATACTCACAAACATATCTACGGTTTGATTATTTCGATCACATTTTATTTAATAATTCGATTCCCTGGTATTATTGTGTAATGTAACTTGGCTAATACAATAGTAAAAGAAAAATACAATTTAAATCTTACCAAAATCTTAATAAGGAAATTTCGTATCCGAAAAATTTATAAACGAAGAACAAAAATAAGAACAAGTAACAACTCCGGAAACAGCTATAAGCGAGAGCCTTAAATATATAAAAACTTTTTAATTTTTAAGATTCAAAGAGATGATAGACATTTTTAAATAATTATTAGGTCTAAGAAGTAATATATCAGATTTAAAAAGACACGTTTAAACTACAAATTTACTCCACATTTTATAAATTACTAGCGAGTCACCCTCGCTTCGCTCGGGTTCGTTCCTGGCTCGATTCCTCATACAAATTTTCATCCCCATTTTCACCCCCTTAAGGGATGATTTCTGGGATAAAAAGTATCCTATGTCCTTCCCAGGGTCTCAAACTATCGTCTCACCAAATTTTATCTAAATCGGTTCAGTAGATTCAGAGATCACGCCCTACAATGTCACAAACTCACAAAACTCACAATTCACAAACTTTACCTCTTTATAATATTAGTATAGAAGTACCCGACTCACTTGCCTATACTTATGTATAGATTTTTATATATTTTTCAACAAATTAATCACAAGCCCGATTCTGTGGACTTCTCATAGAAATTGGCTTAGCTATAAGGATTTTTATTAAACGAGATGAAAAACCGCGTATCTTAAAACTTTGACTTTTAATATCATATTATATATAGATGTATTATAATTCCGATTATATGATCATGGACTAACTACAATTACCATTCAAAAATTAATGTATTAAAATGTGAATTTGTGTATGATAGATAATGTATTTTGAATTTGTCTTCTTCTAACACTTGACTTCTCTCACGGTTGTATAGTTAATAACGAAAAAACGATATTTTTTAAGAAAATCTCCTGCACATTGATTTTTCTTTATAAATTATAAATAAATAAATAATAAATATGTTGGGACATTAACACAGCACCATCTAGTTCCATGGTAAGCTACGAGGCTTGTGTTATGTTTACCAGATAGTTGATACACTACACATATATAACTTTAGATACATACATATTATAAATATAATAAAATAGAAATTAAATTTAAACGTACCTATTACACAGGTGTATATCTGTTCAACCCATCGCGTCGACCGGAGATTAATAAAACGTTCACATTGAAATAGCCGACGTCTCGAGGGATTATTTACGAATATAACAGTTGAAGGTCCCCCAGTAATCCCCAGAAAGTGCTCACTGAAGTTAATCCATATTTGCATAGGAAACAGTAAGAGAAAATATACAAATTTTAATGTACCTTGCAAATACAAAAATATTTAATACTTAATACTTTCTTAGATTTACGCGAATATTTGACATTTTAAATAAAACTATCTTTTCGGATTATTTCGCGGATTTATTTTGATTTTTGGTTCCCGACGTTTCGAATGCTTTACAGCAATCATGGTCACGGGAGAGAAACACATACTTGCAGCAGACAGTGCCTACCCACTATTTTACAAAAATGATATCAAAACTTCAAAATATGGCAATAAAGTACGTTACAATATCTGTTGAATTTAATTTCTAAAGGTTTTAAAAATTTAATAAGTATTATAATTATTAAATATAGCAATTTTATTTATTGAATTTTAGCTATTATTATTATAAATATTACAATTTTTGAAAACTTTATTAATTCCTAATATTATTAAGTGTTGCTATTATTATATTATGTATAACCATAAAGAATATTAAAAATTAAAAGTATTAATTATTTGTCTAATCAATATTATTGTTTTAATTATAAAAGAAGTTAAAATATTAATTTAGATTGCTTTTATTATTATTAAATTAGATTGCTATAATTAAATATAGTAATATTATTTATTTAATTTTAGCTATTATTATTTATTATTATAAATATTACAATTTTAAAAAACTTTATTAATTACTAATATTATTTAGTGTTGCTTTTAATTTATTATGTATTACCATAAAGAAAATTAAAAGTATTAATTATTTATCTAAGCAATATTATTGTTATTTAAAAGAAGTATTAATTTAGATTGCTATTATTTAAAGTTAAAATATTAAGCAAAAATATTTATTTTAGTCCGTTATATCTATCACTTGCAACATACTCGTACCTACTCTAGGTGCATTGCTAGTAAACGAAGAGAAAAGGTTGACAAATAGAGAAGGAAAAGATACTGGCCGAGGCCTATTTATATATATATCTTATATATATATATATATATATATATATATATATATATATATATATATATATATATATATATATATATATATATATATTAAAATACTAATAGAAAAAGCTGCAAAGATGTTACACTGAATTTTTTCTGGAAATATATTATACAGATTTTGTTGTTATGAAATAAATGAAACAAACATGTTTTATTTATTTCGTTGAATTAATACTCAGTTTAAGTAAACTTGATCGGAATAAAATAATTTTCTATGTAATCCTAGCTGCTCTTTTTCACTTTGTAGATTTTTAAAAAACTTTCTTAGTGATCATTCAAGTCATTATAGTATAGGTTGTCTGTGAATCACTCATTCCAGACATGTAAGTATATTTTTTAGGGTTCCGTATCAAAACGGCTAAATCGGGACCTTTATAATTTTCGCATGTCCGTCTGCTAGTCTGTCTAATATGTCACAGTCATATTTCTCGACGATTATTGAAGCTATATAGTTTATTTTTGATACACTTAACCAAATATATTAGATTATCTAAAGGTTCTAAATAAACAATAATTAAAAGGCCTTCTGTTTTCTTTTTAATTAGACGATAACAGCATTAACAAAATATTTCATATAGTCCTTAGGAAAAAATTAAATCAAAACCAATCGTCATGAAATCATAGCTAATATTATTTATCCTTTAAGATTATCTACAGCCGATAGCTAATAGCTACACAGACCGTTTACTTCAAGTTAATTTAATTAAATTCTGCCTCTCGTAATCGGCTTTCCTTACTCGATTTATTGAGAAACGATGAAAGGTAATTTAATTGAATATTTCGTCGCAAGGAATGGTGACAAATCTCGTTAAGCTATACTCGTATTACTTTTATTTATATTTGTATAAATAAATATATATTGCTATTACATATAAAATGGTAGTCCAGTGGTGCGCGTTACCATCGCTTGGGAGACCGAGTGAAGCGGATTTGAATCCCTGTTCTCGCACCTCTGATATTTTCATGTGCGAATCATTTCTAACATGATCACCACTTGCCTTACGATGAAGAAAACCATCGATTACGATGAGGAAACCTGCATGTCTGAGAAAACCTACCAAGTTTTCGAAAGACATGTGAAGTCCGCCAACCCGCACATGGTCAGCGTGGTGGACTATGACCTGATCCCTCTCGTATTGAAGGAAGGCTCCTGCCCAGCAGTGCGATGTTTAAAAAGGGCTAAATACATTTAAAATAATAATTACTTAATATTATTTTACATGTATTCACAATGCTGGGAATTACTGATCGACACACTGAAACAAAGTTTGCCTTGTTAATATTAAATTCAGTGCATTGTTATAAGCTCTAGTTACACTAAACGTTAATATGATACTATTAAAGTTATACCCTTATATTATACTAGCGACCTACCCTTGTTTCGTTTGGGTGCGTCACTAGCTCTGTAACAGCAGCCTATATGCTGTTCCAGATTATAATCTCTGTCTAATAAATTTCTTCCAAAACCATCTAGCGTTTCAGCGTGAACGAGTAAAGAAGTAACAGAGTAACAAACATAAACACACATACAAACTTTCGTACTTATGATTGTAGTCCTTATCCAAAGCCGTAAAATCTTTGCTTTTAACAAATATATATTTAAATTAAACTGTCTTATACGTCTCTTTTAAATTTTTTATTGTACTTTTGAAATACTCTTTTTAAAAAATAAATAACGCTTTTACGTACATTATAATATATGCAAATCCATGTGAAATCGTTGAGAGGTTAATCTTTGCCATAATGGTTTGCTTATGTAATACTTTTTTATATTAAGCAAAATAATAATTCCTTGTTTTAATGAAGTAATTTGACTACAGCAGTCAACACAGAACCCTACAAAAGTGACAAACAGACTGGAAAAACAAACTTGCATGACTTATCATTAAAGTTACATGAAGACATAGCATGTAATGTATGAGATAAATATCCTTTTATTTTGGACTAGCAATGCCCGCGGCTTCGCCCGAGTTCAGATAACCAAAAACGAAATACTTAGGTTTTACATATTAGTAAACTCTTACATTGCAGTTTTTATTTTTTCTCAGAAATGAGACATTTTCCCGCGGTAAAAAGTATCCTATATATGTTCACCATGATAACCAGCTATCATCATACCAAATTTCATCAAAATCCCTCCAGCGGTTTTTCTGTGATGCGGTAACAGACAGACAGACAGACAAAAATCCTAAAAACTATAGATTCGGCCTCCGTATCGACAATACTGTCTATTTCAATAAGATTTTTCAAAAAAATATTTAATGTACAGATTCGGCTTAGTTACAATTTTATTTTGAATTATCGGGCGGGGGGAGGGGGGGGGCACAGCCGTGCCCCCGCCATGCAACTTACGCCGGAGGCTGACAACAGTTCTTCACAATGCTCTCAGAAAACATTAAACTAGCCTGGACAAGATTCATCCTGTTACTGACTTTGACTTTCTGTGCTTATATCATATTTTATAATTTGCTGACTTATATCTACTAATAAAATCATTTTATTTCTTTTTTTATTTAAAAAGATATGTAATACTTTTCCTTATAAAAAAGTGCTAAAAACAAATGGATGTTTACTTCAGAGTCTGTGTCACTGCGTGTGTTGCCCCAAATAACCCCCAAAACCTTATTCAACTCAACCCTCGACAAACACTAAGTTAATGAATCGATCGCCGCCACCGCCCTAACCTAAGTGTACACACCGTTAAGTAGGGTCGGTAGGTATAAATATATACGTATGTTTGTTATACCAGCGTTTTCCCACGGCGGCTCCACTCGTGTATTTCATTTATTTATTGTTCTCTTTATAGATTATACCATACATGTTACTTTGATATATGATTACTGTGAATTTCATAAAATCCGTTAAGTAGTTTTTGTGTAACAAACATACGTCCTCTTAAATTTTCGCGTTTATAATATTATTAGGATAAAATATAAGATTAAAACCAAATTTTTATTTAAAGTATTAAATATTAGCAAAGCTAAAATAATATAATAATATAATAATATAATCGTCTATTAAAATCGATTCATTTCAATTAAAAATCAAGAGATACTTGAATTATTACGTTTTATTTTTACTTTAATTGTATTAGATTGTGTTTTGACACAAGGAGACAACGGAGAGTAACTTGTGTTTCTCTAGGAGGCTCTGAGTTGAAAAGAGTTGACCGGTTCAAATATCTGGGTCACTGGGTCACTGAGAGCTTGTCAGACACAGTAGACATTGAAAGAGAGCGTAGGGCGCTGTCTGTTCGCTGTAATATGTTGATTCACAGATTTGCGCGCTGTAGTAAACAAGTCAAACTAACACTTTTCAAAGCCTACTGTCAATCGTTCTACACGTGCGGTCTGTGGGTCGATTTCACGCAGCGAGCATACAGCGCTCTACGTGTCCAATACAACAACGCGTTCAGGATGTTGTTCGGTCTGCCGCGCTTCTGTAGCGCGTCGTCAATGTTTGCCGAGGCGCGTACCGACTGCTTTCACGCGATCATTAGAAAAAGGTGCGCCTCGCTGTGGGCGCGAGTACGCGGGGCATCGAACACCATCCTGAGTGCCTTGGCCGACCGGTGGGACTCCCCGTTGTTTTGTCGCTGGGTACAGATTCATGCACCCGTTGCTAACTATAATCTTTAGCACAGGAGTCTCCTCGGAAGCCAAGGAATTTATTTATTTATTTATTTATTTTTATTTTGATTAGTAGGTATATTATATTATTACACAATAAGTTTTACTAACATAGTTGTAAGTTTTTAAATGAAACTAACAAGTGGACTGAGTCTTAAATAAATAAATTATTATTATTATTATTATTTAATTATCTTTGATTTTTATTTAATATCCTTTCTTTATATTAATTTATGTATACTTACACACTCAGGTAAATAAGGTTCATAAATATTTGATTTAATTTTTATATATTTTATTTTCATACTCAATTCTTATACAAGAATGTTTTTTGTTCTTCGTTTATCGCACCTACCATTGTGGACTTTTTCTATGCCCTAAATGTTAGCTAGAATGCGTGTTTTATCTTTAATCCCTCCACGACCGCGGACACGCCGGCGTATCAGTTAACAATAGATTTCTTAGAATTTTAATTAATTTCTTAGAAATTTATCTGGAGGTGATACTAATATTATAAAGAGGTAAAGTTTGTGAGTTTGTGACGTTGCAGAGGGTAATCTCTGGATCTACTGAATCGATTTAGATGAATTTTGGTAAGAAGATAGTTTAAGACCCTGGGAAGGACATAGGATACTTTTTTCCCGGAAGTTTCTTAAAGGGGGTGAAAATAGGGATGAAAGTTTGTATTGGAAACAAGCTAGGGACGAACCCGAGCGAAGCAAGGGTGAGTCGCCAATTTTTATATAATTTTGTTTTTCAAACGTACATAAATATATTATGTCGCGGTAACATATGGCGTAAGCATTATGGAATGATTCTTGCTCCTTAAAACTTGACAATTCCCTTCAAAATTATGACAATGTGAAATTTCCCAAAGCTTCTATCTTCTATCTATCTACTTTGCTGTTACGAGCAGAAAGTAAAATATTAAACTTATATGAAGCATAAATATTATTATATTCTATTAGTAAAATATTTTTTTTAAATTAATATTATGCACAGTCATCTATAAGGAAATATTAATATACAAATTGTTCCGAATCAAACAAAGTACACCGGTACGTGATAATAGTTTCGGAGAATGCAGATGTAAAATAAAAAACTCTTTACTAAGAAAATTACAGACTTGGCAGGATTTTGTAGCTGAGATAAACATATTAAAAGTAGATAAAAACCGCATTAAAGTCGATTCATCCATATAGGAATTTCAATGCAATAAAAGGACACACAAGTATAATATAACCGATCATTTTCCGTCTAAGGCTAATTTTTTCCATTAAAATCTATCTAACATGTCATAATCAACTTTGACATTATTATAAAGGTTTGTATGGTCCGCTTAATCGAACTTGCCCCTAGGTGTACCCGATAGTATAGTCACATCAATATTCTGCTTTCACCTGTAACGTGGATAATTTATTATATTACTAGAAAGCTGTTAGAAGCTATATTTGTATAAATTAAAACAAATTACACAGTTTCTTTTTCTTTTTTTAAATGATAAAAAATCGTAGGCAAATAAATATATTTATAACTATCGACACACACTCGCTTCGCTCAGGTTCGTCTCTAGCTTGATTCCTTTACAAACTTCATCCCCTTAAGCGATGATTTCCGGGATAAAAAGTATCCTATGTCCTTTCCAGGGTCTCAAACTATCTTCTTACCAAATTTCATCTAAATAGGTTTTGTAGATCCAGAGATTACCCCCTACAACGCCACAAACTCACAATATCACAAATTCACAAACTTTACCTCTATATTATTTGTATAGATTTCATATGATATTTTAGTTATTTTATCATACTCAGATCATCAGAACAAATTTTGTGACTGTGCTAATAGAGATATGATTGAACACCATGAGAAGTTAAAATAAAGTTGCCTAGAAACTTGTATAGAATGTCCTTGTATCCAAAAAGCACACTTGTACCATGCTTAAGATAATTATCATAAAATTGCTGTGATTGAAAAAGAGATACAAATATATCACTTTTCAAAAAGAAATTATTAGAATTTTTATATAACTACAATTTTTAAATGATCATCATGAGTAGGTATACCACTAGTTCGAAAAGCTCAGACCTAAGAAGAACTGGCGAAGGAAACTCGTCAGGAGTAGAGTTATTTTTTATTTATTTATTTTGTAAGTAAAATTATAAGTTACAATAATTCTACAACATTGAAGTAGCCTTGAGTCGATCACATCATTCCCAAGGCGTGTCAACTTCTATAAAATTATTAATTTTATATTTAATGGTCTTAATTGTATAACCTTTGGCCATGAACGAATAAGTCACCTTTGGCACATAAAGGTTCCTTAACATTTTTTTTTAAATTAGTAACAAAAAGTCCGTAAAAAGAATTACTGACTCTGTATAAAAGAGTCACAGGCTTAAGTTTGTGTTTGCTGCTCTTAGTATTAATGTTATGTCACACTTTCTAGCATGATTACCACTTGCCTTACGGTGAAGGAAAACATCGTGAGGAAACCTGCATGTCTGAGGGAACTTAGCAAGTTTTCGAAAGATATGTGAAGTCCGCCAACCCGCACTTGGCCAGCGTGGTGGACTATGGCCTGATTCCCCTCGTACTGAAGGGAGGCCCGTGCCCAGCAGTGGGACGTTAAAAAGGGCTGAATACATACATACATGTCACACTTCTTGAGAAATTCATGAATATTTTTACGAACATACATAAAACATTTCGTACACGTTTTGAAAAGCAACAGTCAATATTCTCATTTATTTAAAATTATCTCTTAATGATGTTCTACGACCTAAGCTATAAATTACACGAATAGCTCTTTCTTCAACAATGATGAAAGTATTAAAAAAAAACATCTTACTTTAATAATTAATTATTTAAAATTATTTAATAATTATTTAATTAATTAATATAATTCTTACCGAGTCGAATCTGTACATTAAATATTTTTTGGAAAATCTTATTGAAATAGTCATTATTATTTATTAGCGATACAGGGGCCGAATTTATATTTTTTAGAATTTTTCTGTCTGTCTGTCTGGGAATGCATCATGAGAAAACCGTTGGACATATTTTGATGAAATTTGGTATAATGATAGCTGGTTATACGGGTCATCATATAGGATACTTTTTACTGCGGGAAAATATTTTATCTTTAAAAAGTCTATACTAACTGTTCAAACATATCTAGGGACGAACCCAAGCGGAGCGAGGGTGAGTCGCTAGTTCTTATTAAATTTCCTTTACCTGTAGGCAATATAAACAAATTCTTGAAAATGATGAGAGTTCATAAATCTCTCACGTCTTATGCCTAAAAATTTTAGTTCTAACAATTAAAATTAATCAAAAGACAAATATTAACGATATATTAGTCAACTCAGTGTTTAACATTTAACTTAAAGAATTCTTTAGAGTACTTTACAATTTAAATTTACGCAAATATTCGTTCAGTAAATGATTAATTTTCTTTATTAGAAAGGAAAATGAGAAAAGTTTTCACTTCGTATCCCACCTCTGTGGCTATGATGGTCATAAAAGTTCTCTAATTGATCGAATGAACCATTATCGTAATGAGGCCCGCCTTTAGTGCCACTCGTTTACAATTGCTAATGAGACCAGGAAAGTTGCCATATACCTGCTGCTTATTATAATTTTAATAGCCGTATAATGAATAAGATTTTATTTACTTTTGGTAGAATTTGATTTAGATAAAATTAGTAATATATAAAAATTAATCCCTATTACCCTTGGTCACGCCATCACGCGTGAATGGCTGCACAGATTTAACTATTTTTTTTTTGTTGTGTTTGTTATTGCCAGGAGAAGGTTCTTATGACAGAAAAAATTGAAAAATTAACGAAAAAGAATTAAAATATATATGACTAACGCTGGCTAATAACTATTTATATCTATTTAAAACGTACCGAAGCTGAGCGAAGCGAGGGTGAGCCGCTAGTTAGTAATATTTAGCAGTTTTGCCATATTGTTAAAATTCTTATTTATATTAAGCTTAAAATTAACAGTAGTAATTCGGTATTGGCAGCTGGCTTACCTTCAATTTTTGATCACCTGGAATATGTATTAAATTTGAGAAAACTGTATTATTTTTATTATTTCATAAAAACTTGATTCCTTTATTAACTCTTAAAAGTTAAGCTTTAAATTAAATTATGGCAAAATTTAAGCCACTATCAAATTACACCACCACTTAAAAGTTTAGAGTTGAAAAAAACTTTTAAGTGGGAATTATTGTTGGGCATTCGCTCCCCAAAGACTTTAACGTCTTACAGATTGCTTTATAGATTTTTTTACAGATTAAATTAATCTTTATATTTATTAGTCCCCGGATTGACGCTTAGGTGGAGTTTTCTTATTTTTGCTTTTCCTTTCATAATATTAGGCAGCGCCATCTAAAGACCACTTTTTATGGGAGATTTTTTTACATTATTATTATTTTTATATTAATGGGACAATAATATAACAACAATACTATAAAAGTAAGTTCACGCTGAAACTACTGGACAGATTGAAATTTTGTACACAAATAGATCTATGTACTTTGATCTGTCTGTAGTATATTTTTTTATATTCAAGCTATCTAAAGATAAGAACATTTATTTAAAAAAAAGATACACAAATTATTATAAAACGTAAAATTAACATTAATCCCCCATAGGTTACGTCTCTTACATTCACTAAATTTTTTTTATTATTTAGACGTCCTATTATTCTCCCTACTGATAAAGAATATCCCTTCTATATATTTAACAACAGCCATATCAGATAAAAGGCTTTCTACTTTCTAGTTTTGAGCAAGTCTTAACTTCAAACAAATTACGATAACTCTAAAGAAATTTGCCATGAATAATTTGCTAACCTATTATATAGCTAATACATAATAGTTTACAGTAGAAAAGAAATTTATATCTTAACTGTATCTAGTAGAATAACATTCAAAAGACTCGTAAATTTATGCCCGCACCGTCAGCCGCATAAACCTTATCTACTCAAAAACTAAATTATTATTCCACAGCGACTCTACGAAGTCGAAATCCTTTATACTAAATTACCTATGCATATGTAACACAGGGAGCGCTCAACTCATAACTTTATTTTAAGATTTTACTTCCTACTGAAATGAAAGTTCGCCATGTTTTAGTTACATAGCTAAAAAACTTTTGAATAAAATTCTAATGTGAAATTTTAATATTTATATCTATTCGATAAATAAATGCAACAATAAAATTAAAGAAATAAATTAACTGTGAAGGTCATGGTTAAGATACACCAAGAATTTTTTGCAGACTATTAAAAAGCTATTTAAAATTTTCATTTTTAAGTTTTTTTATGATTTTCATTTAATATATATAGTGTAACGAGCCTCGGGAAGAAATATGAACCAAATAAGACATATATATTATAGACTCCCTTATTCTTGATTTGTTGCACTAGAATAAAAAAAATATTTTATAGAACTTAATGAAAGTCTTTATCGTTTGAAGCACCCTGCTAAGCTATACATAGTACCTACCGCTCCTTACTATCTATTTAATGGCCTTTAAGATATTCATTATAATTTTAAAACTTAAGAGAATATTTAGTAAATTTTGCTTGCATCAAATAAACTTGTGTTTTAGCGCTAACAGGTGATCCACAAGACTCCTACTAGTAAATAGTTGGTTGCAATACTTTTTTAAAAATAAAGCAATCTATACATATAATAAAATTGTACCTAAGCCGAATCTGTACATTGAATATTTTTTTGGAAAATCTTATTGAAATAAACATTATTATCGATACAGAGGCCGAATCTATAGTTTTTAGAATTTTTGTCTGTCTGTCTGTTACCGCATCACAGAAAAACCACTGGAGGGATTTTGATGAAATTTGGTATGGTGATAGTTTGTTATCCGGATCAACATATAGGATACTTTTTACTGCGGGAAAATGTCTCATTTCTGAGAAAAAATACAAAAATTGCAATGTAAGAGTATACTAATATGTAAAACCCATGAATTTGGTTTTTGGTCATTTGAACGCGAGCGGAGCCGCGGGCAATGCTAATTATTATTATATATAAGTATTATTAAAACATATTTTCTGTATAAGTATCTGTACAACACTATTGCATATCTATTCACGGAAGGCTATATGAAGTAAAATCTAATTATGGCATTATGACGGTAATTTCTCTCGGTGATGGAGTTTAACCGCAAACCACACGCTGGTAATGGTCCTGCATATTAAATATGGCTTAAATATGTCTATTCAGAATCAAAATTGGTACAGATATGAAACTAAGCTTAATTTTTATTGTGAAATTCGATAATATTACTATTTCTGTACTAAGGTTTATCTAGTTACTTGAAGAAAGCCACTTAAACTAAAGGAACTCCCAGAGGACACTCAGACTTGTATGCCGTGGCAGAGACATTTTGCTCTAGAAAAACGGTCTGTGATTTTAGCTAGTAATATCTTCTTATTACTTTGCAAAGATACATAATATTAAATATATATATATATATATATATATATATATATATATATATATATATATATATATATATATATATATATATTTGATACACATTCTATTTATACTCAGAATTCACTTTACTTTGTTCAATTTGCTTTAAAAAAAAGCTCTAAATTCAAAATAATGAAAGCACCGATATATGTAACGAATTTATTTCTACTTTCTCTTTTTTTTCTTACATAAAAACCGATAAAATTTAAAAAATTAATAATTTTGAAATTTTTGCTAACTAAAAAAACGAATATAACAATACACAAAACAGAATTTCATGAAAACAGTAATTTTTAAAATAAAATCAAGTAAGTTTAGTCAAATTTCATATAAAATACGGCAATTTAGTGTATTCCTCCAAATTGCTTCTTCTCCTGAGAGTTTCAGAATATAAAGAAAATTTTACTCACAGAACCGTGAATAGAACTGGAGAGTTATTAGACTAATTTAAACTTGCAAGTACTATAGTTTATAGCTAGACGCATTCATCTAAAATAACTATCACATCTAGCTTTATTGTATAAACTTCTTTAAATAAATTCGTAATAAAATAATTGCATGATGGAACGAGAAAACAATTAATTAAAATTGAAATTACAAACCTAATATATGTACATGTAAAATTGCAGGCGTTAATTCAGGGAGAAACAGTGTAGAGAATAATAATAATATTAGTTATTTTTGATAAATGTACCGTCTGAAATATTTTTTGAAGTATTTTTGGCTAGCTAAGTAAAAATAGAATATTTTTAAAGAAATTGGTGGCCACATTTAAGTATATTGTAAAATTACCGGTACTTTTATGATTTCGTTTTCGTGCATATTGACCAAATGAGTTAGAGTAGACAGTGCATCAGTCTTTATACCTACATATATGTGCTAGACAATTAAATGAAGTAAATTCTATTAAATTGATAACAAGTATTTAGTCACTAAGCTCAACATAACTTATATTGTATAGAAAATATTTTTAGTTTTTAAAAACACTGTAACTTGTTGGGTTTTTTTTATTTAAAAAAAATAAACAATTAAAAACCACCATTTACAGTGATTTTTTTTGAAAACTAATATATCGATACAAATAGGTACCAAGAATGCGACTTTTTAAATATTTGTCTGTTTATCTATCTGTTCAGACTATTTCTGTGATAAAGACCTCTAGATAATTTTTTTTTAATTAGAAAGAATGTTTATTCTTAGACCTCTACAGGCTAGAAACGGAAGAATAGCTTAATCGATCGTAACGGATAGATATTTCACTTATGGATAGGAATTTGGTTTATTTTCGGCTATTTTAATACGAGTAAAAGAAAAATGTTCTGCGGAACAGAACGCACTGAGATTAAAGCATGCATAACTGTTATAAATTTTTAAAATCCAAATGCACAAGTGTACCTACCACATAAGGTACAAAATTTATTAAAAAAAGCTGTAGTTGTCGTACAAAAAGTAAATTTGAATTAAAAAAGTAAAGAATATAATATTACTTGTACTATGCAAAACTTTAACTTCTAATTTGTTTATGTATTAATGTTAGGGCTCAAGCCATTTATTATCGAAACAAGGCAAAGAATTGGCTAACCAAAGTTTCGAGCCCGAACATTTCTAACAACCCTTGTAAATTTTCGTGATTCCAAGCAATGTTTCCCGGTATTTATCGAGGAGGTCCGCCATTAACAGAATAGTATCGTCACTATTAGCAGTATAAATCTAAATAAACGCCTCTAGGGCTTTGTAATTTTGTGAATAAACTGTGAGGAAACGGTTAACGGTAGGTATGTATGTGTATTTAAATCAATTGTGAACACCAATGTCGGATGTAATGTTTGAAAAATACCATTTATTGTTTGTTAAGGTAACTAGAGATGCAAAAGCAAAATTGGATTAAATGATAAGTTATTTAGAAAGAAAAATTTTCCTCTTTGCAAATTATTTAAAAAGTAGTTAGATATTTAGTATATATTTATTAGTCTACAAGTTATGTCTATTCGCGTTAACAGAGTGGGTACGAGTGGAGTGAAAGCATATTTAAGAAGATTTTTACGTCAAAGTGATGGTAAAAAAAATAAAATGTAAAACGCGCACCTAAAACTGCTTGTGCAAGCAATTAGTAGATATATAAATAATTAATTAATAATTGGCCCACCCTACCTTACCCTCGTTCAGACCCAAACAAAGGCCGGATTTATAAGTGTGGGGCCTCGGGGGTAATTAAGAACTAGGATATATCTAATAATATTGCAATGAAATTGAAGTAGTTTATTTGGCTTTTCTTTTTTGTTCGCCAATTTACGGAAACACGAAAAAGGGTTCATTTATTTCAAATAAAAATAACAAATTTAGAATAATTATCTCATAAAATGGCTGCCACAATTTCCCCATAAGTCCGGCTCCGACCGTAACCAAACAGTAACTCCATACATTATAATATATAGTTACTGGCTTATCGCTTCACTCAATTGTGTCCCTGGGTGCCTTTTGTAGGTACATTATTACCTATATACAAAATGATCATTGGTAATTCGGTAAATTAGATTTTATTATTAACACTAAGATATATGTTTTTCCATAGTATATCTATGTCTATCTAATTTGATCCTATTCCGACCAGTCATTTCAGCGAACACACGTATAAACTTTCCCATTTATAAAAAAAAATATTAAATTACCCTCCTCACAATAAACTTTGTGCAAAAAGTAACTCAATTTTTTTGTTCTGTTGCTGCGTATAAGAGGTACAAACAAACAAATAATATTTTTAATGTATCTTTTATATGCATTTATAATAGTAAGAATAGTACAATTTACAAATGAAAGCTTACTTGCCCGTCTGAAGCTCCCTTGAAGGAATCCGAAAACTATTAAGACCACAGAAAACGTTTGTAATATCAATACAAAAGGTTTCGTTAGGAGGTAATTAAACTTGCGAACTCTTCAATAGATAGGTAGTTCTTCTACAGTATAGATAAGGGTTTAAGTTTACCAATATTTGTGTTTGGCAAAGTTAGACCAATGATTTCCAAACCAATTTCAAAATAGTAGGCAATTTTGTCATTCATTTTTTATAAAATATTTATATTGGACTATATACTCGTATATAAAATGTTTGTACACGTATGTGTGTTTGTTACTACAGCTGGACAGAATTTGATTAAAATTTAGTAATTAGAATAAATATAATATGACCTATAATAACACAAAGCTTATTGTTAGGCAAATAGCGGAGCTTTTAAGTCTTTTTTGAGCGAGTGTAAGTCACTATAATATTACATTATATATTACTAGCATTGCCCGCGGCTCCGCCCGCGTTCAGATAACCAAAAACCAAATTCTTAGGTTTTACATATTACTATTACATTGCAGTCTTTGTATTTTTTCTCAAAAATGAGATATTGACGCAGATAACCAGCTATCACCATACCAAATGTCATCAAAATCCCTACATTGGTTTCTCTGTGATGCGGTAATAGACAGACAGACAGACAGAAAAAATTCTAAAAACTATAGATTCGGCTTCTGTATCGATAATAATGTCTATTTCAATAAAATTTTCCAAAAAATATCTAATGTACAGATTCGACTTAGTTACAATTTTATCATATGTATAGATGTAATTCTGAAAAGTGTTAATGAAGCACAAATTCATCATT
The DNA here is from genome assembly GCA_951806755.1 of Brenthis hecate. NCBI lineage: Eukaryota > Metazoa > Arthropoda > Insecta > Lepidoptera > Nymphalidae > Brenthis > Brenthis hecate. The sequence goes on from OX638269.1 coordinate 3,696,099, forward strand.
TTCATAAATGTCAGTCATGATAAGATAATTTCGCTAATGGCGACAGCTCACAAGGGACTTTTAATTACGGGAATGTATTACGAAACTCGTCAAAATCAACATGGGAATGTCCCGTACAATGCTTATTCAGAAAAGGTTTCTGAATAAATCAAAATTATTTAAAACTTTTACATAATTTATGATATATATAGGCAAGTCTTATAAGCCTGCAATTACTTAGGATACAGGTCAATTTTTAACCAACTTCCAAAAAGGAGGAGGTTCTATGTTCGTCTGTATGTTTTTTTTTGTGTATGTTCATCGATATTTTCGCCAATTGTGAACTGATTAAAAAAAATCTTTTTTAGTTCGAAATGGTATACTCCCGAGGTGTTCCCGTTATCATCAAGTCAGGATCTGATGATGGGATCTCAAGGAAATCGAGGAAAAACTAACAAACTAAGAATGTAATAAAATCTTAGAAGTCAATTTTGACCAGCTTCCCGGTTTCTGATTGAGCTGAAATTTTGCATACTTATGTAAGTTTAGTAACAATGCAATAATTTGGTACTATTGAGCTGATCTGATGATGGAGTCAGGAGGTTTATAGCGGAACTCCTCAACGGCGAACAGCAAAAAATCTAAATTTTGTAAATGGATTTAACTATAATATAGCCTGTTAGAACAGGCCTTTAGGTTGGTTTAGAAACTCCATTGTGACATACTACCCATAATTATAGGTTTAAAATTGAGTTTGACCATTTTATATTATGTAGTAACGAAGTTCGAATGTGCACTTGAAAATTAAAAAAAGACTTAATAGTAACATAATATTTAAAACTTGATCCTAAATTGTTGGGGATTATGTAAGTATATATGAGAAAGAAGAATTCACAAAATTTAAATATTTCATACATTTTTTTACACGGTTACCCTGTTATATATATGAGTATGAACGGCATAAGCATCTGCCAGTCCGTTCATTAATTGTTGTATTAGACGCTACGACTGGATATCATTAAGAGCCTAGGCTCTTAATCAAACAGCTTATTAAGCTGGATGGCTGTGACACATATTACTCTCGAAACTGACTCGACTGACAACACACTAATTTGTTTTATATGAGCAAGTGATTTTGTATAGGAATTCCTTGTAAAATAAGGTTAGCACTAAGAAAATACTTTCGAAAATTCATCTTTAAAATATAATTAAAATAAAATATAGGATATGGAAGTCAGTATAAAAAAATATGTAATTTTAATGTTACAAAATATATGGAACCGGTGCTGTGGCACATTAAGGTTGGACCCATAGCTCAATTAATACCGTAAAAATAAGGATATTTAAAAATCAATAAAACAGTATTCAATATGAAAAAAAAATAATTTATTAATTTGCTAAGTATAAAAAAATATTTCAAATTGAATCACAATTATATTAATTATTTAACATATCACCTTCATTACATTGATTATATTTAGGTACTTTAGTATAAAGGAGTATTTTACATCATATTTTACATCATTATAAATACTAAATAAGTCTGCATTTCATATTTATCTATGTATTCATATAGAGATATGTTTATTATAAATGATTGTGATATTAGATTAAAAGCGTACTAAGTTCGAGTAACCCACAGACTTAAAATGTAACAATAAAATGACAAATCTTGCTTCATTGTGATGTGTATTGAATATTTTTAATCGATTTGAATAGTTTTAAATCGTTTTTAATATTAAATAACGAAATATTAAAACTGGCTTACGATTCGATTTTCAAATTCGTTTTACAAATTTGGGCATCATTACCCACTTATTTTGAAAGTGTTCTACATTGCGTTTACATACGTTCTCGTCTTATATACAAAAAACTTAAGATACACAACTAGCGTCTCAAAAATAAGTAAACAATTCGAAAATGAATTGCGCTTTTTTTATCTCTTTTGTTCATTGTTTTTCGGATGACAACATTAAAACGCACGTTGTTTCATTTAAAAGAGTACGTGATGTGCGTAAGTTCGAATTTATGTTTACACAATTAGAACTTTCGATTTTTGAATTTTATTCTTTGGTTTGACTAGAGATTTTTGTTAGAAAATGTGTATCTATGTTTTTATATTATATTAATGGTTTTAGTAATTTATTTTCTTTAATAATTCCTGACTTTGTATGAAAAATCCTCATAATACTCTTTGAGAAACAAATTCGAAAATCGAATCTGGAAGCCTAATACAAACTTATATGCGTTAAAAATTAATAAAAAACAAAATAATTCGATTATCAAACATCACATTAATCAAAATGTTCACACACTATCTGATGTAGAAAAGCTGCCATAGGCCGGCCGCATAATACAAGATTTTTTTCTGTCAGAAAATTTCTGACGCCCGCTGGTACCGCCCCGCACACCTGTCAGAAAGTTCGTTTCAGCGAATCTGATACTATGTTTAGTTCGCGTCTGCTCGACAACTGATGCTGATTTATGATAAGTGTGTGGGGTCTAGTATACAATATATTGAAAAAGCTGCTCGTCAAATACTACAGAGTAAAAATTTCATATTAAATACAATAAATATACAACAAATTTTGTAATTATTATGTTCCGGTCAAATAAAAAAGAACATTTTACAAACATCTCGAATGTTTTTTAACAAATGAAGAAATATTGCTTATTTATATATTACTGCTGCCATTATTTACATTATCGATTTAGTGTATTTTTTTTTAATTATTCAATTAAAATACATTTTTCCAAATTGGGTTTAGGCGTTTTGTTTATTTACTTATTTTCTCTGTATTTGACCTTAAAAAGGTTATGTTGAGGCTCATTAAATTACTTTTAGTGCACTATGTGACCAAAATTGTTAATAAATATAAACATTATCTATATTACCGACTTAGACTCGATAGAAATGGCATATAAATATAATTTAATTATTCAAATCACAGTTTAATATTTTGTAATCAATATTGTTAAAGGTACATTATATATTCAAAATGTAACAATATATTATAAATATTTTTTACATGTTGTAAAGAAAATATTACAAAATAAATTAATTGCATTTTAACATACACATGGATTAATTTATTTATTTCTAAAAGATATATAATTGAACAGAATTAGTTATAACATTGCAAATGCTAAGCATACATTATTCTCATAATTGCAACATATTATAATGAAATATTTTTTTTATTTGCAGCCAGCATTGCACGATTTCGACGATATCAAATAACTATTTCAATATACAACAATAACCGCAGTATACTAATCCATACATTCGTCTAGATCACGCGCGAACGATGCAGGTGAAGTGCACCCGACTGCCATACGTAACTTTATATGACAGTCAGAAAAAACTTTAGGGTTGACGGTTATAATTTGGGAGGGCCCTATTTTTACTTTGAAACCATTAAGCCATAAATGTTTCACTCGGATGCTTGAAGGATACTGAACAGGCCTACTAGGGAGGCGCCCTTATTAGTGAGCGGCGGAAGAACCCACGACCAGAGGGCTACGCCCTGAAGCCGTTTTCTCACACCCCTTGAGGGGGATGTACGAAAACCCACGACAATAGATGTTTGTATTTTTGACAACCTTTACATTAAGCTAAATTTTAAACCCCCTACGCAAAATGAGGGGTGTTATAAGCTTGAAGTCGATGTCTGTCTGTCTGTGTGTGTGTATGTGTCTATCTGTGGCATCGTAGCTATCAAGCGGATGAACCGATTTCGATGCGGTTTTCCATTTGAAAGCCAATTTCCTTGCGATGGTCCAGCACTGTTAGAGTATCAGCTCTTTTCCAAAATGATGTTAGTCATTTTGGCGTATGATTACTCGATTAATAGCTTCACGCGTGCCAGTATAAACGTTAAATGACAATTAATTTGCGTAGGGGGTTTTTTAAATTTTTAATCGTTAACATCAAAAGCGATCACCTTACTATACTTACTATATGGATTTTTATACTATGACAATTCTAAAACTTTTAAACATCAAGATATACAGTGATTGAGCGGATATTAGGTACTAAGATAGTTTGAAAAAAAAAAACTATTTAGAGCTTAAAATAAACGTTATTAATTTATTATTTACAGTATGTGGAATGAAATTTATATTTTAACACATCTCTCCATACTTATATTTCAATTGAATAAATTATTTTTGTTTCTTTAACATACATTATGAATAGGCAAAATGGCTTTACTATCGCTTTGCGTGTATAGTGTGCGTTTATATTAAATTATGGTAGTGTGATTGCAGATTCAGGATTGAAATCAACAATACCAAATAATTTAAAAAAAAAAAAAACATCATTTTGGAGGCTTAAAATTATATGAATTTTGAGTGAAGCTACTAAAACTCATTTATTATTTCGTCAATAGCCAAATTACAGTGTTCAATAATGCCAAGACATAATAATTGTTTTATATAAACTTTTCTGTGTTCATATTCTAAAATATTCGCACTATAGATTATTTATTATTAATCTGAATACTGTAAAATTTAAACGAACTATTCCAAAGCAAGTTACATATGTTTTTCTACAAATTTTAATTGATCACTAACAAAATGGCGTCTTGTTCTATTATCATATATATTACCTAAATCTAATAATAGTTGCAAAGCTACAAGTTTTCGTGTATCAGATACCCTAGCGGTGAAAGCGGATGAGCTTCCATAAAAAAATATTTATTGTAGATACCACAGGTACCATTATATAATAAAATACTGTTATTTCTTTATATGCAGATACATTTCATGAGATATGAGCTTTGATTTGTATGAATGCACACAAACAATGTAGTAAACTCTGATTTAAAATATATTTCATTCTAGACTTTAACAATCACCTCTTGCCCGACTTACATAAAAACGTCCGGATATCCAAATTTTTTCTATGTAACTTTACATTTTAAATTTTAATAACCGATTTTTATGATTCGTATTTAATCAAAGGTTACGCTATTATTTAACTGTCACTACATTTCATATACCTTCAGTAATAGAATAAAATTTTAAATAAATAATTCATTTACTCACACATTATTTCTATCAATATTTGTTTTGTTAAACATTAACTATATATTTATAAATAAAATTTAAAATCTATCAATACTAATATTATAAATGTGAAAGTTTGTAAGTATGGATTTTTGTTACTCTTTCACGCCAGTATGGCTGAACGAATCTGGATGAAATTTGGCACAGAGATAGATTATAGTCTAGATTAACACGGAATAACACATAGGCTACTTTTTATCCCGGAAAAATGTACGGTTCCCTTGGGATAGGTTTGTTTTTGTATTACAAAATACTTATGAAAATATGACCATTTTCATCATCCAAATACAAATTCAAAGCTAAGCAAATAAATCCGCGACAAAATCCGAAAAGATAGTTTTATTTAAAATGTCAAATATTCGCGTAAATCTAAGAAAGTATTATAAGAAAGTATTAAATTCAAAGCTCATATCTCACTTAGTACCTCTCTTTAGGAAGAACCATCTTTTCCTATATTCTTTTTTCCTATATTCACCTATAACTAATACCATATCTGGTCGCAACTTGCGGCGTGTGTGTTGTAGCGACGGCCAGCAGTAATGGGACGTCATTGACGTCGATATTCAATGACTTAGTTAGTGTTGCGATGTCACAAAAGTCGGTTGACATGAGCATATCTGCTAGTGTTTTTGACAACACGCAGAGTTCACGGAGTTTGCTTTCTAAATATAGAAGACACTGGAACAAAAAAAATGTTATTATTATTTTTTATTTAGTCATAGAAACACTGTCTGAAAAGGATAAAATTGATTCATGTCACTCTTCGGTCTATAAAAATCAGGTCGATGAGACAGACCAAAAATAGACTTTCAAATTTATTATATTACGGGAGGAAAGATGACATAACCAACTTCGCGAATTTGGGCTGCTACTGAGTACTTCATGACAGAAAATTTCCATGATTATTTAGGCTCGACCAAGGGCCTGCGAGCTTGTCACCAAACTAGGAATTCAGTGCTATAACGCTACACATAGGTACTTTCGAGTGCTGCATAACGGTCAGCGCACTCGATATACCAGCTATAAATTCCTTTAAAGTTTGGTCAAAGAGAGAGACAGACAGACAGATAGTTCAATAAACCGGACTACTATTACAATTGTGAAAGTTTCTATTTAATTTATCTGTACATATAAGTATCACTTCTTCACGCTGAAACGACTAGATGGATTTGGATGTACATACATAGACTGCTCTCATTAGGCAAGTAGAAATGCACCCGAGTGAAGCCAGGGTAATATATCGCTAGTATATATAAGTACCTGATGAGAAGGCACTCTCGCGTGTCGCATAGCCGGCAGCGCGTCCAGCATGCCGCCGACCAGTGGGGACAGCCCGCCGCACCCACACTCTCGCCCCACGAGACGCACCTCCCTGATGGATAGAGAATTGCACTTAGTAAACGATGTACAATCGCACCAGTGCAGTATTCATCTAGAGAAACACTTTCCAGGCCCAGGTGAAACTTTGAAGTGTATCCCTAAGCAAATTCTGCAGTATGTCACAGCTGCAGGGTTCAGTATTAGCGTCCGGCAAAACAAGGGCAACAAGTAAATAAAAAAATAGTAGGCGATAATGTGGTATATGCATACTATTTGCATACACTAGATTAGATTATTTGGTAGTGTATGCGTGTGCGTGTGTGTTTATTTGTAACTCCTTCACGGTAAAACAACCGAACGCATTTGGATGGAATTGAGTACATAGATACACTATAAACTGGAACAAAACATAGACTACCAGGCATCCATGGACGCACTTAAGCATACACAGTAGCTAGTTGTACATAAATAAACTACGAAGGCGGAGTCGCGGAGGAACATATTACTAATATTACATAGTATAAGTAGAGATATACCTTACCATTATTAGCGGTAAAGACAACTTACCATGTGTTCGTATCGCCGATTATAGCGACCGCCTGCACTGGCGAGTCCAACGTTTTGTTCAGGTACGATGTGAGATCCAAATCCCGTCGAAGATCCGCCTCCCACGTGCTTGGACTTGCCAGGGTTCCTTTAAAAAAAGGATTAAATATAAAATATAATCATCGTCCTTCTAACCGATTTTCATGGCGGTCTTCCGCAGAAATAGCTCAATACACTAACTCTCGTCTGCACGCAAGATATTCTAGTGCAGACTTAATGCAGACCTATGGGATAACTCTGTCATTCGCAGTGAATAATCAGTCGCAGGAGAGATAGCTTTACGCACTCCGATATATGGTGTTGTAACACCACTAACATCCTCCTAATTCCCTATTATTATTTACACTAAATTAAAACTTTTTTTAACCCTGCCCAGAACTCGAATCCAGTAAGTACCACGAATCGTTTCGATCTCTAATATATGGTAAGATTAACGTACTAGAGATCAGAAGATTTGTTCATATAAATAATTAAATATGTAAGCTTTTGTCTGCGCCTTCGCATATGAATGTATCTTTATTTGTTCTGTAACCAGTCCAACGGACACACGGTATTGTATTTTTGGTATATATATGTATGTATTATATATACGTTATAGTTGTATTATATCAAATCTATCTAGCAATCAAATAGGATATGTATTTATGTTTATCTAAAACATTAGGTAACTAACAACAAATTTTGTTCTTAATCTTATCTTAAATATACTTAAAATTTGCTTCCTTTTAGATTATACTATGAAAAATCACATTTGTAGTACGGTAATAAGAATTAAGACAAAATAATAATCTTATAGACTGATTTGTGTAAAATGATTAAACTCAAACCATCAAATCTAAATAAGGAATATTGCTTGACAAATTCGGAAATACAGTAATTTAAAAATGTTTACTATTAGATACTAAAACAATAGAAACTAATAAAAACCTTACCTTGTAAAACTAAATCAGGTACATAGTGGTTTGTGATTCCGCCTAGAAGCGATGCATCGTATCCCGATCGCACTTGACTTTGCAGCTTACTTGAAGAAACTTGCCGTAGAGGAAATTCAATCACTTGTTTCACTTGCAACATATTACTATCATTCCCTGCCAACGGAAATTCATCTTTACTTTTAACGTTAACGACTAACGTATTTTCGTTTCGTTTATGAACAAACGTTTTTGGTGATAACTCACGATGGGTCACAGGTTCTTTAACTATCGTCTCTTGTGCGAATTGTGGCTCAGATTGTCTAGGCATATCATTCATATACTCCATTTCGGAAGCATTAGTAGGGGTTTGCAACATTGATTCCATTAATTGACACTTGTAGCACGTTTCACATCTCTCTTCTTGGATTGGTGGTACAAAAGTCGGGTCGAATTGAAAATTATCTAACTTTAAATTCCCCGGCTTCCCTATGTAATGCCTATCTAATATTTCTAAGTTTTTGCTCTTCATATAATTAGTGACTATCTGTGGGTATTTGTCGAACTCGAACTTAAAACCGGAATGTTTTATAGGTTTGGAATGTTGAAGTGTTTGACCGCAGCATTTGGACGGGCTGTCCAGTTTGTCTTTATCGCATTCGTTGGAACACGAATTTTTATTTAATTTCTCTTGATCAAGCGGTTCGTTGCATATTTTTGATGATTTCTTAACGCTTTTCCCTCCATTGGACTTGTTCTTTAGTCCCACAAGCTTTTCGTCATCTCCTAGTACAAACAAGACCTTTTTTGTCTCACATTCTTCGGACGATAAGTTCGGGCTCGAGTCCGACGAATCCTTCAACGGCATCATCATACTAGGGCGTCTCCGCAATTTGCTTTGGTTCTCACTGCTACCGCTTTCCATTGCGAAATCCGAATTAGAGAGCTTTTGATTCAAATCTATTAACGTAGCTGATTTCTTTAAACTAACATAGCTGGTTGCGAGCGTACTGTCACTGCCACTATTTTTTTTGAACGATGGCTCGTTCAGATTTGTACACACTTCCACATCAAGTTTCGTTCTAAACAACTCAGTTTGCACATTCACTAACTTCGGTTCATCGAGCAAGCAGTCTTGATACTTGAAGTCGTTTTTTCTCACATCACCACAACGTACAAAGTATGTTAGAACGGCCAAGAGTCTATTTACGAATTGTACGTTTTTTGATCCTGCTATAATAGTTCTGGCGGATCTAGGAGGATAGCCGATACTACCGCATAGGTCAGTTAACTGCGCCCATAGTGCGTTATACGGCCTTCGGGTATCAATGTGATCTGATGGAAACTTTTGTGGGTCGATCGTGTCGTACGGACTGACTGTAGTGACCCACCCCAGGTGATGTGTTAGGACGTAAGTAAGAAGGGTGCTGATAAAACTGGAAAGAATAAAAATACTATCATTGTATATGGTATAGATAAAAATAAGAGAGTTGTAAGATAACTTAATTATAATCTATATTATAATATTATAAAGAGATAGTTTGTTTGTTTGAACGCGCTAATCTCAGAAAATACTAATCCGATTTGAAAAATTCTTTTTGCATTAAATAGCACATGTATTGAGGAAGGCTATATATAGCCTATATATTATCACGCTACTACCCAAGGGAGCGCAAATGGCAACAAATTGAGCAGACATATGTTATTGTAAAATTATGTTTATATCGGAAGCTTGAACGCGGGTAATGCTATTTGTTTCTGTATAATTGTAGTCTAAAATATTTTTGACATCGCAGAACTTCCACACTTTATTTTAAAGATTATACGAAAATGACAAAACATTTAAAACATTATAGTAAATATAAATAAACATTAGCTACTTCAAATGGCCATCAAATGAGGAGAGTACCCGGGGCGACCGAGCATCCCTGGATATTTTTCGCAAACACACAAAAAAATGTTAGAGCTGTTTCCGAGATTCCCGAAATAAATTTTTATATACACAAGAATTGGTCGTTTAATAAAATAAGATAAAATATTTAATACTTTTCCCCTAACATATCATGGATTACATACTAAAATATGTACCGATCTTTAATTACTTTTCTACATGAAATTAGCGAACACACGCATATAGGTTACACAACTAATTTGGACACTATGTAAGCGTCGGTCCATTAAATATAACGTAATTTTCTATCACGTGAAAAATACGTAAACATGACATTTAAAAATACCAACCAAAATTACATTCAACGCTAAAAATAAAAAAATGCTTGCACTTGACAATGATTGTATTCACACGTGTAACTAATTATCGAGTGAAAGGTACGTCCGAATATAAGTATTATATATATTTTTTTTTATTCAGAATGTGTGCAATGCTAGATAGTATTTTGGCCGTGGTCCAAGAAAATGTCAGTGTAATCGCTATTTTACAACTGACACGAGATTAACTATGGATTATCAAATGATTGTTTAAACAGGCCGGTGTCTAAAGTTTTTCATGATACAACTTGAAGCTCAATATTTTTTTTCTATTTTTCTCTTTACATTACGTACGTACTTTATACTTATTATATCTTTACATAGTATAGAATGAAGTCGCTTCCGTTGTCTGTTTGCTTAGATTTTTTAAACTACTCAACGGATTTTAATGCAGTTTTTGGCAATAGATAGTGATTCAAGAGGAAGGATTATATGTATAATACATGCATATTATATATATATATATATATATATATATATATATATATTATATATATAGTACAGAAAAGGCGAGAAATTCAAAGATTTGTATTGTGCGATTACACTGCCTACCTAGAGACGAACCCGAGTGAAGCGAGAGTGAGTCGCTAGTTATGAATAAAATTAAAAGTGTGCGTTATTTCAAAATAACTACACCACATTATGTTCATATGTTACTTAATTACACGATCTCAAAGCTTCAATAACAAGCCTGTCAGTCTGTGCCTGCAAAGCATTTTAGGAGTAATAGCATAAGCATACAGCCTACGAGTACCTAGAAGATTGTAACACAAATCCGTACATAATATATGTACAAATAATTCAATATTTATTTAAACTGCTTAAAGATAAAGTACGTCACGTTACACGTAACATGACGTGCGAACTCTTAATTAAAACGAAACGAAATATTTTTATCACCTTACAACATCACGTGCACGTTTTACACTCGAAATATGTTTTCTATAGAAGAATTTTCTTATGATTTACAAATACGTATGAAACAAATCATACTACATATTAGTTTTTTTGACAAATCGTTTGAAGTCAACCGCCAACAATATTATAAGATATGAATATGTAATAGGTAAATATAATTAGGTATGAACTCTTATTAAAATAGTTAAAATATTATACATCAATTTGTGTCGTATTTTACGTATCGAAATATATTAGATTTGCTTTGCATCGGCTGGCACCGAATTCGAAAATATCTGATTAGGTACCTATTCTAAATGAAAACCTCCGTTTAGTTATTTTTTACATTTTAGTGGCTGGAAGTCGGTTTTTTTTTTTATTTTTAATTATTAATGTTAATCAGTGTTTCTATTTGTAATTTTTCAGTTAAGTGTTTAACTTTTTTGTTTTTTTTTTTATTTTCATTTGTTATGCTTCTTATTTATATTTTTAATATGTGGAAACATTATTGGTTTATGTGTTACCCTATTGTTATTTATATTTTTTTATTTATGTAATATTGTGCTGTTTGTTTTCCTAAAATAAATATGCACGAACAATCAGAGATCAAACAAAGAATTTACAACACTTATGTAATAAAATATTAAACAAATATGTGTGAAGAACTATAATTGACTGATTGAACGCAAAAGAATATGTTACTATATGTATGTATGTATCATGTATGTATGTACTTTATACATACATAGTCTCAACGGAAAAAAATATAATATCGTATAAAGGATATTAATTTCAATCGTACTAGTGTTATATTTATACGAAAGTTTGTACATATGTTTATAACTCTTTCACCTCGAAACTTTACGGTATTGTAAGAAATTTAGTGGGTATATAGACTATGACCTGGAGTAACACATAGGCTACTTTTAGGCACCTAGAGACGTACTCAAGCAAAACCAGGTAAATGGCTAGTTAATTTATAAAAAAATACTTACAAATTAGTGTTCTTCGTGTCCCCAGCAGTGAGAATCGAACATAAATCAGATAACAACGCATCCGCCATCTTGTTGGACAAGCGTGGTTCACTCGTGACCAGATCCAACCACATCGGTTGTAACCGCGGCCCGTATATAAGGTTTGACAACCTGAAATCAGTGAAACCTATGAAAAATGTAAAGTAAATGTTAATTATAGACTTATATTTTATATAATAAAGCTATAAGAGAATAGATAAACAAAATCAATTTTTAAAATTACAATAAAAACCCTTTATTATGCCTGTATCTTCATACAAAGAGAAAACTTTGTACCCGACAAACAAATGAGCCTCAATAACGCTCAAAGGTAATGAGTTGTGGTGATTTTTTACCATTTTCAATATATTTTTTAAATACAATTAAAAGGCATACGAAAGAGTTTTTATTAATAGATTTTGACGTAAGCTATTTCAATATTTACTTCAAAAAATACAACAATATAATAAGGCTATTTATAACACACTGTGTATTGCAATAACTAATTAGGACCAAAACACGAAATTCATGTGCAAACAATTGTAAAGGAGTTCGAAAAAACAAAACAATTTTATTTTAGTAAGTGTTAAAAAAATTTGCACGGTCCAGTTAATTTTATTTTCTATAAAAGGTTCGATGATGTAAATAAAAAGCTTGACGGATCTAATTTAAATAATTCTCACATATTATAAAAATATACGTGGCAAAGTATTTTTTGTTAAAAACATACGATCATTCGTAAAACACTCAGACTAAGGAATAATATAGAATGTCATAAAACTAAACATGAAGCCAAACAATATGTTTTAAAACAGTATACAAATGACAATTTATATAGTGAGTGATAATTAAATGAACGTTAATAAATAAAAATAACTAAAAATAGCTTCTTTAAATTTTATAAAAAAAAGCTAATATGATATTTATCTTTCTTATAAGGGAAAGAGAACTAATGCTTAAAAATACAAAAGAATATAGTATTATTTCTGTAATTCATATATTGTTCTCAAAAATTGTACATTAGACATTTAACTTATACATCTATATAAATATTATAGATTTTTTTTTGTTTTTGTGTGCCGAATAAGCTCGGAAACTACTTTACCGATTCAGATGAAATTTGGTAAGAAGATAGTTTGAGATCCTGGGAAGGACACAGGATAGTTTTTATCCTGGAAATCATCCCTTAATGGAGTGAAAATGGGATGAAATTTTGTATGAGGAATCCATCTAGGGGGCGAACCCGAACGAAGCGAGAGCGGGGTCCCTAGTAATATATAAAATTTCCCTTATTCATTAAGAAAAGTAAACGTTCTGTACGGCAAAATCTAGAATAGTAGCATAAACAGCAAAACACGCTACTATTATTGACTGACATTTATTTTGGCGGACTCTTATAAAATTCTTTAATCTGAGCGTAATATCAAATGATTTTTATGAAAACTCCCATACAACTATACTATATTTAATTTATGATTTACGAGTTGTGACAATAAATTCCATGCTACATTTATAAGTAGATACATTTGGCTTCAGTCCAACCAATTACCGATGGAACTCAACTGAATAATATGAAAGGCCAATAATTATTAAAAACCATTGATTATTTAACCAAATGAGGCATAATCGAGCATGACAGTGTTAAATCGATTTATAAAAATGTGAAATAAATAGTGACCGAATATAGAATCGATGTTTTACAATTGATTTAAAGGTATAATGAGATTTCCATTGACCTAATAGTTTTAATGACATATGTAAATGATATATGTTGACTAATGTATAATTAATGTACTTACGAGTATATGACTAAAAAAATATGAACAAGATATAACGCAACTAACATTTGTGGTTTTTACCATATTAATATAATTTTACAAACGCACTTTTTTGCATATTGTACATTACGCTATATCTCTTTGTAAATATATTAAAATATTGTTTTAATCAATAGATATGGGGATAACTATAAAATTATCAAGAAAAATTTTCGCCATGACATTATTCTAGTAATTTACAACTAAGATCGTCCTAACCAATTTCGCATACAAAGCACAATCTCAATAAAAAAGTGCAGTGTGTGTGTGTGTGTGTGTGTTTGTTAACATAATTATACTCCCATATTTCATTAAGGAAACAACTCGACATGATAGGTGAGACATCAGATGTATATTTTTGTTGAATATTTTAACGTTACGAGAATATTTCATGACACGAAATTTTATAACCATATATGGGCCGAGCCAGAACTCGAACCCCGGACATGCTAGCTACTAGACTAACGAGACAGGCAAATTACTACACTTACCATGTAGCAGCATCACCGACGGCTTTATGAAGAGTTGATACAAACGCGGTCCCCGACCCCGCAGACAGTGTCGCCACTCGTAAACGACAGACTAAAGATTGCAGTTGGGGCGAATGTTCCATGCATCGGCGAACTAGATCCCTATAAAAATCGAAAAAAATGCTATAATTAATAATTATGTTGTCATTCTGACCGATTTCGGCCATGGCGAAAAATATCACTGAGACTATTCAGATGCGCAGCAGATATTATAGTGTACAAGTGTACGTTCAGACACCAGTGCACTTTTTATCCCTTAAATTTTAAAATTCCAATGGGACGATAATTCGACAGTTCCGGTGAGAAATCTCGCGCAGGATCGACGCGACACTTACTATTAATGTTCTAAGCAGAAAGACTCAGTAACTAAACTTGATCTGACTCTGGACTCGAACCCAGAACTTAAGTGACTAACAGTAACCTATTTGTTACTCCACATCATTGTCTGTAAACCAGTGGCGAAGGGTGAAATTTTAGCAGAGGTAAATCGTTCCAAAAGTGTACAATTTTTATATACGTACTAGAGCTCACCCTCGCTTCGCTCGGTTCGTCGCTAGGTACGTTTTAAATATATATAAATAGTTATTACCCTGCGTTAGCCATATACATTTTAATATGGGTGTTAAGTATTCTAAAATTTTATAATGTTCCGCGCAATTTTTTAAATTTTTTCTTTCATAACAACCTTCTCCTGACAATCACAAACACAACAAAAAACATAGTTAAATCGATCCAGCCGTTCACGCGTAATGGCGTGACCAAGGGAAATAGGGATTCATTTATATATATATATATATATATATATATATATATATATATATATATATATATATATATATATATGGGTGGTTCTTCAAAATTTGGTTAACTTATGGCCTAATTTTGACAAAGGTCTTTTTAGATGGTTATCAGTAAATTTCTGATTCTATACTGTGGATATAATATTTACTTTGTTGCATCTAAAAGGGCCAGTCACTTTACAATGTATTTTAAGAGAAATTCAAGTTTTTTTTGAAATCAGTTATCTAGGGACTGACGAGACATGATAGGGACTGACGCCAAAGACGGTTAATGTGTTTAATCACATTTTTATAGCAAAATTAACTTTAACAAAATAAAATAACTTGCATATTGTTATTAATTATTTTAACAAACAGTCAAAATATAAGATATTTTATATAACAAGTAGAATTGTCTTCCTACAATCTTAAATTTAGTATCATACTCAAAAATATTCAATGTACTGAAGTAGACAATCAATTTTATGTTACCTTGACAAGCTATTTTTTAAATCAGTGAAACTTATTATTACCTACTTATCTCTTCAGTAAACAAAATTTATAAAATCTGAGTAAACTGAAAAGTTACAATCATAGGCTTTCTTTTATTAACTGTACTTTGAGTTTAGTACTTACAAACTAAAAATCTTTAAATAATTAACAATACTTTAAAAATTAGCTTTCTAAGTAACAAAATTATAATTTGAACGTAATAATCACTCTTTCTCTAATTAATCACAAATACTATCATATCACTATTTATTTGTTCTATTTTTCGTAAGCGACAACATGTTCCTAAATTTGTGAAACACGGTTCCACCCTATTAGGTTAGGAACTGGCAGTTATTCTAAAACATTCTTCGTAAGGCTCGTCAGCGATATCATTCTCATTTATTTGAAATTCTGTGCCATTTATCAATTCAGCTTTTTGATTAGGCTCGTTAGCCATGGCTTCAATTTTACTTTTTAGTGTAAGTGCTTTCTTATTTTTCGTCATTTTACGTTTCAGTCTTCTGTTTCGTGGTTCTTCTATGCTCAAGCGGTGTCATGTCCTTGACACATTTCCTTTGTCCTTTTTCTTTTTTCTTTGGATATTTATGTCGTTCTTTTTCTTTGTACTCTGCTAGCAAAACAGGATCTTTTTAATTTTTTCCAAACGTCTCTTTGCCTGTTCACACTTTTTTTGGCGAGTTCCTCTTTGGAAAGTAATGTTTTCTTTTTAGGTGCCATATTCTACAACAAATACATATATTTTATTATTAAAACCATGGATCACGCAGTATGACTGTCAGTCCCTAGGTGTGCCATCAGGCCCTAGTCACTTTTACGACGAGGGCCTGACGGTCTAGGGACTGACGAATCAAAGCAAAATCAAAAATAACCTATTATTTAAAATAAACATAACAACCAGCAGGTGATCAAAATAACAAGGCAGACAAAGCTCAAATTTACAATAAGTAATGAGATCAATTATAATTAACTATCTTTGAAACGACTTACCTAGGGACTGAGAGTTTGACTGGCACAGCACGTGTTTCCGTAATAAAGTCGGCGACTGCAGTAAAAACGAAATAGCTGATGCGGCATTGGTCGTGTTTACATTTAACTTCACATCGATGCTTTCGCTTGAGTAAGTTTTGAAAAACGCCATAAGCTTAGATGCCGCGTATTTTCGATTTTCGCAAATAGCTAGGGACTGATATTTTTTAACGCTTACACTTTTTAACTTGAAATAATATGATAAAAGTTATTGTTATTAAAAATTAAATCGCAATGACTAGGTTAATAATGTAATAGTAAACGTGTTTAAGTCGAGTTAAATCAAAGTATGATTTAGAGAATTACAATAACAATGAAATGCTTGCTAAATTTGGGAGATCTTACATGGCTAGGGCCTGATATTTGGAGTAGAATGAAGCGATTTTCTCAAATAAAAAATATTGTGATATAAATCAAAATGAGTGACCAAAATACATGAACTTTATAATATTGCTTAGTAGTTGCAAATATTCAATAAAATAGATATAAATATGTGAAAATTGCTGCTAACACCAAGTTAACCAAATTTTGAAGAATCACCCATATATATATATATATATATATATATATATATATATATATATATATATATATATATATATATATATATATATATATATATGGATTAATGCAGAAAGACAAAAATAACCGTTTCAACGTAAAGTAGTAACAAACATACAAACTTTCATATTTATATTAGTAATTCGATGTATTATCTAAACTTTAAATTTAGCAAAACTTCTCTTCCCCGACTAGGTACTGCATTCATAAAACTATATAAAAAAAGCACCTACTCCATCAAAACAGATGTTATGGTACAATAAAAATTCCATTATTTTCTGTTTGTGATATTTTTACAGCCAATAAATGTCTGCATGATTTCATTGTTATGGTGAGAGCACATGATTTTTAAATTTAAAATACGACGAAGGAAATAGCGCTTAGGTAATATTATTATAGGGCCATAATTTTTATTCATTTTTATGTTGACAACTAAAAGACGAATTAATAAATTGAGCGTGTAATGGCATACTTTTATACTTTTCAAGTATATTTGTAATGTATATCATATGTTACAAATCTACGTACTTAATAATTAATAAAAAAAATAGTTTAGAATATGAAAATGATATAAAAATCAGTATATTCTATCAAGGATTTGAAAAAAAAAACGTAACACGCTTTTGTTAGCTTCATTTTTAAGTACGTATGTGTTTGCACATCTTTGTAGTCATTATAACCTATGTATTTCTAATTTTCACATCGATTCAAAAGGAATAAGCCCTTGTAAAGAATCAAACCCCACATCCTTGGCATATGAAATGCCCATTAAACAGTTCATTTAAAACATTAATTATTTATAAGAGTTAATTACTTTGCATGTGTCATATCGAGAAGTAGGGCGCTATTTTAATTTTACTAGATGTTTCTAGTTCACAACCAAACGTTACGCGTTATCAAGAGTCTGCGATGCGTTAAATTACACTTCATACAAAACCTTTGTTCACGTTTTTAGTATCGAAAATTTTAACGTTGTCTATATATTATAATAAAAAAAATGGGTGCAGGTAATCTTTACACGCGGTTGAAGTAAAACTTCTTTGTCAAATATCGCAATTAAATTAAAACAAATTAATAATTAAATAAGGCATATTAAGCATATTACAATTATATATTTATAGAATTTAATATACGGAAAGAATATAATACATATTTGTCAGACAATAACAACGGTTACCATGGCAACGTCAATGGCAATCTCATTCTCTCGCCTGTTTAATCCTATATATTTATGTGTTTGATTGTTTGTAGTATCGGATTTTCGTTTCATCGAATTTCAAATCGCAACGATTCTAAAGAAGTTTCATTTCAACAATAATATATCGTGTTTTGTACGAAATCTCATCACACTACAACAAAAAATACGAAAATTTGTATGTGTGTACGTTTGTTACTCCTTTAGGCTGAAACGGCTACACGGATTTGGATGAAATTACATTGCACTAAGGGGACTCCCGAGCAAAGCGTGGATAATATTTTAGTATTAAAATAAAGGGTTTAGTACACGTAGACTCCACTTTAATTAAGTTGGCATTGGCCATTGAGTCATCTAGCGACATAGAAGTATGAACTGAATAAGATACATATATATATATATACTAGCATTGCCCGCGGCTCCGCCCGCGTTCAGATGACCAAAAACTAAATTCTTAGGTGTTACATATTAGTATACTCTTACATTGCAGTTTTTGTATTTTTCCTCAGAAATAAGATATTTTCCCGCGGTAAAAAGTATCCTAGGATCGCGCGCTACATCGCCCGGTTTATATAGCTTGAGCAGGCGGTCGAGCGATGCGGGGCAGAGGGGATGGACTCGCCGTAGGCATCTCAATGCTCGCCAAGCATTAAAAATGTTTCGCTACTAATTACTTCTAACAACGATATCTCAAAAACTATTCATCTGATTGATTTAGTGTAAAGAGCAATTTTAATCTGCATTAAATGACTAAGCTAACTAAAATATTCATTTGGATAAGGATTAATACCGAACTAAAGAAAATAACTTTGAAAATAACGTAATGTTTTTAATTAAAAATGTTAACATAAAAGTGGTTATTGTAAGTCAACCGTAAGAGATAGAGATATGCTATCGCGGACTTTTTTGTAGCATTTTTATAGATTTTGAATTCTCTAGTACATTACTTAACTGTATCTTTGCTAGTTTACGCGGCGTTCGCGTGGAAAGTTCCCATTTGGCGAGATTTTTTGCGACCTCTTCAACATTTGTCGCCGTATTTCAGCTAATTTACATAAAAGCATAATAAATTATATACCTAAACCTTCCTCAAGAATTACTCTTTCTATTGTTGAAAACCGTATAAAAATCCGTTCAGTAGTTTTCGAGTTTATCGCGTTCAGACAGACAGGAGGACAGACAGGAGGACAGAAAGACGCGGCCGGGGGACTTATTTTTATAATAAGTATAGATAGATAGATATATATATATATATATATATATATATATATATATATATATATATATATATATATATATATATATATATATATATATATATATATATATATATATATATATATGTATAACAATAAACTTACATATCAGTCGGCTCCGATACGGATATGAGTAGCGCTAGACCAAGCTTCCCTCTCCTCGGCGCAACTGAAATGGAACTTGCTAAGCTGTCTGTAGTGCCGCTAGCTGAACTATTGCTATATATCTGAACCAAAATTATCATAAAGTTAATATTTGTATTACAGTGTTTTAGTTATAGCGCGCTCGCTTGGGAATGTAACGCAACCGAGTGAAGCGGGTTCAAATCCTGGCTTTCGCACCTCTTAATATTTTCATGTGCGATTCATTTATGATAATATGATTACCACATGTCATACAGTGAAGGAAAACATCGTGAGAAAACCTGCATGTCTGAGAGAACCTAGCAAGTTTTCGAAAAATCCGCCACCGCGTGCTTACCATACGTAATTAGAACAAGAAAGTAAAAAGAACCATCATGAAGATATCTAAATGATTGAGAATTTAACTAGTTCGAAAGATATGTGAAATCGACCAACCCACATATAGCCATAGTGGACCAAGTAAAACCTATCCACCCCACATTGAGGGGAGACCCGAGCACAGCTGCAAGTACGTCGTTAAAAAAGGACCTAATTATTATTTATTATAATTTGGTATAAAACGTTTAGAATAAGAATAACAAGCATATGCGTTACATTTTCAAGTTTTTTTACTAATGTAAATATTTGACTATCAACATTGGTCTTTATTCTTCTCGCAAAATTTTTAAATAGGTATTAACTCAGTAATGAGGCTGCACAATGCACATTCTATACTTTTGCACTATAGTTAATTGACTATATATATATATATATATATATATATATATATATATATATATATATATATATATATATATATATATATATATATATATATATATAATTTTCATAGTTATCAAGATATATGTGAACCCGGGGAATATCGTACACATGTCATACAAAGAAACACAAGAAAAAAAAATCAGTTATCGCTATTGGTGATCTTGAAAACCACTCTTATCAAAAGCTTAGAGATAAGAAGTTTTGATTTTGCAATAAGCATATAAAATACAATAAAACATAAATAGAATATAAAAATTATTTACACATACGAAATTATTAGTAAAAAAAATTAAAATATTAGGTACATGACATTTATTCTAAATCAAGAATGAAAATAATTAAATAATATTATAAAATAAAAAAATTAAACCATTAAGCATCAAAAATATTTGTTTTCATTATCTACATTGATAATAATAGGTATGAAATTTTATAGTAATTAAGAAACAATGGCCGATAGCACAACACTAGTTCCATTGTTCGTAGATTAACGTGAGATTGATTACTGTTAAAATAGGACAACACTATTTATCTGCGTTAAGTGAAATGAGGTCGCTGGTGACAAGGGATTAACAATGCATCAATACTAATAATTCAAACAGGAATGACGTATAGGAGACGTATCATAGGTAACTTAAAATAATTCACGTCAAGAAGAACGTACCTACTTAATTTAAAAATAAAATTCTCGAAATAATAGAACCAAAAATTTTCGAAATTTTATGCGAAAAACAAAGTTTTTTTTTGTTTTGTAAACCGGAACGAAGATTTTATTAAGCTCTATTTTATTATTTCTTGCAAATTCTGAATGATATGAAAAATGACTATTCATTACGGTTTAAATCTTTTCAGCCTTTTGATGGTAGAACAGATAAGATAAAAGCGTAGGCTTAATAAAAAAATAATAAAAACGAACACAGAATCATCGAAACTTTAGGATACCGAACCGTTAAAACCCTCGTTTTGCCTAAAACCCTTTAAAATTAACATCAATTCATTCTCAATCATCAATCTCATCATAATAATATAACTTGCGTCTTCCCAAACAGGTGACACACAGAAAGTAGCAACAAGGAAACAATTTAGATATCTAAAAGTATAGATAATACCAACAACATGATAAGGATTACATGACATAATTATTGTAATCAAATGTTGCATAGTTAAACGGTCATGTGATCGTCGAGCCGAACGCTCATGTGATTTGTCACGCGCGATATGGCTTTATAAATAAACTAGCAGCTCCCCGTGACTTTGTATACGCAAAGTTTATAAAACAAATTTTATCATCTCGCGTCTAATAGCTTTATGAGTGGATACTGTTTTCCTTTCAATGTAATTAGCACGTTTTAATGTCTCACAGCTGGGAAAGCCTCCCTTTATTACGTGGGGGATCAGGTAGTCCACCACGCTGGCCAAGTAAGGGATGACGGACTTTACATATCTTTCGAAAACTTTCTAGATTCTCTCAAACATGTAGGTTTCCTCACGATGTTTTCCTTCACCGTAAGACAAGTGGTAATCATGTTGGAAATGATTCACACATGGAAAAATCTGAGAAGCGAGACCCGAGATTTGAACTGGTACTTCAGTCGGTATATAAATGTCCAAATTTAATTATACAAGCAAAGATCGTACCATTTAAATTTATGACCACCTATCCCGTAAGGAAGTTCATGAGTAGACCAAAGTCTGTTATTTTGTACATGATTTAAATTTGAGTTTAATTTATTCACTAAACATATCTAAAATTGAAAATATTTTTAATTAATAATAATATATTTTACCTGTGAATCCACGCTGGACACCGTTGAAGGTACTCTCAATGAATTGCTCTGCCTAAGATCGAACCTGGTAGCCATGCTTTGGAAGGTCCGTCTCTGCCAACTACCGTTGCTCGAACTACTAAGCTTGCGTCCACATGGCGCTGAGAAAATGAGCGCCTATTAATATAATATTGCTCTTAAGTGCTGTTAAAAAGAAAATATCAATAAAATGACATTTCGCCGTTATCAATAATTATTATGTATGGAAATTAAAGTCTCAGGTTTGACTCCCGTATGAAGCTACAGTTTATAGAACTACATACATATATTCAAAATAATGAACGGAAAAAATTAAACAATTATGCAAAGAAAAATAGTGGTAGTGAAGTATTGAATGATAAAATAGTAAAAAAGCCATTCAAAGTACACCGTAAGGCGTAATTTCTATATTTGTTTTTCTTATTATTAATACACAAAATTACACTTTATATTATAAATGAACGAACATCTAAATATTCCTATATTAAACAAAATTAGCAATTATTGATAGTTACTTACTACGAAAGCAATATTCTTCTGAGGCGTTACCATCCCAAGTGTCGAACATAGAAAAATAATCATAAGTGGAACCCACGCTGCTGTATGGTGATTGCTCCCCATAAAAACCTATAACAAAATATGTCATTAAAAAAATATTAAATATATATACCCACATAATAATCGTATATACCTAATAAAAAGTTGTAAATATTAAGATTAGTTTTTTACATTAATAATGATATATAATAACAATATAATATAGATAGATATCATGACCGTGAACATAACGTAAGTTGAATAAACTTTCGCTTGGCTTACATGAGGATAATTTAGTCAGATCGACAGATCACTTCGATCAAGGTTCTCACTAAAACCTGCAAACTCAATATAAACTGCATAGCGATCGATGATAACAATTAATGCAATGGGATAAGTATATGTACCTAAAACATCACTAGTTTTAACTAAAAGTACTATTTATTATTATAAAGGGGGGTTCCGTACCCAAAGGGTAAAACGGGACCCTATTACTAAGACTCCGCTGTCCGTCCGTCTGTCCGTCTGTCCGTCTATCTGTCTGTCCGACGGACAGACAGCTGTATCTCATGAACCGTGATAGTTAGACAGTTGAAATTCTCACAGATAATATGTCTGATGGTATTTCTGTTGCCGCTATAACAACAAATACTAAAAAACAGAATAAAATAAATATTTAAGGGGTCTCCCATACATCAAACGTGATTTTTTTGCTCGTTTTTACTCGATATTGATAACGGCAACAGGTAGATGCTTAAAATATTCACAGATATATAGTTATATATTCACTTTAAAAATAATTAAAATAAAACAAATATTTAAGGGGACCTCCTATACTACAGACGTGATTTTTTAGTCGTTTTTAATACGGTAAGGACCCTTCGAGCGCGAGTCCGACTCGACCGGTTTTTAAAGTTAGTCAAAAATTATGTAACATCTGACTTTGTTTGTTGTCATAATATGTTTCTTTTCAATTTGTTGAAAAAAATTTACATACAATTTTATTATTACAAGAAATAATATAATTCGTTATCACTTACACGATAATGTTCAGAAATCATGACATATATCTAGATTTTTTTATTTAACTACAAAAAGGGTAAATGATTTGATGTACACGACACACATACAATCTCGAAGTTTTTATCTTATCCCTTACTAAGCAAAAACAATGTCTATACTACGAGTAATAAATATTACAAATCTGAAGAAATCGTCTATTTGATTTTTTTGTTTTAACAAGTTAACCCCGCTGGAATAAACAATCCGATTTTTTGAAGTTATACTTCTTTTGACACGTTTGAAAAAACATATGAGAGTAAAATTTTTACGATGCACGCGCACATCGACTAAAATGCGACATGATGAAATTAGAAAGTATTATGATGAACTTAGCTGAAAGCGACATGATGAAGTTAACTGCATTCCTTTTACAAACAGAGAGTTGTCATATACTGGATGAAATCTTTAGCTGTTTTAGTTCTGTTACGCCAAAGAAGTATAACGTCTTACGTGCGTACATAAGTACACACAAACGTTTTTTTTTTTTTATAAATGTTTCGGATATGTAAGATTACGCTACAATCCTCAGTATCAAAGTAATAAATAATAATACATAATTTTTTTTTAAACTTAAGTACATTATGACGTATATCATATTTATTATTATATCCACATAAAACAAAGTGTGGCAGTGGTAGCCCAGTGGTAACGCGCTCGCTTGGGAAACCGAGTGAAGCAGGTTCAAATCCCGGGTCTCGCACCTCTAATATTTTCATGTGCGAATCATTTCTAACATGATTACCACTTGTCTTACGGTGAAGGATAACATCGTGAGGAAACCTGCATGTCTGAGAGAACCTAGCAAGTTTTCGAAAAACCTGTTAAGTCCACCAACCCGCACTTGGCCAGCGTGGTGAACTATGGCCTGATCTCCATCGTATTGAAGGGAGACCCGTACCCAGCAGTGGGACGTTAAAAAAGGCTGAATACATACAAAACAAAGTGTTCCGATAGAATAGCTGATCAAACTTAAAATGAACATTATCCTATGTAAATTTAACGAGTTAAAGATTATTCTTGATCTACTTGTAGATCCATTCTCTATAATCGGAAAAGCAAGGTTATTTCCCACAATAATAAATATCTTAAGACAAACTGCATTGCGATAACTAATTACGTTGACAGATTGGTATTATAAAATACTTCACACACAATATATAACAACTAGCTGTGCTTCGCGGTTTCATCCACGTTAAATTTGTTTGATTATAAACATAAGATTTACAATAATGTATGGAAGTCTGCCCGATTTGTTGACATTTATGATTACTGCTCCGCTCCCTTGGGTAGTAGCATGATGATATATAGCCTATAGGCCTTCCTCAATAAACAGGCTATCTAATGCAAAAATATTATTTCAAATCGGATTAGTAATTTCTGAGATTAGCGCGTTCAATCAAACAAACAAACTCTGTCTCTTTATAATATTAGTATAGATTTATAAACAAACAACAAATACGTAATACGTACTAGTATAACAAATATAACAACTATGAAGGAAGATGAACACAAACTCAAACAATGGATAAAAACGATATCTATTTAGAGGCCTCATATCGCCCAGGTTCTAGCACCTTGGAATATAAATATTTGAATTATAATATCTCACCGAAAACTCAATTTTCTGTAGCTAAAGAATTTCAAATATCCAAAGAGAGAGATTATTTACTACATTCAAACCCAAAAACCTTTACTTCTTTAAAAAAAACTTGAAGTCATACGTATACTTGAAAAGTTTATTAACCTTTTACGTATTGGATAAAACAATTAGAATAATGCCGGCGCACACTCTTTACTGAACTGCATGCTGATTTTAATACATTACATGTTCGCACGAAATAGTATGGCGAAACTTACTGACTTACAAAATACTAACTTTACTCGAGGCTCCGCCTGCGTCTTATATTTAACCAGAATACCTCGTCTTTATTTATTTAGCAGCAAGAACATATCACTTTTATGTAAACTTACAATAGCCTTTAGACCTCTTTGATTTGGCCCTGTCCAATACCGTGCTTATCTGACGTTTCCTACCTACCTTTAAAAATAAATATCTAATTTCCGCTTCACAGGTGAAGTTTTTGAGATTTCGTATATAGTCAGTGAGTGAATGAGTGACCTTTCGCTTTATATATGTATGGTAAAAGATTTACGCAACACAAACACTTTGCGATGTCACTTGAAAACATGTCACAATGGCAGTAAATTGGAAAAAAAATCTCTTTTTTATTTATTACGAACATCTTATACGTATTTAAAGGAAGACGTCAATCAATGTTCAGCCATGATGGTCACATGTCATTTTACTACGTATTACGGCAAGCTAAATTCAATTTAAATAGCCAACTATAAAATCCCCAATGGAAGTGGTTCTATCTAGAACTTCATATTGGACGGAATTAGTGCTCAGGGTCAAATTCAAATTTACTCTTTCATATAACAATAACAAAGTAAATAAACATTTGATCGTATTTATATTTTTAGATTAGGAAAATAATATGTTTTGAATGAGACAAAAGCCTAGAGCCCATACAAATAAAAAAAAACATTTCTCTACAATGTAAATAAATAAAAAAAACAACTAAAAACTCATTTCTATTAATCCTGTAAAATAAAAAAAAAACAAATAACTCACCAGAATCTCCTCTGTCCAAAGAAAAACTTAACGAGACGCCTTCTTCTTTCAACAATGGCACATTCAGGGGCGTCGAACGATTAGTCAAATGGCCACTTTTGTTTGCTTCAGTCTTACGTTCTACTCTACTTATCCTCGATGGAGGCACGCTGAATATTTTCGTGCACATTAACCTAAACAAAATATATAAGAAAATATAATGATTACTTTATAAGTGTTTTTCGATATCAGATACAAAGGTAGGAGATGTTAGCAACCGACTTCAAAGAAGAGGAAGTTTACAATTCGGGTGTATGGTTTATTTCCTATGATGTTACGAGAATTTTGTATCTCTTATTTAAAGAAGAAAAAAAAAACACCCCAAAAGATCTATAATTTTAAGTTCATTTTGACGTCGTGTATCTAACTTTTAGACAAGTACTTTAATTATTCTAGTAATAAAAAAACATGAAAGTCGTATAAAACGCCCCTTTTGAAGTCGTTTAAAATAGTACCTAATACATTTAAAATAACCACAAGTGGAATAATTCGCTATAACACACACATTATCTTAGCGCAATGCGTCTCTTGTCTCAAAGATGTTCCGGTAGTATAATATGCTATTCTAGATAAGTGAAATACTGCGACACAATCGCATAAACATTGGAGATTGCAGCAGATTCCATTGCACATATGTACGTTATTTTTGTTTAAAGATATTTTATGTGCATTATAAAATACTTTTTATCTCGACTCTAGACTTATAACTTTATAGGAAAAAGAGGAAATTGTCATAATAATTTTCAAAATAATATACGTATCTTTATACCTAAATTTTCAGGAATCTTTGTATAGGTATTGTACATAAATATATAATTAATAAAATAGTACCAAAATTGTACCATAATAGTACAGAAATGCGCCATGCCAACCAATAGCTACCTGGTTCGACCTAATATTACGATATTTGTTAATGAAAAGAGTAATAAACAAAACAGAGATATTCTTTGATAAGAACGATAAATCTAATCT
Source organism: Brenthis hecate (assembly GCA_951806755.1). Taxonomy (NCBI): domain Eukaryota; kingdom Metazoa; phylum Arthropoda; class Insecta; order Lepidoptera; family Nymphalidae; genus Brenthis; species Brenthis hecate. The sequence continues at coordinate 3,723,796 of OX638269.1, forward strand.
AGTTAGATAAAAATGTACTTTTAATACCCTCTTGTCCTTTCAACTTAGCGAGGCCAAGCTGGTATACCTATAATTCTATTTAAAATATACCTATAATTCTATTTAAAATATAATATATATATATATATATATATATATATATATATATATATATATATATATATATATATATATATATATATATATATATATATATGATTACATTAATAAAGTATTATAAAAACATATTAAAATTAAATGACAATATTTTAACGTGTCAATAACTAAAAAGACTTACCGTCTCGGATCATTCATAATATGAATTTTTAATGATACACTTTTGCAGTTCATTGCAACCGCCCCAAATATCATCTCACCGAGGACGCTCGCATCTGCCGCCTGACCTTTATACTGGACAAAGAAAATTAACATAAAACAATTAATTACTAAACTTACAGCGCCTCTCAATAAGTTACGTACATATCTATCTAAAATTGTGCTTACTAGAAATAGCACATAATCTCCATATAAATTATGTTTAGTTTCTATCGCTAGTAAATAGGTACATAGATAGGTTATTGAGATCCACCGTTAGTTGATTGAGATATAAATATTTCAAATGTCTAGATAGGTATAATCTAAAAAGACTAAACGAACGAACGACCAATATTAATAGACTTTTGATTATATAGTTTATTATCTGACTTTTACATTATAAGACAACTAAAATCTAATTTAAACGGTCAGAAGATATTCTAAAAATATGTACATATAATATAGGTAATTTGAACACTTAATTTTCTCGATTTGATTCGCGAACTTTATAATTTATTAGATAACTAGCGATTCATCCTCGCAAAAGTTTGGATGGATGTTTGTTACTCAATCACGCCAGGACGGCTGAACTGGATGTTTTTTTTTATCCCGGAGAAATGTACGGTTCCCGTGGGATTTCCATACTAATAATTCTAGGGACAAACCCGAGCGAAGCGAGGATGAGTCGCTAGTTACAAATATAGATAACTCAATATGAGTCTGATCGATAATATCCACTTGGTATCAATCATTTCTATTGTCCTTGCAATTACAGTAAAACATGCGGAAGCTTGCGAATGATTTTTAATGTACAGATTTTAATGAAATAGCAGTATTACCTTATATATTTATTATTGTTCGTAAAGCGTAGTTAGAACGCTACTTTCACTATGGTGAAACTTTAGCACTGAACAGAGAATCATAATTGTATTATTACTAATACTATTCTAAGATACTATTTTAAGATCTTTTTTCTTAGACTTGTTAAAGGTTTTACAAACCATGGCCAGCATATATGGTTTAAATTAATTTTAAATTTAATAAATCGCAGCGTGTAGACATACTTCACGCCAGATAAAGTGCATTATCTATGAGGAAGTGTCATTTATAATCGATTGTGAGCATCATATTAGTCACATGAGTATCGTCAATGCCAAATGAAGGTCTACTTATTTGCATACCTACATAGAATTTTACTATAATCCCACAAACAATAATTTTAATCGAAAAAATTATAGTTAAAGATACGGTTTTAGATATATAAGACTTGATTGGCAATACCTACTTACTGACGGATACCTAACAGCTGATCAGATTCATCACATACATAGTATATAGGATACTATACTAGCGACTCGCCCTCGTTCGTCCCTAGGAACGTTTTAACAGGTAATAAAGATTTCTCAGAGATGAAATATTTTCCCGCAGTAAGAAGTTAATCAGCTATCGTCATACCAAATTTCATCAAAATCTGTCTAGTGGTTTTATCGTGATGCGTTCCCAGATAGACAAAAGTTCTAATAACTATAGATTCGGCCTCTGCATCGATAATAATGACTATTTGAATAAGATTTTCCAGAAAATTATTTAAGCACAGATTCGACTCAGAATTTTATTATATGTACGTGTATTTATGGTATGTCCCTAATAAACTAAACGAGTAATATGTAGGGACAGGGCAAGTTAACGCTGGACGCGTTTACGTTTACGCGTCGTAGACTGAAAAAAAAAAACAATTTTATATAAGTAATCCAAAAAATATTCAATTTTATATAAGTAATCATAGTAAATTTATGTTGTAATGATTTCGACAACCTTTTTTTACCCTTTAAGGGTGGTCCACCTACCTTTTATTTAGATAAAGCATAATCAATCAAATCAAAAATTAAGCTGCTAGCTTAATTATTATTGAAACTAATACAAACAATAAATAGCGCCTTAAATTTTTGACATACATTAAAATAAAACGTATTTACTATTTACATATTATCACTACATATCTGTCATCAGTCTGTGTCTATCTGTCTGAACGCCATAAACTCACAAACTATTAAACGGATTTTCATAGTGTTTTCAACAATAAATTGGGTAATTTACGACGAAGGTTTAGGTGTATAATTCATTAAGGTTTTGTGTAAATTGGCTTATATAGTTATATGAAACAGTTATATGAAAACGGTGTATTACAGAATGATTCCTCTTAAAAAGATCTTCCTATTTAACTGTAGCAACGCTATGTACACGTACCTAGGAACGCACCCGAACGAGACGGGGTTAAGTCACTAGTGTACAATAATTTGTTATTACTTGACAATATATCAGAGATTAAGTAATGCAAAATAGTTAATTGTTTTAAAACGTGACTGAAAATGAGGCCTAGATTTCAAAACGAATCGCAATCTTGTCCCAAGAGTATTGCAGAACTATTCACAAACCAGTAGGTATTTTTGCGTGTTTTAACATTTTTTATCACTTTGTACTTTTGTGTTGCAAGATTATACAAATACTTTATTATATCAAAAAAGCACTATGATAAGGTTTTATCTTTTAATGCGTGCTTTAAAAAAATCAAATATCTGTCAAAAACAGGTACTTTATGATGAAATCCAAAAAAGGTGTTCATGTATGTACTCTATAGAGTCGTGGTCGAATAACAGATGGCAAGCCTAATATAAGTATTAAAACGTAATTTTCTATGACTCATAGCTAAATATAGATAATGGAGATAACCTTTCAATTGCCATAAAACAACCCCATGTGACATCCATGAAATTAGAACTCAGCTAAAATTACGGTCCCACAGTGTAGTTTGTTAGACCCACTTAATAAAAAGGCTAACGTACAAGTGCTCTATATATAGAAACACAGTGCGAATAAACTGTGAATTGGAAGTCTCGTGACGCTACGTCTCAATTGTCGTGTTTATTTATAAGTTGTTACAGTTACGTATTTGATAACGAATTGCACGCATAACGCGATTATGTGGAAACCTCTTTGGTACGACGCGAATACGGAAATACTTTTCCGCAAACACACACACACACACACACACACACACACACACACACACACACACACACACACACACACATATATATATATATATATATATATATATATATATATATATATATATATATATATATATATATATACATATACATATTATATATATATATATATATACATATAACACAAACAGCCATTAAATACTGCAAAACACATATTTATTTTGAACATATTGTGTGTATTAGCTATTCTTAAGAAATAGTTCTTTACTTAAAAATAAAAGTATATAAATAGCTAATGGTATTTATATTTATGATCTAAAGAAACATGAATGGAAGTGAATATGACTAATAAAGAATGAGTGAAGGACATTATTCAATACATTTTTTTTAAATCAATCTTGATTTGCAAATTTGTTAGTGTTTAACTGTTGTTAGAAACATATTTGTCAAAGTCATTTAAAATATATGTTCACAAAATAACGTTAATTTATGAGTCATTAATATTTTATCATAATTATTAATTTCTGAACTTTACTAGTTCTTGTCAAATTAAAACTAACATAAGTTACATTTAATAGTACATAGATGTTCAAAGTTTATTATTTGCCTAAATACATTATAATCTTACAATGTTTGTTTTATGTTAAAATTATACAATATTGTTCAGATATATGAGATATAAATCTAACACCAAGAGAGGTACAAAAATAATAAAAGAGGATGAAAATCACTTACTATATATGTGTATCCTTCCGAAACCTCCACAATACATGGTATCTTCTCTGTATTACTAAAGTCTGGCTTATCATCTTTGTGTGCTGGCACTCGTTCAATTGTTGATGAATCAAACAGAACTTTTCTGCCTCTACGATCACACTCTTTGTACAGAAGCAACCGCACTTGCTCCAAAGCTATTTCGCAAGACCTACTGACAATGAATTATCATGTAAATCTGACAGACATCATTTTGAATAATAGTATTGAAATCTTAAATTTTAAAAAAGAATGTAATTGTGATTGGTAATAATGAAGTCAATTAATTTAAAGAAAACTAGGTATATTTTCCAGCTGTGGTTTTAAGGGTAAATGTTTCTATATAGCAAAATTTCATAAATGAATTATTATTTTATTGAATTAATTTAAAAATCTAATAAGATTTCTTTAAAAGGTTACAAAGGTGACCTACTAAACTAATACTACCATTTACAAAAAAATAATAATAATGAAAGCATATAATTTGCCAAATAAATAGATACAGTAATTTTAAAAATTATTTAAAAGATCTAAATGACATCAAATTCAGTATAAACAAAGTAGATCTCAAAAACTTTCTCTTAACATTGTTGCAGTCATGTGCTTCTTGATTGATAAGAAATTTTTGTATGTAATGTTATGAACAGGACAGTTATGAATTAAAGTGGTAAATACTTTTTCAATGTTCTTATATTTAATTATAAAAATACTCTAGTATTTTGATTTCAAATGTACAGTATAACACAAATGCTACATTGAGAACATACTAGATTCATTCATAAAATGCTCCACTCGTTTTCTTCATTAGAAATACACAGCATAAGCAAGATTCAACTGCTTTGAACCACATTGCCATGGCAACTATGTACTATGTTCACTTAATCATAATATCACCCCACAAATAGAAGTTCTAATTTATTGCTTAAATGAATTGAATGAAAATAACAATGATTACAAGTTTACCTAAATTTCATTTTATATCATAGTCTTTGGATTAATTCACAGTTTTTGCCAGTAATACAAATTATAATAATTTGACAGGTGACTAATTTATTCCACATACACTCACTGCACAAGAAATGCATTAATGAAAAATTTCACTTTAAATGCACATAAGCAACCGAAAGACAATGGTCTAACGGCTGAGCGGTTTGGAATGTGCGAGTGTACTAGACCGCATGTAAATAATAAGTAAACATTGATTGAACCGAGGGCCGCCCCTCTTCCATAATGACGTGATCAGGCCGTCTCCCACGTTACCCGCGCCCCCCGCGCTTATCACATGCTTCGAGAGTTCCACCGTTTCAAGCTAGTCGGTGACGGTGACACTAACAGCACTGCCAGCGTTTCGTGCGTCAGAAACACTCTACACCGCATCTCAAAGGTCTGACAAGAAATCCGCTGAAAGCTTCTTGCGTCAATTTATTTACATATTCTTGATGCAAAAATAGAAAACAATGAATAACATGTATTTACAATGACATACCTGTCCCAGTTTCGTGAGTCCCAATAATCATAATCAACTTTCCTTTTAATAGAAAATATTTTTTCTATTAGTGCCATTGTATCACACACACCATATCACATTATCCTCGGAATCAGAGTCAGCTGACTTCATTATGTATATCCGATTATAGTGAGGTTATCAAAAAAAATTGAATTTTTGATAGCATTTGGAAAACACTTTAGAATGTAAATAATCCGACAGATCACGTGCGAAAGTCATATGATTTACCATAGACAATATGTTTTTCTTCTTTTCCGTAAAGGTCAAGGTCGACATATACTACATTTTGTTATCTACATGACTTCTTTGTAAGCATATTTGTAATAAAAAAATATTAAGTTAAAAAAATATTTAAAATTAAACACAAAATATTTTATGATTATAATTATTATATTTTATATATAAATGTATCATGTCATAGACCATAGACAGTTTGGCGTGTTTGTCACCGTACTCGTAGTCGTACACATAGAAACGAAACGTAAGTTTTGATTTTTGAATGTCAACTCAGTTGTCAAAATTAAATTATTAAGTTAAGCTCTAGTTTCCTAAAAAAATAGTATAAATTGCTTACTGGAACTATTTGAGTATGACAAACAATTTAAGAAAGATATAATTGAACTTCTTTTGCAAATACAATTTTTATAATGTCGACCACCGAAAATATTCGTAATGAAATCGAAAAATTTAAAACTAGTGTTCTTATATCATTAACAGAAATTTCTGAACTAGATGTAACTTGTAAAACAATAATAGAGCAACTACTAAAAGATATTAGTCTAATCAATCAAAAGTCTACATTAAAAATTCAAGCAGTTATTGATTATATGTATGAACAAGTTAATATTGGTAATTGGAAGGAAGTGAGGTTGTACCTCAGGAAAACCGTAACGATTGCAACTTACCTTCGACTCATAGCATATTTGAAATTTTGTGACAGTCTCAATAATGATGTTATAAAGGAAGCTCTTAAGATTATTGATTTTGGAATATTATTTGGCTGCCCAACTGATGCTGAACCAAATCTATTACAAAATTGTGCATCACACCTTCATTCTGCGTTTATTCAGGACAATAATGAACCAGAAGTAGATGGAAGAAGGGTTTTAAATAACACACACAATTTTGAAAACAATACTTACAATTGTAATGTTTTAGATGTAATAAATTGTCCAAGCATGGAACATTTTCTCACCAATTATATTTTAGCTGATAAACCTGTTATTTTAGAAAATTGTATAAACCACTGGCCAGCTATGACTAAATGGCAGGATCAAAATTATTTTATAAAACTGGCTGGTCTAAGAACTGTTGCTATTGAGTTAGGCAGAGATTATACAGATTCAAAATGGACCCAAAAACTTATGACATTAGAAGAATTTATAAAAAACCATATCTATGATGAAAATGGGATGACTGGTTATTTAGCTCAATATCAACTATTTGATCAAATTCCTGAATTAAAAAAGGATATTATAGAACCAGAATATTGTTGTTTTTCTGATAACAGTTCAATCGATATTATGGCTTGGTATGGTCCAAAAGGCACAGTATCTCCTCTCCACCATGATCCTAAAAAAAATTTACTTGCTCAAGTTGTAGGAGAAAAATTGATATTTTTATTTTCACCACAGGAGTCAGAAAATTTGTACCCTCATAGACATGAGCTTTTAGGTAATACAGCAAGAGTTGATCCACGACAACCAGATTTGGAAAAATATCCAAAATATAGAGAAGTGAATGGTTATTACTGTGTACTAAAAGCTGGTCAAATGCTCTACATCCCACCAAAATGGTGGCACTTTGTTGAATCATTATCAGTGAGTTTTTCTGTAAGCTTTTGGTGGGAATAAGATATAATCTATGCTCTATAAATATATAAATATATCATTTATATAAGGTACCAAGATGTATATTATTTATTACATTAGTATTATAATATTAATAGTTATTTATACTTAAATAATTTGTACATATATACAATCTTCTCAATCAATTGAAATGTTACTTTATAATTATATTAGAATTAAAATTGTCATGACATATTTATTAATACATATCTTTATAGTTTCATATATTTTGAAATAGCCAATGTAGCCCTTTAATAGAATTTTGTAAATATTATAGTCGTTATTTTAAATGTTATTATTAGCTTAAACTTGGTGAAAACGCTAATATAAGAATGTTTAATAATTATTATGAAAGACAAAAGAAGACATGAGTTGCCCTTGGAAGTTGTGAGTTCAATTACTGGGGCTAGAAGTGACATTAGTTAGATTATTGGTTATTTAATTTATTATTTACCTTATAATATGAATATATAAGAAAAAATATTCAGGGCAAAGACATATTATATATAATAATTTTGTATATTTGTCTAGATTCTATCTTAGAGAAGTAGGAGTATGTATTTTAAAAGTGAAAGGCTCTTCAAAAAACATAAAATTGTTATAAATTTTACTTGGTCAAAAATTATGTGATTAGTATTAAAATACATTTAAAATTTTAGTTTTATAAATGAATGTGTTCAATTATATTAAGTCAACATTTATAATAATGAGAATTCAGAAGGGGGCATACAATTGTTTTTAATTGACCTCCATACTATTTAGTTTATCTATTTAATCAATAAAACTTGTAGTTTAGCGAATGCATTGCGAAAATTTAAAATGTAGAACATTAAACCAAAGAGTGAAGAAGTAAAATGCCATAGTATGTAAATAATTATTTATTCAATATAAATGTTCTTGATGTGCATATCATTTGTATTCACTATTCAATGCCCTCCCTATAAGCATCCTTCTAACTTCTGAAGTGCCAGCCCCTATTTCGTAAAGCTTTGCGTCTCTCATTAACCTACCAGTTGGATAGTCATTGATATAACCATTTCCTCCTGAAAAAATTTTAACATGTAAAATTTATTAATATAAATAAATATATTTAAGGTATTCGGAAATACCTTTATAGAAAACCATTTTTATTTTTATATAATAGTTAAACTTACCTAATATCTGTATAGCATCTAAAGCAACTTGAGTAGCTTTTTCGGCACAGTACAAAATAACCCCAGCACAATCCTTGCTGTTAATGTGCCCCTCGTCACATGCTTTTGCGACATTATATAAATAACTCCGACATGCGCTTAGTGTTGTGTACATGTCTGCCATTTTACCCTTTTAAAGAAAAAAATATTAAAAAAAAAACAATGTGTTGGACTGACACTGCATACCTAATATGCTAATTCGCACGTTCGATATCGCACAGGGCTAAGATTTCCTTACCCTTAGAATGTGAAGGTAGATATTTTGTGATGCATAACATAAACCGTCATTAAAATCTGTTCCTGTAAATTGTGACGCTGAATATCGGGAAATTGGGATAAGTACATATGTATCGTGACTGTGTGAAAAAATTATTAATCAACTAACAGGCACTAATATAGGTATAATATATTTAGGGTACCTTTTGGCTTAAGAAAGTCCTGGAGTTCCCATATGCGCAAGCCCGAGCAATATTTTCTTCCTAGGTTAATTAGTTCGTTTTTTATGTGAAACCAATAAACTCGTTTTTGTGCTTCCGAAAACGCAAGCTAATAATACAAAAATTAAAAAGACTTTCTTTGCAATAACTTAAATCACACTTAAATTTGGCCTTGATCAGGATCCTTTGATAGATCAGAAGGAGAAAGTTAATCGAGATAACTACCTACTTATTAGATAAGATCGTCTTAACCAGATCAAACCTAACTTATAATGTTCTCAATTCTAGCGATTTACCCTCGTTTCGCTCAGTTCCGTCCCTAGGTACGATTTTGTTCACAAGTTCATGGGTTTTAAGTTTAATATAAAAGTAGCTATCTTATATATAAAAGTTCTATCTGCCATAAAGTCCCCTCAAGCTCGATCCAGCCGTTTTGGAGATAGGAACAAAGAGACAGATAGAATTGTTTTTTCTTATAAGCTGACCGTATTGTATTGCATTCGGCCCTTTTCAGGCCATAGTCCACCACGCTGGCCAAGTGCGGGTTGGCAAACCGTATATACTTTCATATATATTTATATAGGAAAAAGCTGTTATTTTGACTTTATATCTAAACAGACACATCAATTTTATTTTTCTATATTGATATGAATAGTCAACTCTACCTACACCAAACTCTGACCAAACAACCCATTAGTAACACGAGCCAGGCGCCATTATCAAATCGTGCAAATGTATCTCGATGATAAAAAAAATCAAATCATGACATTTTGTAACCTAAGTATCAAGTATCGTAATGGATATGTCATACTTTCAACTCTGGCACGTCCGGTCTTCGATCTGATGCCAACTACCTAATAAAGATGACATAAGAACAACGTCATAAACTACTTATTATTATCGTGAATGGTTTCGATTCGTAGTTTTACGTACAATTAATTAAAGTGGCCAATTCCACGTCCATCACTCAAAAGATTGCACCGGTATTATTTATGAATGAAAAGTAAATACGTCGTAAACCACGTCTCTTGAACAATTAATTTAATTCTTATTGCGACAAGCGGAAATAGAATAGTAGGTACTTTGGCTTTTCTATATTCGTAATTGCAGAAACATATTAGTGATCATATATCTGCACTCTCTACTCTTGCGCCATTCGTTTCGAATATATTTGAGGAATTGACATCTCGTAAGATATTGCGTGGGATTGCACGTGGTTTTAAATCAACTGCTAAATGATCTATGGCTTTAGGTCTGAAATTAAATCCGTAGATCCAGATATATCATAATATGTCCATTACCCTTATTGTCTAAATGAAATATTTGCATTATAATCTACATATTTACGTTTGAATACAGTGTCCACTAGATAACAGTGACAGATAGTCCAATAGAAATTATTTCCTATTCAGAATTAGGTATTTTAACATAGTAGGTATCTATTGATAAAATCTTGTTTTTATTAATTTCTTACCTGTAGTAATTGAAACTCTCCAATATTCTTCCCGAACTGTTTCCTAGTGTGTGCATATTCAAATGATGTATCTATGGCTGCCTGCATCAGTCCCACGGGACCGCTAGCCAACACTAGCCGCTCTAAATCTAATCCCGACATTAAAACGTAGACACCTTTGTTCTCTTCCCCTAAAAGGTTAGATGCGGGAACCTGAAATTATAAAAAAGGTTGGTGCGTTTTTTTGAAGTTCATTTCTATCGTATTCTTTTCCTCGCTCTCCCCTCCATTACTTCGTAACCAAACCTGAGATAGTTATAGTGCCCTTTGTACAAGTTTTAATTACATTTCGAAATATACCTAACCAATAATATACTAGGTATATAATATGTAAATTCACAAGTTTCACAAGACCTCGTAGCGTGGTCTTGCAAGCTCATCCTCATATTAAGATTTTATTGAAAAAAACCCTCGATGATATACCTAGTCAGTTCGGAAATCGAACCCGTGAGTTCAGGCAAAGTAGACAAATATTTTGTAACATACCTTTATCTAGCATATTACAATGTTGTCATTGTTAAATATTATCTATTTATTATAAACTTTTTACCTTACAGTCTTCGAAAACTAATTCACCCGTGTTAGATCCCCTCATGCCAAGTTTGTCTAACTTCTGTGCAGTAGAAAAGCCTGGATAATCTTTTTCTATTAGAAATGCAGATATACTGTGCTGGGGCTTGTTTGTTTGACTCGTTTTTGCATAAACCTATAAAACACGGTAAAAGGTAATAACTGATAAAGTTGAGTATGTAGGTACATATTACTTAACTGCCTCGGTGGTGTAGTGGCTAGCATGTACGGCTGCACACTCGGAGGTCCTGGGTTCGAGTCCCGGGTCGGGCCATGTTTAGTTATTGAGTCTTTCTGTATAGTAAGTCTCAGTAACAGCCCGGAGTTGGGAAGTTGGCGGTGTTTCACCCCCGTGCCTCGGAGAGCACGTAAAGCCGTCGGTCCTGCGCCTTAACTCTCACTGGTCGTGTCGAGCAGTCGTCCCACCAGAATATGAGAGTGATAGGAATAGAGAGTGCACGTTGTGTCTGCGCGCACACTTGTGCACTATAATATCTCCTGCGCAGTTGGCTAGTCTCAATGAGATTGGCCGCCGTGGCCGGAATCGGCTAGGAGAACATCATCATTACTTAACTAGCATTGCCCGCGTTCAGATGACCAAAAACCAAATTCTTAGGTTTTACATATTAGTATACTCTATATAATAAAATTCTAACTAAGTCGAATCTGTACATTCAATATATTTTGGAAAATCTTATTGAAATAGTCATTATTAACAATACAGAGGCAAAATCTATAGTTGTTAGAATTTCTGTCTATCTATCTGTCTGTTACCGCATCACGGAAAATCCACTGGAGGGATTTTGATGAAATTTGGTATCATAATAGCTGGTTATCCGGGTGAACATATAAGATACTTTTTACCGCGGGTAAATATCTCATTTCTGAGAAAAAATACAAAATTGTAAGAGTATACTAATATGTAAAACCTAAGAATTTGGTTTTTGGTCATCTAAACGCGGGCGGAGCCGCGGGCAATGCTAATAATATTATATTCTTTCCGTAAATGATATTTTATAAATATATGATTGTAATATGCCCTAATATTAGGTATATTTAATTATTGATTTGTTTTAATTTAATTGCGATATTTGAAAACGAAGTTTTACTTCAACCCCGCTAAAGGTTACACGCACCAATTTTTTTCTGTGGTTCTAAAGCATAACCGTGATAATCTACCAAAAATATTATCATAATATACCACTAAAACATCAGCATCAGGTCCATTAGTAATCCAAAATTTGTTTCCATTTAGCACATAATAGTCTCCTTTCTTTTCTGCTCGTAGTTTCATAGAAACTACATCACTGCCAGCGCCTGGTTCAGACATCGCCAGGGCCCCTATGTGTTCTCCTGAACATAACTGAAACATTAAAACACTATATTTAATCTATATATATATAAATGAATCACTGTTTCCCTTGGTCACGCCATCACTCGTGAACGGCTGGACCGATTTAACTAATTTTTTTGTTGTGTTTGTTATTGTCACGAGAAGGTTCTTAGGAAAGAAAAAATTTAAAAAATTATGCGGAAAATTATAAAATTTAAGAATACTTATAAATTTAGTAAGAAGATAGTTTGAGACCCTAGAAAGGACATTGGATACTTTTTATCCCGGAAATCATCACTTAAGAGGGTGAAAACGGGGATGAAACTTTGTATGAGGAATCAAGCTACCGACGCCAGTTTAAGTATAAAAATTAATTAGGTAATTATATAATAAATATAATTATATTTGTATATAATAATTATAAAAAGCCTCGCACAAAACTTACTTTTGGTAAATATTTGCTTTTTTGCTCGTGGTTTCCATTTCTATTGATTTGATTGATACATAAATTAGAATGTGCGCCATACGATAAACCAATAGATCCACTGCCTCTATAAATAACAAGTAATGCATAAATATAAGTTTGTACTAAGTAACTTAATATAAAAAGAACTTAGCAAAAAAGTCTGTACAGTTTATAATTTCTAGATAAATATTAATTCCTAGGTTGCATCTATAAACCTTGAATAAGAGGATCTAGGACGTACTTAGGTGCATAAAATACCTACTTCCTTCCGTCTTACCTTGAAATTTCTTCCATTATAACGCAATGATCAGTGTATTTACCCCCAGTTCCGCCGTAGTCTGGGCTTGCTGTGATACCTGTAATTAAACCGTATAATTATGGAACACTCGGTAAATTAGTAGGTATAAAATCAGATCTTTCTTGAAGCTGTCTGTATATTGAACATTATTAATTTAGGAAACTATAGTTATTAATATATTTAGTTTTGCCCGTGGCTCTACTTCCCTTTCATAGTTTATTTAGGTATGTGTACTTCATTCATCGTCCCTTAAGTCTTAAGTGTGGTGTTAAATAATTTAATAACCCTTGATAAATGCTTAATGCTAAAGCTTTAAAATGCAAAAAAATAATAATCTGACTCTTAGTTCCAGAGATTAGCGCATTCATAGTTATAGTTTGGACTTACATATTTTGTAAAAAAATATAAGATATAGTGCCATATTTTATAACTTACCAAGTAAACCTAAATTTCCAAGTTTCTTCCAAAAATCTCTTAATTCCTTAAAATTATTTTCTCTATCGATTTCTCCCGCCTTTGGCGCCAATTCTTTTTGGGTGAAATCAAATACTAGTTGCCGTAACTGAAATTGGTAGGAAAATAACAATTATTTATAAAAAGAATGACTATTAAAACACTGTTTATATACCTATGTTAAATAAATTAAATTTTTGATGTATCTAAATTGTATTAAAACAAAATGATAACAAAGAAACTGACAAGTGCAAGTCTGACTTGCACACCGAGGGTTCCGCGGCATGAAACATTTAAATTTTAATAAGTTTATAATAAATAGCAAAAAAAATTTGTGATGTAACTACAAATTTGTGGTTTTCGGACTTTCCTTTTATTTGTGCCATAAGACATTGCTTCTTGCCAAATTCCATGACTCTAGGTCAATGGATAGTTTACAAAACCTATAAGCGGAATAAACGGCCGTATCTTTTAATTTCATTGACTTAACATTTGATTTTTTTACAGCTCCAAGGCATTGCAGGTATATATTATAGTATTTGATATTAATCAATTTGGTACCTCCACGAGTTCCTAAGACAAAGGATCTTGACAGACAGACAGACAGACACACAGACGAACAACGAAGTGATCCTATAAGGATACCTTCTGAGGTACGGAACCCAAAAATATCAATTTAAATGATTTTGTGACCCACGACAGAAAAAGTTGACACTGTTAGGGTAAGTTCGTGAAAACACATTCCATAGCCAAAAACTTTCGCTTATACTATTGCATTATAAACTCTTGGCAGTGGAGTAAAAGTGGTACAAAAAATTCATTAAATTATCGCCTCCACAAGAGGGCTGCCTCGCGTTTCAGTAAAAGAAAAAGTACATAGCTGCCGTTGGTAGACAAAAACTGTATTTATCACATATTGCTGCATCCTTTGTACCTTCTATCTTTGTGAAAATTCCACACAAACATGACTTGATCAATAGTAAATAATTATTAAGTGTAGTTACATTTGTTTTGTATATAAAGTTAACCATAATACATTACTGACAAAATATTCTGCTTTATTTCGTGCAGTGATTATTACTTGAGCATTACAATTTTATTTATACATGTAAAATAAACGAATTGTGACGTAGATACGAGTACGTATGAATATATTATGATAACTTTACATTATTATAATATTTTTTATTATAAGTACAAAATCGTAAAAAAAAATTTTATTACTACTCAGGCCCTTGACACATCCTGTATCCATTTATGTAGGTATATGACATTGTTGGAATCTCGGAAGACTTTAACAAGTATTTTTCTCTTCCGTGGATATTGCTGGCCCACAAAATATTTTTTTTACCAGTAAATTTTTACATTAAAATTGTTTTTTTTTTCAGTTTTCCAAAGTCCACACATGAACTTTGAAAGTGTATGGTGATGTCATCGACGAATTGTCTTTGGAAGTCATAATTTTAAACAAACTTATAAAATTAATGTTGAGAAATATGCGCGAAAATATAAATATTGCTATCAGAAGTATCAGCTCAATCGTTTGTTGTAATTTCTACACTGCACCACTTACTTTATCTTTTAAAGAATAAATTTGAATTAATTGGTTGATTAAAGATCATAGGTCAATAACCCTGTTTATTCTGTCACACAAGAACACATACAAATCATAAATATTATCTAACATATTAAGATGTTATTTATGTCCATTTACGCACATCGATAAAATATTTTCCTATTATAATTTAATACACTGAAATTTTTATAACAATATCCATCCACATTTCTCTTCATTCAATTTTTTACCATTTTATTCACGAATCCAAATTCAATTTTATTCTCACAAGGTTTTTTTCTTTCTCATCAATGATTTCAGAAACCACAAAAAACTTACATTTTTCGCTATCGCACTTAAATAACATGCTTAACGAATGAATATTCACTATTATAACTTATATAAAATAACAAGCAAAAGCACCTGTCGCTGTTCACTTGATAAACCAAATATATGCTCATCAATGGGATAGTGAGACATATGCCTAACCGCGGTGTTACTTATACATTTTTCTACAATTTGTTTCACTTTAACCAGTCTTAAGGCCATTGTTAACACGTCTTCTTCCAATAAACAGACAAATTATACTAAGGTTACAGAAAGCAAATTTTAGTTCGCTTCAATGAAATATATCTCGTATATTCTACTTCATAAGGCACTTATAGCATTATGTGAATTATACATAATGATAATTAAACGCTGATAAGAAACAAATATTGATATACCTAGTTATTGTTGTTTCTTTTTTTGTCATTGATAAGATTATATAGAACTGGATTGTTACTAACTCTAATTAGTCCAATCGGAATCCGGTTTGGAAACAAAATATTGAAAACCTGAAGTTTTATGATTTTAAAATGTTAGCAGGTGTATATAAGGAATACAAATTTGTAAAATGCCCCACATGCCCAGCAACCCCCGAGAAATTCAAGTGGACGTTTACATTTAAAAAAATCGTTTAATTTACAGATAGGGCTCATTCTTTTCGTCTTGAACTCTACTTTTTGAAAATATAAAAACATTGTATGGTAGTCTTGTAAAAACACCCTATTTCTCGGGGGTAGCTGGGCATAGCGGGCATTTTTACGAATTTCTACTCCTTACCCGCTAACATTTTAAAATCATAAAACTTCAGGTTTTCAATTTTTTTTTCTCTTAAAAATAAACGGATTCCAGTTGGTCTAAATTGTTTAAGATTAGGTATAAGTAGGTATGTATTAATGTCATTAGTACTAAATCTTCCTAATTCGTATTTACCAAGTAACCATAACAACCATAGAATTATCAGTAATATAGTTTTTGCCCACAGCTCCATTCAGCCTAGTTCGCATTAAGCTAGTCTAGTAGCGAGTAATTTAGTAGCTAAATTACTCGCTACTCACCAAAAATCGTTCGCACTAAGCCTAGTTCGCATTAAGCTAGTATTTTAGTCTAGTAGCGAGTAATTTAGTAACTAAGCGTGTCTGAACACTAAAAATTTAGCCGATTAGTTTAGTAAGTAATTTAGTCGAGTCAATCAAGACATTATGGCGGCAACTAATGAACTCGACTAATTCCACAGGTTCGTACTTGTTTAGCCGGTGAACCAGTGAGCTCGGACGCGTGGTGGGGGCTGCTACTCGCCCAAAAAAATAGAATAAAACGGATTGACTCGACTAAATTACTTACTAAACTAATCGACTAAATTTTAAGTGTTCAGACACGTTTAGTTACTAAATTACTCGCTACTAGACTAAAATACTAGCTTAATGCGAACTAGGCTTTCGCGTGGTAAGCGAGGCGGGATTACACGATGACCCATGACTGTGCCCATTATACAATCAATATCATTGCCAAATTTCATCGCAGCTCATATTTGTGGCCTTTAAATTTATAATGCAATGTCGAAGGGCACATTACTTTCTATTGGCCATGAAGAAAATATGAGAATATTATGTCTTGTAAAGTTATTTAATATTTTTATACATGTCGTATTTATTAGTTATTTTTTTGTTTATTACTTAATATCTAGTGACTTTGGATATTTGCTATTGCAGACTTTTCTGTAGGCCTTTTAAGATCCACAAATTTCTAATACATTGTTGTGGTGTATATTTTAAGGTTTAGCCAGCGTAAGTCATGTAAATTTTCAAGGACGACTCGATAGAACCAGTTTAGTGTGTTTTTTTCAGTAAAAGGTATCCTAAATGTTGACTCGAATAATAAGTCTATAATAAGTTATCACTGCAAAAAATTTAGTTAAAATCGGTTCAGTACATTTTGCGTGAAATGCACACAGATATAACGACATAATTTTTATAACTATTGTTTTGAGGTCTATATTGTATACATAATACGTTACAGTCATTGTTTTTTAAAAAAAATTCATGTACAGATTTCGCCAAGTTACTATTTTATAATATATGGAACTAAAACCTTCTTCACTAATAAGTAGGTTTGTGTTAATGCCCCTATCTGTATAATAGGTTCCATACATTCCAGAATGATGTGCACATATTTCTTATAGTTATATGTGGGCTACTATAAGATTTTAATTTAACGGTTTTAACTTTTAACAGACGAAAAAAAAGTTCTCAATTCGACACGTATATTTTTTTATATTTGACCACGCATAACTTTTTATTGTATAGTCCGATTTCGATGATTGTTTTTTTTTATTGTCTAGGACTGACTGAAGAGTATACCTCAAAGCTGATCCCATTTTAATTTGAAAAAATCTACCCCTAACTTCTAAATGTAGAAAATGTGGATGATTGATTTTTCATCTACTGAATTTTACTGAAAATACATTCTTCTAACTCTGCTACTACTATGTAACTACACTAAAAATGGAAAAATAAAACCTTTTCAAGAAAAAATACAACTTCAAAAAAATAGCACTAAAATGTAAAGCACTAAAAGTAACTGATTGGTAGTTTTCATATAGATACCTATACCTAGATACCTAATCAGATGTTTTTGAACTCGGTGTGCTTTAATTTGTACAGACTGTCATACCTAATATTTAATTTTGTAAGAAAATATAAGTGCAGAGGATTTCATTTTAAATTTTTCAATAAATAATAAATAAACATAAAACATCAATACATTACACAATGCGATATTTTTTTATATTACATACTTACGTCATTTGGATATTTTATATGAATAATAAATGTCGATAGGTTAATGAAAAGTCAACTTTAATATTTTTCTTATTTTAATCCGATGACTTTATTTAACTGCATAGGTACAGTGGATTCATCAGCTAAAAATGAATACGCACTAAAACCCACCAGACCCTTTCCCTTCGTCTTAATGGGACGCCGCAGGGTTGCTCACGCACTCAAGCACGACGCCCTGACGGCTGTCTGCGAAGGCAGACACAACGGCCATGGATGGGGTTGTTCCAACGGTCTACTCTGCTATCAGTGAAGTACCAGGAGCAACCAGCATGGCACACGGTCCACCTAGACGGGCAGTCTACCAGTGCGTTTCTTGGCTTCGCGCCGGGCTGGATTGCCGGACGCTAATGAGTCCACCACGACACACTAATTCAATAACTTAAGTTGAGATTTTTATTATTAGAAATATTTTTGCCTTTTATAATTCAATATAATTTTATTTGTATCACTAAAATTCTAACAATCGAATCTGTACATGAAATATTTTTTGGAAAATCTTATCGAAATAGCCATTATTATCGATGCAGAGGCCGAATCTATAGTTTTTGGAATTTTTGTCTGTCTGTCTGGGAACGTATGACGACCACTGGACAGATTTTGATGAAATTTGGTAGCTGGTTATCCGGGTCAACATATAGGATACTTTTTGCTGCGGGAAAATATCTCATCTTTGAAAAATCTATACTAAGTACTAACCGTTAAAACGTAATTAGGGACGAGCTCGAATGGAGCGAGGGTGAGGGTACTGAAATATATACCTAGGTACATTAAATTCCTTAGAAAATGATTGACGCGGTTGATAATGCAATGTGTGCAGAACTCGTGTATTTACTATTTCTGTAGAATTAACTAAATTATACATGTATAAATTATCATATACAAAATATTCTATATATTAGTTATATAAAATAAATGACTGCTATTTTAAATAAAACTATTTTCGCGAAAAAATCCGAAAAGATAGTTTTATTTAAAATGTCAAGTATACGCGTAAATCTAAGAAAGTATTAAATGACTGCTAAATAATTATATATCTAGGTAATATAAAAAAATGCTTGAATTTGTATATATGTTTATAAATGATGATAAAATGATATTAAATCTACCACGCAAGAAAAGCCGCGGGTAAAATCTATTCTTTATATAAATACTAACAAAACCCAAGAAATCGATAGCGTTGAATTGATAAACATCTATTTAGAAAATGAAGATATAAAAAGAACACTTGTAAGAAAGAAAATAATATCAAATATTATTATACGTATATAAAAATCCGGCCAACTGTGTGTCAGGCCACGCGCTTGGTCAGCTCAGGCCACTATACATGGAGAGGTACCTTAAAAATTTTTTTTTGATATTATTTTACTTTATCGGCGTGACTAATAAATATATCCATACCAAATTACAGCTATCTAGTACTAAGTAAGTCTCTGAGCTACGCTGTGGACAGACGGATGGACATGGTGAAACTATAAGGGTTGATTGACTATGGAACCTTAAAAATAGTAAATAAGGAATATGAGAACACAAATAAAAAGAACATATAATTTTCAACTTTTATTATATATTAAATAAATCTATATAGCTTATAAGCACCACAATCGTTATTTTATAATTGCAACAATAAATTTTAAAATCTCTTATGAAATAACAACCTGCCCATATTTTCTTTAATACTAATAAATAGTAGCCAAGTTATATCATCATGTTTTTATGCGAAAGAACGCGAGTATTTTGTGCGAAAAATCCATAAAGTATTGTAAATGACTATATTTTAAACAAAAAAATAAAATAAAAATCGGTATATAGAACTGAGAATAATTTAAAATAATATTGAAGGCATTTTTTTATTGATAATTAAAGCTCGTTAATAGCTAATAAAAAAAAAAGGTAAAACAAAGACGAAAAATGTACTGAACATTTATCTTTGCCCATTTACAAAACAAAATAAATATCTAAATAAACAATATACCTATTTAGATATTTTGTTTTAAAATTGACCATTAATAAGTAAAAAAGTTGTTAATATTATAACCAAAATAATCATAATAATAAAAATAATTTACAACTCAATTTAAATTAAAGAATTAATATTTACTTATTGTTTAGAACAATCATATGATTTACAACAAAAATATTAAATTATTGATATACAATTTAAACCCTAAAATAATGTTTAATATAGAACCATGATGATATAAAATGATTAAAAATAAAATAAATGTATGTATGTCTAAAATATCTCATAATATAATAATAAATTTCAATCTGGTGTAATCCGATTTAATTGGAATTTGTCGTACGTTTACGTCTTAAATAACATAACCTAATTTATTAATAAAATATTGTTGTAATACATATTTTTTATAAAATATTAAAACAAAAAAAAATAAGATAATCGTCAAATCCTTAAATAGTGCAGAAATCAATATTCATGTTAAAAAAATAGCTGATATCATTTGAATAAATATAGTTTTAACCAAATCTCCAATATAAAATATATACTAATTAAGTAAACATAACACGCTGTATAAAAACATATGCGGAATGTGTATAATTACACAATTTGTTGTACACAATAGGAATGTACTGTAGACAAAATAATATTTACTGAACCAAACTATCTTTTCGGATTTTTTTTGTGGATTTATTTTGATTTTTGGTTCCCGACGTTTCGTATCAATCATTGTCGTGTAGCAATCATGATCAAGAGAGACGTCGAAAACCAAAAATCAAAATAAAACCACGAAAAAAATCCGAAAAGATAGTTTTTGTTTAAAATGTCAAAATTCGCGTAAATCTAAAAAAGTATTACTAAACCGAAATTAATAAATTTTAATATATTGATAGTTATTTGTCATGTTAATTGGT
This sequence comes from Brenthis hecate, assembly GCA_951806755.1. Classification (NCBI taxonomy): domain Eukaryota; kingdom Metazoa; phylum Arthropoda; class Insecta; order Lepidoptera; family Nymphalidae; genus Brenthis; species Brenthis hecate. The sequence continues at coordinate 3,745,064 of OX638269.1, forward strand.
GTCCATTTTAGATTTTAGGGATTGATAATACTCTGATAATACTTTCCAAGCGCTCGGCGCCATGAAACCTTTAGGCGGTTCTTTGCCTGTTTTTGCAAGACCTGGAATGAAAAGAAAATTTGTTGAGTATATTTTAGCAACAGACAGTGGTAACGCGCTTACTTGGGAAACCAAGTGAAACGAGTTCAAATCCCGGGTCTCGCACCTCTGATATTAACATGTGCGAATCATTTCCAACACGATTATCACTTGTCTTCTGATGAAGGAAAACATCGTGAGGAAACCTACTTGTCTGATAGAACCTAGCAAGTTGGCCAACGTGGTGGACTATGGCCTGATCCCCCTCATATTGAAGGGAGGCCCGTGTCCAGTAGTGGGACGTTAAAAAAGGGCTGAATACCGAATACCAAAAATACCGAATTTAAACGTAGCGGCGCAAGATGATACTAATATAAATGGACAGAGGACACTTTAACAAACAAATAAAATCAGCCATATGTTGCTCGAAGATGTCACGTTTCCGAACAATTTTAGGTAAATATTTAGCTGTATATATGTTAATATAACTATGGAAACAATATTACTACGTAGGAGACGTGAAACTTTAAGGCATCATATTGTTGATGCTTTTATAATTATTTAAGTATTATCTATATAGTATACTCAATTTATAGTGCGCCGCAAGTTTAAAAAGTAAATAAAAATGGCGAAAAAATTTTCTAGTAATACATGTTTCCTTTAAATCATAAAAAGACGCAAGACGTAAGTAGAAGTAATAAATTTTTCATATTCATCGTAAGAAAATATCGTGAAAAAAAACACTGAAAAATCACTGCTACGCGAGAAAGACAAAAAAATCATAATAAGCAAATATAAAATAGTAAAACTTAGTCTTAATAAATACAATTTCCGATACATTACCTCTCATTCTAGTTCCAGATATAAAATCGAAATCCTCTTTACGCGTGGGATCGAAGAACGCCATCTTGCCCGCGGACGAGTCGTACGCAGCCACACGGAATGGAATTATCTACAAATTATAATTATAAATATATAGATATTTTATTAAAATAATATTAAATTATATTTGAACAGTTGTCAAACTAGAAAAGTGAAAAATATTTGACAAACGTTTAAATGATGAATGATATTTTCATATATAAATAGTAGTTGATACCAGATTTGTATATCAAAATATCAAGGCGATCGATTGACGAGCTTTGATAATTTCACGATTTTGCATTAATTAATATTTATTTTTGTCTATACATATTGTATTTTTTGTATACCTGTTCGATTACTTCGACCAAAAAAAAATTAAATTACTTAAATTAAATAACTAATAAAAACAGTAATTACTAGAGAGATCTGTGCACAAAGCAGGATAAATTCGCACGCACGCACAAAAACACACGCCAATCAGGAACCTTCTTATTCCGTGAACATCTTACTAATATATAAATGTAAAAGTTTAGGTGTTTGAATGTTGGTTATTCAATTATGCCAGAACAGCTGAACGGATCTGGATGAAATTTGGCACAGATAGAAATTATAGTCTGAAATAGCACAAAGGTTACTTTTTATCCAGGAAAAATGTAAGGTTCGCGTGGGACAGATTTGTTATTGCTTTTCTAAAGGCAATCCCAAGCGAAGCAAGGGTAAGCCGCTAGTTATACATAATAACAAAGTTAAACCAGTTCAAATCTCCCAGGTTACCTGCTTCTAACCCTTTAAATAAAAAACAAAAGCAGCTTAACCCTCATATCGTCTACCAAACCAGGCTCACACGCCGGCACTTACTAAGACTAACTACAACAACGCTCAACCCTCTAACCCTCACCTCCAGGTCGCTGAGGCCGGGCGCGTGCGCCAGCACCAGGGCGCCGTGCCGCGGGTCGTACAGGTCGCCGGCGGCGGCGGGGTGCGGGAGGCCGGCGGGGTCGCGCCCAACTATGTAGTGGTTCGCGCCCGCGTTCATCCGGCACTTGGCGTGCCATTGCACCTGTTGAGGGTTGAAACTTAAATTATTTTCATCCGTCTGCGGCCCAAAAGAAGGTTATGTGTTTCACCTGTATATATGTATTCCCACTTAGTTACTCAACGGTTACATCGTTTTCCATTAATAAGTCGTCAAATCAGTGATATTATAATTGTAAAAAATGTTCAAAAAATTCAAAATTTTTTGAATATTTTCATTAATCATTCATTTAGGCGATCAAGGTGTTTATTGTGTTTTAAAAAAAATGTTGTCTTCCAAAATTATCTTTAAGCGATATTAAATTGTAGACGATAATACATTTTGTAAAATTGAAAATAATTTGGGATAAAACATTGTTAAATATAACTCCCAATATTTTAACTGGTTAAAACTAGCACCCCACCGATTCATATGAAACTTAGGTATTTTTCAAATTCAAATTATTTTATTCAAAAAATTGCAATTTTTTCTTGAACGAAAGCCTCAGAACTGAGAAGAATTGGCAAAAGAAACTCAGCGGGACCAAATATTTTTTTTCATAAAAATTTTTAAAACAAGTCCATCATTTATCACGTCACACGTAATAAATAGAAAACAACAGCTGACTTTAGATATATATTTTTTTCAATTTTACTTATGCCTATTATCTAATACAGACATACATACATATAAATATGTCACGGTGTTTGTGGTCGCACTCCCCCAAAACGGCTCGACCGATTTTAAAGATTTTTTTTTTGGAAATTTGGTAGGTATGAGAATAGTTCATAAAGTATTTTTCACCCTCCTACTACCACCCCTCATTTTTTAATCGCGATTTTAGTATTTTTGTATGACCAATATTATATAAATATTAAATACGCACTATAACAAAAAGCCAAAGAGGATTTTTTGTAGTTATACTATACTAATATAAATATCACGCCTTACCTCAGTAGGTCCAGCGTACATCATGGGTGAAGGGAAAATGGCTAGAACAGTGGACTTCGCGTCCAGAACACCCTCATTGAGAACTGCTTTGTGTTGATTTATACGTGTCTCTAGAGGCACGTCATCGTCTTTAGTCCAACCACCTGGAAAAATCAATGAAATCATTTTTATTTAGGTAAAACAATCATTTAGAAAAAATATGAAAAATTTTCTATTCATCTACACAAAAAAAACTCTAAAAAGTAAAAAAAAAACATTCTTCTTTTGACCTCTTAAATTCATTAACTACTACAAAAATAAATCCGTGAAAAAATCGGAAAAGATAGTCTATAGTTTTATCTCAAATTTAAAAAGGTTATTTATTTTTTGGTTTGTTTCCATGTGATAATTTCCAGCCCGATTTAAAAAAAAACCTTTAAAACTCAAGACAAACATTTTACATCACGCTACACAATGTTATGTATTCTAAACCTAACTTTAACCGTAAACAAACTACGAAAAGCTATATTATCTTACCAAGAGGATGCAACAGAAGGACAGGTTTCTTGAATCCACGTTCCACCAGCTGTCTCTGCGTGTCCTGCATCAGCAGAGCGTGGCCATTGTGGATAGGATTACGGAGCTAGAACCGAATTTAATATTTAGTATACTCATAATAATGTCCTGCGTGTTTTTAACTACCTCGGTGGTATAGTGGTACGTTTGCAAATGCTGAGTTCCAGGGTTCGAGTCCCGGGCAAGCCAAGTTTGAATACTGAGATTTTCTGTTAATATATTTATTCTCAGTAGTACCCGGAGATGGGAAGTTGTCGGTATTGTACCCCAGTGGCTCAGAGAGCACTTATGACAGCCAATTTCACTCTGACTAAATTCTTGGTAGATATTATAATCCACAAATGTATCCGAAAACACAAGTGCAGTCTCTATTTCTTTAAGTTTAATTCTCCTATGCGACTACAACCACACACTCTCGGTGAGGGAAAAGGCGTATACACTTGTAAGCCACTAGACCAACGAGACTCGTATTATGAATATTAACTATTAAGACATTGTTTTTTGTATGTACTAATCTCTGGAATTACAATCTGATTTGAAAAATATGCTTAGTAATATAATTCCTAACATCACGTTTGGATTCTTAGGATAAGAGAAATTATACCCAAATAAACTAGACGAGAGAAGTCCCAGGCAAAAGCTAGTAAAAAAAACGTGTGCGTGTACTTATGTACGCACGTAAGACGTTATACTTCTTCGGCGTAACAGAACAAAAATAGCTAAAAATTTCATTCCGTATGTCACAACTCTCTGTATATAAAAGGAATGCAGCTAACTTCATTATGTCGCTTTCAGCTAACATCATGTCGCTTTTTGGCTGTCGGTGTGCGCGCGCATCGTAAAAATTTTACTCTTAATTTTTTTCCAAACGTGCCAAAAAAAGTATAACTTCAAAAACGTACCTGGAAAGCAAAAACTGCATCAGCATTAAGTTCTTTGAACTTCTCCCTCAATTCATTGGGAGTAAGACGGTACGTGTCCAAGCCATCGTTCCAACGTATACGCTCGAACACTTCCAAGTTACCGCCTACGAGCCAGTCACCGGAGTCTTCGATCATCTGCAACAAAATTAAATGTGAAATTTTTAATTGATTACCTAAAATAAAGTTAGTAAGAGAGTGAGATATTTTATAGTTTGCCCAAAATTAATAATTTTATTTGTATCTAATGTTAAACTTTTGTAAAATACAGTATTTTACAGACGAGATAACACCTCAAGTAATTTGTTTTAATAGACATACGAAACCTTAAAAATAAATTAAACCTACCTTAATATAGGGATGTCCAGTGTTATATATCCCAAACTGACGCGAGCACCTCTCTTCTTTCCTATGGGGATAGAATTCGGGGGCTCTCAGTATTGCCACAGTCTTGCCATTGTAGTTCAGAGCTATGGCACTTGCTCCTGCCAACCTTTCCTTATCCACTGTGTGTACTGGCAACACTACTGGCACAGATTGGTTCACTATCCCACCCCCGGGCAGAGTGAGGCAGTTTGAATGGAGTGCCTGTGATGGGTTAAAGAAATTATGTGCTAGAACTATATAACTTGAGAACTTACTTAGATTTACGCAAATATTTGACAAATATGTACTCCGAAAAGTTTTAGTAAGTTGATTGTAATATACGGACACGACTTTTTGGCTACGGAACCCTACAAAGTATTAAGAGTACTTATCTCGCCCTTAGAGGTTTATTTTTTTCTTAAAATGCATATGTGACGACTCTTGAGACAAAAATAATAAAGAAAAATCGCAGGAACACAATTGACGTACATATCAAGTAACATACACAAAAAAATATACATGGACCCGAATTCAGTATCTACCTACACCTTTAAATTTTATTCAATCAAAATCAAGGTCCGAATTGTTTTTCATTATGACATAAATATATGTAGATGGAACAAAAACTTTGAACTTACAAATTTCCTGCCTTATAAAAGAAATTTTAACGAAAGTTTATAAATAATTTTATAAGGATAATGTTGTAGAACTTACTTGCAAATATTCGATTTCTCGCATAAAACCTTTGAGTGGAAACGCCCAACCCTCGGACAGTACCTGTCAGGAAATCGGTACCATTTTAATATTCTTTTTTATATTATTAATTCTTTACTTAGTAAAACAGCAATTATAATTAAGATATGTCAGTGAAGATTTTCCATAGGAACTAAATTTAATCGATCCAGGGATCAGTTACGGGAAATCTTCCCGTAAATTATGATAGAATTAAAAAATATATGTTAGACGGCTTCACTTTTCAATAACAACTATAATTTTAATATGCGCGTATTATACATATAAACTTTCTCGGAAAAAAATCTCTGAATAACTGTGAAAACCGTATCAAAATCCTTTGCACACATTAGAAGAACTAAGTGCACGAACAAACAGACTGCTGGGCACTGGTCTTTTCATTATGAAGGGGATTAGCCCATAGTCCACCACGCTGGCCAAGTGCGGGTCGATTGACTTCACATATCTTTTAAAAACTATCTTCCCTCACACATGGAAGTTTTGGACGATGTCTTCTTTTATTTATTGACGTTGAATATAAACTTACTTGAACCCATTGCAAATCAAGTTTGGTTATTTCAATCTGTGGTAATCTCGCTGCTTCCTCGATGGCGCTACTCAGTCTATTGCCGTATATGAACAGTTCTTCTACACCCGAGCTGTCTACTGCGTAACGCGGAATAATGCCCTGGAATAAAAAAAACATTATAATGAAATTGATTGTTGCTCATTACTAATTAACACTTTCTTAGATTTACCCGAATATTTGACATTTTAAATAATGTCTATCTTTTCAGAATTTTTCGCGGATTTACTTTGATTTTTGGTTCCCGAAGTTTCGAATGCTTTACAGCAATCATGGTCACGGGAGAGACTAAAATTAAGGTATTTTTTAAAAACATTGTATAATTTTGTGGGTAGGTGCTGTCTGTTACAACTATATGACTAATGACCTTTGAGACGCCTAAAACCTTAGTCTCTATCTCTAGTTCAGTATTAATTCTTAATTTTAAAAGCAAATAAAATCATGTTAGGTAGCAATTTATTCTACAAAAAATTATAATAGACATTCCTGAGTAAAAAAATTAAGCAAATTTGAAATTTAATATTAAGCTATTTTGTTTATATAACAAATTTGTTGAGGTTGCCCAAAAAATTAATTTCAGGACCACCAAGTTAAGAATATGTTTATTACCAAACACAGTATCTCCATTAGGTATATTTGACAATGCCAGGGAAATAAAAAATGTAAAGTGGGTTATTCATACTTGCGATTCCAATAAACGGACGACTTCCATAGTAGATTCTTCCACTGACCGTCCAACTGTTTGTATGACGAGTTCGGGAGCTTCGGGACGTTCATACTCTTGTGTGATACCCGTAAATCCCTAGAAAATAGAATAAAACTCTAAAATAATATTTTTTAAACTTCTCGTCAATCTAACCTTTTTTATTTCTTTAAGTGTAATAATAAAATATAAAATCTATACAGATAAATAAAATTGAATAGTCTGTTTGTAATATCAAAATAACAGCTTTTTACTAAATGCATACGAAATTATATATGGTACTTATATAAACACAATTTTTAAAATTAAAAATTTTCTGTCAATAATTTGTCTTTCTGTTTGTTCCTGCTAATCTTCGAAACGGCTGGACGGATTTTAACAGGACTTTTACTGTCAGATATCTAATGTTATAAGGAGTAACTTAGGCTGCTTTTATTTTAGAAAAATAATTAAGATTCCGCTGCAAAAAATTAAAGAGCACCTAAGGACCCACCCGAGCGAAGCGATGATAAGTCGCTACTATACAATATAAACATGAAACAATAATATATGAGACAACATGATAAAATTAAATAACAATAATATTGCTGGTGTACGATGCGCTTTTACATTTTGAAAAGTTATTCCTTTTACATTTTAAAACGTTATTTCCATACTAAGTAGTATTTATCTTCGTTTTGAATGTCATTGAAATTAGTACTGGGCATGATAAGAAGCGTGTCGTTTAAAGCCATAACCATCATGCAATGATGCAAACGAGATATCAATTATTTAAAATGAAGAAAATTGTCATCAAACTCAAGTTTTTTACTATAAAAACGAAATTTAACTAGAACTATTTTTAATATGTAATAATCAAATGAGACTATCCACAAAAATAATTATCAAAAATGACAAAATTCGAGAACCCGTTTAAAATGGAAACAATATTATGCAGTCGGAGACCTAGATACATATAGCAAGAGTCGCAGAAAGTATAAAATAATCGTACGCTAAAATGCCTTACATCATTTTGTAAACTAGCTGATACTCTTACACCGATAATAACCAAACATAGCTAAGAACCCCCGCAAGGAAACTGGCTTTCAAATGAAAAAAACCGCATCGAGATCGGTCCATCCGTTTGAGAACTACGATGCCACAGACAAACACACACACATACACAGACAGACATCGACGTCAACCTTATAACACACCCTTATAACCACTTTTTGCGTCGGGGTTTAATAAGAACATAACGTTATTGTAGTTAGTAATATAAGATTTTCAATTGAATTTTTTTATGGAAAATCCCTTTTTCACGCCTATCATTATCGATACTGATTACATAATAGGAATTTAAAAAAAGTGTTTGACAAATCTGTTCTACCACATTAAGGAATTTGACTTGCACAATAATAGTATGAATACCCGAGCAACATAAAGGGTCTTTTTATCCCGTAAAATGGAGGATTTTGTTCGGGAAAGAAAATAAATGAACATTCTCTTGAACTTTGTCCAAACTATTGCACCGATTTGAATAAAAATTACTATGAAAATTAATGAACAAGTTATTGGTTATTGTAAGAATTCAAATGGTACCCCCGAAAAGCACGAACATGGTTTGAATTTTTTTTTCTTATGCCGAAACTATGATTTCTAAAATCTAAGCTATCCCATTATATTCAGGAATCATAATATATTTTTTGTAAGATGGTATATGCAAGATATATCAAGTATCTATCTATAGTCTTGCGTAACCTCAAAAAAAATTGGCAAACATTATCTTTATTTGGTGTTTAAATTTCAAGATTAGGAGTTTATAAGTATTTAATTTTTAAAGTAATTGTGACCAATTTTAAAGTCATCGTTACCAACAAAATTTACCATATACGTATTTACATTTTTTACTTATTTTATCTGACAATATTTTTTGAATAGAAAGCGGGGTATTTACCGTGTTTATCGCTTAATTTTATGAGTTCTCTATATTTCAGTAGTGTTATTATAGGCGCATAGGTCACGGGTTAATATCCCGTTTTTTACCATTTTAATAAAATGATAAAATGCTTAATAAATGCTACTTTTTATTTCCTCTGCTATTTAAATTGAGTTATTTATTAGCGAAAAATCTTTTTTTGTATTAACACAGTACCTATTACCGTTTATTATATCATACAGCTGTCTTAAGTTTAACGAAAGCATCTAAACCGGGCAATGACGTGTGGGATAAGATACGAGTGAGGCGCTCCCGACTGACTTGTATATGACAATTGGGAGACGATTTTAAGTTTGACGATATGTTCACTTAATTAATTGGTATAAAGTATTCATGTTACTTGAAAACTACAATTAATCTGTTAGTTATTGTAATAAAAGTTCTTTATCAAAATTTCGAATTTTGGAATATATACCTGACTTATAAAGCTTAGAGTAACATATACGAATAAAATAATGATAGTCATTCTGACTAACAAAATATTGACATTATATCAAGAAATAAGTCTTAGTAATTTTTATCTTCCCCGATCTGTAAGTTGACATAGATATGTGATATATCTGTCACAGGCATATCGTATGATTCATCCTTTTAAAAAAAGCGCCGTCTGTTTGCAAACGCTTGCGCTTTTGTAAAATGGCTCAGGCGAATTGTAAAAACCGCAGGTTTTATTTTTTGGCAGAATACTTTCTTTCTTCTAGGTTGGTTAGTTTAGGTTAGAACAATGAGCACAACGCCATCAATTGAACGAGTTGCCAATTTGCCAAAGGCATATTTCATAAAAGCGAGCGTTCCTAAGCGGACGACTCCGTATGTAAAACGCGAAATTATGCGATTTGCCTTGCATATCTCTAAAAACAGACCCCGTTGACAATTGTTGTGACAGTTGTGTTCAGATTCAAAGATTAAAAAAAATGATGTAAATTTTTGAAGTTATACTTCTTTTGATAATTTTGGAAAAAAAAATGAGAGTCAAATTTTTACGATGCGCGCGCACAATGCACACCGACAACAAAAAGCGACATGATGAAGTTAGCTGAACGCAACATGATGAAATTAGCTGCATTCCTATTACAAACAAAGAGCTGTGACATACGGGGTGAAATCTTTAGCTATTGTTGTTCTGTTACGCCAAAGAAGTATAACTTCTTACATGCGTACATAAGTGTACACAACTACATACAGACATTTTTTATACTAAATCATTTTTGTATAATTTAAATCAGTAGACTAATTGGATGGTTAATTAAACAATCAAAGAAACATTATTTTCATTAGTTGATTGGCTTGCAATTTGTTAATTGGTACTTGAAAATTTACTAAAAACCTAATAAGCCATAAAGAATACATAATTTAATAAAACACAATAAAAAAATACATATTTATAAAGTAAATTACGTTCCAGTTTTCATACAACAATAGAATTTTTCATACTAATTATAGTTTTTTATTAAAATTAATACTATTTTGTATTAATTAAATAACAGAGGAGGTACCATCCCGACTGGACATTTCATACCTTCTGAAACAACGAGCACCATAAAATATCCACTGTCCATCGCTAATGCGTTGACTAATGCTTACTGTGCTTATTTTATTAAAGAAATGTTTAATACCACATTTATCTACACTACAAAAATTTTAAGTAAAAAATAATATGGTCAAGAATATTACCAACTCCATATATCTTTATCTCAATGCCCAATGGCTTCTAGTAAATCAGTAATGGGACCTTTAAATGAGTTAAACCATGTAAAATTAATTGAAAATTTGTAACATTGTCATCGATTACCATTTCAAAAAGATAAAAGTTAACGTCAATTTCACGTTTTTTTTTATTATCAGCATTTTATTATTAACATATTATTATACTGTCTGTACCGGTGACTACAACGAAAAGTGAAAGCTAATTAAATTTTTTGTGAGAATTTTTTGAATAATGTTTTTTTTTTTTGGGAAATAATACTCATGAGAATCAACTTTTAAATGGAGTTTAGTCCACTTTTAATTATAAATTTATATTCAATTGGCGACTGTAGGTTGATTCCCGATACAAACTTTCATGCCCATTTTCACCCCCTTAAGAGATAATTTCCGGGATAAAATATCTATCGGGATCTTACCAAATTTCATCTAAATCGGTTCAGTAGATCTAGAGATTATCCCATACAACTATACAAACTTTACCTCTTTATAATATTAGTACAGATTAGTACTTTCACGCGGCTCGGCCTCCGTAGTTCATTTATATACTACTATATCTATATCAATAATGATCTAACTGGCATACTGGACTACGAAGTGCAAAACTCTACTCAGCAAAAACATAAATGTAAAAATATAAATGTGACGATATCCCATGCGAACTTTGAGTTTAGAAATGACAATGTATCACAATCAATAAAGTCATTCTAAATTGAAATTCAAAAAAGATTTACAAAACTATCAATTCGAAATAAAAATGCCTTAAAAGGAACATACGAAACAAGATTTTTATTTATATAAAATTAGTTTATTTGACATTGAAATAACCTGGAGGCTATTCATCCCATACTATTTTATCTTTTTTAACCCCCGACGCAAAAAGAGGGGTGTTATAAGTTTGGACGTCGATGTCTCTGCGTGTGTGTGTGTCTGTCTGTGGCATCATAACTCTCAAACGGATGGACCGATTTCGTTGCGGTTTTTTTCATTTGAAAGCTAGTTTCCTTGCTTGGTTAATATCGGTATCCAGCAGTGTAAGAGTATCAGCTCTTTTCCAAAATGATGTAAGGAATTTTGCCGTATGAATGCGATTAAGTGCTTCACGTGTGCCAGTGTAATCGTTAAAGGACAATTAATTTGCGTAGGGGTTTTTTTTAATTTTTAATTATTTACATATAATGTACCTTTATTTTATACACAAAATAAAATTTCTTTTACAATTTATATTCATTATTTATCAAAGAACAAGAAGAATAAGTTAAATACAAATTTTTTTGATTACCTTAATCTGTCCCTCTCTAGCCTTCTTGTATAGGCCTTTCGTGTCCCTCTGCTCGCAAACTTCGAGTGGAGTATCTATGAATACTTCGAAGAACGGCAAATCAGAGTCCGTATGAATTCTACGCGCTACCTCTCTATCCTAAAACAATAAATATAAATGATTTCATTTAGTATTTATTATAGTTATCAATGAGAAGACATACATTTTGAAAATTGGAATTTAATGAACAATAAAACTTATAAATATGAAATTTCTTAACAACTTAAATTAAAAATGATTAGGTATATATGTATATGTAAATTAAATTTTATTTGAATCCAAGATTATAATGCTAAAGAAGTCTTTTATTTTTAAATTTGTATTTTTTTTTATTTGCAAATTAAAGTTTAAACAGAATAATATAATAAAAAATAGAACCAAAAGTACTGTAATGGCACATGAGTGATATAATTTATTAGGTTGAATATTTAATCCATTATTAAGACTTAATGACTATTATTTTTATCAAATCATAAAAATAACAAAATAAATTGGACTTATGTATTAACAAACAACGTTGGATAAAATAAAATAGCTATCGTAGCATGTTATCGTTTTGGATTATGGTCATCAACGTATAACTATACGAATAAATCAACCAATTGCCAGTGTCACAGGCCCACGCTTAGATATTACCTTTATTTTAGATACTCTACTGTAGACCTAACCCACATAAAATCTCTGTGATGTGTCTAGATTTTTCTGTACGAGTATCATCGATCAAAAATGTACTAGCTAGATACACAATCCCATGCAAAAATTCTCTTCAAACTGTCGTCAATTGTGTTTAGGTAAATATTCTAATTGAAATAATTTTAATTGAAAGTTGTTTTCACAAAAAATATATTAAAAGCGCGCTCAAATGTTCAAATGAGCGCTCATTCGGTAAGGCCATGTTTTTGTCGCTGATTGTGTATCTAGTACGTTTTTGATCGATGACGAGTTTGAATAAAATATTACATGTTACTTCATCTTCTACCATTTCCTTTAAAAGAAAAATACTTTTCATCTGATTAATTGATCGACGATCAATATATTTCTTATAATATGACGGTATCCATAAAGAATATAATGGAGCAACAAATGTTACATAATATATTAAAATTTCACTAAACTCACCTCTGCGAAAGGAGAAACAAAACTACACAAACACACGACCCCACTATCCGCAAACAGTTTGGCTACTTCGGCCACTCGTCTGATATTCTCTTCTCTATCCTCCTTTGTAAATCCCAAATTTTTGTTGAGACCAGTGCGGATGTTGTCGCCATCGAGACCGTATGCTGGGATACCTATGAAATATAAAAAATAGTTCATAAATCGCTTCATTCTTCATTGGATCGTTTGCGAGTTTTGGACAACGAGACGCTTGCCAAGTTAATATCGAACTCTGAAATACTCGACACTTAAGATCTGACAATCAATAGGCTAATAGAAAATAGAACTAGTATGTCGTACATTAACGTATAATTTATAGTTTTTCTATTTATAAGAGTTTTGACTGAGTTTTGTTATGTATAATAGTTTGTTTTGACGTGCTTACTTATTGAGGAAATTTAAGTAAGACCAACACGAAGTTTAGTCAGAAACACCAGTATATGTCATATTGAACATTATTATACTGTAAATTGGATCTATATCTTACAAAAATACATAGAAGATGTATTAGAATAAACAATTGAACAAATAATACCTAAGCAAATCGTTATAAGCGATTCGCAAGAAAACAATACATATATAAGACTACGAGAAAAGTAACCACAACCAGAATGTGTAATTGCTACCTCAAGAAAACAATGTATATAAGAGTCATTCTTATATTGTATCGTTGTTATGCTAAATCTGAAAGATGTTCTTTTTGTTCAATGACTTTCTATTGAGCAAAGGGGACGATGTTCTTAGAGCGTAATAATATACCTAATAGATACAACTAATATTATTTTATTTAATAGAAATAAAATACTAATATTATTAATTCACTATATTAAGTTGAAAAATAAATGCTGATGCACAAATATAGCCATTATTAAACCTTCATTTGTTGAAGGTACATAAATTGCTTTTTCACTACGAAATTGATCGCGTGACTCTCGTAAGCTAAATCAAATAAAAGAAACTGAAAAAGGAAATAATAAAATAATTTTATTTAAAGGTGCAATTCTTGAATGTAGATCCCCATCGTAAAAACTCGTAATATTAAATGGTGCTATAAAAATTTCATGTAATTCAACGCGCTTATGCAGTAAAATGGTTCAACACAATCAACATATTGTCGGACTCGTGTCGTCGCTCAAAATAGATTCATATATAATTATACCTATTATGTAACAGTTGCAAGGCACGTGAAAAGGAAATCTCGACTTAAGTTACATTCACCTCTTTCTATTGTTTAGATTGCACACAGATTACAATTAAGAACAATTCATTAAAATTTATTGACAAAATATATAGGTAAGCTGTTCTTTGTAATTTAAAGTTAGATGAAAAAAAACAGCTGATAGTTTTTTTTTTACGGTGTTCAGTGACAAACGAGCAGACAGACCACCTGATGGAAAGCAGTACGTGTCGCCCATAATACCTACGGTTCCTCATTTAGGTTTTATGTTACAAAAATGCAGAACCGTACGTACGTTGTTACTGTGAATAGTCCTCACCATCTTAGTCCTCACTGAGGACTAAAATGATATCCCTCTTGCCTGTAGTTGCGCTGGCAACCTTATCCTACAAACCGGAACACAACAATGTAATCATTGTTGTTTGGCGGAAGACATAGATAAGGGGGTGGTACCCATCCAGTCGGACTCCTCAGGCTTGACAGAGTCCTACCACCGGTAATAGAGTTCTTAATACTAGTATCGTTAAGTTATATTAACACTTTAAATATTATAACCTCTTTAGAATGTAGGTGAACTATGTGAATCGCTATATTAGTGTATAGTGCAGTCTATACTGCAGTCAAATTAAAAAAATATAAGGTCGGCACTTCACATGTGTAGCTGGGGTTATGAATGAAAAAAAGCATGTAGGGGTAGTTTTAGAAAGATCTTTAAATGAGATAAATATTCAAAATAGTGGCCGAGTTACGTTTATAAAGCTACTAACGACGTTCCCCTAACCTACCCTCCAACTTAATGTGTGGGGTGAAAATTTCTAGAAAAATTGAAGTAGAGCTTACAATATATTTACAAGTTTCAATGAAAATTGTTTTATTGCAAAGTAATGTTGAATAAACTGATAATATTATCTTATTGGAGGCTTTACTCAAATTTCTAAGTCATGTTAAAATAAAAAAGTACCTACTTTAAATATCTTAAAGTGCACTCGAGAACTAGATGGAAAAAACAGTTTTATGAGTGTGTGATATAACATGACAAAAGATTATTAAAACTTCAAGGTAATATCAAAAAAAAATCTAATCAATGACAAATAAAAGATTAAGGAACGGTATAATAAGATTATACGTATAGTATCAAATAGATATCTTTACAATAATAATAATGAAAAATGTGTACCTACTAATGCCGAGTATGAATTAGCAATAAAGTGGTCCATGGTGTAACTTGTTTTGGCTTGGGAGTTGTGACTGCTTGTAGAGACTAAATTCATCCTCCTGACCAATTTTCTCTCTATACTACTAATATTGTAAACGCGAAAGTTTGTAAGAATGTATGTATGGATGTATGTTTGTTTCTCTTTGACGCTAGAACGGCTGAACGGATCTGGATGAAATTTCGTACACAGATAGATTATAGTCTGGAACAACACATAGGCTACTTTTTATCCCGGAAAAATATACGGTTCCCCGAGGGGTAGATTTGTTTTTGTTTTTCTAGAGGCGAACTTGAGCGAAGCGAGGGTGAGCCGCTAGTTCGCTATAAATTACGTACCTAACTGGAAGGTAACTCCTAATATAGGAGCATAATCGAATTTTTATATTCTTCGAGACTTGACAGACAATCTAATAACTCTGAACGCGCTGTAGTACCTACTGTATACAAATATTTTCATGAATAATAAAATAGATTTTTCTATATTATCAACATATACATCGGTATATTCATACATTTGTATATTAAAAGCCTTCAAAATCAACAATATCTGTTTGAGGAGTTTCATTCGCTATGAATTCATGAAAAAATAACAAATCTAGCTTAAACATACTGAACTAATCCGTATAAATCAATGCTTGCTATTTATTTCTTGCACCTAAGCAAGTTTTAGCAAAAGGCATAGTAGCCTGTAGGACAACTTGGTGATCGGGATAGAAAAAGACCGTATCACTTTCTAGTTTCTGGGTAATAAACCATTATATAATTTAAAAAATACCGTCTATAATACGTACCGTAATAACATAGATAGACAAAAAAACAAACACACTTTCACATTTACAATATCGTTATTGATTTAAATTTTAATCGCTATATATCATTATCTAGCACGTATAGGTACATATCCGGAGATTCTACACTCGAGGTCCGTCGGTCAGACTAAGTTCCCTGGGATGAGGATTCCTTTCAAGAGAAACTCAGAAAGATCCCGGAGTTAGGAAGATGGCGGTGTTACATTTCCCGTGCATTGGAAGCCACGTGAAGCCATCAAAGGTCGTGTTGAATTATCGTCTCACCGGAGTTTAAGAGAGAAAAGAGTAGAGATTACACCTGTGTTTATGCACACACTTGTGGCTAGTCCCAGTAAGATTGACTGCTGTGGCCGAAATCGATCAGAAGAAAATTATTCTTATTTATGTAAATCGACTTACCTTTAGAAACAAGGTACGCTTCAAGAGCAAACGCTATGCTGGTTT
Organism: Brenthis hecate; assembly: GCA_951806755.1. Taxonomy (NCBI): domain Eukaryota; kingdom Metazoa; phylum Arthropoda; class Insecta; order Lepidoptera; family Nymphalidae; genus Brenthis; species Brenthis hecate. The sequence continues at coordinate 3,761,641 of OX638269.1, forward strand.
TCCCAGCGCCACTCAAACCAGTGAACCAGACTGTGCTGCCTCTGAACGCTCTGCTGCCCAATGCTCTACTTCTTTTAGCTCTAGACACCTGGTGTTTTTGTTCCACCACGTTTGTTGCCACTTGGGCGCACTGAAACAAATACACGTATCTGTTTAACTAATGATGTTCAGATAGATACCTAGTAATAAGTGCTTGTTACTGTTCTCTTCAAGACCTAAGTTAAAGTTTACACATAAATACCTATAAGTGGAATTAATAAACTTATTCAACTGTAATGAAGCTATGCTAAAGGGCTGGTATCCCTTATTTATTGCAAAGGATCAATTTAACTACATTTAAAGAAATGTCAATATCTAAAGTATATCTAAAGTATGTTCCGCTCATCTTAAATTTAAATATCCCTTTCAAGATGTACGGTGAATGTGACATTAAATTTATAGGTAGTCCCAGTTTAATATATAAAGTATGTATATATTAAATGAATAAAATTACAAGTCTAATTTCAAAGATTTTTCTAGATATCTATTAAGATTTTTCTAACCTTAAATTCAAGGCGAAATAAAAAATGCACACAATTAAATTTTAACGCGGAAAATTTACAGTTGATTTGTTTGGAGATTGTTTAAGGTACATTACAATAGGCACGTACGTACATAATGAATTAAAACGTTATTTTTATCATACCAATTAAAATGTACGAAAAAAAATATTAATGTACCACAGCAGTTCAATCAGTTACCAGAAGTGATAGTAAAATGATTAAACTTGACCTCAGCAAAGGTTAACTGATGCATTACATTTATATCAATTAGACAATAATGGCTAAAAGCAAGCATGGTTTCCTCTTCCTTATTATCCGGTAGAGCATCAACTTGTTGTAAACATCTATACCACGCAGCTACAATGTTATATATTTTTTTTTAAAACTAAAAATTGACACAACAAAAAAAAAGGTATGCTAAGCATAAAAACGTCTACAGCTGTAGCTGTTATCATCTATACTAATATTATAAAGAGACAGAGTTTGTTTGTTTGTTTTTTGTTTGTTTGAAATACAATAAGAACACTCTAGATGAAATCACCTTTCATACAAAAAAAAACTAAATTAAAATCGGTTCATCCATTTGGACGCCACGATGCTATAGACAGACACACAGATACACAACTTATAACACCCCTTTTGCGTCGGGGGTTAAAAATATATCGAAATGATATATTATGATTGTAAATCCGCGAAAAAATCCGAAAAGATAGTTATATTGAAAATGTCAAATATTCGCGTAATTCCAAGAAAGTATTATGTCTAACATAATGCTTAAATTTTTCATTTCAATATGGTAATACAATTTTCAGACACAACATGTAGATGTAGCCTGTAAGTCTCGGGTTAGCTTATTCTTATAAGATTCTTTGTACCCAGTAACTCTACATAATCTACAGGGTGGCCCAAAATAACGTTGACAAGTTATTTTTCAAATAATTTTATTAACTTTAAACTTAAATAAAATTATGCTATAAATTATAAAAATACAACTTATTTTATACAAGAATCCCTATTTGTCTTTAAAATAACCTCCTTTAGCGCGAATGCATAGAGTCAAACGCTTGGTAAAAATTTTCACAATTTTCCGCACTTCCTCAACAGATATTTTATCCCACTCCCGTGTAAGAGTAGCCTTCAGGTCATCAACAGTTCTATGAGGCGTAGAGCAGGCCCTTGCCTCTAATATTGACCATAAACTGTAATCCATTGGATTCAGATCAGGCGAGTAGGGTGGCCATTCTTTTGAGCTGATGAAATCAGGGAAATTGCTTTTGCACCACTGTTGAACACTTAAAGCTCTGTGAGCTGGAGCAGAGTCTTGTTGAAATATCCATGAATGGTTACCAAAGTGCTGTTGACTCCAAGGAATAACCACAGATTCAAGGATGTCTCGTCGATAATTTTCTTGGTTAATTTTTATACCATTTTCTACAAAAACGAGGGGAGTTTTGACAGTGGCGCAAATTGCACCCCAAACCATAATTGATTTTGCGTTTTGGCGACGTGGAATGACTGCGGCAGCTCCAGGACGAGTGGAAGACCAGATCCTGTCATTTTGGTGATTATGGGCTTGTTCTATCGAAAACAATTTTTCGTCGGAGAATACGATATTTTTCCAATTTGAAGCAGCGGAGCGTTGTTTAAGCAAACGACATCTCTCATGGCGAACTTTTTTGTCTTTCTCTGTAAGCAATTGCGCTTTTCTGAGTTTGTATGGTATCAATTGGAGATCATATTTCACTATACGCTGCACGGTGGAGCGACTTATCCCCAAGTCTCGCGACATTTTTCTCACCTTGGTATGTGGATTTCGGACTAATCTTTGTTTGATAATGTGTTGGTTCCTAGCAGTTCGAACAGTCCGCTTGCGTCCTCTCCCAGGACGGTCTCTGATGTGGCCGAGCTCAACACAACGTTTAATTGCTGAAGAAACTAGCTGACGACTAACACCAAGAATGTTTACTATCTCACACTGCCGTTTTCCACGCTCATACAATGAAATTATGGCTCCACGCCGCTCTGACATAACGTAATAAATATATTTTAAAACTTTTTAGCCAACAAACAATATTAAAATGGCGCCAAAGAATGAAGAAAAAATAAACAAAAACAAAAGAGAACGCAAGGCATTCCATTTTTAAAATATTATTTTTTTAATTTTGTCAACGTTATTTTGGACCACGGTGTATATATATTCACTCTACATAATCATTAGATATTTTTTGGAAAATCTTATTGAAATAGACATTATTATTGATACAGAGGCAGTTTTTAGAATTTTTGCCTGTCTGTCTGTCTGCCTGTCTGTAACCGCATCACAGAAAAACCACTGGAGGAATTTTGATGAAATTTGGTATGGTGATAGCTGATTATCCGGGTCAACATATAGGATACTTTTTACCGTGGCAAAATATCTCATTTCTGAGAAAAAATACAAAAACTGCAATGTAAGAGTATACTAATATAAATATAATAAAACCTAAAAAGAATTTGCTTTTATGTCATCTGAACGCGAGCGGAGCCGTGGGCAATGCTAGTAGATTATAATATGCTTATTTCACGGCCTATACGAGTATATAGGTATGTAAATTTTGTTATATAAGTGATACTACAACTATATAACAAAATTTACATATGTATTAAACCTAAGCTATAATAGTTTTGTAGACAAACATGACCTGCTACTTATGAATTTAATATCATTTGCTATAAATATTTACAACGTAGTTATAATTTACATCGTATTCTAGTAATTTGTATATTTTATATTTAAATGTTCACCTAAATTATTATTTGATCAATTCACAATTCACGTTTCTTTGTCTAATAAAGTTTTAAATGTACCTAGAGTTAGTAATTCAAGGCTTTAGCCTTCGTTTTAATAAATAGTCGATAGTTCTAATATATCTGGATTTTATTTCATATAGAATACTGTAAAATAACTAAAATACTTAATAGTTACTTTTATTGAATACTAGCGACTCACCCTCGGTTCGCTAGGGTTCGTCCCAAGCTTGATTCCCCATACAAACTTTCATCCCCATTTTCACCCCCTTAAGGGATTATTTCCGGGATAAAAAGTAAATCACCTACCTAAATACTCCTCCTAACTACCTAAATCGGTTCAGTAGATCTAGACATTACCCCCTACTACGTCACAAACTCACAAACTTTACATCTTTATAATATTAGTATAGATTTTTGACCAATATTGCATTTGTAGTCAATTTTTATCCTATTATCTTATCATTTCATCTATCACGCTTATCCTAAGCAGCGACCGGATCAAAGAAAGTTGATGAATGATAAAAAAAACGTATGCTTTGCAACGATAAGCATAGTTCAAGGACTAGATATTTATGCAGTATATTCATTAATATTAAACCTAGCTGCCTTCGCAAGGAATCGTGGATAATTTCAGATTTATATAATTTTCAATGAATTAATGGTTATAAAACGATTAATTTTTTAACTTCTTGTCAGCACTATTTTGGTCCGTTTCTTAATAGTATACCTCAGGTACCTGTGGATTGACTGGAAGAAATCTGTTTTTGGGACAAGTTTATTTTGGCCTTTCTAATTTTGTATGTAATTGTTGCTTGGGTTATTAAAATTGCTATAAGTAGTATTTATATAATCGAAAATCTTATCTATTTTGACCTTTTGTTCAGAAAACATCATTATTGAATAACCAAACCTCGACACACAAACTCGACACAAAAATGTTACGGAACGCATAACACTATATATATATATATATATATATATATATATATATATATATATATATATATATATATATATATATATATATATACATTTGATTGATGAACATTTTGTTTCACTAATAGATATTCTATTATAAAAACCCGATCCTAAAATAATAATAATTAAGATCTATCGATGTCGGAATCGCACCACTAAAGGCGGAGAAAGTTTGTTTACGTAAACAAAGCCACATAATCAGTGGAAATATTAGATATTGCAACTCAACGCAGTTTCTGCTTGCATGCGTGTCGCCTATACATAAAGCCGCCTGACGTATTATTTATACATGTGTACATATAATAAAATTCTAACCGAGTCGAATCTGTACATTAAATATTTTTTGGAAAATCTTATTGAAATAATCATTATTATCGATAAAGAGGCCGAATCTATAGTTTTTAGATTTTTTGTGCCTGTCTGTCTGTCTGTGGCCGCATCATGTAAAAACCACTGGAGGGATTTTGATGAAATTTGGTATGATGGTACCTGGTTATTCGGGTCAACATATAGATATATACTTCTTACTGCGAAAAAATATCTCATCTTTGAGAAATCTATTCTAAACGTTAAAACTTAAGTAGGGACGAGCCCGAGCGAATAATATAGTAACTTAGCGAAATTTGAATATGATGTTTATGTGCAGAATATAGACCTCAAAACAATAGTTATTACATTTTTGGTCTGTTTGTATGTGTACATTTCACGCAAAAGTACTGAGCCAACTTTAACTAAATCTTGTGTTACTTATAACTTCAGTCAATATTTAGGATACATTTTACTACAGGCGAATCTTTCGATCACACGGGAAAACTGAATAACTGATTCTATCGAATCGTCCTTGGAAATTTACATACATGGTTTAGCTAGCTAAACCTTAAGAAAGACATCAAAACAATGTACTAGAAAATTGTAGATCTTAAAAACGCCCACAGAATAGTCTGCAATAGCATATGTCTACCTCCCAAGGTTCACTAGCAATAACTATTTATATCTATTTAAACCGTACCTACGGACGCACCCGAGCGAACCATCGATTCAGAGCCCGAATCTATAGTTTTTAGAATTTGTGTCTGTCTGCCTGTCTGTCTGTTTGTTACCGCATCACGAGAAAACCACTGGACAGATTTTGATGAAATTTGGTATGATGATAGCTGGTCCGGGTCAACATATAGGGCACTTTTTACCGCGGGAAAATATCTCATTTAAGAGAAAAAATACAAAAACTGCAATGTAAGAGTATACGAATATGTAAAACCTAAGAATTTGGTTTTTAGTTATCTGAACGCGGGCGGAGCCGCGGGCAATGCTAGTTACAAATAAAACAACGTTAAAATTAATTACATAGATAACTACTTAAAACATATTAGAACACAATGTACTTAACAAAAATCTGATTGAGACAGAATATTTGTTGTGTTTATATTAATTAGATAGAAAATATATGGACAGAAGATTGAGGTCGATGACTAACATTATCTGTTTATAGCAAATAAGTACAAACAAGCGATGAACTGATAAGACACTTCGTCAAGCGTAACGTCAGACATAATCATGATAACAAAGACAATTGAAAGGCCACATTTATCCTGCTTTTCACTTTTATTTGTCAGACAATTACCATAATGCTTTTATGACAGAAATAATGTTGCAATCTAGTTTTTTTTATTTTTTTAACTTTATTCAAATAGACTTTTACAAGCTCTTTTGAATCGTCAATTTTACATTTTAGCTTACCTCATGAGTCTCATACTTAATTGACACAAATCCTGATGAGCGATAAACCCTTTCACACCAATACTTCAATATATTTACATTTAGTCTACACTAAAAATAGAAAAATAAAAACGTCCTTCGTATTATTAAAACAAATACACATTTTGAAATGTAAAGTGTATAAGTTATAGAAAACGTATAGTTTTGTTATTATTAAAAACCTGATGAACTTCCTTGAATTATTTACGCCGTACGAAAGGTTTATTTTGTTTTTTAAAGATCATTTTGGAATTTTTTTCTATCGAGGAAACTACTAGTAATCGTGTTTCTTAAGTGTATGATTTTTATAGAATAAATTCTTAAATATCCTACATATTAATTACATAAATAAAGTTTTAGTAATAACAATACAGCAAGGGATCAAACGAACGCAATTACATATTTCTTAATTGCCTCGGTGTCATATAGAAAATGAAGAATTTTTTTATGTTTTTATTTTTCTTTTCGGTTAAATTTCACGTTAAAATTTATTAGACCACAAAAAAAATAGAGATTTCGATTTAGAATCTAAAAATGAAACTAAATAATTATAATTATTACTGTCACGTACTTAAAAGAACCTGTGCGGACCCGCCCAGGATCTAAACTACATATATCGACGATTTGCCAAATGATTCATATAGGACTTTCCAAGAACAACGCTCAAAATATCATAAACATTTGAATAAAACCAGTTCTGTTACAGGTTACAGGTATGTTACATATTTTATTTTGTTTTTTTTTTTAGAAAAAAATATAGAAAGAGTTTTGTTATGAAAAAAGGCAAGGTTAGGTACATTTATTGTGGAGCGTAATATTGAGTAAATTCACGGGAGGTTCAATTTTTATGACTCGATCATATTGATTGGGCTTGATATTCATTGATAGCTATAAAATATAGTTAAATCAATCGTTTGCAACGTATTCGCATAGGCCCATGAATTAATCGTAGTCTAATAAGAAAAAACTAAGCTGCATTACTGATATGGGCTTTTTTATTATTTACGGCACCCGTTTTTCTATTTTTTCCACAACATGAAATAAACTATTAACACTTATATTATTAGCCTGTTCTGACTGAATGGATAAAATTGCAGAATTCTTGCACAAATAGACTTAATTTGTAACTAAAATATAATATAGTTTAGGATATTACACGAACAAAGGCTATGTATACGTAAAGAAAGTACTAAAAATATCAATTGCTCTGAATTAACCTCAATTATATTTAAAGTGTTTTTATTATTCTCACAGTGAATATAATAAAAAATTGCAAACAATAAGAACACGTTATTAAAAACTAAACAAAGGTTAAGCTCAAAGGCTTTCACTAACATTGTCATGAATCGTGGACAATACTTCATAAAAATATGATAATATAGAGACTTTTTAGCTGGATATTTTATAGAAGAAAATAACAAAAGAGTATACAATGTAAACTTCAGCAAATTTTTCAGCACCTTTTTAACTTATATTAGGTCGAAATAAGTACTTGTAACGATTTGAGGCTAACTGATATATCAATATGTATATATAAACAACGAGAGAAATAAAAATTTTCTAAAGGTTTCTGCTAGTAACTGTGAAAAATCTATTTGAATTATAAAGGAAAATATTATGTACATATATGCATATACATAATATGCACAATAACTTATTGTTTTTATTTTCAAGGAGATGATGCACTGAGAGTAATCTTTAAGTTATCTTTGAAAAAGTATGTCAGGATAATAATTAACATAGCTATTAAAAAGATACTTTTGAACATAATATATTATAAAAATATTGTTTTTGCACTTAATGATTCACACACTCTTTCTCTTATTAATGTAAAATACATTCGATAGCTAGAGATAGAGTTTAGGCCCTCTTTTTGCGTTACATTCGTTGTATTAAATAAGATTAAAAATTTGTTACCAATTTATTAAGAGATACCAAAATAAAAAAAATATTAAGGAAAAATCTATTAAACGACGTAAACATTGCTAATCATACGTAATAAATTGTTTCAAATGAAAGTGCTTCTTCACATCGATTAATGACCGGATACTAAAATATTCTCGAGGAAATAAAACGTAGTGAAAGTAGCACCTGCTTATATTATTTTAACTGTGGCTTATAATATAAAGCCTATATTTAAAGAAATATTTAAAAATAGAAAAGTATATTAATATATAATAATATAGAAAACATTCACTGACCGTTCGAATTGTTCCGTTACCCCATTCTCCAATTTTATATTTTTCAAAAGTCTCCACGATCTTTTGGTTTCTTTGCTCGAGACTCATGTTAAATTAATGAAAAAAAAAAATAATGTAAATAAAACGGCACTTTCGCGCCAAGCAGTAGTTGCAAATTAACCGGTTACAAGAACACGGCAGCACGCGCGCTGCTTTATAGAGCACTGGCGTCTGACACCAACGTTCGCTATTCCCTTATACTGTTGTTGTTCACTTTGAATGTAATTTGATTGATAAAATGCACTGACCCGTAGTACAACAGGTACGCACCGCACATTTCAATTTAACGACGTAGCTCTAAATTATTATTCTAACTAATGTGAACGGCTAAATATGCAGTCCAATCCAAATTTAAATAAAACAACTTCTTTTGAGCTCTTCTATTAAATACATTACAAGTAACCTAATACGGTATTTCACAGGGGTTTTGCTAAAAGTATAATTTGTTTCTTGATACAATATTGCACAAATTGTACGGTCAAAATTATGAAGATAAATGATAAAAAAGATAATTAGTATGAGATGAAGTACATAGAACTATTTTCTTTTCATCTAAATATGATAAATATCTATATTATCCTCCGTATATCCTACCTCCTTGTTAAATGTGGCGCTGCAATTATGTATCCTGTATTTTTCAAATTCAATACATCGTTAGCAAAGGGTATCTTCCGTGATTTTGGAAGAAATCCTTAATTGTTCCAAAATTGAAGGATGATAATGCTAAGCTAATAAATAATTACGAGTATAGACCTATTTCTATACTACCAATATTCGCAAAAATGTTTGGAAAAACTTTTATGCCTTATAATTAATTGGCACCTTAAGCAAATTATTTCACAACATCAACACGGCTTTTTTAAAAACAGATCTATATCTACAGTTGTCTTCGTGGACGCGGTTTTTCGTGCAATTCTTTCTCGTAATTTACACGGATTGCTGTAAGGCTTTCGATAAAGTGTTAGGGGCGTTCTGTTAAATTGGTTTACGTCTTACCTTATCAACAGAGAATACTTTAGTGGTTAATGGATTTGAATCTCATCCCTTTAAGGTTCTGTCAGGGGTTTCACAAGGGTTCGATTTTGGATCTATTTTATTCAATTTCTTTATAAATAACATAGGCGCTTGTTTCCGACATTCTGAGTACTACTTATTCGCAGATTATCTTAAGTTTTTCCGAACTGTCTCTTCTCAAAAATATGTTGATTTGCTTTGAGCTGGGGACTTGGATAGACTAAATATTTTGTTCAATAACAATGCGATGAGCTTAAATGTCAAGAAGTGCCACGAAGTGAGCTTCAATAGATTAAAAACGACATCTTACAGCAATTATAAAGTAAGCAATGTTTCACTAGAGTTTATCGATATATGTATTTCAAGACCTCACTATTTACCTTGATACAAATTTGCGCGTTCATGTTAATAACGATAAAATCTGCCGAAAAGCTTTAAAAAACTTGGGCGTCATTTTGAGAAATTGCCAACGACTTTCGGTGACCACTAACCCTAATATCCCTATATAATGCTCTTGTGCAGTGTTCTAAAGTATTGTAGTGTTGTGTGGAACCACTATGATGTTTATGTAAAAAGATTGGGAGAAATTTGAGAACGTTTCATGTTGCATCTTTTATACTTTGGCCCAGGGAAAAAATTACCTCATTATAATGAATGTTTATCGTTTTTCGAAATTCACATTTTGGCTAACCGGAGATGCTTGCTTGATACTCTGTTCTTATACAAACTGGTTAATAGTACTCGGACTGTTCACAACTACTACTATACTCTATCTATTTTGTTTTCTGTGTATGTTATAATGTATTTAGTATATACTTTGTTGGTGGTCTAATAAATAAATATTTTTAAAATAATAATAATTTCAACCTATGCAGAAATTCATATAAGCAGAATCAGCATAGACCATAATATGTTTAATATTTTATTATATTATGCACTTTATCAGTATTCATTAAGTTTTTTATATGCAATGACTCTATTGCATTACATTAATCAATTCTTTTGATTTATTAATCATTACATATTATAGAATATTATTTTATGTATTATGTATTATTGCTTGCAGCTCCTATTGCAAGCCAACCATATGCACAAACTTTCAGTTAAGTTAAACAGAGCTCAGAATAAGACTTAACTACTTTTAACTGACACACCTACCACAAAATATTTTGTGGCAGCTTACTAGCTGCAAGAAAATTTTATTCTACAACAATTCTAATATAAGGAATTTAAATGTTAACACTATTAATATACCTACTTTAGGTACATTTATGTCTTTCTTCAGACTTGTTAATTAATATTAATAACTTCATATCTCTGTGCTAGATTTCATTGAGATCATTTTACTGTGTAATATATATAATAAATACTTCTCTAAACTGATAATTAAAAAAAAATCATATTATACAAGAGTGCTATTATTACCATTGATATCTAATGACATAAAAAAACTTGTAATGCTCAAGTCTCAAAATATCCATAAAATGAGAATTAAAAATAGATTTTTTACACATGAATAAAATAGCTTATAAACAACACTTTTTATTATCAATCATAAACATCATTATTTGATTTGAGATAAAATATAAACATGTTATATTCTATGGGAATAGCTGAGAACAACAAATACAATTCATACAATTGAGTTCGAATTACGTTAATTCGAATTCAATTGATATTTTACTTAAACATTTTAATACTTTACTACTTTACACAGGAAATGCCGATATCTATTTTAGAGAATATATTTTATTATTATGTCATCTATTTTTGTAAACAATTCTAAAAAAACAGTAATATAAACGAACATTTGAATGTTTATGAACTATTCTTAAATCTTAATAATATAAATGTTTACTTACAGCTTTAAGCTTTTTTCTGGGTCTTGAAGGTCCGTCCATGTTTAGTTAAAAGCGGCAAGTAACGTTATCTTTGACCTACTTTAATATAGTTATACTAACGCAATAAAAAATCGTTTACATAAGTAAATATAATTTCGGATCACTGTATTTCTCTCACTACAATTATGTTTATTTTTATTAAGACTTATCTATCCTCTTATTTTAGATATTTATTGACAATTGACACCATGGGTGCAGTGATGCCAACTCGTCGAAATTTTTTCCCCCAAGTCTATTTTAAAATCCCCTAAATTCAAACCAAAATACCCTAAACTCGAACGTGAAAAAATTTTGAATCGACAGTTTCATTTTATAATATTATTTTGCTTAATAGAATTAACTAAATAAAAAAAATTAGTCAAATATTTTTATTTGCTTAAAATTCGATAAATTAACTTACCTACATAATTTTTCATGTTAAATCAGAAAATTAAAAGTAAATAGGTTTTATTCAATTAGTACAAGAGATTTATAGGAAAAAGTTATTATATTTATTGAATAGGCATCAGTACGTGTAATTTATAAATAAATAAAATATATATATTCATATATATAAATTATGTTTCTTATTTTCTTGGGATGCTACTGTCTAGGCCATTAAGTAAGTTGGAGACCGCGGGGAACAAAGACTTGCATAGGTCTTGATTTGACATGAGTTTGATGATAAAAAATTCTGAGTCATAAAAAGATTATTTACTTTCCCCCTAAAAAATTCCCTAGAAGAAATTCTCCCCGAAAAAAAACCTTGTTTTAAATTATTTCCCCTAAATTTAGGGGGAAAACCCCCAAGTTGGCATCACTGCATGGGTGACAAATGACAATTGACAAAAACAATTGACACTCGTAGAGATCTCCGGCTTGACACTGACATTATTATGACAATTGACAAATGACATGAATTGAGAATTTGTTGTTGCAAAATGCTCTCTGCCAAAATTCAAAATTACCGCTCAATCTCATTCGTGTCTTCCTCACAAAACGTGACACTGGCAGAATGGATTGCGTCTGTTAACGCAACTATAAGCCATTATAAAAAAAAAAAAAAAAAAATGCTCTCAAAAATATTGTTTGATAGACGAATTTATCATTTATTAGAAAAGCTAGGATTATAATAGTAATAATAAAAAAAAATCGTTAGAATAATATGATAAGCAATTGCAATATTATTTAATATTGTAGCTGTCCTTGTACACTACTTCAACTTAGGTTTTAAATGTCTGTACTCAGTACTACTACCACTCTGTGTGACATCAACCTGTGTTTTATTTGTCATCCATGCTCTGTGCCACAACTTTGACAATTACTAGAAAACGTAATTATTATTATGTCAAATAATAAATAATTATTTGATTTCTACGGAATTAGGTGTACTTAAACTGTTATGAATTAAAATTCGTCAGTTAATTATTTTTCATGTTGTAAGAAACTATTAATTTTTAATACTCACTTGGTTTAGTAAAAACAAAATGCCAGCAGTTACTTCCACAACGGCTGAAGAGCAAAATGATGCTAACCAGAAAATGTGGAATGCGCTCAAAAGATACATAATACGAGAAAGACAACGAAAAAAAGAAGGTATAAATTTTAAATTTTAATGAAACATGACGAATATTGTTTTTGTTTAAGGTGATTTTATTTGACTGAACTCATTTATAATGTATTTATTCAGAATATGAAGCTGAAGTTGAAGAAGAAAGGTTGAGAAAAGAGCGTGAAGCAAGGGAAAGACAAGATGTTATGACTTTAGGTAAGTTTTTAAATCTAAAATAGTTTAAAGAGTAGTATGATATTCACATAATGTTTGTGTTTCTATTACTATTAACCCCAATATTTTTATTTTAATGATATTTTGGGGTACACAATCCTATCATGTTTTGACTAATATGGTGATTGCTTTAAAACTTTAAACTGTACTCATAGTGATGAAATAAAATTGTTATTATGCACAAATGATATTTCTCAGGAAGTGATATATAAAGTGCAAATTTATTATAAGTGAAATTAGCATGTTCCAACAAAGCATGTTTAGCTTTGTATGTTATTGAAATAATTTAACTGGATATAATATATATTATTTATCCATACTCCTCCCTCCTCTCCCATTTCGTTAAGGCGACTCCAACATGTAAGCACACTGGCATATAATAATAAATCTTATGTCTTCTTTGTTATCCAATACTGTTTAATTTTATTGAACTTAACAGAAGAAACAAAAGAGCAAATAGACCAACTGGAACAAAAATTGAAACATCTTGAGAAAGAGAAGCAACAACTCTTTATGCAATTAAAAAGAGTGCTTAATGAGGATGAGAATAGGAAACGACAACAACAAAAGGAGACAAAGTATGATATAACTTATTTATTTCTTCTGTTCTTCCTTCTATGTGTATTTTGGTTTTAATTCCAATATAAATATATATATTTTAAATTGTATTCTACTAGCAACTCACCCTCGCTTCATTTAAGTTCATCCCTAGTTGAGAACAAAAACAAATCTATCCCATAGGAACCATACATTTTTCTGGAATAAAAAGTAATCTATGTGCTATTCCAGACTAAACTATTTCTGTGCCAAATTTCATTCAGATCAGTTTAGCTGTTCTGGTGTGATTGAGTAAGAAACATCCAATCTTTCACGTTTATAATATTAATGGGAGAATTACTTAATAATTGTTACTAGAAATTTACTTGTTACACTGTTAAATCTTTTCTCAAACAGTATTTATTAAATGAGAAAAATTATGTACCCAATCTGTAAAAATCTTTTATAGCTTTTACTTATTAACTCACTACAATACAGTAAAGTAATATATTTTATTATATATTTCCAGTGAAATGCAACCAATGAAGATGCCGATGGGCAATATTCATATTCCAATGTTTGCAATGCCAACTTCGACTGGACAAGGAGAACCGCCACCTACCCAGGGTAGACCACCTCCGCTCACATCACATATGTTGAACAAAGTAAGACATTTTATGTTGTATTTTCATATAGTTAATATTTTCATATAGCTATAACAAATTTAAATAATAATGAATACAAGAAAAGTAATGCACACTCATTAGTCTTAAATTATATAAGGTGTATACAGAAAGATATTATTTGAAAGATATTATTTGAAGATATTATTTGAATTAAATGACAATTAAACACTTGCTTAAAACATGCTTAAAATTTAATTTGCTTTATAACTGTTGCATACACCTCATATATTATATTCTCTTTGTTCAAGAATAAGCACTCAAACTACATGTTGTTTCCGCAACAGCAGAGTCTGGTCCGGCCGATACAGTCTAGTGTGAAAAGGCAGAGAAGTCCATCCCCCACATACGCTCTGTATGCCCACAGGATTCATCAACCGCCTATGAAACATCAAGCTGTTTATTCTGATCATAGTGAGTCATAATACTTTCTTAGATTTATGCGAATATGTGACATTTTAAATAAAAAATATCATATTGGTTTTATTTGGTGGACTTAGTTTGCGTTTTGGTTTCTGACGTTTCGAATGCTTAACAACAGTCATGCTCACGGGAGAGACTCAAATATCAAAATAGTCCACAAAAAACCGAAAAGATATTTTTATTTAAAATTATAGTAAGTTATTTATATTATTACTGAACTCATACTATTCCAAGATAGTTGTGTCGATGTTTTTTCTTATTATTATGCTGTAGCTCATTTGCGTAATAATTGACAATTAAGTAACAATTGTGTACTTTATTGTCAATAGTGACTGTATGCTCAAAAAGTATTAGATATTTATCAAATTTATAATTTATTAGCGACTCGCCCTCGCTTCGCTCGGGTTCCTGTCTAAGTTGATACCCCATGCAAACTTGCATCCCCATTTTAACTAGGGACGAACCCGAACAAAGCGAGGGTGAATTGCTAGTTGAATAATAATAATGGCTATTGTTATTCTTTTTTTCATAGTGAATTATGGACCATATATTAAAATCACCATACCATTTATTAAAATCAATCTTTTCCTTTAGTGGATAATATAAGAAAGATGACAAGAAATATATAAAATTATTATGACGTATATGTTTTTGGTATTTAAATCTTTTACAGAAGTAGAGGATGGTCGGATGGGCCGCCAAATGGCGCGCGCAGTTCTTTGGAACAGTGAGTTTTATTCACGCTAGGTGTCGTCATTGTCGCTTGTACATTTGCACGCAATACATCTTTTTCATTTTCTTTTTAAAATTTATCTTATTCTATATCTCGTAATAAGTAACTTGTGTTTGCAGTCTTTTTCCATTTAGTCCATGTAATGTGGTCCCCACTTTATGTAAAGCATGTAGAACTATTTCTTTATATTTTACTGTATTTGTTCGCAACACGCATGCAAAATACCATTGAATTTGCAACATCAAATTGTAGAAATAGTATTTTTTTCTAGGTTTTCTTCCAAATCACAAACTATTATTTGGATTCCATGCATTTTAAAATTATCCAATGTAAAATTGTTTACACTGTTGTAATACAAATTTCAATATCTAGTTTAATATCTTAAATGACTATTTCAATAAACATTAAAACAATGAAATGTAGTAATTATTAAAACAATGAATTAATTAAGTGTAATGGAGATATAGAATAAGTTGCTTAAACGTTTCGTCACTCTTTCCCTTTTCCTAACAAACTAATTTATGTTGTCTTTCGTCTTTTCCTTTGTCGCTTGTTGATAGTTTTATGTTCATCTCACTTTTAGCACATTTTTTTCTTCCTTAAAAAGTTAACATTTTCTTTCCAATATCGTTAACACAAATCTAAAAGTATGTGAAAGCTAGCACATAGATATGTCATTCGTATATGAAGGTACAGGCAAAGTATAGGGAATGTTCTAATAAACAGATTATGAGAAAAAAAGCAATTTAAAGTTTAGAAGTCATAATATTTTTATTCAGATTCAAAGTACGTGGTACCTTTTTACTATGTAGATTTTTGGACAATCCGCCTTCTTTAACGGTGTTTTATGGACATTCCCAGTTTTTTTCGCTTTGAGCATAGATAAAAACGTATATTTAGCGACATCCGTTGAGTATTTGTAAAAACCAGTGGTTGGCAATGCAAGTACCATAGACATAGATTCATTATTTGTACAAAAAAAAATGTGATATTCCCTGTTCTTTGCCTGTACCCTTCATATATTTTTGGTTTTCTTAACGATAAAGATTAATTATAGAACATTTATTTGTCTTATTCGATATCATCTATCTTTATGTCGTCGAGGTCTATTCTAACATATTTTTATTTATCTTTCATTACTTTTTTAACAAAACTAACATAAATAAACATGTGTTTGGTGTCAATTTAAATACAAACAGCTTATTTGTCGTTGTTGTTTTAAATTGCCTTAGTATAATGAATGATACTGGGTTCAATTCCTTTTTGTTCATTAAAAAGAAATTCAAAATCGCTTAAAATTAATCACTCCGCCATTAGCGGTTAAACTTTTTTGGAAATTTATACCGGGCTATCCTTAAGTGTTCATTAAAAAAAGAATTATGAAAATGGATTTACAATAAGATATAGCGACACAAAAAAAACTTATAACCGAATTGAGTTTTTACTTATTTTATAAAGTCGGTTAAAATAAAATCATATTGGCCTCACAGTTGTTTGTGCCAGTCTGGCATTGGAATCGCCATCTGTATTTTGCGATTGTATATAATATTAATGAAAAACAATTCTAATTTAAAAAAAAATAACTTAGTGTAAATAGCCTAAAAAGTTAAACAACACAAATGACAGCCAAAAAAATAAGTACATCTTTGAACGCAGAGCACACACCGTCGCAGTACGGTTCAAGCGGTTCCGGCGTATCTTCAAGCGGGTACTACGCGATGCCCACTTCTGGGGTAGTGGGAGTGGTTACCGAACGTCCTCCACCCCTTCTCTACGCCCACCACGCCCACACCCCCCATGCCCACACCCCACACACCCCCCACACCCCTCACCAACCCCATCATACAAATCTGATGTATGCCCCCGCGCAGCCTATGTACTTGGATATGCTCAAGAATCGCGACGGTCAGCAACATGCTGAGCCTAAAAAGGAAGCTCAGGTAATTACTTTATAACTAAAAAGGCACATAGACACCAAAATCACTTTATGATCACATGATGATCATGATCAATGCCATGATTAATATGTGATCGTACTATTCGAAAGGTATAACCATTTAAGAAAAACCTTAAGGTAAGATTTTTCATCAAAAAGACTTATTAAAATCGGTTCTCAATTACCGAAGATATCGTGTAACACGCAAACACTACACTCGAATTGAGTTCTTATTCTTTTTTGAAATTGTTAACAATGAATACGGTATTTTGATGTTATAAATGTTTTATTCTCGAACCAAATATTTGTTCTCTCTGAAACTGTAAAGCATTTATTTAACCTAAGGTATAGCTTAGTTTTTTATTTCATTGGAAATTTCCGAAACTAATATGAAGGGTGAACGAATCTTTGTCTAAGAATGTAGTTTTAATCAATATAAGGATAAGGATATTAGATATAATAAAATTGAAACTGAGCCGAACCACATGTATCTTTTGGAAAATCTTATTAAAATATTATTATCGGTACAGAGGTCGAATCTATAGTTTTTAGAATTTTTGTCTGCTGTCTGGGAACGCATCACGAGAAAACGACTGTACAGATTATGGTGTGGTATGATGATAGCTGGTTATCCGGGTCAACATATAGAATACTTTTTACTACGGAAAATATCTCAACTCTGAGAAATCTATACTAAAAGTTAAAACGTAACTAGGGACGAACCCGAGCGAGAGATGCTAGTAATATAAAAATCGAAAGAACAAAAAATTTAACCACACTATAACGTGACCTCCAGCCGCAAGTCCTTATCGGGCTCAGCGAGGCGCACCACCCGTCGGTCAGCAGCGGCGTGGTGTACGCACAGCCGCCTCCCTCCAGCCGACACCTCGCCATACACCCCGCGCCTCAGCATTCGAACATGCAGGTACGCTTCAGTACAAAAGTGGCACAACTCAAATATTAATCGCTTAAATGTACACGAATGTTTGACATTTTAAATTAAACTATCTTTTCGGATTTTGTTGCCGATGTTTCGAATGCTTTACGGCGAGGCGGTACCGTCTGTGACTAAATAGTAATTTTTGAGAGGTCTAAAACCTTAGTCTCTGCCGTGACCATGCTTGCTACAAAGCATTCGAACCGTCGCGAACCAAATATAAAATAAAAGCGACAAATCCGAAAAATATATTCATCTAAAAAACTTAAATTACTTAACTGATATAGAAATTTTAATTTCTATCTATTAATTGATGAAAACAATCGCATAATTTTATTTTTAGTTAAAACTTAGTACTATAGTTTAATTACTTCTATATAGACAAAAAATTTAAACTTGCAATGTACATCTCACGCCCCAAAAGTCTATGAAATCGTCTATGCCTATAGTGAATAATAGAGTTATAATATTATATGCCATTTTGGTATCTGTGACGAAGTGGCGGTATTAATAAATCTATACATATAATGAAATTGTAACTAAGCCGAATCTGTACATTAGATATTTTTTAGAAAATCGTATTGAAATAAACATTATTATCGATACAGAGACCGAATCTATAGTTTTTAGAATTTTTGTATGTCTGTCTGTTTGTTACCGCATCACAGAAAAACTATTGGAAGGATTTTGATGAAATTTGGTATGGTGATAGGTGGTTGTCCGGGTCAATATATAGGATACTTTTTACCTCGGGAAAATATCTCATTTCTGAGAAAAAATACAAAAACTCTAATGTAAGAGTATACTTATATGTAAAACCTAAGAATTTGGTTTTTGGTCATCTGAACGCGGGCGGAGCCGCGGGCAATGCTAGTTTTAGAATAAGAATTTGAACTTACTAATTTTTTGATACTTTTATAATCATTATACGCAGCCAATGTATGTAATCAGCCCTTTTTAACGTCCCACTGCTGGGCACGGGCCTCCCTTCAGTACGAGGGGAATATGGTTATTTTATTTTTGCAACTTCCGGGTTCCGCGCACCGCCAGTAATCAAAAGCCCAGACAAATACATTCCCTGCTGCGACCAAACGTCATCCATTACTAATTTCAGTTTTCGTCAATAAGAATTTAAGTTTGTAAATAGGCACATGCGTAAAATACAAATACTGAGGAAGCTAAGAACTTAACCATTCTTTATGAATGTAACAACATAATAATAATACTCATAAATGTGAAATTTTTTTCTTCGACTTTAAAAAGAACTGTTAAAAATAAGCCAGTAAGGAAAATATATTATCTAATTAGCTTTCTAATTAGTGACGATGTCCCTTAGTTATCTAAGATATAATTCTACAATTTTGAAAATTATTATTATTGAAGAAATATTTAATATACCTAGTAATATTTTTTTTTATAATTTTCAGTCAACAAAACCTGGCAGCATTACCCAAGGATATCCGGTACAGCAAAATAACCCCAATGTACAAAATAATATGTATCCAAATAGACATCGTTATTAGCAATACGGTAAATTTAAAAAATACGGCCATTCACGATAAATATGAAAAAGCAATACATCTATGGGAGACTTTATTTTACTGTTGTATAGAAGAAGTTTATCTTTTGTAATTATAATCACAATATTTGAAATTTTCATTATTATTTAATTTTAGTTTCTCTTTTGTTTAAATAAAAATGAAATGCATACAGATTTTACTTTGATTATGTATTAAGACAGATCACATAATACTTTACTACATGTATTATCACATACAAAGAAATTGGACAGCGCTATAATTCGGGCTATATTTGTTTGCTTGAATAGATAATAGACGTCGTTCATTCGCAAATAGTCAAAATGTTTTATTTTATAAATATGTGCAAATTCACGTATGGTAAATATTGTAAAATTCATCCTGCATTCGAATAAAAAACTGTGATTTTAACATTTTTTTTAAACTGTGATAAACAATTCATAAAAGTAAAAGCGCCATCTGTGAATATACACTACAAACCCATCATCTGATTGTAGATATTTTAATAATCAGTAAAATTACGCAAATTTGATTTACTTCATTCAGAATATTTTTTGAACAATTAACAATTTTTTTTTGGGATCTATTTTTTTATCTTTTGTTAATGTAACACAACTTCAGTAACAAACCGATACATGTAATGTCATCTATTGACATTTGAACTAATTTTTCTTTGTTCGTGATGAGACCCCGCGGTATTAATATATATATATATATATATATATATATATATATATATATATATATATATATATATATATATATATATATATATTGTTGATATTGTCTTTAATGTCTGAAAATAAAGCTTTTTATTTAAGAGAAATGATTTGAATACTTGAGTTTATGACTGAAGTTCTGTACTTGTTAAATATACATGTATTCAAATATTTTAGTCATTTGTGTATTCTTCTGTATATAATATAAAATAATATTTAACTAAATGCGACTTTAATATATGCAAGCATACTGAAAAGAATTTAAGTTATCTGTAACAATTATAATTTAACTTAATTTTTTTCAATAATTTTTCATAATACTCTGTCCTTGCACATAATAGACTCCATATTGTTGTATTATTATACATATTTAGTTTGTAAATAAAAATATATTTTAGCTTTTGTGGTTTAGGATGCGTGTATATTTTCGTTTTACTTTTCTAAGTAGTTTTCAACTTAACATGAACGTAATCTATATTGGACCGCTTAGTATTGGTCGATATTTGGTCTATCTAGTGGTTTCTTTAAGAACTAACGGAAGTGCGTTTGTACTACCACGCCATCTATTGACATATAATTGAAATAATTTTTCTTTGTTTCTAATGAAACGCCATGGTACTACTTTTATGTTTCTTACTTAATTTTTTTTTTTTAATAAATATATTAATCGATTTCTTTTAGAAGAACAAATAATTGAATTAATTTGAACTATTTTACCAGCCATTACTTTAATTTTTATTGCCCTTCCTTCTTTACGTTTACTTTATCTTTTAGATGAACTTAATAATCCTTTAATTACTTTAAAATCAATTGGTCACAATTAAATATTATCATGGCGTCTCATCTGTACCTTATTTATTGCGAGTAATGACGAGTGTAAATTAAATAATTGAAGTGAAAAACCGTTGTTGTAAATTCAAGAAATAAGAAAAACAATATAAGATGTTAAATCGAAAATGTGTACTTTATTATTATTAAATATAATGCACAGTAATACTAGTTGTTAAGAAAATAAAACAATATAGTAATGATTATTGTTTAATTTATTTAAAAAAAAAGTTTTTACCAAAGTCTAACAACAAGCCTTGGGTTTTGATATAACCCATCCTAATCACACTACGCTTATAAATGCAAAAGTTTATGTGTATTAGTATATGTGTGCGTGTGTGCATGCGTGTGTATGTTTGTTAGTTCTTCAAACAGCTGGACAGATTTAGATGCAATTTAGCACACATATAGCCAGATAAGTCATAAGGGGGTAAAACATAAGCTAGTAATAAAAATGGTTAAAAAGTGGTGCTGCCTGTATATCTTCTAATATGTATATAAAGAATGAATATGAATGTTTGTCCTCTATGTATTCCTAAACTATTGATCCGATTGTGATGAAACTGGTGGTTATACCGCAAAAGAAAGAATTTTCCTTCGGGCGTTTGTCTTTTATCCGTTCCTAAATATTCAAGCTTAGGGATGCACCCGAACGAAGCGAGTGTAAGTCGCTAGTAATGTTATAAAAGGTACAGGAAGATTGACCCGAGCGAAGCAATTCTTCATAATTATTAAACTAAACAGGCGTTTTCTTGTCCCGATAAGTTCGTAATCATGGGGTTCGTACAAAAATTCTATAGAAAAAGCACTTTCAGTTTTCTCAAATAATTTTTTTTATAAAATACTTAAGTTATAAAACATAAATGAGTTTGCTAAAAGGTGCGCGGTTCACAACATGAAAGAAAAACTTATAAACGAAACTTGAATGGAATCTGCGGTTTAAAACTTAGGGTTGTCGAAGTACGTTTCAAATATTGTTTTTGTATATCTATAAGTCATTTTAAGACTTCTAACACAGTTTTACACCACAGTTACTGTTACCAATAGCTTTCGTTTAAAGCATAACATGGCCTCTGAACTAAGGCGTTTTATTAATATGCGGTCAACCGCCTAAGTTTCACGGGTCAAGCCACGAACTTTAATGGTAAGGTTTAGATCTAAACTCTAAACTATGCTAAAAGCCTTGTTATTTCTATTTTGTATATCTAATATTAAAAAATATGCTTTGGGCAAACCCAAAAATTAAACAGACGAATGTTAAACCAAAATAAGAATTGAAGTAAAGACATTTTGATACTATTGTATTTAAAGTACATGTAGTAAATACTTGTTTTTTTCTTATTCTATGAACGTTATGTAACTTAGTCGTTGTTTATCTATAGCAAAGATGAAATATACTTAATAATACTTAATTAGTATTTAATAATTTCAGTCAGAAACTTTCTCAAGTATTATATTAAATAAGTAAAATATTTAATTTATCTATAAGTAGCAACCCTATCAAGAGGGTGGGGTTAAAGGTGCACAGGCAGTTTGACCTGAAAGTAGGTCGCGATCGATGCACAACTGCATCTTACCAGCCTCTAGAACATTCTAAATAATTAAGCATTCGCTATCGTTTTATTGAAAACTTAGATAAGTCATATTACCTAACAGGAGTTTTTTGATTTTTTACATTCTATTAAAAAATATCTACCTTATAAAGAGTACTAAATTTTCAAGGCTATACTTCCTATTCAGCCCTTTTTAACGTCCCACTACTGTGCACGGGCCTCCCTTCAAAGCGAGGGGGATCAGGCCATAGTCCACCACGCTGGCCAAGTGCGGGTTGGCGGACTCGATGGTTTTAGGTACTTAATTAAAAAGTAATATTTATTATAATTTCTATTCCTATTAAATCGCAACTTTCATTTTACTAGGAAGTTTGGAAAGTACGCTTAACTCTAGTGGCTATTATTATATCTACGAATAAAACCGTCCTAGCTATTGCGTCTCTACTAATACTGACCTAACTCAACGTTATTTATACGTCACCTTTTGCGTTATTTATAAATAACTACAGTAGCTTTCATGTATTTTTTTTATTGATTCTATGCTTACAAATCCTTTTATGAAGTAATTAGATTATACTTTATTTACTTAGAGTGCGTTGACTTATGAAAATTTTACGGCTAATAGTGGGTTCGATTTTGCAAGAGTATAATATTGGTATTGGTCCTATAGAGTTTTGATTTAATATGGAAAAATAAAGAACTGATAGTAGAAGTCGCCATTGACTATGTAATCCTTTAAAACTTTTAAGTTTACACCAATTTGTTAATTTAATAATAAGTACTTGAAGTACCTTAGTTTTTACAAAAATAAATATATATTCAAGGACTTGTGCCTATATTCAGATTTACTTTTAACTAATAAAACATTACTGCTAAACTAGTCTTGGCATCGCAAATTGAAGTCTTTGCCAGTGAGTTCACAAGATTTTGACATCTCCATAATAGCTCAATTAATCAAAATTATGGAGTGTGCGTTTTGTAAAGTGTTAACGACGTTCGAATCATTACGATTTCAATTTTATAAAAAAACCTTACCTTGATTGTGTTTCGGTGTTAAGTCCATCCTAAATTATTCAGTAAAGTTTCGCACTATTATACTAAAGCGACATCATGTAGTCGTATATAGGTTCGATGCGTTAATGAGGTATTTTGTCTAAGTAACTAGTTACGTCTTAGAACTTCTTAACTTTATAAACCCCAAAATAAAATTCACAATGGAGCTAGAGTTTGACAATATCGTATGTATTAATATTGTCTGGGTTAACATACTACAACAACAGATAGTTGATACACTACACATATATACCTTTAAATACATACATATTATAAATATAAACACCCATGACTGGTGTACAAACATTCGGGCTCATCACACAAATCAATGCCTCCAGCGGGACTCGAGCCCGCGACCGCTGGCACAGCAAGTAGGGTCACAATCTGAGCCAAACGTGTCGTCAAAATGGGACCAGTCAGGAATGGGACCACTACAAAAAACTTATAGTCTCCCTTTTTATAAAAGGAGTTTGTAGTTTCGAAGAATAAAAAAATATTCATTTCTAAATATTTAATCCGTAATTCAATATACAACTTCTAACAAATGTATAATTTCTTGACATAAAATCTGAAATACTACAAACGAGAAACGTTCATACAAGATTTGAAGCGTTTTAGCATATTTATTTTAGTATTAATATTAACACAATGGCTCATATTCATTCCTCATTTTACTGTTCAAGATGTTATTATTGACTGGAAATACATTTAGTGCATTTGCTTGTAAGTTGGGTCTGCGTTTGGAACTGGCTCGAGTCCAGCTGTGGCTGTCAATAATCTTACCAGTAGTATGTGAAATATAAATTGTAAATCCAGGCACTACGTATGCAAACGTAGGGTGGGTTTTTAACATACGAATAGATACATTTTTACTTGCCGAGATTTAACGCTGCACTTTTTTATTTATACTGACTACTAATACAACTAATATATTATATACTGAATCATATGTATATTTTTTTAATATTATAAATGTGAAAGTGCGTTTATTTTTTTGTTTGTCCTATTTTCATATCGAAACAGAATGACGGATTGCCGTGATTTTTTGTGTGAATATAGTTGGAGGGCTAGAGAGTGACATAGGCTAATTTTTACCGCGTGAGATTAAGTCATTCCCGCGGGAAAACACATTATAATCAAACCCAAAAAATATTTATGATCAGAATTACTTGAAACTTGGTATTAATGCTCTTTAATACATTAAAAATAAATACGTGTTCTAGTACTTTTTGAAATTCATTCCATAAGAGAATAAAATATGGGGTAATAACATATATTAACTCCTAGTGATGCTTAGTACAAATTTTATTGACATTCGAAAACTCACGATGAGTTTAGCATTATGACAATTATCTACTCGTAGTATTGAAGATATCGATTAATTATATGTAATATGTAGGTATATATTAATTATATATAATACGTATTATATTAACCGAATTCGAAACTTGTCGGTTTCGAAACTTATTATAATTCATATTAAGGGCACACTTGGAACATATAACTTTCTACTTATTATGTCACAATACGATAGTCATCGTGAATATTATTTTGTTTATTGACCCATTATATTATCCTATGAAAAAACTATTTGGATAATGAAACCCTAGATCACTAGAACTGTTTCAAAATAGAAAGGAATGGTTCACTATTCATTTATGAAATGCTTTTTTGTCATCATTACATGTCTAAATGATGAATGTTCAGTAAAAGTTAAGGGATCGTTTTTCATAGATATTATGTACTTACATGATAAATGTAGTAGCATCTTCTATACATATAATAAAATTGTAACTAAGTCGAATCTGTACATTCAATATTTTTTGGAAAATCTAATTGAAATAGACATTATTATCGATACAGAGTCCGAATGTGTAGTTTTTAGAATTTTTGTTTGTCTGTCTGTCTGTCTGTCTGTCTGTCCGTCCGTTCGTCCGTCCGTCCGTCCGTCCGTCCGTCCGTCCGACCGTCCGTCCGTCCGTCTGTCTGTCTGTCTGTCTGTTACCGCATCACGAGAAAACCACTGGACAGATTTAGATGAAATTTGGTATGATGATAGCTGGTTATCCGGGTCAACATATAGGATACTTTTTACCACGGGCAAATATCTCACTTCAGAGAAAAGATACAAAAACTGCATTGTAAGAGTATACTAATATGTAAAACCTAAGAAATTGGTTTTTGGTCATTTGAACGCGGGCGGAGCCGCAGGCAATGCTAGTACATAATAAAATGTATGAAATGCCAAGAAGAAAATATGATGTTCTCACTTATTTAATTAATTTTTATTATGCTAATGGAGGTAGGTACTATCATTTGAAATTTCATACATAAAAGATTTTTGACTTGACTTGTGTATCGCATGGCTCGCGTCCAGCAACAGCTGTCGATAAACTTCGCAATATCTGCAACTATGGGAGATAAAAATTGGAACGTCGAAAAACGGCAGTCCTTTATTTTGGAATTTTTAATCCAAATAGTTTTGTGCTGGTTCCAACCTTATCCAGAAATTGCATGAATAGCGGTCTCGTTATTATTGGAAAATGGAAATATTTTTTTATAGTTATATCTTTTGCTTTTTCTATAGCATTTGATGGGCGTATATGCAATTTGCCGTAGTTTATATTTACACGCAATTATAACATCAGATTACTAAAAAACAGTTTTATAATTTAAAAAAGTATTACCAGAAACAAAGTTTAATCCCTAAACGACCGCGGACACGCCGGCGTTACAGTTAACAATAGATTTCTTAGAAATTTAATTAATTTCTTAGAAATTTACCTGGAGGTGTTATATATTCTGCGCAATATAAATATATTTTAATATGCGTAATATAAGTATATTTTAAAGTAGGGTTAATAAAGCGTAATAGTCAAATTACGAGTAAAATTATGTCATTAACCGTGTAACTGTCGTTTCATAATGGACAAGTAAGCTCATTTTTTATCTAAAAGACATTATAAACGTAGTGAAAGCTCAATAGCGATAAATTATCCTATTCCTTGTAGCTCTCCTTTGTCTCATGTTATAGAGTCAGTTAATTTAAACCTTACATCTACGTAATAAAGGCGTTGTTGTCTAGGGGCTATCTCATCAGATATTTGAGGCTAGAGACTGCGCATGCGTGGACCTATCGACTTCCCCCCTACAATCAGAACGTTTCACAGGACTAAACGCAGGATAGGTATAGCTTACAAGGCCTATGCGTACAACTTGCGATGTCATTGAACGTATTGAGAATTTTAGACAGGTATATTTTTAAGCAGCACAATTATAAATATTTCTTACGTTTTTAGTAACTGAGTTAGTTTTTTGATAGATCAATATTTGAGTTCGTTTTGCACATTGGTTATTTCGCAATTTATGAATAAGTAAAGCATGTTAAAATATTATGTTTTTAATCAACGAGTCATCATCTTATATATATATATATATATATATATATATATATATATATATATATATATCATCTTAATAACATGTATGTGAATACGTGACAGTAGCAGGTGTCCTTGCCTTTAAATTTAACGATAATAGAATGTCCATTCGGCCTTTGACACAAAGAAATTATTATCATATTATCAATATTTGATAAGACGTAAAGAAAATTTTGTTAAGTAATTATCTGTTCTATTGTTTTTTATAATGTTATGAAAATATGTAATCTTCGTCTAGGTTTACATACAAAGGGATTCCTTAACTTGCAGTCTTTATCCCAACGATGGGCGTAGACCAGAATCAGGAGTCACTTTTCTCTATTTTATTTTTCATTTCAACATTCACTCGTCAATTCCGTCAAAAGAAGTTAATTTCGGACTTTTAGATCCTTTATAAAAAACATGGAACAAGATTTTAATTGTTTAAACGAACTATCTTAAATTACTAATTACGGACCAATAGAGAACGGACTACTCGTAAAGTTTTAGATACAGATAATAATAATGATGATCTCCTGACCGTACTCACTAATTGTAAAGACTAACCATGTGCCCAGGAGATATTGTAGTACTTAAGTTTACGCGCACGGCACAAACACAAGTGCACTCTCTATTCCTTTCACTCTCAAACTTTGAACGCTTTTAAGCGCAGGGACGCGGGAATCGAACCCAGGAATCGAATCTGCATCCACATACTAGCAACTATCAATAAAGCAATCAACATGCAGATAGATATTGTAGCGCAGAATGAACTGCTGGTGTTAGTTAGGGTCCAAGTTGTTTCCCTGGGGTAGTACAGAAAGTACTATAAGATAGGTTAGGTTAGGCCCTCACCGGCGCCCCCCAACGTGCATTCACCTAGTCGTGGTGGGCAAGAAACGCACTTAAAGGTCGCCCACCTCGGTGGGTGATGTGCTATGCGGGTTGCTCTTGGTACTTCTCTGATAGCAGAATGGACCGTGGAGCAACCCCATGGTTGTTGTGGTCTGCTTCAGCAGACCTACCATCGGGGCGTCGTAGTTGAATGCGTAAGCGATCCTGCGACGTGGGTTAAAACGGGGGAGGTTCCGTTGTGTTTTAGTGGGTAGTACTGGCTTTGCCGGTGAGTCCCACACTTCGCGCCTAAATGCATTTCCCAACGTTAAAAAAAGGCTCTCACCGCGCGAGAGACAGCTATAGTATACTAAAACTGTATTTATATTCTTAAATCTTTGAGATAATTTTCTATTCTCTCTATTTTTTTAATCAATAGAAATACAAAGTTTTCTTAATGTAAGGTTTTATATGAGTTATATAAATTAATTGTTAAGCTCACTCTCAAAGGACCGGAGTTCTCAGAACACAATGTCGCTCACAAACTTTCGCATGTGCGCCCAACTTCTGAATAATAGGAAGTTTCCTGTTACCAAAAGCTAACTTTAGAAAATGATATTTTATTTGTTATTGAATCACAATAAAAATGTCAAGATATCAGGTGTGTCCAATATATTTGGACTCATAAACTTATTTTAATTACAATCCTCATGAACTTTAAACGTGAATTAATATTAATTAAATCTGATTGTAATTCATAAACGAATTTTATACTTTACTATAAATATAATATATTTTCATTAATTAACATTTTATCATATAAATATGCTTTTTTAACAAGAAATTGTTTTATAACCCAGCAAATTGTTTTCACAATCCCAAATCACTATCATAGTTGCCTGTAAATCTAGAGGGAAGTTGAGATCTATGAATATTAAATTAAAGATTATTTCAATCATTACAATACTCAATTTAACTCGAAACTATTTTTTTTTTCATGATGTTGATGATGATGTTGTTCAAAGTTGTGAATTAGTAAATATAATAATGTTAATACTTTCTTAGAATTAGGCGAATATTTGACAGTATAAATAAAACTGTCTTTTTGGATTATTTCGCGGATTTATTTTGATTTTTGATTTCCGAAGTTTCGAATGCTTTACAGCAATCATGGTCACGGGAGAGACTTAGGTTTTAGACGTCTCAAAGGCATTATATACAGTGTTACAGACAGTGTCTACTCACTGCTACTTCATACTTTTGTTTAAAATTTAAGCTAAACATAACGTGTGAATGTTTCCATATACAGAGGCTACAGTTAAAATCTCTCTCTTTATAGCACATTGTCTACAAATAGGCAGAAGATGGACTTTTGAAAGAGTTATTATCCTTCTATTTTCTATGACTACAGTAAAGGCGTAATTTTATACGTTTATGAATAAAATGTAATAATATTTTAAATTGTATAATAAAATATATTACAACATAAATCAATGATATAACAAAGCGTTATGATCGATCGTATCAGTCAGGGTATTGGTATTGCATCGATGGCGTTTAATTTTAACTCCGCTCATCGCACGCGCTTACAATGGTTGTACTAGCTTTGTTTACTTTATCTTTGTTCTATACAAGATAATGGAGAAAATAAAAATTGAAGTAATAATATTAATTTTTCACTTTAATTTTTATTTGATACTAGCGGCTCACCGCTAAAGCGAAGCGTAGAAAAACAAAAACAAATCTATCCCTCGGGAACCGAATATTTTTCCGGGATAAAAAATAGCCTATGTGTTATTCCAGACTATAATCTATCCCTGTGCCAAATTACATCCAGACCCGTTTAGCCGTTCTGGCGTGAAAGAGTAACAAACATCCATTTTTCACACTTATAATATTTATATAGATTTGGAAAATTCGGTTTTATTTTAAACTAGTTTTAATCCACGCTCCGGCTCATGTAATTTATCTATCTATAAGTTTTGCTTCTAAGGATGGTACTATGATGATAAATAACTTAATAAGCTATTTAGATCAACAACAATTTTTCAAATCGCACTAATATTTAGAGATTAGCGTTTATAACTTTAAACAAATAAAGTTTAGTTTCTTCTATTTAAAATTTCACATATGTAACTGCAACTAACGTTTTACAAAGGCTTTTAAATTGCATTTACTCTTATAACAAAATTGATAATAATTCATATGGAATATTTGTACTTAGTAAATATTCTCAACAAGTTACCTAACATAATAAATATTAATTTTAAAATTTAATATCAAAAAAATATATTCATAACAAACAGAAATAAAATTATTGCAACATTCTTTTCTTAAACAAGAGTTCTTCAACTTCTGGAAAATTAAGAACAACAAACTTTTTGTATTGAGCTTTGTTATACAGCCATATTGTGTGTAAAGGAGTAATTAATTCTGCTCACAAAATTGACTTTGTAGGGATTCCTTTTGCTACTAATAGATATATTTATTATACTTATTATGTACCTACTAAACGTATCTATATTAAGTGCTTACTCTACACCATCGAAAACGTCTTTTAGGCTTTTAAAGGGGATGATTCGTGGCCTCGACTATAGAATGCTGATCATAAGGGTGCATTTGTCACCTAATCATAAAGGCGTCTGAGCACGAATTATATATATTACTACGCCACACCGCCCGGAGCGCACTGCCAAGGTCACATCGATCGTGGACAGAGAGGCGAACATCGATAGACCCTCCCTTTCTGTAATAGAAAAGCGAATTTCCGCCAGACTGTTGGTAAACAAAAGCGAATGCGTATCGCATAACTTATTTTTTATAACAATATGTTAATTTTCCTTGAATTTGAGGGTGTATACTGTATATACTTAAAATAGAGCTATTGTAGCGAGAATAATGCTTCATGTTCAAATTTATACTTCAAAAGCTGGAACTACGGATTAGAATGTTTGTAGAGTATGATAAGATATGAAATATTCAGGTTGTTAACGTTGTTACTGAAACCGTAATGCAGATTTTGTGATATGGCTTTGGTTTATTTTGTTTTACTTTATTTTTTCTATTCAAGATAACAAAGAGTGCACTTGACCTTAATTAATAGGAACATGACAAAGTCATTATAAAAACTACTATCGAGATGCATGTAGCATATATTACTGGCAATAACTAGTCTGGGTTTAGGCTTAGTCATAGGTTACGGGATCGATTTCGGCGTGAAGTAAAGTTACTATTGATTACACAAATGTTTATTCCAATCTACGTAATAGAAGTGTCACACTAACCACTAACATGCCACATTATAATATAAACATGGTAGAAATTAAACTCTGCTGCGCAAAAAAGCTTCAAATAGATAAAATCGATGTATATATAGTAAGCCGGTTTCCATTGATTTTTTCTGTTTATTGCGTTCATTCACGGTAACCAACCCACGCTTCCGTGAAAGCCTAATTTTATCCCGTGTCCTGCGTAATACACTAACAAGTAATATCTTTTATTATAGAATCCACTTTATATAAAGAGATAAAGTACATTAGTCACTCCGCCCAAAGGCAATTTCTATTTAAATGATAGCGTTGCACTGTGGCCTTGTAGAAGGAGGATAAACCAATAAAACAATAAACAAGGATTTCCAGTGGGTATATCACCTTTCCTATTTCCTAAGTATAATATTATACAAAGAAACATTCAATATCCATTGAATGCGCATACCGAATCAAGCAAACATGATTAGATTAAAACAGTTTTGATTTATTACGATAAAACCTAGAAACTAAAAACATCAATCCCTAGGAACATTAAATACTAGTTTTTTCACGTAGTCCTGCTCCCGTAGTAGATATAATGAAACATATATGCTCATCCAGTAGGTACATATATAGACTATCTCCATTTTAAATTTCACTCAAATCTGTTAAGCCGTTAGAGTGTGAAGAAGTAAAAAAACTTGTTCACAATTTCGTGATTTTCAATTATGTTTCGCGAATCCTGATTCATTTTCTAAAATAAAAGTAGCCTAAGTTACTCTAACAGCTATCACAGTGAAAGTGCTGTCAAATCGATCAAGCTGTTTCGGAGATTAGCTAGAACAAACAGACAGATAAAAAATTTTTTAATTGTTTTTTTCTTATCAGTAGGTATCGTATATATTTTAATATGCATTCAGTAAAAAGCTGTTATTTTGACATCACAAACAGACACTTCAATTTTATTTATTTGTATGGATAATATGGATAATGGATAAGGTAGCTTATAGCTTCCCTATATCAGATAAAATGGATTCTAGAAATACAATTATTTATTTATGTTCTTTTTATCTCTATATACCCAACTGAATCCTAGCTATTATATTTAAAGCTCTCTCAGCATCCGTGTGGGTTGGTCTAAAATTGTAATACTATTAGACTTCGAAAATAACTTTTCAGCATTTGGTCTGTTTAATTTGGCCGTTATGTTGATTTTATGTACTTGTTGACATGATAAGAGGATAAGAATTGACCTTTGACTCCTTATTGATTTATTAATACCTTTTTGCTCAACAACAGTCGATGAATGAAATTAAAAAATAAATTCTAGAATTCTAAAGTAGCTTCTATCTATTGAAAATATTAATAAAGTTACTAATAAATAATCTTTCATTAATTTTTACCGAATGTTTGAAAATTTTCCTAAATTTATATAATTCAAATTAATCCGTTAAATTAATAAACTTTTAGTGTCCGAAATTCTACCACACCCGTTATTGAAAATTAACTAATATCCATCCTAATATTATAAATGTAAAAGTAACTCTGTTACCTTTCCAACCTGAAAACGATAACACTCCCGTGTCCCCGTCATAACATCCCGTGTGTCCCTGACAAATTTCAATAAAATTTGTCAGGGACACACGGGACATATGTATGTTGGATCGGACATAGGCTACCCTTGAACCCTGATCCACTTATCATACGAGCGGAACCGCGGGCAAAAAAAGTTAGAAATAATCTAGATAGATTAATAAAGATGACTAAAATTATGAAAAATAAGGGATGACGTAAAACTTGTAGCGGTAAAACGCTAATCTATAGGTACATATAATAAAATTGTAACAGCCGAATCTGTACATAAAATATTTTTTAGAAAATCTTATTGAAACAAACATTATTATCGATACAGAGGCCAAATCTATAGTTTTTAGAATTTTTGTCTGTCTGTCTGTTACCGCATCACAGAAAAACCAGTATAAGATTTTCCTATCATATTTTACTTTTTCACGATCGAGCAAAATTGTTACAGTTTCTAATCTTTGATTGACATTTGATCTATTGATTTGAAATTATACGCATTGATTTACATACTTGATACAATATGGTAATATTAAAAAATGTAACTAAAGCATTTTTTTTCTATCAATTGGTTATTTACTGAAAAGCAATTCTCTCTATTCATAAAATATCATTCTCTCGTCCTTATTGCCAGTTTTTTATATTTAAAAAAAAAGAGAAAATCAGACTTAGTTGTATAATAACTCTATTCCACTAGTTTCCCTCTTTTTACCCGACTGCGGCAAAGCGCAAAGGAGGGTTATGTGTTTACCTGTATGTTTGTATGTACATGTGTATGTCAATGTGTGTGTCTTTTTCTTTCGAAACCTATCGAGTTAGGTATCAAGCCAAAACAAAAACTAAATTAAAATCGATTTATCCGTTTGGGCGCTACCAAGCGACAGAAAGATATACGGATAAACAGATACACACGGTAAACTAATAACATCCCTCTTTTGTGTCGGGGATTAAAAATAAAAAAAACCGCGACTGCGTAAAAAGCGAACTTAAAAGATGGAACAAGTTGACAAAGGAACACAGTCGAAGACGCATCCCATTTATTCTTGCTGCCAGTCTAGTTACATGTTTCCGTTTCTTTATTTTTTTATTTTTGTGTTTTATTTTATTTTTCTATGTAAAACGTTTAAATATAGTTTTATAGAAAACATTTTCTTAAAAATACTTACATTGCTACATTTCTAAAAATCTAAGACTTTAAAGCTAAGAGAAATCAAATATATATATATATATATAATATATATATATATATATATATATATATATATATATATATATATATATATATATATATATATATATATATATATTTAAATATTATAATAAGGTTAGATTACGTAATGATGGGTGTATAGAGTAAACAAGTTAATTCTGTTTCTAAGGAGCTACTTTTGTCGAATGCATTATGTTAATATATATCAAATACAAGGGCTTGTTATATTACATTACTTAAAATATATTAAGTTGTAAATTATCAAATGGGCATTCAATTCCCCATTTCGATCGTAACTGATCCTAGACATTCGAAAATACATGTATTATTTGGCTTTACTCATATTTTACTGGAAAATTTAGTGAAAGTCGTCAGACTTTAAAATCCTTTGAATTTTATAATCCCAAACCCTGCTAGCATCTCTCTAATAAATTTATAAAAAAGGTTCGTGATTTTTTTGATTAATTATAGTAGGTACTTTTCTTGGTTTCAGGAAAGATTTCCTCCAAATTTTGAGTTCAAATGGTCTATCGTTATGGACCGTTCTTTGAGCCAGCTTTTATTATTAACATAGAGTTCAATAATACGTTTTACACATACCTTTACCCTTTTTGATCATATTAACCATATACTGTCTCATTGTAGAATGGTAAATATAAGTATGTCGTTTATTATCAATCATTAGTACCTAAATCTTTTAGATTGATGATGATGATGTTCTCCTGGCCGATTCCGGCTACGGCGGCCAATCTCATTGAGACTAGCCAACTGCATAGGAGATATTATAGTGCACAAGTGTACGCGCAAACACAGGTGCACTCTCTATTCCTGTCACTCTCATACTCCGGTGAGACGACCACTCGACACAACCGGTGAGAGTTAAGGCGCAGGACCGACGGCTTTACATGCTCTCCGAGGCACGGGGGTGAAACACCGCCAACTTCCCAACTCCGGGCTGTTACTGAGACTTAATATATAGAAAGACACAATAACTAAACTTGGCCCGACCCGGGACTCGAACCCAGGACGTCCGAGTGTGCAGCCGTACATGCTAGCCACTACACCACCGAGGCAGTTAAGATTACAGTTTTAGATTACTATCAATATTAATCATTAATTATAGGTGGAAAGTTTGCTGTGTGGATGTTTTAGTTTGTAATTATTTATATTACTGTTTGTTTCCCAAAAATGAATAAAAAAAGTAATTATTCGAAATAATTTCGTACTAGTATGCCTTATTTAACTTTTAGTCTACACATTAAATAAACTTGGTTCTTAGACTTAGAATAGAGCATATTTGTAAATTAAACGAATATGTGTACGTTTTTCTTGTTTTGTTTCCCAAATAAAAGCTTCTCTATATTAAGTACAACAATAGATGGAAGAGATTCGTCCGTTATGTTCTCATACAAGTTCGGCGCTGTGCCGTCGGCCGACACTTTGTGGGTGTGTTTCACTATACATTAGCTAGAAATGTACTGTCATTTTGTCGATATCGATATTATATTAACTGTTGAAGTAATTTAGAATATAATATATGAGTACATATTTTATGATATAGTATATAACATGATTAAAAATTAAAAGATTATATTATTAATTCATAAAATAAAGAGGTATGAAAATCGGAAATCGAGTCATTTCTGCGATATGTATTTATTAGTCTCTGAGAGTTAAGGAAATAGAGAGTGCACTTGTGTTTGCGTAAAAACTTATGCACTATATTATCTTCCCAGCAAAAGACTAGTTTCAGATTGATGGGCCGCCGTCATTGAAGTCAGTCAAAACGACTTTATCTACTTGTATTTCTCGGATTACCTATTTTCTTCATATCTCACTTCGCTCGTTATCTGCTTATTGACGGCAAATAAAATATACACTTCGAAAATGGGTCCCATTATTTAAGTCATAGAGACATCACTCAAAGAGATCCCACGCCACATTAGGTATACAAAATTAACTAAAAAACACTCTACTTAATACAAAAAGCACTCTGTTTATTGTAAAATATTTACAACTGACACCAAAAACAGTGTATAAAAAATAAATTAAAAGCTTCACGCTGGGTTATCAAGTGCTCCTCACTATCGCCCGCTCCTCCCTTCAGTCACTCTAGCCGGTTGGAGGCGTGCGGACATTTCAGTCGTTGCCGTTACGACGCCATTAAATAAAATCTACTTCCTTGTTTATCCACACAGCCTTGCTCTCATAACAGCTCCCCGAAGCTTCTAGAAAAGGTAAGATTTTAGTTTATATAAAAAAAAGAAACATTAAGTCCTAAGTACTCTACATTTTTTCAAGGACGTTTTATTCATCGTCTGCTCTATGTATGTATGTGTTTAAGCCGGCTTCCTAGTTGTAGCGAAATGAATAAATAGATAAGTTTCCCTAAACATGTCTACTTTATTTTAGGTTTTCATCTTTATTTCTTTATATAAATAGAGAAAAAAAATGAAAAGGTACTATAATTATTAATAATAAATATTTTTTATGTAATATATTATTTTTTATTGTGTATGTTTTGTACGAAAACTTATAATATAAAAATAATATCGTGTAAGTATTAGATTGTGGCTACGCTCTTTATTATAGCATTTTATGAAGCCTTGTCACGTTAGCTGCAATATATCAAATTCTTATAAAGCTCGATGTTTTTAATGGCTTTGAATTTATATTCTATCGATTAGATATGTATAGTTGATATCTCTTTTTTAAATTTCCGTAACAATAATGTTCAAAATATTACAATAATTAGTTTAATATTTTTACAATTATGTAAGGTAATGTGCAATATATCTAAAAATTGGTATATTAAATATTAGGCGTATTGTAGGCGTTTAAAACTTATGCCTTAGTTTTTACTAGTTAAAGTATATTTCTATGCAATTTTATTGTGTATATAAAAAGAGAAAAGTATTGAATTATGTACTTAAAGTTTTGCTTAAATTATGATTAGGAAATATTAGTTGTTTCTTCCAAATCTCATTCCTCCCGCTTGTATAATTTTCATTGATGGATTACGTCGTACCATCACCGACACGCCCACCCGCGATCATCGAACCCCGTTGAAATCAGGTCATCTGCTCTGTTTACATTCATCCTTATATTTTACATTGTAATGAATGTCAATATTTTCAAGCAATTTAATACTGATGCAGTTTTGTTTATAACGAAAAAAAATTTAAAACGCCATAGGTTGTATGCAAAGTTAAATGGCACTCGATCTATGTACCTATTTGTGCAATATGTTTCAATAATTTTTAGGTTCATCCTTTCTTATATATTTTTTGAAATATGTCTTTTGGTTAATAACAAGGAATTCAAAATGTAATTGATTTTAACAATCATATGGTAGTAGCTAAGTAGGTACTTAATAATGCGTTTGCAACGCTATGCAGTGGTGTCAAGCTTCCAACATTTTAATTCTAAATAAAACATTTTTTCACATCTGATGATAATCAATAGTTATTTGTCAATATAATAAGCGATAGATTACAACATACTCGTAGTAATTTAATTGAACAAAGTTGCGAATAAACACTATACTAAGTAATATTGGTAGTAAAATTTGCTAATTTTTAATTTTGTGGCTGTAATAGCCTAGTAGATTAAATATCGATTTAAGAATATATTTTTTTATTTTAATTAAATATAGGATCATGGAATCTATCTTGGAAATTAGGCATCGCGTCGGCAACTTAATATATGAAAGAAATCATTGTAATTAATATATGTAGGTATATTTACTAGCGATTTACCCTCGCTTCGCTCGCTTGAATACTACGCGTAAAAGAAAAACGTCCAATGAAAAATTCTTTTTTTTTTGCGTCAGGAACCATCGCAGGCGCAGGCACCTTTAGAAACGCATCGAGCTATAGAGTTTCAAGCTTCACTTTCACACAAATTTTCTTTTTTAATATTTTTATTCATAAGACATTGTAGTCCACATTATTTACGACATTCGTAATTTTATAAAAGGAGTTCTTATTTTGTTTACTGTTTATAAAATGCAAATAAAATTTGTGGAGAAAAATCGCTTTTAAATAATCTTATCATTTACTACACTTTTGTGTACCGTTTTTTAAGGCTAGTAAATTTTAAAAATGATTTAACTTAATATTTTAGTTTACTTCTTTCAAATTATTGGGTTAACTGCGAAGTATTTGAAATATCAGATAAAAAAACAATTAAATATGTTGTACTAGTATTGCCTGCGGCTCTGCACGCGTTCAGATGACCAAAAACCAAATTCTTAGGTTTTACATATTAGTATACTCTTACGTTGCAGTTTTTGTATTTTTTCTTAGAAATGAGACATTTTCCCGCGGTAAAAAGTATCCTATATGTTGGACCAAATAACCAGCTATCACCATACCAAATTTTATCAAAATCCATCCAGTGGTTTTTCTGTGATGCGGTAACAGACAGACAGACAGACAGATAGACAGACAGACAGATATAAATTCTAAAAACTATAGATTCGGCCTCTGTATCGATAATAATGTTTATTTCAATAAGATTTTCCAAAGAATATTTAATGTACAGATTCGGCTTAGTTACAATTTTATTATATGTATAGATAATTTATTAATAAAACATTCTTTAACCTATTCCTTATTACCTTAAAAGTATAAAAAAATTATGAAGAATAGAAGTGAGAGGTTATTTATTATACTTCTTGTTTCCCAACAAAAATATTTCTGGTGTAGGTTTTTCATAACAAATAAATTGTTATGTAAGTCACAAAGACTTGCTTCAAAAATTTGACGAAATCTACGTACAATAGTTACAATTCAAAAGCCCACATTCTGTTCTGAAATAATGTAAATAATTTCGTGCATTGTTACGAATGTTATGCTCGAATAATTTAATTACAAGAACTCTCATATTCAACGTAGTGGCTTGCTACTTGCATGCGCCCACGTACAAAAATATCGTATAACTGCCTATTATTGTAGCGGCGAACAAAGAAAAATATACTGGAACACTATTAATTATTTAAATAGTAAAATATACGCAACACAAAATTCATTTCTATTTTCATTGAACCGTTAAAATGTCTCTTCGTTTATAAACACGAAATGAATGGCGTATTATATTTTATGCTCCCTTTATGTGCAGAATCAATTTCGTAGTGCTCTTTTGACTTTGATAAATTCATGAGTGAGTTTTTACGGTTAGAGTTTCTTTTGAAATTTTATAAAGATTATAGTTGAAAAAGATTCGTGTAAGAGATACTTACTTATAAACGTGTGAAGTTTCTAAATTTTAGATTTCTTTCTTTCTTCATGTACTTAACCTGAAATTGCAATGATGCAAGAGCCGTTCCTAGTTTCAAATACTCAGTAAATTTTGTGTCAGTAAGTTTTGTGGAATTTAATAGCTTCTTACTTATTTTAAAAATAATTTTCTCCGGCGATTGTGGTAATGGAAGATACATCATTTTAAATTAATTTTGTGGCTCTTCTCTTAATACTTTCTTAGATTTACGCGAATATTTGACATTTTAAATAAAACTATCTTTTCGGATTTTGTCACGGATTTATTTGGATTTCTTGTTTTCCGACGTTTCGAATGCTTTATAGCAATCATGGTCACGGGAGAGACTGAGGTGTTACATGTCTTGAAGGTATAGTTGTTACAGACAGCCTACCCATAATTAACAAAATGAAAATTTCACCAATTACCTTGCAATACTTTTTAACGTTAAACATTTTTATAATTTTAATTAGTTTTATAATTGAATATGAAATATTATTTATTTAATTTTGCTGTTATTATTATAATTATTACAATTTTAAAATATTAATTAGTAATCTATATTTAGTGTTAACTTAGACAGATGTAGTAAGTTCTTACTGTGTGGATCAAAATGACAGCATATCAGATTAATATTTTTCATTTTTCATTTGTAAAAGTATCTATATACTTAGTAATAGTGTTGCTTAGTAATTTGTCTTTTAAATAATAGCAAACTAAATTAAAATTATTATCCTTAATTAATTTTAACTTTTTAAATTACACATATAACAATTATATGGCTTAAATAATTAATACTATATATTATATTTTTCTTTATGGTTATAAATATAGTATTGGCAACACTAAATATAGATTACTAATTAATACTTTAAAATTTGTGGCTCACTGTGAAAAAAGTGCTACGGGCTACGTAAGCGCTACGCCAAATGTGTTTTTAAATAATTGTAATTGCAAAGGTTGAGTTACATGTACTAGGTGACTTTGTTGCAATCCTATTATTTTAGTTTCAATAGAAAAATGTAATTAACTTAATTGTTACTTAGATTTTTCTAGAACATTCTATAATGCTGTTAACGGATTAAGCCTAACAAGTTAGCAAGTATAAGTAAATAGTCGTAGGGAGATGTTTGTTGTAAATGAGATTTATTTCTCAAGAAGTTAATACACATAACTTTAAAAATAACATCAAATATTTACTAGTAATATGTGTAAAAGTTATTAATAAAATTTTATTTTTTTGTTGCAGGATCTAACGGCCCTTCTGTCATTATCGACGTACAGTGTTTAGTGTTCAGTGTAAATAACAAAAATCAAAATGATAGACGATAATTGAGTTCAAACTTCCCAGTTCTATTTTCATAAACTAAAATGTATACAGAAGAAAATATGAAATGTATACAAAAGAAAAGCCAAATTCAGTGAGCGCTACCGCTCTAAATCTCCACCCAAACTTTCAATGTTAAATTACAGACTGGTTTCAACGCATTTCCTGAAGCAACCGTAAATATTCCAGGACGGTAAATTATTATTGACTGTGTGTCGTACCAATATGTGCCGGGATCGAGATATGTCGGTGCAAAGGAGTGACATCATCAAATAAATACTTTTAAGCGTTGTCAAAAACATTGTGTAGTGTCTAGTTTTCCGGCAAAACGGCGCGCGAATTCGCCCCACCGTTTCGTTTTGTTTCTTTCATTTTGTTTTATATCAAAGGATAAGCAATAGCCCAATTTTTACTGGTTTTTATCGATCATCGTAAGGGGTCTCGGCCGGCTGCGGGACCCTGCGTTACACTGGCCAGTCAGAGTCGGCACAACATTTCAAGGATCTTGGACTCCATTGTAGGCGCTGCGAGGTATTGCATTGTGAGTATACTTCGACTTACTTTATGTAACAACTGCGAGACTCCAGGGAGTCTTTTCTCGACCTACATGTAATTGTTTGATGTTATGCTTGACATCGTTTCTTATAATTCATTTGGAACACAGCCAACTACCTAATAAACAAAGGTAACTCTTGTGTCCATATAAAAATACACGATGTTTTGTCAGAGTGCTTCAGTGTCGGATATAATTTAATTTCAGAACCACATAACGGCAGATCACTTTCGGAATTTTGGGAATTTAATTTCGAGTTAAAGTTTAAAATCTGAAGCGAACATGGTTCTATTGGAAATTAATCAGGTACTTGTAAAGTCAAAGGCTGTGGGGTTTTCATTATTAGAATTTAATATTACGTAGTGTCTTAATGTAATATATCTAAAAGTAAATTTTATTGTATAAATTTTATATTAATAGCTTTTTATACGCTTCGCTAAGATAAGAGGTTACTGAAAAAAGGTAGTCATTTTCCATAAAGAGATGCGTGTTCTAGAACTTTCAGTAGCCTTGCTTAATGTGTAGGTCGTTTTGTACAAATTGTGAGAACGCTTTATACAGACATAAAATAGATTGGTTACACTTAGAGGTTTCGCTTAAAATCTTTAAAGTACACTTGTACAATTTACTAGCGCTACACGACCATACCACATCAGACGTTCACACGACATTCCATCAATCGCCACAGGCTTAGTTCAAGTAAATATGGAATTCACAGTACACTAATACATGGACATGTTAGGGTTACGGGCACGATTCCGAGTGCTCGAGTGAAAGCCGGGTTGTAATAACTGGGCTCGCGTGGCGTGCGCAGTGCTGCGAGAGCGAGAGGGGAGACATGGCGGCGCCAGAGTGCGAGCGGGAGGCACGCAAGCGGCGCGAGCGTCGCGACTCAGGGTGCGCGCACGAGCGTAAGGAGCGCAGGCCACACAGCGAGGAGCGGCCACCACCACCACCACCTCCTCCACCCCTACACGATTATAATAGACTTGAGGTAAGAACAATGAAACAGTCACTGGCTATCCGGTGTAATTGCTTTCAATTTTGGACAATTGTGTCCTTAAATCTAACCTTAAACCGAAATGTATGTACGCGCATAGCCTTCGATCGATTTTATGTGTTTGTCAGGACAAGTTTTGTATAGAAGAAAATTAAAAACAATTTTTTTTTTTACTAAAATAAGTTTTTTTAAATCTCATGATATGAAAACTGAGTGAGTGAAGTAGTTTCTTTCTCGAAAACCATCCCTTAAGGGGGTGAGAATGGGGATGAAAGTTTGTATGGGGAAGTAACTACATAAGTCTACTTTGGCCTAGGTAAGACGAGAGAACCGAGCAGAATTAAATGAGGTACAAGAGGTGAAGTTATTAGATATTCAGAATATTCTGGAAGAAATATAATTTACTACAAAACTATGCATTTCATAAAAGCTAAAATATAATTTGTATCTATATAAGCCCATTAAAAAGTAAAAATATCTGTATACTCAAGTGTAGCCTTGTTTCTATAACAGATTATGCGAGCTTAAGCTGATATTGGATACATTTACCACTTATTATAACCCAATGATATTTGGTTTCAGTCTGAACGTCGAGCTGAGCGATTGTCACGCGCAAGACGCCCGCAGTACGGCGGCAAGAGACGCAGAGCGCCTGCACGCTTTCCCCGACAACCTAAAGAGAACGACAGGCACACTGATGAAACTAGAAGCGGTACACCACCGCATTTCGAATATGTTGTGCAGCAGAAACCTGAAAGTAGGTGTCCTTTACACATATCATATGTTACAGTGAGAACTCTTTCGTGGTCAAAACTACTTTTAACTGAAAAAAACAGTCAAAAGTTGTTTCTTGACTAAAACAATAGTTTTCACTATGAGTTGTGACATAAGTATATACTTAGATAATAGATATCTATACATATAATAAAATTGTAACTAAGCCGAATCTGTATATTAAATATTTTTTGGAAAATCTTATTGAAATAAACATTATTATCGATACAGAGGCCGAATCTATAGTTTTTAGAATTTTTGTCTGT
Organism: Brenthis hecate; assembly: GCA_951806755.1. Lineage (NCBI taxonomy): Eukaryota > Metazoa > Arthropoda > Insecta > Lepidoptera > Nymphalidae > Brenthis > Brenthis hecate. Next base: position 3,805,037 of record OX638269.1, read on the forward strand.
CTGTCTGTCTGTTACCGCATCACAGAAATACCACAGGAGGAATTATGATGAAATTTGGTATGGTGATAGCTGGTTATCCGGGTCAACATATAGGATACTTTTTACCGCGGGAAAATATCTCATTTCTGAGAAAAAATACAAAAAAATGCAATGTAAGAGTATACTAATATGTAAAACCTAAGAATTTGGAGTTTTGGTCATCTGAACGCGGGCGGAACCGCAAGAAATGCTAGTATAAAATAAAAATAAATTTATTATACAGTAAGTGAAGAAAGTGAAAGGTCGTACACCGACGGCGGTGTAAGTGTTCGTCGTGAGGAAGCAGAGCACGCACGACGCGATGAGCGAAGCGAGCCGCCCCGGCGCAGCCAGCCTAGCCCGGACCGTCGCGTTGAGAAACTTATTAAGAAGGTAAATAATAATAGATGCTTTACCAAACGTCTTTAGTTTTATTACAGTAAAATTTAATGGCTAACTCGAATAGTTACGGATAATGAGCGTAGTCTTCGTGTTTTAGATCGGGTAGGAACCCATGGTTAGGAAGTTGGCAGAGTTACATCCCCTTTTTTACATTGATGAAGAATGCATGAAGCCGGTTCTATACCTGATCTGACGATTGTTATAGAATATCTAAAATAGCTCTCGGACTATTAGAGTTAATATTTCTATTTAAGGTGTATACAACGAAATATTTAAACAATAGCAGTGTGCTTTTAGTTAAAAGGAGGTAAATTAGAAATTAAGGCACAAAACAATATTGATTAGATTGAAACATGGATCGATAAAAGGACATTAAGAGGTCGTTCACAGAACAGTTTTCACTGCTAAACATTAATTCTATTTTGTAGGGCACGGTTAGGTATATTTATAACTGTACAAAAACAAGAGTATTAAGTATTACTTGTATTCAGCCCTTTTTTTTAACGTCCCACTGCTGGGCACGGGTCTCCCTTCAATACGAGGGAGATCAGGTCATAGTCCACCACGCTGGCCAAGTGCGGGTTGGTGGACTTCACATGTCTTTCGAAAACTTGCCAGGTTCTCTCAAACATGCAGGTGTCCTCACGATGTTTTCCTTCACCGTAAGATAAGTGGTATTCATGTTAGAAATGATTCGCACATGACAATATCAGAGGTGCGAGACCCGGGATCTGAACCCACTTCACTCGGTTTCCCAAGCGAGCGCATTATCACTGGGCTACCACTGCCATTACTTATTGTTTATTAATTAAATTTAACTAATTATATAAATATAAAGATAGGTTAACTGTGTATTTAAGCGTGATCGCCGCAGGTTTTAATATCTACGGGATTTATATAATTTTTAACCGACTTCCAAAAAGGAGGAGGTTCTCAATTCGTCGGAATCTTTTTTTTCCACTAATAGTTTTAGAATATGAACGATATAAGCCAGTAAAATTTTATCACAATTTATGTAATTATTAACGAATACCCTGCAAGGATATCAATTTCTTGAATTGTTGTGGTTGCAAACTTATTATGCAATATATATAAGGTGTGGTAATACGATAGGTACCTACTGATGATGTTTAAAATCTACATAAGCAGTACAAATTATATTTTCTTGTTTTGTGACCCGATTAACTACTATACGAATTAAGTGATTTAATCTAATGAAGTCAATTCAAGCTTAGTAAAGCTTTAAAGGCCCAACCCAACTCCCATTTTCCAAAAACATGTAGCGTCGAGAGTCTAGTGCCGATCCATATAACATCCTCTTAACGTGTAATAAATACGACCTGAAAGCCAAAAACCTAATGAATAATATAAAAAATGTTTTTGTTAAAAACAACTGATATCGATAATGTTATTACTTTTATATTTCTAGATAAATCTGCTTAAGAAAAACATTACAAAGTACGAAAGTGATTTCGAAGCTCAAAACGGCCACGCTATCACTCAAGGCGATCGTATGACGGACGTTCATTTGATCCGTATGTACGAGACACTACGACAATTGCAAACAGAAAAACGTTGTATTAAGGCGGATCCAGTGGAATATGCTCTGAAAGTTCAAGCAGCTAAATTACAAAAGGAGCGGGATGATAAGCTTGACGCGGCATTAAAGAGCGACAAGTCTATGGCCGAAGTTGTAAAGGATATTGAAGAGGTAAGATTTATCATTATACGTTGTCTTTAATCATCATCATTTCCCTGCCCATTTTACAAATTACTTGGGGTCGGTGCAGTACGTTTATACTGCTTACTAGTTTTGGCAAAAAAAAATCCGACCGGCCGCCTGCCTGTCGTCGACCCTCTTTGGGAATGCTGTTGTTCGCCCACCATCGAGCAAGGGATTTAAGGTGCGATGTCCTTAGATCCTATAGTCGTCTTTAATACTAATAATATATATAACACGTTTTTAATTATTAAGGTACTACTAGGCACTAATATTAGTGATTTCAAAATAGCTACCTATATAAAACTCATATAATTGTTATCTACATTATATCTAAAGGTTAAACAATTATATAGGTAACATTATATCTCTCTATCCATTAGCTAATTGAATGGTCGATTTTTTTTAATGGCTTATAGTTGCGTTAACAGATGCAAACAATTCTGCCAGTGTCACGTTTTGTGAGGAAGATACGAATGAGATTGAGCGGTAATTTTGAAATTTGGTAACTATGGTCGATTTTAATAATACATTGTCTAGTGACTGACGAGTATTTGGATCTAACCAAAGTAAAAATCTTAAAAACCTTTTCTAGGTTTCAATCATTACAAACCTTTAAAAATAAATAAAAATTAGTTCGATGAATATTATCTTCATTTCCTTCCAGTGGGTAGAAGGTTGTCGCCAAGCGTCAGGCAGAGCAAACATCCCGGAATCAAACTGGACACCAGCTCAATTAGCCGCGGAGAAATCTTGCGTCCAAAGAGCTCTACTACGCTTAGAGGCGGCTCGGGGAAGACCCCCGGCCCATTCCGTAGAACGTGGCGCTGCCAGACATTTGTATGAGAGATATAGAGCTGTTAAACGCACTCTAGCTACTTTCAGACCTGACGCCGTAAGTATTCGAATTGGATATAATAACCTATACGATCTTTAATTGACTCTACATACTTTATTTTGTTTAAGGAGAGTTTACTATTTTGTGTTATGAGTGCAGGGAATAAAATATGATGCGTATAAGTATTGTTTTATTAAATATCAAAATCTATATAATACATCCATCTAAGTGAGAGACGTTGATCGTTATCTAACTTAGTGAATCAATCAAAATATACTTTATTCAAAAAGACTTACAAGATTTTTTGACATAATGTGTTGATTTTAGAGTTGAGTTGTAGCCTGAATATAAACAACAGTAGCCATAAGCATGATTTATGTAGGATACACCTGTATTTTAGATAATTGGCGGAACAAATGGTGAATTGGCCACTATCCACGAACACGAAACGATGCTGTTCAATACAAGCGTGGACAGCTCCAGCGATTCACAAGAGAAGCCGTCTGACTCTTCGCAGGTTTGATTTTGTTTAATTAACATATATTTTTGGTTTATCAGATTTTAAAAAGATAAAATTGAAAGGTAATTTAAGTTTTTTATGTATATTAAACAACTTACACACATATAATAAATAAATATCGCTTCCAGGTAAATTTCTAAGAAATTAATTAAATTTCTAAGAGATCTATTGTTAACTGTAACGCCGGCGTGTCCGCGGTCGTGGAGGGAATATGAAGGCATAATTAATTGTACTTGTATACTAAGGCGACATATACTCGTAATTTATGTGACAGACAAGATTCAAGAGCACTCATTATTGAAGAGACCAAGTCAAAAAATCATTTTCAACAACAAGATCTATAATTGATTTCAGGAAACCGTAGAGACTCCACTTCAATCACCACCAACTCGTGAGGGTGCAGAAGAAATGCCATCGTCCACGTCATCAGCGAAATCTGCAACCACCAGCGATGAAACTACTCCTTTAAATGAAGGCTTACATTGTCTTGGATTAGATGAGCTGGGTAGAGCTCTCGCTGAGGCTAAAATGCTAAAATGTGTAAGTATCTCTTTTTAATTTTATATTATTATTCATATTCATTTGGATTGTATTTCAACTATAATTATTTATTTGATGCAGATAAATTTCAAGTTCACAAATTATAGTCGAATCAGTTACAGATAATAATTATAATACAGATATTATACTAACTAGTATTATGTTTATGTATACATACAAACTATGACTAAATTACATCTAGAATTATATTAAAAAATGAATAATATCAACATTCAGGTACTTCGCCGAAGCATTAAAGAGTATGAAGTTAACTTCGAAGTGCAAAACAGTAGAAAAGTCCAGAGAGACGACAAGAAAGGCCGCGAAGAAGAATATCAGCGATACAAAACCGTTAAAGCCAGGATTAAATTGCTCAACGCTCTTATAAATAAACAAAAAACTGCTTAAAATTGTAGTCACAATGACTCTATGGAGTATAATACTTAATGCGCTTCTTTAATAAGTAATTATATGTATATATATATATATATATATATATATATATATATATATATATATATATATATATATATATATAAATTAAACGCGAAATTGTACTTAACAAATGAAGTAGTGATATAGATATAAGACATGGCTATTATCGATCAACGTATTTCTTATTAAAAACTCAGAGTCAAAAAATAAATAGCTAAGACTAATATGAAAACAGTTCTAAAAAGTAAATAAATTCTATACTTAGCATAACGTTATAGCAAAATAAACATAATACGCATAAGAAAAGTACAACGAAAGACTAAATTTTAAAATAGAGCACTCAAAATCGATAAATTATAATATTTATTCAATGTAAGATCTGTAAAAATAACTACAAACAATTCTAAAACTGGTAAATAATAACTTACTTGAATCTAGACAATGCAAAAGGAAAAAATGCAAGGATAATAAATATAACTGATTCTTAATTTGTTTTGATTTACAGTTGAGATATGAAGTATATGATCTCAAATTGGATTTGTAGCAGGAGTTTCATCAATACACAATTTGAATATTTAAGATGCACAAAATATTAAACTAAATTGCCTAAATCTACAACAGCAATACCTAGATCTACAAATTGATTTAAATAGACTGTAAATATAATAGTATATTTTATAATATATAATCTATATTATATATTAACATAGCTTTTTTTAAATTATGAAATGTAACTAAAAAATTATCTGGAATTATGACCAGTGTAGGAATAAATTTCGTAAAGGATATTTAGAATGTTGTAATAACAAATCGGCACTTAGTATTTTTGAGCTGCGTTAGGCTCCCAATATTATGACGTACGTAGACGGCTGAAGAAGTTGTACCCATACTATACTAATATATAATATTTCGGCTTTAAGCCTATTTAAGATCGGTTAAAAGTAAATTAAACGGTCGTTTAAGAAAAATAAAATGTAAAAAAAGCAATTCGTGAAATGATCGTAGATCGTATAATGCGTCGAGTAAATTCTAGATTTGACTAAATGATAAAAAAATTTAACATGACTTAATAATGATGATGAAAATAAATTTGTATCATACTATGTAAAATTTTATGGTATATTTTAATATAGGACATGGCTTAGGAAATAACTTAAATACACGGATAAAGAAAATAAAAATACTTATAAAATTTTATTCTAGGCGAAATCTGCTTGTAGCCTAAAATAAATATAATATACCTAATGCTAAATGACCAAAATTCAAATCGAGGAAATTTCTATAAAGACGATATTAAAATTGTACATTTTGATTTATTACTCATTTATATATGATTCTTGAGATAAAACTAAGTAGTGTTCTTGTAAAACCATTTCCATTTTATGTAAAACAATAAAGTCGCCATGACCATCTCATTATGTATATAACAATGACATTGGTTTTATGTAATGCTTAAAATAAGGCTATATTATAAACATGTCATTCGTAAAATACTTATATCTACGAGTATTATAACTGTGCCGTTCTGAAATAATCTAGAAATGGACCTGCAGTGGTTTATAGTACTAACAACATTATAGTTCATACACGCAAGTATCGTCATACGATTCGTGGATGATTGATACTTATAAAATGCGTAATATAAAGAAGTTAAAATATTTATACTTTTGAAGACTAAGTGTGGTTGTAATACAGTAATAAATGTACATCATTATCTTTCATCAGTGAAATGAGTTTGTAAACGACTTCACTAGATCTAGTACAATATGAATCGATATTAGAGTCCCTTAAACTGTGTACGGCTATGATCATGTCCATACGTCGAGTACCTTCTAATGTAAGACTTGTTATATTTATAATTTACTATTTTATTTGACGTTAAATGTTTCTTCCTTGGGTTATATAGAATAGAACCCGTATTTTTTTCTCTATAAGAGAAATAATTAAATTTTAAATATGCCTAGTAATAAGAATTACCTGTGATTTAATAAATTATCATATTGGATCTTGTGCGACAAGACTTTGTTTTTTATCGATGTTGTAGTGATTTTTTTTAATATATTTATTATTTATATTTAGTTTTATCTTAACGGGTTTTTAATGTTCAATGTCATAGCTTTCTATATTTATCTGATCATGACGGTTCTGGAAAACGTGTTCACTTCTTGATTCTATGTACGAATACGTGTTAAGAATAGGACGGCTTTTGGACCTGTTGGTATTGGATTATAATAAAGTTATCCTAAAAAGACAATTTGGCACTGATAAAATGTAAAATATTTAACAAATACTAGAATATTGTTGATATAATAATATGGATTTCACTACATTTTATTCGTGTCAATGTCTCTATAAAAAGTTAAAGTACTTTCGTTATATTTATGAGAACTTTTAATTAGATTACGACTCGATCTATTTTGTAGAATTAAATACAAATGATTACATTATAATCTAGAAATGTGTATGACTGACGTGAAAAAACACTTTCGACTCGAAATATTTTCCAAGTGACGATTCTACCGCCCGCTACATATTGAATAGCATATAATTAATTAAATTAGGCAGTTTCGGCTTAGTTTGCTTAGTAATATAGTAACAATAATACCAACTTAAAGAATAATGTGTTTATTTTTACACACTTTAATATACATATATCTGTCATTAATAAGAGTTAATGTAGCGGGCAGCCAAGTACAGTCGTGTACTATGATTGCAATTCAAGCCATATTATTGAATGAGGAGAAATTAATCGTTTGGGTGATGATTGTTGCAAATTTCATCAAATTGTAATATATTTATAATGTACCTTAATATTTACTGCAGTACCTACCTATACTTAGTTAAACAAAGAGCATGTAGCGTTACATCATTTTATTAATGGATGTTCAAAATAAAACATTACCAATAATATTGTATTTTTAATTTCCCTAAAAAAATCAAATTAGTTAAGTGAGTTTGTTAAAATTTTTAAAATCAAATGGTTTAATAATATTAATAAAAATAAATTATATTATTTTGTTTTGTAAATTTACACATAGATTTAATAATTTATAGTCTATGATTATTAAGTAAACAAAATAGCTTTAAAAATAACACACTTTAGTTGAATTTAGGTTATGAAGAGTAAAACAAAAAAATAATTTAGATTTGATACAATTTATAATAATAACATAAGAAAATTAACCTATACCATTTTCGTAAAACTAGTAGGCTATCTTTACACCAAGTATTCGTAAAAATAAAATACAATAATATAAACTAAAAGTGTATTATACAAAAGACCTACATTAACATAAATTATCTAACTTCACTCATTGCTCTGGCGGAGAAGAAGGTGCACTTCTATTTAAAGTCGCGTCTAAATATTCTTGGGGCAAAATATAAGCTAAATGACCATATCCATCGAAAAAAAATGTCTGTTCAGAGAATCCATGTACGTGCTTTTTAACTGCTAATTTCTTAGGCACAGGCACAATCAACTCAATCACTTCTTCGCCAACCTCTTGATAATCTTCTTTTTTAGGTCGTCCATCGATCGAAGCAAGCAATAACATCATAATTGTCACACGCCACATAACTAAATCACTTTAAATTAAAATATATCCTTAAGTTATTATATTAAAGTCTTTGTGATTGCGCTCTCGACGAGATTCTAAGTTTATCACATTTAATGAGATTTGTAGAGATGTCTACGTAATAACGACCAATAAGATGTTGATATATATGAATAAAATATGGCCCTATAGCAGCGATTGGTAGAATTAATGCGCATCTCTTATCTTCTTGGAAATGGAACTACGACATTAATTTGTCAAAATTGTCCTTATACGAGTACGTTATATTGTGTGCCAAATATATAGGGTCAAATAGAGATACAATGAAAAAATTTATTATGATTCTGATTTTTTAACAGGTAATAAAGGCCAGATTATAGAGATTATATATTTAGTTAATTCTTATTGCTATTATGTAACTGACATGTAGGAGCTCGCTTTGTAATAATTCACAAAGATCGCCATGTATAATATAGACGATAGATCTTTTAAATACGTCGAACAAAATCAATACATATACTCGTAGTTGCAACAATACTAAAATTGGATTAGTTCGGGGAAATACTCGATTAAAAACTTGGGGAAGATTTCTTAAAAAGTTGTTATCAATGTTGTTATTGTTATTTTAATTGATATAAGTAGTTTTATTTTTAAGTAATAACTATATTACTTCAAAATAAAATGACATATAACTATGTAATTTGATTTTTTGCTGATTTCTCGACGATGGGCATGGGCCTCCCTTCTGTACGAGAGAGATGAGGCCATAGTCCAACACGCTGGCCAAGTGCGGGTGGGTTGGTGGAATTCAAATGTTTTTCGAAAACTAGGTTTTCTCAGATATGCAGGTTTCCTTACGATGTTTTCCTTCATCGTAATGCAAGTGGTAATCAAGTTAGAAATAATTCGCGCATGAAAATATCAGAGTTGTGAGACCCGGGATTTGAACCCGCTTCACTCGGCTTCCCAAGCAAGCGCGTTACCACTGGGCCACCACTGCCTCCACTAAGCTACCACTGCCAAGGTAGTTTATTGATATCCTAAATATTGACTCGTTTAATTCGTTTTTTTTTTAAATTCGTTTAAGGCGGTCCATTACTTTTTGCGTGAAACACGCTCACACAAACGGATAAACAGACATACAGACAAACAGATAAAATTTTTAACAACTATTGTTTTGGTGTGTATATTCTGTACATTGTTTTAACAAAAAATATGTACAGATTTCCCTAAGTTACTGTTCTACGTGTGCCTATAGATTAGAATTAATAAGACAATTGGAAACGATTTCTGTCCAAAATACTATTATAAATACGATATTTTTTTAAATTCTTGGGAATTGAAATCAGAAAACATATTTTAGTAGTTTTATTGGTATTTGGTAAATTCAAATGCATTAATAAGCTTACTGTTCCTCGTATTTACTTGTTATTTTTCAGTAGGTTTATCTCTTTTCAAGTGAATTACTGATTACATTGATAACCCTTGTATATCGACAGAGACAACTGGGGGTCAGCACGTCTACAATACACTCGTTAATTTGCCTCTTACGGTGCCTATTATGCAAGTATACTATACATACATAATGTATTTATATATTTTATATAATACTTTCAGTACCCGCAGCTTCCCCCGCGTTCAAACTACTAAAAAAACAAACTCTTTGACTCACCGACAGCAGCGCCACCTACCGGGTCCAATTGTGTTTTCAAGTCATCCAGTAGCCCATTGAAATTATAAACACAATACATCCAAATCGGTCCAGCCCTTTAGGAGGAGTAAGGGACAAACACACAGTACAGAAGAATTATATATATTACTAGCGGCTCACCCTCGCTTCGCTCGGGTTCACCTCTAGAAAAGCACAAACAGATCTATCTAACGGGAACCGTTCATTTTTCCGGGATGAAAAGTAACCTGTTGTTTGACCGGCAACATAAGGTATCAGCATGCCAAATTTTACTAAATTAAGTGGATAAGTTGTTGCGTACTAAGCTGTATAAGTTACTTTAGTTTTTTAACTATCCCACGGAAACTCTTTAATTTTCGAATAGATTCGGAGATTAGCCCGTACAAACAGAAAAACAGACAAACAGCTCGCTCGGGTTCGTCCATACCTACGAATATGTTGTATTATCTCTTTAACCATTTGTCCAAATTATATGCAGTAAAAGGGAAAAGTCTTTTGTTTTAAACATTTTAGACGATAAATCTACTTATTTTGATAAGAATTCATAATTGTTGATAATATGATCAATAAACATGACCTACCGATTTAAATTATATTTTTAATATAAAAAACTACTTTTTGTGACTTAAATATAAAAGTTAGACATATGCTGTTGCTGACTTTTTTGTAGGCATTATTAAGCTCTACAACTTTTCTCTAGAACATAATCATATATCTCTCATCGTTAAGGCAGCGTTCGTAAGAAACGTTTTCGTTCGACCGTTTTTTCTCCGACTTACTTTGCAAATCCGACTACCACGAAAAAGCCTTTTCTTCGGGTTAATATATAGCCTATAACACTCAGAAAGAACGTGGCTTTCTATTGGTAAAAGAATTTTGAGAATCGGTTCAGTAGATCCAGAGATTACCCCTTACAACATCACAAACTCACAAGATCACAAACTTTACCTCTTTATAATATTAGTATCGAAGATACAGCTTAAAATATATTAATAAATAAAAAAAATGATAATTTGTACCTACCTATACTTTTTTAGTGTGCAGCGCTGAATTTACACTAGGGGCACTCGGGGCTAGTGCCCAGAGCGAAAAATTTTTAAGGGTGGCAAAATTCACAGGGTGGGAAAAAAATTTCTTCGCGTTATCGAAAACACTTTCTCTATTTTCCAAAAAATGATTAATTAAAAAAAATTACTAATAGATTTTTTGAAAAATTGAAATCGTTTTTAAATTATTTTATTTGTTTTCAAAAAAATATTTACCCATTTTTTTACTTTACCCATTTTATGCAAAATTTCGATAATAGAGCGGCTATTTTTACTATGTCTAGGGGCGGAGCTAAGGTTGAATCCGGCCCTGTTAGTATGGTAGGTACTATTTAGAGTAAGAGTCTAACTACATTTTAGGATTAGACGTTGAGTCCAGTCAGGGCCCTATTATGTAGCGCTATTAGTCTGCCTTACGTTTAAATTGTTGGTCGTTTACTATATATGCCAATTACAATATCCACCCGTAGGTATTACCCATAGGAGAGCTTACTATATATACGAATCTACGTACTTTTTAAGTATAAGTAGATAAAAATAGTGATTAGTAGTAGTACCTTAGGAAATAGCGCTTCTAAACCATTGTTTGATATAGAACCAAGTTTAGGTCGAAGTAAGCTGAGAAAAAGACAGAGGCAGATGGTGACTTTGTTTTATACTACGAGTATGTATAAGTAGATAGATATAAATAACCGACTTGCTTAAAAACAAAATTTTGCATTATTTTTATATATTAAATTTAACCCCGCTACTAATAGTTTTTGTGTAATAAATTATTAAAAATTATATATGAAGGACAACTCGGCCGAATCAGTTGTGTTATGGCATGGGAATGAGAGACTTTCCTATAGTAAAGGTATTCGAAATATTTACCCGAGTTATAAGCTACATAAAATATAGCTAGAATTCTACTAAACAACAAGGATTGCTGAACTACTTTTTGCGTGAAAAGCAAACAGATAAACAGACATACAGGCAAACAGACAAATAAATCACAAACATAAGTATAATTTATTTTATTTATTTGATATTTTGAGTTTATTATTATGATGTTTAACCCGTTAAACGCATTTTAATCCTCTTTAAATTCTTCCTAAGTATTTATAGAATAACATACTTTGTAACAATAATATTGTTAATGCATTAAATAGAAATGTCGATCACTTTAAGAATAGTGACACTTTGTGAGTCAGCATCGTGTTAATATTATATATAACGACTTAGCCATGTAGAGCTTCAGTGAACATACGACTTCAGGCAGGCAAAGACGTGATCTGGGATAGTAGAATAAAGATACAGCAAAATGATTTGGAAAACAATTTTGGTTGCCTTCCTCGCCGTCGGTAAGTTTAGAATATTTTTATTATATTATTCTCAAGTAAAATTCTTATAGAATTTTTACATTGAATGAAAATTAAATATATATATATATATATATATATATATATATATATATATATATATATATATATATATATTTTACTACTTACTCAATAAAAAAAACTTTGCTCAGAGGTCATATAAATGTGTATGATGTAACCTAATTTATTTTTTCTACAGATTACAGCAAATATGTATTACATACAAAATTAAAATAATTTTAATTAAAAATGAAAAGAAAATACCATTTAATATATAAAAAAATAGATATCCTGGATTGTTATATAGTGAACTCGTCACTTGTTTTACTAGCCGTGATGGAAGCGTGTTGGGTGTCGGTGTTCAATGCGGCGATTATATTGTACAGCATTACATAGAATTTTGAAATCTTTTCACCATATTTCTCTTTCTTTCTCAAATAATCTTACAATTCAAAAATACGTGAATATTATTTGAATGAAATATACTTTTAAGTTTTTTAAATAAAAATTTTAAAAACTATTTCGAAATTTTCTCTACAAATAGGCACAGTAGGTATTTTATTACTTCTCTGATTTTTACTCCGATTGAATAGCAATGTCCAATACAAACATAAATCTGTATGGTCAATTGGTAAGAATAAGAATATTAAACCTCTGCTTATCAGTTGCATAGGTACACTGCATAATTCTACAAACGAAGTAATGATGCCTAACGGTGTACTAAAATTCCTAAAGTTAATTCGGCCATGTAATCGAATCAACCAGTTTAGTCTAAAATCTGAAGTTTTTAAGAAACTTCTAAAAGTTTACACTAAACTGGTTTTAAGTGACTCGAAGAAATACTATTTCAATTCAATTCTCTTGTCCACTTGCTACTAGGAGTGTCATTTGGGCACCATTTACTTCGCCAATGTCGAAAAATCTTTTACTACAGACATTTTTTTCTCATATCTTATGTCATTATTAACTTGAAAACAAAAAAAAATCTCTTATAAATTAAAATGTTACACTACATATAAAATCAATATTATGTTATCGCAAAAAGATAAAATGGCAATACTGTTAATTTTACGCCATATCTTCGCCAATTGTAAGGCAATTTTGATAATTCTCTTTTTTACAAGCTTTTTATTATTTAGTTTCACCTGTCCCGGTGTGGGTAATGAAACCATGCAAGATTTTGATTTTATTTAAATGCTCTAAAAAGAAGAAAATAAACGTTAAATAAAATCAAAATCATCAATTTATTACATTACACAATGTATATGATGTAAAATCTCGTCGCGAAATTTACCTGTGTAGATAAACAAGAAACAAAATGTTAAAAAAAATAATGTTTTTTTTTTTTTATAAAATGAATAAGCCATACTTTAAAGGTCAAATAATTACTAATTTAAAATTGTTTTTACGTCAATGGGCGTTTTAATTAAAAAGTAGATAATTATAAGATTATCTAGCAGAACCCGCGGCTACACCCACGTTCAATCTATAAAATATAGGTAAACTCTTTTGCTTTATGTTATAAAGCGACTCACCCTCGCATCGCTCGGGTTCGTCGTTACGTATTTATATATAATTCATACAAAAATATTAAAATCGCGGTTAAAAAATGGGGGGTGGGGGTAGGAGGGTGAAAAATACTTTACGACCAATTCTCATACGTACCAAATATACAAAAAAAAAACATTAATATCGGTCGAACCGTTTCAGAGGAGTGCGACCACAAACAGCGTGACACAAGATTTTTATATATCAGATTAGACAAATATATATGTTGTTCAAATCTATATAGCTTTTTTATGTTGGTACTTTAAGGCTTTTTTATTTACTACACTTTATTAAGATATGGCCTTAAGAGTGGCATATTCAATCATCTGTAGGGTCAGGATTAGGTATCTAATATGATAGCGTCAACACTGTAATCTGTACATATCCCCTATGACACCACTTAACAAGTCATAGATTGGTACTTCAGCTTCATCTTAGCTTATTCACGGTGCATGTTGCCCGGCCCCTCTTCCTGTGCAACACATCGGACGATTTACCAATTTACCTCGTCAAAACGCCTAATATACTTCGAATGGGTTAAACAGGCTATTTTACAATTGTTTCCTGGTCCCTTTGTGCAGTTAACCGTGAGATGAGAGAAATCATCAATTTTACAAAGCATTCATTTAAATAGATTTAGTGAATGTTAATCATATTGTATGGTAAAATTATTACAGTTGAATAATTTTGATGAAATATTTAAAAGTACATAGTTTTTATATAATACTAGTGACTATACTAGGTACGTTTTAAATAGATATGAATAGTTATTGCGAGTGTACCTTAGAAGAAAGGCTTATGCTATTGCAGATTTTTCTGTAAGTAGTCCATATTAAGACCTACAATTTTATAGTACACTGTTTTGAGGTATCTCTTAACACGTACAACGGGCAATGCTACCTAAGTACGGATAAAGCCGTGCAAGAAGAAGAGGTATCTGTTAAAGTTTAGCCAGCGTTGAACATGTAAATTTCTAAGAACGACTCAATAGAACCAGTTATTATGCTTTCCCGTGGGAATGAAAGATTTTTCTGTAGTAAAAGATATCCTAAATGTTGACCTGAGTACTAAGTTATCACTACACAAACTTTAGTTAAAATCAGTTCAGTGCTTTTTGCGTGAAACGCGCACATTGATTTCGCTAAGTTACTGTTTTATTATATCTATACTAATAAATGGAGAGCCGATTTTTTTGTTCGGTTATACTGCGATAACTACTGAACCGATCGGAATAATACTCATACCATAAGATGCAGCGTGTTTCGGGGAAGGTTTTAGTATATGATATGTTGGCGATTAATGTACTATGCGGGCAGAGCCGCAGGAAAACGCTAGTGTATACATATTTAGGATTTTTAAAAACCGCTAATCTTGTTATGGTAATACAATAAAAATCTTCATTCTTAATTAGAGAATATATAATTAAATAATTACATGATCTGGGTAACGATTGTTTGCATTAGATAGTAAAAATGAAGGTTATAAGTTACTTATTATCGCATGTTTATACAGATAAATGTTTATGGTCAATAATAATTGTTGCTATAAAGAATTACAGATAAATCTGTTTGTTGATGTATGACCCATTATAGGTATTATGTAGGTATCTATAGCTTTGAGTTATAATGAAAAATATAACATCTTACGGGTTATAATAAAAAATCGGTCAAGTGCGAGTCGAATTTGTACACGAAGTGTTCTGTACCATCGTAAACGTGGTGTTTACTTTATGTTTGTACGTAATATATTAACTTTGATGATCGATTACAAACGTTAAAAAAATGTTTCTTGTATTTTTATTTTTATTTATTTTTATAATTTTTGTTATAGCGGTAATAGAAATCTACTTACTCTGTGAAAATTTTAACTCTCTACCTATTAAGTTTCCTGAGATACAGCACTCTTGACATACAGACGGACGAACGGAGAGCGGTGACATAGTAATAAGGTTCCGTTGGCACCCGTCGTGTACGGAACCCTAAAAAGGATATTTTTGAGACAGAGTATTTTTTTAAAGATCTACATAAATAAAACACTAGAAATTAAGTTGATAATAAATAAACGTATCTATAATTATCTAGTATCCTTAATTATTTTGATTTGAAAATTATCAAACCTAACTACGTACATAAAATAAAGTTGTTTAAAAATACGTGCATAGGTATATCGTAGAAGAACACATTCTTAAAATACAATCAAATTTTTCCTTTTTTCCGTTTTACTTTGAAATCAAAGCTTAAATAATTTTATTTATCAATCACTTGTCGTCTTTGTGACGTCGGAGACACTAACATGTACGTACTTTTAACTAGAAAAATAACACCTATGTCAAAAAACACCAACCTTTAAACCATCGGTACAACGTAATCAACAAACTTTTTCATAAACAACAATTTTTTTCCTTTGTAACCTTGTTACAAAGGAAAAAATGTTTTTATGTTAGTTGTAACGTGCTTTTATGTTATAATATTTTATATTACAATCGGTTAAGTTTTGTAAAAAAAAATTAAACGTGAGGGGTCTATGGAACCCTCTCTTCCGACCGGATACCTCCGGTAGGAACGAAGATCCTTTCGCTTTTTGGTAGAGATTTGCTATACAGTCATTATAATTTATATTATAAAAGTTACAAGTAATTTTGATCGTAAATATTTTTTTGGGTCGTATTATAACGTTTTTCCCCTTAGGAATGAGCAATGAAACAAAAGCATGAGAATGAAAAGTAGCCTATGTCACTCTCCAGCCCTTTTTTGTGTGGAGATAGTTGGACTATCTCCACACAAAAAATCAGGCAAATCTGTTACTCCGTTTTGACGTGAAAGAAGGACAAACAAACGAATAAACCAACAAACACATTTATAATATTAGTATGGATGTATAAAATAAATGATGATAAATTAAACACTGAATGATCTGGAATAACTAAGTTTTTTTTTTAATTTTAGAAAGAAACATTAATTATTTACTATAAAAAGATAAATAAAAGTTAAAAAATCCAAAGAAGCCTTTCGGCGCGCGGGAGAGCTGTGTGCGGCGATGCATATACATAGTTCATAACCGCCTGTAACTATAGCAAGAAGTGTCGGAAAAAAGTCTTATTACACTTTTTCGGTTTCGCTCCCATCCGCTCAGAGCGTGTAACGCGCGATAAGGAACTTAAAAAATTTGAATAAATAATGCATATTTTCTAACCTTATAAAAACTTTTTTATTATTAATAATTTTAATAATGATAATCTTTAGGTGTCCTCGCCGAATACAAGATCACCGATGAGCAACGTGAACAATATAAGAAATATATTAAAGAAGCATGCACAAAGAACGGTGCTGAAGACAAGGTGGATGCTGTAGAGGTACATCTCATTTATACAAATTTCTTTTTGAAATTTATTCAGTTATTTCAATATTAATAATAATTATCTATACATAAATGGATTCACGAATATTTATTATTATTTTGATAACTATATAACTCAAACTTAATGCCCCCTCGATACCAACCTACTCTAAAAATAAAAAAATAATAATTGACCTATTTGTAAATATCGTATGTCAATTAAATTACATATTTTATTATTTTACTTGGTACAGTTCTAGAACTTTAAAAAATATTTCAAATGATACGTTGATTTTTAGGAAACAGTCAGAACCTTTGTGGACTGCGTAAGAAGTATGTTTGATGTTGATACTATTAAAAATGAGATCGAAGAGGCCAAACCTAGAGGTGCACTTGATGAGGTATTCAAAAAGTAAGTTTTACTCTGTTATAATAATAAGTACCTGGGCGACGGAGCTTCGCTCGGAATTTTTGGCCAAAACTATAATTTTCTATTTAGTTTGGTTTAAAAAACAAAAAACTTGAATAAATACAAAAAAAAACAAAAGTAAAAACTTTGTATCCCACTGGGATTCAAACCCGGACCGGTGATTGTCTAAAAACTGTGAAAACTCAAAAATACGCGTTTTCCGAGACATAAGACTAATCTAGATCGATTTTTCGCTCCCGAGAAACCCCACGTACCAAATTTCAGCGAAATTGTTAGAACCGTTTTCGAGGTAGCCGGTATAAATAAATATACAAGAATTGCTCGTTTAAATATGTTAAATGGATTTATGTAAAAATATAATTACTTTAATAATTTTAAAGTAATTTAAATATTGAGTGAGGGTATGTATGCAGTGTGTGCCTACTATGTAATTCTAAATTCTTTGCTTTCCTAACTTATAGCTAGCTACCCATAAATCTAATGCAAGCCTCATTTACAGTTTAAAAAGTAATCCTGGAAATTGATTACAAGAACCTAATAATTCTGTAATTATTACAGGTACTGTGCAAAGTCTCCTCAACTAAAGACCTGCTTGCACACCTTCACAGCGGGCATATCACCTTGTTTGGACCCCGTCATACGAGAACACATTGGCGCCGCTGATAACACCACAGACCAGTTCATCGACTTCGTATGTCATAAGGACGGTGACAGAATAGCTCGTGAGTACTTTTTTGTTATGCCACAAAAATTACACTCCGAGACACATAGATGTCAGTACTTCCTATTATCTAAGTCATTCAAATTAGGTGAAATTGTAATGCGATTTAAGTATTGTCATTTTGAACTTTACAATAATCATTTACTTTTCATCTTCTTGAAGATATTCAAAATTCTGTAGGTATTATTATTATTAGGTAAGCACTCTCTTAAAAAATATATACCTTCTATTTCATACATTTTACTTAATACGGTTTATCCTATGCAGTGTTCATTGCGGAAAGCGGACCCGAATGCTTGAAAGAAAAGGTCGGACCTATCCGCGAATGCGGCACAAAATTAATGCAAAACGTCAAGAGCGTCGATGACGCTAAGAAATTGACACTAACCGTAAGTTTGAAAACAAAATAATTTAGTTTAAAATTCTCAGGTGTGACAGTGTTTGAAATTAGTGTCGCCACTTAATCCGGAGATCATGGGTTTGATTCCCGCATGGTACCAATATTATTAATCATAGTTACATACATAACTTTATAATTTTAAGAGCAGAATACTCGTGTTTTCCCAAACAATTTATTAATAGCTATGAATCTTTCTAACTATTAAAAATACACGAATATAGTTCAAAGAGATAAAATAAAATGACATTGTCACCTTTTCGATACATACTCAACAAAGATAAAACTGATAATGTTTATTTTCTTTAACAGGAGCAGTGTGCTAAGTACGATGAGTTTACAGCTTGCACAGTGAAGGCGCTGGAGGAGTGCTCTACCCCCACCCCCGGCAACATGGCGGAATCTCTCTTTAGATTTGTACGCAAAACTTCCCCTTGCAATAAGGTAAAACTATAAAATAACCTCAATTACGTTTAAAATATTTTAGTTTAGAATGAGGTATTTACTAACAAGTAGATATTGAGTATGCAACATAACCTTACCTACACTCATAATCGTAAAAAAAGAAAAACATAGAGCTCCTTATTATGGTATCTGTAAAAAAACAACTACATATTTAATTATATATTTCTTATATTTGTTTTCGTATTAACGAAAATCTGGCGCGGTCTAATTTCTCAATAGAAGAATGTCCACTACTTTGTTTAAATGCACTCCCTTGAAAAATATCTAGTCTGAATTTTATTGTAATAAGCTTCTTTAAAAAAAACATTTGAATCATTAAGGTATCACCAAAAATAAAGTTTAAGTTTCAATACAAATCACGGGGCGAGATTGAGTTATTTAGGTTTATGCAACTTTTTGAAAATTTATATTATCTACAGCAAAAAAATATCTATATAATTATATAAATATAATATACTAGCAGAACCCGCGGCTTCGCTCGCGCTATAACTGTAAAAAAAACTCTAAAAAGTGAGTTTAATACAAACTTTCATTCCTAATTATAGGATGATATACGAAAAATGCTAAAACATGTGTTTATTTAATTTTATTAAAAAGCATTAATTACAGAGTTTCAAGTAATTATGATAAATATTTTTTTTGAATTGTATTATAACGTGCTTTCCCGTGGGAATTAGATAGTCTCCCGCGGTAAAAAATAGTCTATGTCACTCTCCAGCCCTCCAACTAACTCCACACCAAAAATCACGCTAATCCGTCACTCCGTTTCGACGTGAAAGAAGGACAAACAAACAAACACACTTTCACATTTATAATATTAATATGGATGTATTTCCATTAAAAATAATTTATTATTATTATAAAAAAAATAATTATTTTTCGCTTTTGTTTCAGAATTAATTTGCGCAATTTCATGGCGCATAATTGAAGACTGTGAAGGATTATCATTTGTTACACTACACACTATTAATACTATAAATAATTAATTTACAATAAACAAATAAATCCCATTTTTATATAATTAATAATTTATATTATTATTAGTGTAACACATTAATTGACATTTAAATCAAAATATTATATATAACGTGAAAAATGAAATAAAAGCCTTTTAATTACACCCAATTTAGTTTTAAATATACCAAGAAAAAAAATCAAAGAGTGCGTGTATGAATGTGTACACGCGCAAGTAGTAAAACTTCTGTAGGTAATCGGTACCCTTTATGAAATTCAATTTGTTTTAAATAATAAGGATGGGTGAGATACTAAAAAAACGTGTGTGTGTGTGTGTTCGTAAAAGGAATGATAAATTTTAATAAAAATAATTAAATAAAGCATATTAGGCATATTCCAATCATATACTTATAGAATGTCATTTAAGGAAAGAATATAATATTATATATCATTTGTCGGACAATAACAACGATTACCATGGCAACAAACGTTCGCCTCGCCCGATTACACTTTTCGTAACGCTCTCGTCACGCATTTACCAGCTTACTCCCCAAGTCAAGCGCGCGTAAAGTTTTAATTAAAAAAATATAAGATTCTTAATAAACAATAGAATAGACCGATAGTTTAAACCTATATATAATTATTCTTTTAAATTAAAAAATAATGAGATAAAAAATAATGATTATCAAATCAACCCTTAATAAGTTGGAACTGCGTATTCATAGATAATAAGCTTAAAATAAGCCATTTACAAATTATAAGTTGCTAACTTCGGTTTGTATACTGCGGAATGTACTAACTAGGCCGAGTCTGTATTATAGACGGCAGTTTTCTTCCTCTGTGATAGAAAAGAATATAATATAAGTAAACTTAGATTATATTTAACTAAAAAAAACAAACACAATAATAACAATGACATTAGAAAGTCATTTTTATACTTCAACATGATATGAAGGCGTTGTATGTATTTTCTCAATTATTCACCTCGATACCAAATGGTCATAATCGTACATTTTTTATTCTTGCGTTTTGCTATAATTTACATATTTCATTACAAACAATGTTAGTATTTTTGGTTAATTTCCAACTTTCAGGCCAAACGAAATTCGGATCACCAATTCTCTACCCGACTAAACTAGCGAGCTAGATAAGTATATTTTTTAAACGTTTCGTGGACAAAAGTATTAAAAATCGGTTAAGTGCGAGTCGAATTGGCACACGAAGGGTTTTGTACCATTGTACAAATAGTTTTTATTAATATGACTTTTACTCTATGTACCTATGTAGTATATTAACTTCGATGATCCATTAAGAACGTTAAAAAAATGTTTCTTGTATTTATATTTTTTTTATTTTTTTTCATTATTTAATGCTATAGCGGCAATAGATATACACACTCTGTGAAATTTTCAACTACCTATTGCGGTTCATGAGATAGGGCCCTCTGACAGATGGACGGACGGACAGCGGAGGCTTATTAATACTAGGGTTCGGTTGCCAACGGCCCCATGGGTACGGAACCCTAAAAATTGTTTGATTAGTGCTGAATTGTTGTCTTAGTACTGTTTTAATTTCTAAAAACTTAATTGTAGGGAAATATGTATTAAAATCTTTATATTATTTTTGTATGGTGCCTTCCTTTATTTTAATACTAGTGACTTATCCCTCGCATCGCTCGGTACGTCCATAGGTAATTATTATATATTTAGACAGTAAAATAAAAAGTCTTTTATATAATAATTAATAGGTAAATTATGGACTAAGATCCCGCTGCAAGAGTGCTACGTTCATAGCATATTTAATCGAAATCAATTTTTTATATACAATAATAAAAGGGACAATAAGTTGTTACCGGGGTGCGTATTCAAATGTGACCGCTAGTATGTTTAATTAACTAAATAATAGTCGACTTTTTGGAACAAAAACGATGCATTTATTATAACAATGAATTATACTCCACTTCACCGAACTATACGTAGAGATCTTGCAAAATGATAGCTGCCGTTACGCACTTGACCGCAACCTCTTTGCAGTAAGGTGTAAGCGGGTCATATTTTGGGACGCTTATACGTTCATCGCGTATGTTCATCATTTATATGTCAAATTAAAGCTAATTTTTTTCTGTACCTGATAAATTACGCCTGCCTATGTAAAAGTGGCCGCAAAAGTGGTTGCGAGTCATTAAAAATGTTTTTGTTACATTTATACGTTCATGCCGTATATTCATCATTTCTATATCAAATTAATTAAACATACTAGCGGGCACATTTGAATACGCACCCCGGTCAAAACTTATTGTCCCTTTTATTATTGTATATAAAAAATTGATTTCGATTAAATACACTATGAACATAGCAATCTTGCAGCGGGATCTCGATCCATTAATAATAATTAATAATATAATAATAATGTCCTCGCGACCGATTCGGCCACGGCGACCAATCTCATTGAGACTAGCCGTTCAGGAAATATTTTATACTTGTGTATACGCGCAGACACAAGTGCTCTCTTTATTCCTGTCACTCTCATACTCCGGTGGGACGATACGGGACACGACCGGTATGTGAAGGCGCAGGACCAACACAACACGTGCTTTCCAAGGCACGGAGGTGACACACCTTTAAATTTTCAAGTCTGAAAACTTACTAAGATTTCGTTGACAAAAATACACAATAACTGAACTTAGCCCGAGCCGGGACTCGAACCCAGAACCTCCGAATCTGCGGCCGTACACGCTAGTCACTAGACCACCGAGGCAGTAACTTTTATAGTTTGCATTAGTTAACAAGTTGTAATTTGTGAACATTACACAAAGTCAAAAAATATATATAACGTTAGGGGTAAAGTAGGAAATACATAACAGGTAAAAATAAAAGTCTATGTAACATTATACCACCATTTTATAAAGCAACATACATTACAATGATTATCGCAACACTGCTAAATCACTACACCCTCACTATTTGCTACATATCATAGAAAAATATCAAAATATCACATCATACTTTAAAATAAATTCTATAACAAAATATTATTAATATATAAAACATGTCAAATTAAAGGAATGTAAAAATTAATGAAATACATATTTGATACATAATTACAAAATTATATGAATTTAAGCGATATCTAGTAGGCCGGTGTTGTCTATACATATATATTATAATAAAATAGTATGGCAATATTTTATTCAAGACAAGAAAAAAGTAAAAAAGTGTCCATTTATGAACCCTTATTATAAAAAATAAAGATATTTTCACATGTCTTTATAATATATAATATAAACTCTTGACAAAACTTGTGACGGTCACGGTGACGTTCGTAACGGTCTTATAGACCACGTTATTTTTTTACAAGTGACGATTTTACACTGTCTGTCTTGATATGCCGTAAATAAGTAATATAATAAAATAAATGTTTACCAGACTATTTTTTAGTAACACTGTGAGCGCTAGTCCGCCGAATTATTACATTTAAAATCAATCATTTTGGTTTTGTACAGTTTAATTATATTTAAAAATAAATCTAAATGAAATAATTAAGAAAATAAAGGTTGTATTTTCACTTATTTTAATAGCACTCACAGTCTTGTTAATAGTAATAAATATCGTCAAAAAATAAACTACTTATAAAGTTTAATATCGACTCATAATAATCCAAAAATTACACTAAAACCACTAAAAAATTACATAAAATTACAAAAAGGTCACATTTCACGTACATTTTAAACCTAACCGAGACAGACTATTCTGCCTGAAACATTTCACAACCCATACAGGTTAGGTTAAAACATTATAGGAACCGGCCTCATTTTCCACGTAAAGCTTATAATTAAACATATATTCATATAATATTGCTTCACAAAAAAATGTGGCAATTTTTTTATATTACTAAAGTATTTGAAATAATAATGAAAAAAATCAGATTGATCTAATACTCTTAAAGTCAAGGGAAAATAAGTAATTTGGTAAAATTTAAATATACATTTGCAAAATAAAAAAAAATACCAAAAAAAACCAATTTTAACTTTTTTTTCTTTGGGGAAATTGTATTAATTTTTTTTTAATACTTATATTGGACGCTCATAGTTATTTTTTTTGGAGGGAAGAGGGAATAACAGTTTCAACACCGTCACCACCCGATATTCATTATTTTGTGAATTAATATACGAACAGAGAAAGCAAAATCAGTAAATCTGTACAAAATATAATAAAAAATAGTTTTTAAGTCTCACACACCTACGTATATTGAATAGCTTGTATTAAAAATATCTAATTCGGATGGAAGCGAAAATTTGGCGATTTTGGCATTAGAATATGAATATTTAGTGATTTATCTCTATATTGTTATAGATATGTACTATGCTATGAACGTTTGACTCGGCAATAAGGTTGTAAGAGAGAGAGTGAGAGAGAATTGTAAAATATCAAGTCATATTTTATATGAGCTTTTTGGCACTATATCATTATCATTGTTAAAAAAAATCTTAAAAAATGAAAAAAAAAACCTATACTTCGTTTTCCTATATAAGGAAAGCCTTGGGCTTTATCTAAATGTCTACATGATTCATGATGAATATTCATCGAATCGAAACCCATAATGCAGTGACATAATATTAAACCTTTAATATGCTGCTTCGCTTATTTTAATATAAAAAAAAAAACAAATTAAATCAGAACAATGGACGTCTTTGACTTTTAATAAGAGGTTCCTGCAAATTTTCGCCAGCGGTGCCATCACGTGAATATAAATTAAATTCTTTTGTTAATAAGGATGTCAATTGAGCTCTATTTCCTTTGTAAAAATATAATCCAGAATTGTTAAACTTGGGACTATTTTTACTAAATTACTTTAAGAACGTTGAAACGAAGGTTCGAAATTCAAAACGTAATTTTTTTATGTTGTCATATCCCAGTGGCGCCATCTAAGTTGCAATTAATGAAAAACCTCCCATTAAAATTATAAATCAATTCAAATTAGTAAAACATCAAAAAAATATGTATTTAGTTTACGTAATCTTATGGAATGGTCGCCAAGTCAAACATCCAAGAAGCTGCTCACGTTTACGCTTAAAGCATTCTATGACAATATAATTGTACGCTAAATAATCTAATTATATCATTTGGTTTCAAGTGAAACGAAAATAGCTACAAAAATAGAAATATACTTATCTACTTTGTTCACGATAAATAGCAAACTTTAGAAGATATTAAAGAATTTTGCTAAACTTCATTTATATTTAATATATGAACTGATGATAAAAAAAATTACTATCAATTACCTAAACACAATATATTAAAACAAATAGAAAAAAAAAGTAAAAAAGTATTAATAAAAACGCATTGATATCATTAAAAAATCATAACAGTATCAAATCACCGAAATTTTTAAATATTTCCAGTATCTAAACGTTGGCCTTCAAACTTGTTATAAAGAAAGATTTATTTCTTAGAAACACTATTTAATTGCCAATGTTGGCTTAACGTGGAACAAATACATATCACGTAAAATTATAATCGTCCGTAAACCGACTTTACAGAAAACTAATTTTTTTTTTGTCTAGTTCGCGCAACTAAAATAATTAAGGACCAATATTTGAACAAACATTATTAATATTAATAGAATTTTTTAGCAAAATTATTCAATGACCTTTGGTAATGTAAATGAAACTAAAGTACCAGGGCATCATAGCGTACGCGGAGTTAGACGAGTAAAGCGAGGGCGAACACACCCATTGCTAGCGATTTTGTTAAACTGTTGGCCGAGTTGGGCGCCTTCTTCGCCGTGTCGTCCTGAAAATATAAAATGTTCTATGTTGTAAATATTCTACTATTTATTTTTGCGTATATATTACAGACTCATCGTTTGTACTTTGTTTCTTTTTTTGGATAAATTAAAAAAAAGGCCAAAAAAAATCTTAAATGGCACAGACTTAAATGATAAAATAGACAGTGCGTGAAAAATGCAGTGATCGATGCTTAAAAGTCTTTTAGTTGTAATAAACCTGCTCAATTAGGATTAGTACATAGAACAAAAAAAAAGGGGGTTTAAAACGGAGGCTGCCAGAAGCCAGAACGCCATAAGCTCTTTATTATTTTCACCTGATCAACAACTAACAATAGAAATGAAGCGATTACATACGAGTACAGATGAGGCATAATATATAATAATTATTATAAACATTTCTAAGAATAAGTTTAAAATTATTCATTTTACCTAATGCTGTCTAAGATTTACGCAAATACTTGGTTGGCATTTTAAATTACAACTATTTTCAACGCTTGCTGTAAAGCATTCGAAACGCCGGGAACCAAAAAGCAAAACAAATCCGTGAAAAAAAAAATCTATTCTATACAACGTATCTAAAAAACAATATCAGTATCTAATAATTACAAAGCACTCGAAACTCCTAAACTTACAGTTTGACTTCTCGTATTGCCTTCCTCTTTATCCTAATAAAAATGTTATATTTATGATCATTAGGAAAATATACAATTTATATCCTCACAAAAACGTTAATTGGACTTTCAATTTAATTCAAGGCTTTATTAATATATACGTCACACATTAAAAAATGTAACATTAAATACTTCTTAAGTAAAAATTTAACACGTTTTTGGGACAAATTACTAAAATTTCCACATAAATATTTAGCAAAATCACATAGAAATATTGTTAGCCAAACGAATAGGTAATTAATAATTATAAACTTATACAAATAGGAAACTTACTGGCAATTCCTTGCACGGTGTGGATTTTCTTGCGAATTTGAAAAGTGATTCGACGATATTCGCAGAGGTGGGGGCTGAGCATGTCTCCAGAGCTGATACTACACAGATTTGAAGATCAGCTAATTTGTTGCATTCTTTATCCTATAATATAATTTATTTATTTCATAAGCACATTTACAATAAAGTATAAGCATATTAAACATTACACACTAAATTATATGAAAAGTAACACGCTTACTTATACGTATATCAATACCGAGCGTACATAACATTCACCAACAATACATGTAAAGCATTAGGAGGAAATGTAAATGATCAATGTGAATAAAGATAGCTGAGTTTCTTTTTAAAAAACAGTATAAAAGTTATGGAATATGTCGAGGCCGGGTAATGCTCGAGATACTTAATTATATTTCGCACGTATGCGAGCCACGGGAGCTTGCTTACCAAGATGCGTTCTAGCGAAATTCGAAGCGATATCTACTTGGTACTGGTAAGAAAATCCGTTACAGCAGCAAATAGATATATAGATTTAATCTTATATTAATTATTTACTGAATACGTACATACATACATACATTAATTATTTATTAAAGAAATGAACTAGTAGGATACAAATGAAATTTTTTTGTGTCTATTTATACACGTAAAAAAAGAAATAATGTAGTATAGTTCTTTATAATAATTTGAGTTCAATTTGAAAATTTAGTAAAAAGGCGAGTATTTTAATAGTACAATTTTTTCATAATAGCAGAAAAAATATATACGAAAGATAAGTAGAATATACTAATAATAATTCTTGTGTTTTATTTCTAGTACATTTTTAAATACTATTGTGTCAATCTAATACATATTTGTAGAAGATATACAAAATATTATATAAGTGATTTATAATTCATATGTGCTAAATTAATATAAATGTTACTCGTATATTACTTATTTAAATAAGAAACCGGTCTTACTGGATACCTACTAATCCTTATACCTATGGAAAAAAACAAGCACGTCAAAATTGTACAAAAAAAGACCTCGACTCATTAAATATATGGAAGTAGCATTTATCTTGAATTACTTCGGTTTTGCTGTTTTTTTATATATATTTATTAAGATTCACCAGTGGTAATTACATTATTACAGTAAAAATTTATGCTATGGTACAAAGTTCTTATTGCTAAATGCATTACATTTTAAGGTGAATACCGCATGCAAAAATAGGCGTGAAGTAGTTTTATACAAAAACAACAATTCTATGATCTAAATAAATTAAATAAAACAAATAAATTAAACCAATAAACAAATCTACCAAACAAATTGAGATATACTTAACAAATCAAGAATATTATTTATTTAGAATATATTTTTTTTATATCTTTGCGAAACTTTGGCAGCGAGTCTCTGATTAGGTCCAAGCATTTATAATCGTTTATAATTTTACATAATCGCGACACGGGTGAATTGTTCCCCAAAATAGTTCTACGGGAAGGCTTTTCAAATAAGTTCACGGCTTTACGTGGGCATCTAGGGATTCTAAAATTAAACATAGACACAAGAAACGGGGTGATTTTATAAGTCTATGTAATGGCTTTTTTTAACATTGGGCATGGTAAATATCCCGTATACACCACAAAAACGGTTACGGGTAACGGTTTTAACATTTTACATTACATTTTAAAGTCGTGATAAGCACTGTAAGGATTGAATTCTTAACAGAACAGAACACAGTCGTACAGATAAAAACCGCATTCTATGAGCTGTTAAAAATCATGGTGAGGCACTTTTCACAGTATTTTTTGCAGGAAGAAGCATGACCTTATAAAGATAAAGATAGTCACGGAAGTCTTGCGGAAGTTTGGCAATGCTGTTTACATATCGTGAATTCTTTTTCTAAATGTAATTGTATATTATACTAACAACTCACTCTCGCTCCGCTCGGATTCGTCCCTACTTACGTTTTAACGTTTAGTATAAATTTGTCAGAGATAAGATATTTTCCCGCAGTCAAAGTATCCTATATGTTCAAAATCTGTCCAGTGGTTTTGTCATCATGCGGTCACAGACAGGAAAACAAAAATTCTAAAAACCATAGATTCGGCCTCTGTATCGATAATTATGTCTATTTCAATAAGATTTTCTCAAAAAATATTTAATGTACAGATTCGGTTCAGTTAGTATATTATATTATTATATGTATAGATAGATAATATGCAACATTTTTTTACCCGTTCGACTCTAAAGACCGAAAACGATCACTGTCCGAAAAGTATTTAAGCCCATGCATATTATGGCACAAGTATATTTATGTAAATACACTCAATAATTAAATAATTTACTCACCCCAAACTTTATTTCAGGAATGTTGAACAAGGGTAACTTCTCAGGGCCGAATTGCATCTCCGACCCTAGGGTACTGTTCAAACAAGACTCAATTTCCGTTTTCTTCTCATTGAAGCATTCGGGTCCATTCTCCGCTATGAACACTGATAATAAAAATATTCATATTAAAATTTTATCACCTTAATTTTACCTCAATTCAAGTTACTCGTAACACGTAACTCATGGCTAGTTTTTAGGGTTCCGTGTCCGAAGGGTGCCAATGGAACCCTATTACTATGCTTCCGCTGTCCGTCCATCTGTCTGTCAAAGGGCTATATCTCATGAACCGTAATAGGTAGAGAGTACAAATAATAAAAAAAATAATACAAGAAACATTTTTTTTTTGACGTTCGTAATCGATCATCGGATTTAATGCATACATAGTAAAAGACATTAATAAAAAGTGCATGTACGATGGTACCCTGAACCTGAACCCTTCGTGTACGAATTCGACTCGCACTTGAACGATTTTTTTATAAGGTACCATTACCTACCATATATACCCATATACAATAGGACCATAAGAAAGGATAGAAACCATTACCTACCATAGTAACACTAAATTTAATACGCGAACACTCACGTGCGTCTAAAGTTCGTTGCGAAAATTTTTATCACATACAAGGTTAAAATCGCTATAAACAGGTTGTTTGTTATTGTTTCATTTTACATATCTCAAAGTCCATATATAATACGTACGTTTTTGTATATACTTTGTACCTCACATTAAATAGCATTGAAAATTATATTTATAATAGGTACGAGTATATATTTTTTACTACATTAAAAAGTTAAATTAAATGTAAATGCAACGGTTGTTTCTAAGAGATCTTTGCCAGGATATATTAAGCATGTGAGACAGACTGGGCAATATAGTGCAAGTGTAAGATTATATACATGTATACACAGTTTAAACACTACTTATTGTACAGACTGACATAAAAATACTAATGAAGATATTATCATGGATCATTTTGGGAAGTTTCCAAGACTTCCAGTATGCTCATTAAGGAAAATTCAAAATTATTATAAGATCAATATTATGTCGTCACGTGTACACTAAAATAAAAAAAAATAAAAACTTGGATAAATAATCCGATTTTATTAGCCAATGCTTTTTTATCTGCTTGAAAAATGAAAACTTTACTAAGAATTATGTTTATAATTTTAATAAACATAAAAGTCTAAGTATAAAGATAAAACATGATTAGTGTTTATTTTATACAATTAACAATGCAAAAATACTAATATAATATTATTTATATTCGTTGTCTATTACAATCAACGTGACATCAAGACCTTTGACTCACATTACTTACTAATAACTGCGTAATCTTCTACACAAGAACGTTTGTGTGTGACTCGTTTAATGACCATTTAAATAATTATTATAGTAAAAAAAAGTAAAGAGCCAAGCATTAAGGCGTTTCTAAATTGACGAAGACTCAAATGAGAACTTCTATTGACTTCCTACCTTACAGCACACAGGTCAGTCTATAAAA
This sequence comes from Brenthis hecate, assembly GCA_951806755.1. Lineage (NCBI taxonomy): Eukaryota > Metazoa > Arthropoda > Insecta > Lepidoptera > Nymphalidae > Brenthis > Brenthis hecate. The sequence goes on from OX638269.1 coordinate 3,835,618, forward strand.
AAATTGTCATTTTAAAATAAATTTATCTATATTTCATTTTAGGGTTTTTTTAATAATCCAGTGAAATATGGATTTAGTATTGGTATCAAATGTAAGAAGTTTATAACGTATACGTAACACGAGATTATATATATGAGATTTTTGGACTAACAGACAAATTGTCTAAATAAAGGTGTGTAGGCGTACAAGGTTAATAGCTCCTAGACTTTCATTCTGTAGTTTACCTCTTTTTTTCTAATATGTTCAATATTATTTGAACTATCAAGATGTCTAAACTTATGTAAGCGGCGCGGCTTTACGTAACTTAAAGTTAGAGGCGTACAATAAATTACCGTGTATATGGAATTGCTGTATAAAGAAACTCAACGTTTCGTGAGCCTCAGTTATTAAAAAAAAATATTTACAACACCTTAGCCGTCATCTGAGAATTATTATTAAGCAAGTGGGGAGCACTAGTTACTGATATTGCGTTTGTTATTGAAGCTGAGCTTCATTCATATGAGGGTTTAGAATTGTTATCATTTCGGTTTAAAAATGTATTTAAACATTTGTATGCATTCAGCCCTTTTTAACGTCCCACTGCTGGGCACGGGCCTCCCTTCAATACGAGGGGGATCAGGCCATAGTCCACCACGCTGGCCAAGTGCGGGTTGGCGGAATTCACTTGTCTTTCGAAAACTTGCTAAATTCTCTCAGACATGCAGGTTTCCTCACGATGTTTTCCTTCACCGTAAGACAAGTGGTAATCATGTAAGAAATAATTCGCATATGAAAATATCAGAGGTGCGAGACCCGGGATTTGAACCCGCTTCACTCGGCTTCCCAAGCGAGCGCGTTACCACGAGGCTACCACTGCCTTTAATTATTTAAACATTTAGCTATGTGTAATTGGGCTACTTAGAATATATTAAAAAAAATGTATATGAATTACGAGAATAGTTATCAGTATACTGGGTATTGATTCATAATAAAGATACATTATTATGTACATATATTTAGCCGACCTAGTCTGTCTGTCGCATGAATGGGACACATAAAGACAAAATAAAGGAGAATTTATATAATATGCTACAAGGTAAGTCCATTGTGCTCCATTTCTCGTGTTATTCCGGTCTATTTCCACAAAATGCGAGGATATAAAATACCATGTGGTGACAATTTATTTCGTAAGCTTTTTTATTAGGGTAGGGTTAGAGTTGTAATATAGCCCTGTATCTTCATATCAAGCTGTAACTTCACGAGCAACTACGTTTTGAGTAGACGCCCATCTTTTCTCTATTTTAACTTGTGGGTCAATAAGGAACATACGGTATGGTATGTAAGTATTATGAGGCTGTTTTACTATATTTAATCTTCAAATAATTCAACAAGAATCAAGAAAAATCGGTTGTCCCACAAAATAGATGATTATGCTGGTTAGATCCATCTACGCGTCCCCCTCGTTGAACTTTTTAAAATGACAACGTCAAGATTTGGGCTTAGCAGGAAAAAAATCGTAATTTTTTAATACCACATCGAACTATTATTATCAATGCATAAATTTAAATTAAAAATATTTTTTTCAGCATTAAAATATTATATTTTTTTACTGAACGTCATGAGTCTACTACCAGTTCAAAAAGAAGAAGCCTCAGACCTGAGAAGAACTGGCGAAAGAAACTCAGCGGGACTTTCATTACCTTTTTTATAAGTACGTACATAGTTTGTATGTGTCTATGTTCGTTACTCCTGCTTATTAAAATGGCCTGACTGATTTAAATGCAATTTAAGATACAGATATTATATTATGGCCTGGAGTAAGAGACATAGATTAAAACTTACATGTAATATATTTTAATGTATTTAATACATATTCATAGTGATGTTCAGAGGATAGCCGTGGTCGTATGCCACTTTGCCCTGAAGCTTATGATCGCTTACTACTGTTAGAATGTATTGTTTTGTTAGGGTTTCTCATTTGTTAAATTATGATAAGTAGTTAGGAGGGAACAGATAAACGTACATACATACATACATACAGACCGGTCAAAATCATAACTCTCTTTTTGCTTTGCTGTAGTCGGGTAAAAAAGGAATAAGTAAAACAGAGACTCACGTGCGATTCTGTCGCCCTCTTTAAAGCATACGAATTCAGCCATTTGCTCAGTTATATTATATACAATTTTAAGATTCTTTTGCTCTTCTCCCGAGAAGCAAGATTTTACAGATTCTGTTAAGTTTCGAAAGCAGCTCTTGAATGATGGCGTTTTTTCACAATACCTGAAAATTATTTATGTCTATGTTTAATCTAAAAGTACTTGTAAACAACAATCACAGTACTTTTAATATTTTTTCTACGAATCTGTCAAAATTGTTTTGATTATATATTAGTCGTAAGCAATAGTATTTTTTGTTTCTGTAATATTCAATTATTCAGCTATTTTTATAAAAATTAAGAAAATACAGCTCACTTCTTGAAGACTTCATCGACTTGACCGTTAGGCTTTGCATTTTCAACTTCTTCTTGTAACTTGGAAGGATCTACCAATGTCTTTAAGCACTCGGCAAATTCTAAAAATGCTTTCTGTAACAACAATTTTGTTATATAATCACAAAAAAGTCAGAAAAATTTAAAATGCATATATAAAACAGAGAACAATTTTTTTTAGATACATGGTATGTACTATGCTATGCGGCTATAAAAAAAAAAAAAAACAGCCAAAACCTTAAAGCAATATGAGTAGTATAAAAAGTGAGTCTGACAGAGTTAGGGCGTACCCCTTAGGCGACGCGCGGCAGCAGCACCCGGCTACGCGAACAAGTGGACAAGGGTTGTTGCACCACTAAGGGCGGGTGCAACGTAAGAAGCAAGCCCGAGAGATAAGGCTGAGGTATACAAGTTGGAATATTGGGACTATGACTGGAAGAGCGAGAGAATTAGCGGATGTTTTGAAAAGACGAAGGATAAATGTGGCATGCTTACAAGAAACAAAATGGAAGGGTACGAAAGCTAGAGAGATAGGAGAGGGATACAAGTTTTATTACTCTGGGAGTGATGGGAAGAGAAATGGAGTGGGAGTAGTTCTGGATTCTGTTCTAAAAGAGTGTGTCACGGATGTAAAGAGAGTAAATGATAGAATTATTGTTGTTAAATTAGTATGGGAGAGCATGATTATGAATGTTATTAGTGTGTATGCGCCCCAAGCTGGATGCAAAGATGAAATGAAAAGAAATTTTTGGCAAGATTTTGATACGGTTATGATGGATATTCCTGGAAATGAGGAAATTCTGATAGGGGGAGATTTCAATGGACATGTCGGAACAGGGAATGAGGATTATGAAAGAGTGCATGGAGGACGGGGTTTTGGAAATAGAAATATTGAGGGTGAAGCCCTACTCCAGTTTTCCTCTTCGTTCGATCTAGCGGTAGTTAACACCTGGTTTCAAAAGTGTGACGAACATCTTATCACATATAAAAGTGGAAACCGTGCGACACAAATCGACTATTTTCTTCTCAGAAGAAATAAGTTGGCCTGTGTCAAAAACTGCAAGGTAGTACCCGGGGAACCCTTAGTGACGCAACATAGGTTACTCATAATGGAGGTCAAAATAAAAGTTGTGGGTAAGAGCGGGAGGAACTGCCCTCCTCCAAGGACCAGGTGGCGAATGTTAGAGAAAGAACAGTATGCAAGTACATTCAAGGAAAAAGTAGTAGAAAAAATGATAGAAATGGATGGAATGCAAGATAAGTCAGTGGAGGAATGTTGGAATGAAATGGCAAATTATATAAGAGAGATAGCGCGAGAAGTGTTTGGAGAAACGAAAGGGAAGGGTACTATTGATAGAGATACTTGGTGGTGGAGTGAAGAGGTACAGAGAGCTCTGAAAGAAAAGAAGGAGGCATTTAAAACATGGAAAAATGAAAATGGGAGTGAAAGAATTAAGAAAGTTAAAAAGTGTGAATACAAAGAGTTGAAGAAGAAGGCTAAAAAAGCGGTAGCAGTAGCCAGAGCTCAAGCTCAAAACAGTATGTACAGCCATCTGCAAGAACCAAGAGGGCAAAAAGAAATATACCGCATTGCAAAGAGCAGGGAAGAGAGGGCAAAAGATCTCAAGCATGTAAGATGTATGAAAGATGAGGAGGGAAGGGTGTTGATAAAAAATGAAGATATAAAAGGTAGATGGAAGACATATTTCGAAAAACTTATGAATGAGGAGAATGATTGGAGCGGAGTGTTAAGCGATGTGCAAGTTAATATTGGATTAGTGAATGAGATTAGTTGGAACGAAGTTAGAATGGCAGTACGAAGTATGAAAAATGGTAAAGCAGTTGGACCCGATGGTATACCAGTTGAAGTTTGGAAGTTATTGAAAGAGGACGGATATCAGTGGCTGACTTTATTTTTCAATAAGTTGTTGCATGAAGAAGTAATCCCCGAGGAATGGTGTCTCAGTTCTCTCGTGCCCATCTTTAAAAATAAAGGAGATGTACAGGAATGCAACAACTATCGGGGAATAAAGCTCATGTCTCATAGTATGAAAGTTTGGGAGAAAGTAATTGAGAGAAGGGTGAGAGAGGAGAGTGTGATAACACAAAACCAATTTGGGTTTATGCCAGGACGCGGGGCAACAGACGCCATATTTGCAATGCGCCAATTATCTGAGAAGTACAGACGTGCGCACAAAAACTTGCATATGGTGTTTGTTGATCTAGAAAAGGCGTATGATAGGGTTCCCCGAGAGGTTTTGTGGTGGGCTTTGAAAGTAGAAGGAGTGCCTGCTAAGTACGTGGAATTGATTCGTGCTATGTACAGAGAGTCTAGCACTCATGTAAGATCGATCGCTGGGAACACCGAAAAATTCAGTGTCTCTGTAGGCTTGCACCAGGGATCGGCTCTAAGTCCATACCTCTTCCTGTTGGTAATGGATGCTCTGACATCGGACATACAGGGGGAGGCACCTTGGTGTATGCTATTTGCAGACGACATCGTATGGGCCGGAGAAGACGGGTGCGAGGTCCAGAGCAGATTGGAAAAATGGCAACAAAGACTGGAGAATGTTGGCTTAAAAATCAGCAGAACCAAAACTGAATATATGTTCTGCGATTTTGGCGGTCTCTCCAGTCCTCAAACCATTCTCTGGATAAAAGAGCGATAACAGTCTGCTCCGACTTCAAGTACCTTGGCTCCCTCTTTCAAAGCGATGGCGAAATAAACCGGACTGTACAGCATCGAATCAATGCAGGGTGGATGAAGTGGCGGCAGGTAACGGGAGCAATTTGTGACCCCAAGTTCCCTATGAAATTAAAGGGACAAATATATAAGACGATCATCAGACCTGCCGTCCTATACGGATCTGAAAGTTGGCCCACAAAGAGAACGGATGAAAGACGCATACATGTAGCTGAAATGCGAATGTTGAGATGGATGTGTGGTGTGACTAGGATGGACAAGGTGAGGAATGAGTACATTAGAGGGAGCCTGAAAGTTGCGCCAGTGGATGAAAAGTTGAGAAGCAATAGGTTATCGTGGTATGGACATGTGATGCGGAGAGAAGAGCAAAGTGTGGTGAAAAGAGTTTTGTGTATGGAAGTTAACGGGGACAAGAGAAGAGGACGACCAAAGAAAAGATGGATGGACTGTGTGGAAGAAGATATGACTAGAAAGGGAGTAAGCAGTGAAATGACGAATAATAGAGTAGAATGGAAGAATAAAACATATTGCGCCGACCCCAAATAAAAATTGGGACAAGGGCAGGAAGAAGAAGAAGAAGAGAAGGTATGTACTATGTACCTAGTATTTACCCATTTTGGTGTCGACTTTGAAACTAGCCAATTACATAGATGATATTAATTTAGCGCAACGCAAATTACAAACAAATGTACATAGAGACAACTCAATCGTAGAGAATTCAGAGGGCAAGCAGACTTTGGTATTTGTGTTTAAGGGTCTCATGTAACAAACATCTCAATTTCTTATTATATCATAAAATATAAATTCATATGGGTTCATATGTCCTCCTGACCAATTTAGACCTTTTATATTGAGAGTTGAGACTGTCAGACGATATTGTTAGTGCATACATAAGTGTAATCAGGAAGACCATCCGACACCATCGAAGTGGCTGACCAAGAGTGACAGGCTGTATTCTGTTACTCTCTATGATTATTATTATACACTAGCGGCTCACCCTCGCTTCGCTCGGGTTCGCTTCTAGACAAACAAAAACAATTTTATCCCACGGGAACCATATATATGCATGGATAAATAACCTATTCGGTATTCTAATGTATGAACTATATTATTGTAAAATTTCATTAAAATCCAATCAGTAGTTTTTGTGTACTAAGCTTTATAAGTAACTATAGTTTTAACTATCCCACAAGAACTCTAATTTTCCGGACGAAAAGTATCTAAAAGGTTGACCGGGGATTAGCCCGTGCAAACAGACAGTGAAACAAATAAAATTGAAAAAATCTGGATTTATTCTATTTCTCTTCTTAAATCCCCCTGACTCGGTTTTTAGCATTTTTTTCTATGTACAGACATTCGACCTCTACAGTTTTATTATACTCGTATGTATAGATATTAGCCGACTAAAATTAAAGAAATGTTGCTTATTCACAATTTATAAAATAGATATTACATATGGTTGTACCCTATACTATCCAATATCTATATATTCTACATTACGCTTCATAATTTTTAAGATGGCCCACATATTTTAATCTTCTACTTTTCAAACAAATATTGTTTGATTTTGTAATAGTGTTAATCCTTATCACAAAATGGTATTTCATTTATCAGAAGAATTAACTGAAGATAATTATGCCCTTTATTACGACATTTAAAATAATGAATGCTTTAAGAAATATTATTATGGATTTTATCGCGGTTTTATTTTGTATTTTTCTTCTCTGTATAATGTATGTAGTTTTAATAGTTTTAGTTTTTAATCAAAAGAATTACACCTTAAATGGGTTTAAGATCGCAGCGAATTTGAGTTCATTTTCTATTTTAAAGTCGATCAAATACAAACATTATGTACTAGACCCTCACCCTCGCTCCGCCCGTGTTCGTCCCTAGTTACGTTTTAACATTTAATACAGATTTCTCTGAGATGAGATATTTTCCTGCAGTAAAAAGTACCGTATATGTTGACCCCGGTGTTGTTGTTGTGAGGCCGGATAAACCAGCTATCATACCAAATTTCATCAAAATCTGTCCAGTGGTTTTCTTGCAATGCGCTCCCATGCGACAGACAGGCAGGCAGACAGACAAAAATTCTAAAAACTATAAATTCGGTCTCTGTATCGTCGATAATAAATAGTAATGATTATTTCAATAAGATTTTCCAAAATAAATTAATGTACAGATTCAACTCAGAATTTTATTATATGTATAGACTAGCAACTCACCCTCGCTTCGCTTAAACTTGTTTGTTCTGTATTCTAAGCTCAGTGTACTTACATGAAGTTGCGAAATGATTTTAATAAGTATTTTGTAGATACATTTCTGAATGGGGTAGCGTTAGACAGGTTGACTATCCAGTCTTACAACAAGCTCACTAGGTTTCCGTTATTTTTTTATCTAAGTTATTTTATGTCAATATTACAATTGTGTAATAGAAATACAGTAATCTTTCTTTTTTATATATTGGGACATTAACACACAACACCATCTAGTTCCATGGTAAGCTACGAGGCCTGTGTTATGGATAACAGATAATTGTAGTGTACACATATATAACTTTGAATACTTCCATATTATAAATATACATTATAAAAACCTATTGACTGGAGTACAAACATTCGTGCTCATCACACAAATGAATGCCCCCAGCGGGACTCAACCCGCGACCGCTGGCACAGCATGTAGGGTCACTACAAACTAAGCCAAACGTGTCGCAAGTATAATATGTTTGTATATTTATAACGTGGTTTTATTATGACGCGACACTATCGAAGACATCCGATATAGGGAAAAATTTATAGTATATCCTTTATTAACTCGCTTTTATTAGCCTCACTCATCGACCAAAAATTACTTTTTTGATCGACGGCCTCACTTATCTAACACTAAATATGTTACTTAATAATATGGATTTGAATAGGTACATACTGCATACAGTATGTAGTATATACCTATTCAAATCAAATTACCTTTGAGTTCTAACGAGTTCCATACAGTTCATAAAAATCTAGTTTATTATTGAGTATCTATAATTATCTAATGTCAATAAAAGAGAAACATAAAAACAACATTATTAGATGTTCAATACTCACTGCAAATTATGTAGCTGTTTATTGCATTTACTTATTAATTTGTATTTAAAATTAACATTTTCAAATCACCTTTATTAAGTTAATGAATTTGACCTGTACGTAACGACTACAATAAATTATATATTAATATTATTGATCTAATATACATTTTTTATGATTACCAATTACCATATTTACTTAATATACTTACATAGTTTTTAATAGAACGAGAAAGACACTATTTCCTTATATGAACATGTTATTAGTTGAAAGAAAGTACATAATAAATAATAAAACACCTTAACGGTAACAAAATATTCATGTTCCATTTGGATAATATGCAAAGGTCGTGCAAAGGCAGTTCTGATGAGAGAGCATTTGGACCGCAGCCAACGCCACCCCACTAGGTTATCTCAGAAGTGTATCCCAGATACGTTGTACATTTTGTAGATCTTTGTACTGTTCGTGTTGAATGTTTTGTTATTTACTTTAAACATTTTAACACTTTTGTATTATTAAATTACTATAATTTATTTAACTTGCTATTTCATATGTCTGGCACAATTCGACACGACCTGTGTGACGTCAAGGGTAGACCGTTCACCGAAAACCCACGTGCTCTCGGAGGCACTAGAGGAGTAAACATTACCAACATCCCAACTCCGGACTGGAACTGATATGACTATTTTGGCCGATCGGGATTTGAACCTAGGACCTCCCGATAACAAACAACTTACATAGTTCGTTTCATATTCGTTCTCGACAATTAATATTGATAACTATTATTATTATTATTACGTAACTCATAAGTGAATCGACTTTTGTGTTTTCACCGACACAGGATGATCAGAGGAAATTGCCAAATTAAGTATCATAATTTGTTCATAATTTTATGTATTTTATAGAATTTGAGTAATTTCTAGTGTGTCAATGAAAATTAATCGACTTCCTGTATGTAGCTTACGTGTTTCGTCAACAAACAGCTAGCGAAGCAATTGCAACATTAACGCGGCAAAATATTGAGTCATCGACCTCTTACTATAAGACTTTCTGACAAACGAATTATAAACATACATTTACTCGCTAGTCATTTGACCATATTATTTGAAAATCAATAAAACATAATTATTAATTACCTACATTATTATTAACTACCTACATACATTAATATTATGTACAAATATCTTAGAAAATGGCCAAATTGATAAAAACTTAAAAATATAATACCATGTCGATGCAAAGCAAATCTAATATATTTCGATACGTAAAATACATATTTACCTATTAGATATTCATATCTTAAAATATTGTAGGCTGACACCGATTTCGTAAATATCTGATTAGGTATCTATTCTAAATGAAAATCTCCGTTTAGTTATTTTATACATTTTAGTGCCTGGAAGTCGGTTTTTATTATATTTTTTTTGTAAGTTTTTATTTTTCCATTTTTATTGTAGACGTAATAAGCAGGTAATTTGTAACAAGAAATTTTTTAACATATTCGATTAAACAATTTATATAAAATAAATATTTATTGTGGTTTTTTTTAAAAACCGCTCGACCAATTTTGATAAAAATTTATATGGGACCATCTGGGATGTATACCCTTTGAAACAAAAAAAAAAATTCCAAATCGGTTCAGCCGTATTCGAGTAATCGGTGAACATACATTAAAAAAAAATATCCGACGAATTGAGAACCTCCTCCTTTTTTGAAAGTCGGTTAAAATAAATACACTTGCAAATGTTAAAGTCAATATGAAAAGCAGAACCGATTTTAACTAAATTTTGTGTAGTGATAACTTATTACTCGGGTCCACATTTAGGGTACTTTTTACTACAGGAAAATCCTTGATTCCTGCGGGAGATCAATACATGTAGAATGCATACATATACATACATATAGTACATACAATATATATAGAATGGTTTTCAAAAAATCCAAAATCGACCAAATCCATTCATTGTAGCTGGGTTCCGAGATATTATAAACTTATTGCACTTGACTAATACATTTAGTAGAGCAGTTAAAAAAAATTGATTCTTCGCCATGTACATTGTACACAGCTACTATAATAACATGTGTCGTGATTTGGCTATCTACTACCTAGGCCACTCCGCCAATCTAATTAAAAGTTTCTTAAACTAAAAATCCAATCATATCATTAATTATGTATATATCTGTTAATTGATTTTAAATCGATTTAACTGTTTAAACAGTAAAAATCATTTTAAATAATTTAAATAGATAGTCCCTCGATATTAATTAAAAGTAGGTACATACATGCACTATGAAAAATTGAAAAAGTCTTATAGCTAAATTAAAAACTAGACTTTGCTTATCAGTACACCTTGCCCTTCCTACAGTGTCCAAAGTACTCGTACGTAAATCGTTGAAGTGTTCTCGGGACTAAATGGCTAAAAAAATTTTTTTCTTTCCTTAAGATTATTTATGTTATAAAATTTACTTGTAATTGATAAAAATGGTATATTCATAAAAGTGATTATGGGTTTATTTGCATTTAATAATAATATTTCTGTATCATTGTAATACAATAATTAAGAATCATTAAAATAAAGTATACATTTTCCCAATTATTATTAAATAAAAGTATGCATTTGCTATCTCGTAAGTCGATTAAGTATTTTACGCTACATATTTTGATAATATATTTTATCAGCTTTATCAGCCTTGAATTATAATAATACGTGATTTGGGTAAAATTATTTGATAAAGAATATGTACTGCTTTTATTATCATCTATATATATAAAAGAAAGTCGTGTTAGTTACACTATTTATAACTCAACAACGGCTGAACCGATTTGGCTGAAAATTGGTGGGGAAGTAGCTTAGAACCAGGAGACGGACATGGGATACTTTTTATCCCGTTCGATTGCGTTCCCGTGTGACGTGACATAAAACTCAAGAACGGCTGGACCAATTTTAATGATAATTGAATTTTTGGATTTCTCTTAGTCCGGAATAGGATAATAAGTGTTAAAACATCAGAAAAATTAACGAAAAAAAATTATATGGCTAGCGCTGGCTAATAACTATTTATGTCTATTTAAAACGTACCTAGCGACGAACCCGAGCGAAGCGAGGGTGAGCCGCTAGTTATTCAATATTATCGTTTTATTACTGACAATACATACAATGATTTTTATATATTACTTGAAGTCGAGCTTACTAACTCTTATCTTTATCTATACAAATATTATAAGAGGTAAAGTTTGTGATATTGTGAGTTTGTGATGTTGTAGGAATCTCTGGATCTTCTGAACCGATTTTCAAAATTCTGTTACCAATAGAAAGCCACGTTCTTTCTGAGTGTCATAGGCTATATATTAACTCGAAGAATAAAAAGACTTTTTCATGGTAGTCGGATTTGCAGTCGGAGAAAAAACGGTCGAACAAAACGTTTCTTACGAACGCTGCCTTAACGATGAGAGATATATGATTATGTTCTAGAGAAAAGTTGTAGAGCTTAATAATGCCTACAAAAAAGTCAGCGACAGCATATGTCTATTTTATATTTAAGTCACAAGAATAGTTTTTTATATTAAAAAATAATTTTAATCGGTAGGTCATGCTTATTGGTCATATTATCAACAATTATGAATTCTTATCAAAATAAGTAAATTTATCGTCTAAAATATTTAAAACAAAAAACTTTTCCCTTTTACTGCATATAATTTGGACAAATGGTTAAAGAGATAATACGACATACACGTAGGTATGGAACCGCGACCCCGTCGTAACCTATTCAGTAATAAGGTGTTTTTTTTTTTTCATATAAAATACGTCAATCTATCCATACTAATATTATAAAGAAGTAAAGTTTACGAGTTTGTGACGTTGTAGGGGGTAATCTGTAGATCTACTAAACCGATTTAGGTGAAATTTGGTAAGAATATAGTTTGAGACCCTGGGAAGGACAATAGGATACTTTTTATCCAGGAAATTATTCCTTAAGTGGGTGAAAATGGGGATGAAAGTTTGTATGGGGAAGCAAGCTAGGGACGAACCCGAGCGAAGCGATGGTGAGTCGCTAGTACTAATATTATAAAGAAGTAGTTTGTGAGTTTGTGACGTTTTAGGGCGTAATCTCTGGATCTACTGAACCGATTTATATAAAATTTGTAATCGATTTATATAAAATATAAAAACTTTTTATTACGGAAATCATCCCTTAAGGTAGAAAAAATTGTGAAAATGGGAATGAAAGTTTGTATTGAGAATCAAGCTAAGGACGAACCCGAGCGAAGCGACGGTGAGTTGTTAGTACCGAGTAATTTACATCCAAAGAAGTACTACCTAGTAATAAATTAAATTGTTGAAGAGGTAACATCTCGAAACAATAAACAATAATTTATGTATTATTGATTTGATTGTCACTAAAATTGGAGGTTCAATAGTAGGGGAGCCCAAGAGGGGATTTTCTGTAGTTACTCGAGCGCGGCAGATTAACATAAAAGAGGTTACCTTGCACTCTATTGAGTACTTTCACCATAATATAAGTCTTCTATATAAAGGGGCGCGTCTAGGGAAGCCGATTAAAATATTTAAAAAATGTTTTGATAAGGTAAAAATACTTGAAACCGTCAGATTAAGGTGTGGTAGGCTAGTCACATCCTGAAAAGTGTCCAATTTAATAATCTGCCGATTTGCACAAGCCTAAGAGGCAAAAATCATCATAAACTTTATAGTCGATTTTTGCCTCTTAGGCTTGTGAAAATCGGCAGATTATTAAATTGGACACTTTTCAGGATGTGACTAGCCTACCACACCTTAATCTGACGGTTTCAAGTATTTTTACCTTATCAAAACATTTTTTAAATATTTTAATCGGCTTCCCTAGACGCGCCCCTTTATATAGAAGACTTATATTATGGTGAAAGTACTCAATAGAGTGCAAGGTAACCTCTTTTATGTTAATCTGCCGCGCTCGAGTAACTACAGAAAATCCCCTCTTGGGCTCCCCTACTACAATGCTAGCTCTATTTCCGTAATGACTGATTTTTAACTTCCGCTGATTTTGAACATTGTAAAATGATATAAAACTCAGCTACTTCATCTGATCACGAATGATACGAGATTAGTTAAATTGAATGAATAATCAATATAAACATGCATAATATAGAAAAAAATAAATAGAAAAATGTCAATTTTAAAACAAATCGTTGAATAAATATATCTCATTTAGTAGGTACAAGGCATTATCAAGTGTTTCTATTTGCAGCAGATGACTTCCATTGAAATAGACACGAGATTTCCGGTACCGTGGAAGACGAGAGAAGGACAAGCGTCTTTTTAATCAATTATATTCAAAAGGAAATTACATTGAAAATATAAGCCTTGACATCCACTACATAAAAATACCTTTTTCCAGTTTTTCCGCTCCATTGTTTTTGGTTGCGCCACATTACTATTATACAGTTCAGTCGGAATGAGAAGTAATAAGCAAGCTACATAATATACTTTTGTTTAGGCATTTTAAAATTATAAAGACTCAAAAGCCGCATAAAATCGCATGTCCATTTCATACTTACATCTTGTATATCTTGGTTCTTTTGCCCAAATAATGTCATTTTAGTATAGTATAATATCTTAAATAATACCAATACAATGACTGCGTTTTTAATAATAAAAAAAAACTCCCTTTTGCCAATCTATACATATAATAAAATTGTAACTAAGCCAAATCTGTACATTAAATATTTTTTGGAAAATCTTATTGAATTATTATCGATATAGAGGCCGAACCTACAGTTTTTAGAATTTTTGTCTGTTCGTTTGTCTGTCTGTTACCGTATCACGGAAAAACCACTGAAGGGATTTTCATGAAATTTGGTACGGTGATAGCTGGTTATCCGGGTCAACATATAGGATACTTTTTACCGCGGGAAAATATCTCATTTCTGGGAAAAAATACAAAAACTGCATTGTAAGAGGTAAAACCTAAGAATTTGGTTTTTGGTAATCTGAACTCGAGCGGAGCCGTGGGTAATGCTAGTATTAGAATAAAATCGGATAAATTTTCGCACACCGAGAGATCTTTAGCAAGGTTTTTCAAAACATAAATATAATTCTTTATTTATGTTTTGAAAAACCTAATTACTTTAAAATTTAAATAAAAAAAATATATTTATTTACTCATCTACAAATTTAATTTATTCGACAATTTTGCAAAAGTTTTGTATTTTACAGTTTTAGATTCTTTTTTCACTTCTCAGTTGCACGTATGGATTGCTACTTTATTTTTCGTAATTTACATGAGACTCGTACTTATAAATTTTTTACCTTATAGCTCCATAAGTCTTTGTACGCATGTTGTACGCATGTTGGCTTTGTTTTTTTAAATATGTATAGAATTACAATTTCCTGACGAAAATCAAGGTATAATTACAACCTTTTTTTTCAATGTTTAACGAACACATGTCCTCAAAGGTTCTCGAGTTAGTATAAACCTGTTTTACGTATTGCCGCCCAACCTTAACCTTTTTTTATAATTTCAGCAACAAAATTCAAAGTTCAATAACTTGTTCTTAAGTACGAGATTTTATGTTACAGATAACTATAGCTAAATTTAATATTTTATATATAGAAATATAACCGGCAAAAATCGGCAAGGTTTAAGTTCTCCTAGAAACCTAACATTTGCAAAATTCAATAGTAAAAGTCTAAATTGTTCTAAAAGAATCACTTATTAATTAGTATTCTTCTACCTACTCTTAGAACTCAGGTTTTAACTCAGACAAAATAATGCACATTATTTAGATCGAGTCACTTATGTTCTTATTTTTGAAAAAACCTAACCAAAAAGTATTTAACTTAGGTTATCTGAACTTCAATTTAAAAAATATGTAACATAAATAATATGCCATTCTCTTTGAATTATGACCTAAAACTAAGTAAATGCTAGTAAAGTTTAATTAATTCCTTTAGAACAAACTGACTTGGGCTTCAAACGAACTTGCAAAAACTTAAGGTTTATTATTAGAAAATCTTAAGAGATCGTAGTTGGGGTTTTTCCGATGACATATTGACGTGATTTAAAAACAATATTTTTAATAAACAATGCAGCCGTAAACAATAATTGCTAAATGATAATAAACACTAAGTAGGTACTTGTTATCGTCATTATATAGGTACTCGTAGAAGGCGCTTACAAAATCATATTCTTAACAAAGCCAAAAGATTGACAAATGATTTTATCAAAATTAAGTTACATCTTACTGACCGGGGATTCCCACGGTGTACCGTTATATTTAATGTTTATTCACATTACTTACGTAGGTATAAGTCACAATAATCGCTACCATATCTGCGGCGTCAGTATTAAAAGTTCCCTTCCAAGAAGGTTGTAGCGGTTATATTAGCTATTGAAGAATGTTATGTACTTATCACTTAATACCAACATTTGTAAACAATAGCATCCGTATCATTATTTAATATTATAAATGTGAAAGTTATGAGTATGGATGTTTGTTACTCTTTCACGCCAGAACGGCTGAACTGATCTGGATGAAATTTGGCACAGACATAGATTATAGTCTGGAATAACACATATGGCTACTTTTTATCCCGGAAAATGTATGGCTACCGTGGGATATCTTTGTTTTTATAAACTTTAAAGTGTATTATAAGACATTTAGTTTTATTTTGCTAGGTATGAAATTAAACTAAGATATAACGCTTTGAAAAAAATCGCCCCAGACACTTTTTTTCAAATAGCTCCTCAATTAACTAAGATATAGAGCTAATATCTACTGGATCAATTACCTACAATATAACATTGGTTACGATATAGGTTCCTATCGGGGGCAGTTTCACCATAGAAGTTCGGCTAAACTCTTTAAACCAGTTTTTCATACAAACATTATTAGAGGCAGGATTTGTTTGTTTATTTGAGCGCACTTATCTCAGGAACTGCTAATTCGATTTGAAAAAATATTTTCGCATTAGATAGCCCATTTATTGAGAAAGGCTATATGCTATATATCATCATGCTACTACCCAAGGGAGCGGAGCAGTAATCATAAATGTCAACAAATCGGGCAGACTTCCATACATTATTGTAAAGCTAATGTTTATATCGGAAGTTAAAACACGGGCTAAGCCACGGGTACAGCTAGTAGTAAATAAATAGCTTTATATTTTTTTAATTTAATAATTAATATATTAAATTTAAATAATTGGAAATAATTTGGCTTGACTTTTTGGTCAACTTCATCTGTAATAAATGATAGAACCTTGTACTGGCTGAGTGCAATTTAATAATATTTGTTGCCACAAGGGGCAACAAAAAATAGTTTTAAAGGGTATTTTAATGTTGAAAAATAAATTCCAGAACTTTTTATAAAAGTGGACTTACTAAAGAACATTTTAAAAATATAAAAAATATAATAAATAGGGGAAGCATGTAGAAAAATATTTTAAGGAATTAAAGGAAAAAAGTCACAGAAGCCTAAAGTTAAACAACAATCTTTTAAACTAGTCTACTCTAACTACTAAGGTTTTTTGAAGCAATTAACTAATTTTTTTTATTTACACTTTGAGACACAGACTTACTATCCATAGTGCTTTATATTCAAGTCAATTTCAGCAATAGAACCAACAAGAAAATGTTGCGTTTTTATTTTGAACACAACAACCCAAACTATTTACAGTGCTTTACAATAAAATCTAATTCAGTGATAGATCCAATTCAAATATGGTAAGGATCAAAAAATTGTGGAATCAGTTATTCTTACCTCACTGGACGGGTAAGCATCAGGTCCTCCATTATCCTCACATTTTTTCTTGAAGGCTTGAATAGATTTATTTTTTAGTTCTGTTACTTGTTTTTCATCAACCCTTCCTTGTAAATCAATAGGAGGGATTAAATCAAATTCATCCGAGATTGAAGGCTCTGTTTGAGCCCAGGCCATTCCTAAAATTTTAAACTAATTAGTCTACTGCTTAATTGTATTTACTATTTATACATAAACAAATAAATAAAATATATAGAGATGTTTATTGGTCTCAAATGAAACTGAATGATACTAAAAATATTTTTTGTAATAAACCTGCCTATTTTTTATATATTCTAAACCATTTGCCCAAATTTATGAATTTTAGGTACAAATATAAGTTATGCACCAATAATAAATTTTAAAACAACAAACGGTACGTAAACAAAAAGTCTTTATTTAAATGATATAAAATTATTGCAATAAAATATGTTTGTGAAAGTAAAATGCGAAGAAATTATACTTATACTTAATAGTTATATCGATTTAATCTGCTGTTAACGGAAGTAGAACTAGTTTTTGAACTATGAACCTTTGCTATCTGTATCGGAAAGGATATTGTCGAAATAAGACCAAAATTATTATACTACCTTTATAAAAACTGTTCAACGATGTTTAAGTATTCCCTGGCCTTAATACACAGCGTAATATTTTAAATAAATTTTAATATCGATTAGATTCTAATTTAATGGTAAAAGAAACTTACCGATACAAATAACTAATATAATATATTTCAAAGCCATTTTGTTGCGTTTTATAATTCACTCGTCAGTAGCTGTTAAAATAATAGACACAATATGGAAAAAAACAAGTATAGTTTAATAGCAGCGAAATAAAACCGGTTTCGTACTACATAAATCCACTAAAATGATAACACCGTACACACACTACCACTCTAGTAACACTTTTAGCAGAACTAAAGTGAATGGCCAGGGCCGACGGCGACTGTCGAAATTCGAAAAGCGATGAGCGAATCAGTGCTGCCAACACTTGAAACTTTATCCCCCTAAGAGTATTTTCAAAAACCCCTAAATGATCACAATTAGCGTAAAAACCTTTATTATGGTTATTATTATAATAATTACATATAATCATTTATAATTATTATTAATAATAGTAAATTTCATAGATAACTTAACAAAAATAAAAAAACGATAAATTATGCAAATGATGTTTAAAGATATATTATTTTTCCAAATCTTTATACAAACTTTATAAAATGTTATTTATATTTAAGTCATGCTATTAAAGAATAAACCCCTAAAAAATTTTTACCCCTAAAATAACCCCGGTGCAATTTTTTACCTCTAAATTTTTGTGGGAAAACCTCTAAGTTGGCTACACTGGAGTAAGCGGACATAGTGATGTGCCAACTCGGAAAAAATATAACTCTATTTAACTCGAGTTGAAATTCACGTAATTCGAGTTAAACTCGAGTTACGTAACTCGAGTTAACTGGATGAAAAATGAAGTGTATGATTTGTTTTGTTTGTACCAATTTAATGACTCGGCTTCGCATCAATATTAAAAAATGGTATCTAAATAAATATTTATATTTTTATATTTATTTATTTATATTATTACTAGCAGAACCCGCGGCTTCGCTCACGCTAAAACTACAAAAAAACACTCTAAAAAGGTAGGTTTCATACCAAATTTCATCCGTTATTTTACCCCCTTACGGGATAAATTTCGAAGAATGCTAAAACATATATTTATTTAATTGTATAGAAGAGCGTTTATACCAAGTTTCAAGTAATTCTGATCATAAATATTTTTTTGGGTTGTATTATAACGTGTTTTCCCGTGGAAATGAGATAATCTTCCGCGGTAAAAAGTAGTCTATACCACTCTCCAGCCCTCCAACTATGAACTATCTTCACCCAAAAAATTACCCCAGTCCGTTACTCCGTTTCGACGTGAAAGAAGGACAATAAAACAAACATACTTTCACATTTATAATATTAGTATGGATACTATAACGCTGTCATTCGGTTGATACGCTATGACGGGAGTACGGACGACAGCGATTAAGTTAAATACTGTGGCATCTTATTCGGTTGTAATAGGAGCGATTTTGCAACATAAATGTATAGTCTGAAGTGCTGACGACTGTAGAAAGCATGAACACAACGAACGAATCGCCGCGCTTGCGTAAGGTCAATCGCGTACTCGCTTGATTCGTTCATTTACCACGCAAATCCAATTCGAGCCAGAGAGAATTCAACTCGAGTTAATTCAATTTAAGCCCAACTCGAGTTAACTCGAGTTAGTAACTCGAGTTGACACATCTTTAAGCGGACATCACGGACGCTATGACCGGTTTACACGTGTTAAATAGTTTAGTAGTTAACTAAATTTTAACTTAATTTTAAGTGACTTATATTTTAGTAGCTGTCCAAACGTGTTTAGTAGTTAAGCTCTTTAGTTGTCTTCTCCATTCTACGTGACATTGGCGAAGTAATCTGTGTGCAATTAAAGAATTGAATTGAAGCTCTATTTCATTCAAGATGGAAAATCATCAACGTAATGAAATCGTAAATTCTGTGCTTAAATTTATTTTAAGCGAGATAGTTCATGCTTTTTACGTTCCATAAGCATTCTTTTTTTAAATATGCTTTTTAACAAATCATAACGAGAAAAAAAACACTTAGTGCGTCACTACTTAGTGCGTACAAATATATATTTAAACGTCGTCTAACTAATTATTATCTGTCTTGTTAGTTATTGAGTATATATGTATATACTATGTATTTATGTATCTATATGTATGTATCTATATGTATGTATGTATTTATGTATGTATTTATGTATATGTGTACATATATATTATACATGTATGTATATTTCATATTTGTGCATTATGTATGTATTCATGTTTGTAAACGTAATTCATCTTGTCTGTATTTAATGTTAATTGCACCGTCCCGTCTACGATTCTTCTAATCCTTTCACCAAAGGTTGTCTGTAAGAGATTGCTCGTAGCAATAATACCGCCTTTGCATGCCTCTTTGTTATTTTTTTTTCTCTTTTCATCTTCTGTACTCTTCTTCTGTGTGTGCAATAAAGTATTTATCTATCTATCTATCTACTTATGCATTTAACTAAACTACATATGCGTTTATAATTAAATTGTACTGTCCAAGTGTCCAAACGTGTTAAGTGACAAGCCCCGCCGACCAACTAAACCGAAAAAATAGAAAACATTCTAATTTAGTAGTTAATCGTAAGCATTCACGCGCGCTAAGTCCTTATATTTTCACTTTTTCTGAATAAAAAATACACTAGCGAAAGCATTATATTCTACGTATAATTGAATTTGTAAATTTTCTATTGGATTTTAAGTAATTATTAATATAATAACACGTAACCCAAATTCGAGCCGCCATTTTTGACGGCTGTTGGATAGTATGGGGAAGGCTTTTTTAATATTGATTACAATATTCAGATTGATGTTTTTTTAGCATTATTTGAAATTTAGTATTTTATAAAATTATTTTAACTGTTTTCCTACAAAAATAAATTTTTTTTAAACAGAACGATTTTTATTTTACAGATATAATTTCAACTTACAGATTACTTTGAAACATTATAAACTGCATAAAAGCTAACTAAAAAGATGAAAACAAGTTGACGAAGCATCTCGTGACAAGAATGAAACGTATTTTTTTATTTACAGCTTTTTAATTTTATTAGACATTTGAAGTTATAATAGGTCTTTTGAAATTGCCGTTCTACAATACTTACTGGCCATTGGAAACGTAATTTATGAATGGCCGGCAATAAATTCTATATTCAAATGTATTTTATTTTAAAAGTATGGAGTTCTATTTTCCATCGCGGTAGCAATCCCGCACAAACGGCTTGCAATATTAATGACGTGTACGGAGTGCCGAGTGAACACTACAAACGAACGCACGACTCGTTATTGGTCTGAACGCTTCTAACATCGAAATTTTTTCTTAAAAAATTAACCCCGTGGTCGCCCGAAAACTAAAATCAGTAACGACGCATTAAAGGCGATAGTGGAAGCTGACGATACTCAATCTGTGGATGAGATAGCAGCAGCTTTTAACGTTAGCGTCAAAACAATATTGGTACATTTGCATCAAATTGCATCAATAGCATGGGTGCATATTTTGATTAATAGAAATGAAAAATATTTATAAAAAAAAATACTGTTCTTTTAAATTTTTTTGTGATCACCAAAAATATTTATTTTGAGACCCCATTCGATTGATTTGGAAGATTTTTTTACAGAGACACAAATTGGCGCCTGATATCCGCCATTTTAATTTTCAACTATTTTTAATTTTAACTATAATGCGAGTATCGTAAGCTATATATAGCTTATAGCACTCGCGTAAATACGACACTAACGACATATGAATCATCAACTAGAGTGCCACAAAGGAAAAACATACCTATGTATTAGGCAATGTAGAGCGGAAGCAAACAAGGGTGTAGTATAAAAAACTCTATAAACTCTAAAATGTAAAATAAAAAATGTACAGTGAGTTGTGTTGTTTTAATCAATATCAATTATTAATAGTTTTATTGAGGGGTTAAGTAGTTAACTTAATTTTAACTTGCAATTTGCTACTAAATTCTCTGTTTACACGCAATTAATCGCTTAAATGTAAGTTACAATTTAGTTAACTACTTAACACGTGTAAACCGACCATTATTATTGAAAGTTGAAAATGGTTAAAATTGAAACGTTTTGGTTCGCTCAAAGTTGCCAAACAAAATAATAACGCTTATCATACAAATACACAAACTCCTTTGCATATAAAATTTTATACCATAAATTCATAAATAAAAATTAATAATATATTTATGCAAATAAAATAATATGTATTTCTATAACTAATATTAGAAATAAAATTAAAAATTATAAATGTTTATAAACGACCACTTGAATACCTAACTAAAGTAAAAGGTAGAGAAACGCAATATTTAATTGTAAGCAAAACACAGAAAAATCAATAATTCCAAATATTATATAATTTATAAACTTAATATTACCAATATAATTAATGAGGTACGTAAAATTGTATGAATGAAAAATGGTGATGTGACAGTTAAGTTTGACCGAAATTATAAGTGTTGTTTTTTGATTTTTTTATTGCTAAATTATTTAAAACCTTTGTTTTATTTTTATTATATTGTGTGTACCTATTAAAACAAATAAAAGTAAAAATTAAAATATCAAAATGAAAGGCAAACGCTAGTAAGCAATAGAAAATATAAAGCAAGTGAAGTTAAATCAATTTAATTATATCAATTGATTTGCCAAATAATATGGCTAAGAAAAAACGAGATCAAAAAATACAGAAAAAAATAAAATTAAATGACGCTAGTGTGACATCACCACCATTCGAGGCAAAGTCATATAAATCCAATACCAAGCTATCCATGAAATATAATAACAATAAAAATGAACTTATCGATTCCGACATTTGTCTGTGCAAAGCTACATACCGGCCAAAAACTTGGCAATCCATTACTGGGATTTATGGTGATCAAGAAACTACAAAGATTTGGGATAGCAATGATCAGAAATCTATAAAGCTATACAAACCTTTACAAAAAATTAAAAATAATTATATGAAAGAAAAACGACCCGAAGAAGTAAAGAATTCAATATCCCCATCAAAATACAATAAAAACAAAAAGTATGCAAAAAAATCAAAAGGCTTATACCGAAAACATAATAATATAATACATAGTTTAAAAACACAAGAAAATCATATAAATGATGAATTCGTTAAAGATAAAACACCTACTATACAATTTAAGCTTCCAAGGAAACCAAAACTGAAAGGAGGTACTTTAACGTACCACAAAGGTACAGGAGACTCTTGTGTAGGTGGACCTTGCACGATAGATAGTAACTATATACCTCAGGAGGTAAAAAACTCTGTTGATGTCAAAACAAATGTTGATAAAGGAAAAATGAAAACTAAAAAACAAAATAAAGACATGAAAGACGATAAAGGTAAGAGCATAATAGGTCATGGTGATCATGTATCATCTATTACACTTGAAAAAAGTAACGAAAAAACAAACAAGGGAAGTTTTTTGAATAAGGTAAAGAAAATTACAAGTATACATAAACAATCAAATAAGTCTGTTGAAAAATCAAAAGAACCTTTATTTGTAATAAAAGTTGATTCAAAAGAAATGCGTATTTTAAATCCCTTAGAAATAAATAAGAATGTTAAGAAGTTTGGAATATCTAAAAAGCATCAGTGTATTTGCCCTTCTAGATTAAACATTTCAAAGAATGTGTGCGATAATGGGATTTGTAAAAGAGCTTTTACAAACAATCGAGTTCGGTTCAGTTGTAAATGTGAGAAAAATAATATTATTGAATGCAAAGACACAACATGTGATTCGAAAAAAAGATTAAAACTTGAGAAAAATAAAAAGAAATCGTCGAAATACGTGGATCAAAACAACCCATTGTTTCAAATTATGCTTGATCCTAATATGTCTATATTGAATTCGTATGAAGTTCGGGATATATTCAATAAAGCTGCCAAAGAAGTATGTCCTACTGGTATTTGCAGTGTTGCTGCTAAAAATAGCAACACAGAATTAAACTGTAAATGTGTAAGTAAAAAGATTAAAACTGGAGTAACTGAGTGTACGAATAGAACATGTCAGCCCGAAAAAAAATACAAAATATCATACTTCTGTCCACGGATTTTTAGCAAAAGTGACAATTTAGGACATCCTAAAAGAATTACAACTAATAGACATGTCAGAAGACCACCATTCGAGACTGATGTAGAGAAAAAGAAAGGAAATCTCACAGTTCAGTCAGACGCATATTACAAAAGAGATGGCGTATCAATAAATGTATCACGCGAGCGTAAGCGAGCTAGAGGTAAAATTCGTAATTTAAAACTTGACTATTTTTTTTTGTATATATAAATTATTAAGATCTACTAAGTTTATACAATCTGTATAATACAATAATTCGGTCTAGTGGCTAGCATTTGCGGCTGCAGATCTGAGGGCCCTGAGTCAGACCAATTTTAGTTATTAAGTTTTTCTGTCAAGAAATTCTCAGTGACAGTCCGGTGCTGGAAATTTGACGGTGTGGTACTCTCTTGCACTGGAAAGCACGTAAAGCCGTCAATATGGTGCTGTCTCTCACCAGTCATGTGGAAATGTCATCCATTCAGAGTTTGAGAGTAACAGTGAGTGAGAGTGTACTTGTGTACTTTAGTATCAGATAGGCCAGCGTGGCTGAAATTGGTTAGGTAGTTCATCGACTTCATCATGATACTCATTAAAAAATCTCACTTAAAAAAATGTTTTTTTTTTCATGATCCACAACTATAATGTTCAGACGACCAAAAGGACCTTTTGTGTAAATGTTTTTGCGAATGTAGTGGACAAACAGCTAAAATAAAGAGAAAGAAGAATCTGCAATCGGGAAAAAAAGGGATCAAAAGAAAAATGTCTAGAAAATCAAAAGATAAGCTGAAGAAATGTTTCTTGAAAAGAAAACTAAGGAGAAAGCAAATAGAACCCTTAACATTAAAAGAATATCTTGTAAAATGTTTGCAAAAGAAACGAGTACGATGCGAGAAAAAAATTAAAGAAAAAGAAAAAGAATTTCAAAAAAATGAAAAAATACTAAAAAAGGAGCTCTTGAAAGAAAAAAAGGCACGGGAAAAAACAATGAAGCTTGACGCTCACAACTGGAACTGTTTAACAAATTTAGTTAATGGTGTATTGAATCTTGTAACTCAGTCAATTAAAAACATCTTCTCAGCGATTTTCTCCATACTAACAAATCCGTTTGGAAGCTTCGTATATTTTAGACAAAGAGCACTTGATCCACCTGGAACAATGCAGAAATTCGCTAACTGGATTAAAATGACATGGACAAACAAGTCTACGAAAATATCCCAATCAGTAAAAGAATCTCATACTATGAATATAATAGCTGATCATTTTGAAGACTCGGTTGTATACGATAAAGTATTTGCTAATAAAGGAAGAACTACAGAAGAAAGACAGTCCTACGAGAAAAAAAAAAGAATAAGAAAACGAAGAATACGGAAGCGACACGACGAAGCGCTGTATGGATGCCGTCATATGCTTTTAACGACTATGAGAAAGACTCCACATCTTTGGTTTTACCATATTTGCCCAGATTTATATCCGCAATGTCTTAGTTTAGTAGCTTTCATGAAGAATTTTTTCCACTTACTTATTTTTCTACTTGCTTTTCTTTGTTGGACACCATGTATTGTTTCTTTTGAGATATGTCGGGCCTTTTTGTGTTGTTTTTTGTGCACGCATTAGTTTTTGTAAGCAGTAATGTTTTCGTTTGCGTAAATTAAAATAATTAGCAAAACGTATTTTTTTTTCTGTATGTATACATATGACAAAAGAGTAACAAAGCGAAATCTGTACATCAAATATTTCTTAAAAATAATGACTGTAACAAATTAAGTACAGAATAAAGACCCCAAAACCATCTATAGTTGTTGATATGAGCAGCGTTAACACTTAACATGTTTAACAATTCAGTGCGGTAAAATCTCTCATTTAATAGGAAAATTCAAAATTTACTTCGAGCGTATGTCGCTCATTTATGTATATACGTTATATATATAAAATAAAGTCGCTGTCTGCTTACAAATTAGTAAATGTTTTTTACAAAATAGCTGAACTATGTAGATGACATTATTTTGTCAAAAAAACGCTTACACGGCCAACGCTGGTTAAACCTTAAGAATTAAGATATATGTACGAGTAACTAAAAGTATTATACTAGAAAAGTGTAGATCTTAAAACGACCTACAGAAAAGTCCGTAATAGTATGTACTATCTCCTAAGAAACGCTGACAATAAATAATTTTATCTATATAAAACGTACCTAGGTACGCACTCGAGCGAAGCGATTTTAATTTGCTACTTTATAATATGTTAATTGTAACTTAGTATATATTTTTATTACACTAACCGAAGCTAGGAAGAGAATTACAATAAAATACTAAGCAAAGGTTGTCTCTAGAACACATTAATATGTAAGGTTTTACTTAAGATTCCAGTAAAGGGTAATTTTTAAATACGGGAATTTAGTAAAAAGAGTGTACATTTGATTCTTTTTAATATTTATTCATAACAGAAGTAACAAAAACATAATCTGCAAATTTCTAGCATTAAAAAAAATGGACACCAAATTAGACATGTACACATCATTTCAGTACATTGTTTCCACTTACAACAAAAATTTAAACATTCAGGATATGCCCGAGGGCACATTCGATATATAAAAAAGAAAGGTTTTCGCCTAAGCGTATATTGAAATAATTCACTACAATTATAGTCAAAATCAACTTTTCGTTTTCTTTTACATTTTTCCTTTCGGCACTTACAAGCTAATTTGTAAATGTTTTTCCCCTTACAATATATGCACTTTAGGTAATTATTTATGTATGTTTCCTTATTAACTTTGCATACTGGATTTTCTCGTGGCAGCTGATTTATGTACATACAGTGGGTATAGGCTTTCTTAGAATGCCTCTTTCTTTTCTTATGAGGTATCGCTATCGTATTACTTTGAAAGTGGTTACACAGACGTGTCCTGCATTTACATAATCTAAGAGGTATTTCAACACATGCTTTCCCTGGACAAGATGTATGATACTGTATAGGTAATGTTTGAACACCTACCATTACACGTCTTCGACCATGTAAAACACTTTTATTAATACTTGAATTATTTTGAAAATGTTTATGTGTCCTTTTTTCTTGTGTAGTTTGATTTTGGTGGGGATGGCTCAAACTGTTTTTGTCTGATTTTATAAAATGTTGTTTATAACCATCCCCACCTTGATGTTGCACATTCAAATATCGTAAATCCCGGGGACAGGATATATCGGTGTGATTCTTATCGCACCTGGAATTCCTTTTGTGTTTGCAATTTAAAATATGATCATGTTTGTAGCTTGTATTTATGTCTGAATTTACAACTTTGCATGTTTTTGTTGTCTCCGTTTTTGTTGTAAAACATTTATTTTCCTTTAGTGATAAAATTTGGTCTGACCGTGACACCTCTTTAATTCTTTTAAAGCGATTTACATCACAGTTTTGATACTTGCCAATAATTTTATTTTTCAAGCAATCTAGTTTTTTTTTCGAAGGACATTGACAAGAATTATGTTTTTTATTGATAGTAACCATGCATTTTTTCGACTGATGTGAAATTCTGTTATTAGGTTGGGCGTTTTCTTTACATTTAATATTTTTATAGCTAAAGTCTTGTTTATACAGAGGTTCAATGCTCTTTAGCGGAATCTGCTTTTTATTCCTCGTTCTACAGTTTCGTTCATTATTAAGCCAGAAGCAAGTTTTGCTGGATTCTTTATTATGGTTTTTGTATGAGTTCTGACTATAATTTATTTTGTGTTTGTGAAAATATGGATAATTTCTTTTACTATTGCTTGTAGGAGGATTATTTTTATTATTTGGTTTTTGAAAATATCTATTTTCATAGATACAATTTAAATCTTGAGAAGTTTTAATGACTTGATCGTTAGCAGATATGAAATTTGTTTGAATGTTTTTCGTATTTTTCATATTTAAAAATCTACATGGCTCAGTATGTTTATTTTCAATTTGAGTCTGCACTTGTACAGAATTCGACTTCATAAGAACAGCGTTGCTGCTTCTACGCACATCTAATTTATCAATTTCAGATACGTTCTTAATTTTTTTACATAATTTGTGCCTGGTATTGATAGATGTTTGTACATTTATTTTATTTCCTTCAAGGAAGTCTACAACTGGTAGACGCATATACTTTAGACACTGTACTTCATAGCTCTGAGTCCGACATTTATCAGAGGATATGCGATCCTGAGACAAATGTCTAACATTACAAAGAAGATTCTCATTGCTACCTTTGTAATATAAATTGTGCTTATTACAATGCATTATTAAATATTTTTTACCCAAATGACAATTGCATGTATCAATGCTGTTGCTTTTATCTTTTAGTGTTTTATTAGAACATTTCTTATCTTTCGAAATTTGTGTGATTCCTGTTAATGAATCTTCTTTTTGGTCTATTGGCTTACTGATTTTCCAAGAAGTCAACGATTTTAAACTGTACAAGGCTTTTTTCCAAATGCTTAATTTTTTACCATTTACACAAATATCTTTATAGGTTATGGCTTTATATGCGGTCGATGGGCTATTTCCACTGCCACGAATGAAATTAATTTTGTTCTCAGATAAACTTTTTTGTTGCTGATTTTCATTCGGGAAAGCATCACTGAAAAAGCCAGGATATGCAGACTGTGCCTCATTTAATTCTAGCATTTTTTTCGATATCTGTGTAACTTTCCACTTTTTCTTTAAATTTAATTTATAATAAAAATATACTATTTAATGGCAGCTGAATATGTTGATTTTGACCTAATTTTATTAATTAAATATAACTCACTCTCTGTAGGACTTTTTTACTGTAGACATTCATCACAGTTTATTTTTGTAATCAACAATTTACCAAAAGTACCTATTATGACAAAGACAATTTATGAATTCCTGCTTGTAATTTTATTTGTGCAAAAGACACGATAAATGAAAAGCTCATTAAAAGACATTTATGCAATTGTACCAAACATATTTAGATCATTTTCTATGACAATTCACCATTATTATTACTTAAAAGTGTCAAATGAATGTCAGTGCCAATAGTTTTAGCGGTATACAGACAAGTAGTTTCTAATAGATCGAAATAAAATATTATTAACAGTACGAACAATGATTTAATTATTGAGTAGGTACTAATTCCTAACAGAAAAGTGCATGAGGATTAAATGTCATTATACTTCATTTATAACAATTACAGCTTTATAATGGCAATGTCCAAAACAGTCAATAGGAATATAATTTTCTCCAATATGCTTTCGTGTTTCTTTCAATCTGTCACTTTTTAGCCTTTACTCAACTGGACGAAAAAGATTAAGCATAGGTATGTATATGGATAGAATACCTGCAGTGATCCAATGACGGGCGAGATAACGAGCGTCTAATTTTATGGAGTAGGTTGTGAAGATCAAACCAAGACATTAGAAAAAGTAGTATTAAATAAATGTAATTTGTACACTGTATACATCATAATATACCGAGGATTTATTGTGTCATTTACGTAGATTGTAAAGAATATGATAAAGGACTATAGAATTATGTAAAATACATAATAATATAGTATTTTATATAATTTAATATATATGTAGCAAAAGGGCATTTAAAATCTATACATATAATAAAATTGTAACTAAGCCGAATCTGTACATTAAATATGTTTTGGAAAATCTTATTGAAATAAACATTATTATCGATAAAGAGGCCGAATCTATAGTTTTTAGATTTTTTGTCTGTCTGTCTATTACCGCATCACAGAAAAATCACTGAGTGATTTTGATGAAATTTGATATGGTGATAGTTGGTTATCCGGGTCAACATATAGGATACTTTTTACCACGGGAAAATATCTCAGTTTTGTGAAAAAATGCAAAAACTGCAATCTAAGAGTACTATACTAATCTGTCAAACTTAAGAATTTGGTTTTTAGTCAACTGAACGCGGGCGGAGATGCGGACATATGCTAGTATGTAATATAATTGTGCTCTCCCTTCTAACTGTGCTCTACCTTGAATCTTGTATTGAACCTAAAAACTCTAAAAAAAAATAGGATGTATTACTTGTTTTTGCAATATGCGCTATACGTTCTTAATATCCTTTTTTGCCTTTATTAAAAGAAAGCGTATTTTATAACTCTCATTTAAAATCATAATATTCCGATTAGGTATATTTATATAGAATCTTTTTAAGTGTACTTGTTACACTTTTGTTCTTGAGCGATATTTTTGGAGAAACAAAAATGGGCATTTCTCTAAAATTTATGTCATTAAACGTTTTATTACTTTCGCTTTTCATCCCTATAATATCAATATCTTTATCAAGATAAAAATCATAGTCAAGCTCTCTACTTTTAATATCATACTGAAGTTCGTCAGAATACGTTTTTTTTAATACATCAATCGCTTTCTTATTAATAATTTTTAAATCTCTAGATTTGGTATAAAAGCCACATGTGCTATTTTTAATTTCTTTATGCAAAATATTAAATTTTCTTTTAAAATTGCTAATTAAATCACAAGGTAACAGAAGTCCAACTTGATCGAAAAATAAAAATTGTCCGCGAACATATGAGTAAAAATTTATTGAGACTTAAAGTTACAACATTTCCATACATTATTTTGACATTACTACCATTTAGACACTTGGAGTCAAAACGTCACTTTCAATTGTCAAAATAATCTCCAGATGATTGTCTTTATTTGTACTTTGCGTGAAATTCGAATTTTCTAGTTTTCTAGTCATTTATGGCACTCGCCGGCCGCTACCGCGGCACGCTCGCTTCGCTCGCTCGGCTCGTGCGTTGTGGCAACTGTTCTAACCTAACCTAACCAAGATATGAGGAATAATAAATAAATAATCTTAAATGTTCTAACCTAACCTAACCCAGATATGAGGAATAATAAATAAATAATCTTAAATGTTCTAACCTAACCTAACCCAGATATGAGGAATAATAAATAAATAATCTTAAATGTTCTAACCTAACCTAACCAAGATATGACGAATAATCAAATATAATCTGTTGTCATTTAAGCGGTAATATAAAACAAAGTGTCAGTTTTGCTTTTGTCAAAATGTAAGATCGTTTTGTTTGTGTTGTGAAATTATTAAAATATTAAATACAATAAAGCATTAATTGTTGTGAAAATGTGTAATGTACATAAAAAAGGATGCGTACTATTCGTTAAAGGTATGTTTATCTGTTGTAATCACTTATTTAGGTAAAGAAATGTATGGAAATGTGTTAGATATGTTATAACTTGTAAGTCTCAATAACTTTTTACTCGTACGTTTCCTCCAAATATTTTTAATATATTTTGACTCTCTGTCACCTCCCCTATCTAAAAATACCACCCACTCCGAATGGTGGTAAAGAAATATATGAAAATGTATGGAAATGTTGTAACTTTAAGTCTCAATAACTTTTTACTCATACGTTCGCGGACAATTTTTATTTAACATTTCGACTCCCTATCACGTCCCTTATCCAGAAATACCACCCACTCCGCTAGGGGCAAAGTCCCCAATACTGAATTTGTGCCTGATCGAAAACCTCTTCAAACCAAAAAGTAAAGAACAGTATTATGAAGGCAGTCACTGCAATGATGATTACATAAGTACAGCCACAGCTGTTAAAGCCGCCTTTAGGATAGCATCCAGTCCCACAAAGATTCGTTTGATAGCATTTCTTTATACAGCAAAAAGCTATGCACATTGGAAGCATTGCAAGAAATTGAATGCACGTAGATATGTAATTATGTATTGTTCGAATCATCAGTCGTATAAGGTCTTCGACAGCCAGCACAATAGTGATAATGATTCTCGATATAGTTTGTAGGGTACATACCACTGGCACGTATAAAGTGTAACACATGTTCCGATTCTTATCAGTAAAATGAATTATATGATTGTTTTTGTAATTTTTCCTTTACTTTTTCCTTTTTTTGTCTAAGATTTATTATTTTTTTTAAAAACTACTTTTACTTTGGTTTTAAGCCATCAATTTTGACAGTTAAAAAATAAAGATGCTAAATGAATTTGGATGACTTTCGATACACGCTCGTTACACACATAATGTCACAGGGTTCGATAATATCTATGTGGGTACCTACAAATAATAAAATTGTAACTAAGCCGAATCTTTACATTGAATAATTTTTAGAAAATCTTATTGAAATAGACGTTATTATAGATACAGAGGCCGATTATATAGTTTTAAGAATTTTTGTCTGTCTGTCTGAAAAACCACTGGAGGAATTTTGGTGAAATTTGGTATGGTGGTGCTTAGCTGGTCGTCTGGGTCAACATATATAGGATACTTTTTACTGCGGGAAAATATCTCATCTCAGAGATTCATTTTATACCTATTATTTATTTTAATTATTTTTTTAATAATTAATAACTTATAATAACTGATTTAGATGAAACGTTAATAGAAATAAGGGGTGAAATAATAGAAAAGCTATTGATAAGTCAAATTAGATTTTTAAACGAGGTTTAGGTAACAATCAACGTAATTGCCTAGAGCGACTAAAAAATCCAAGCAAATAATGTTCAATACTGTTAATTAAAAATAAAGCTTTAATAAGAAGGTTCGATTGGCTAAGGGAAGGCAGTGGTAGACCAGTGGTATCGCTTGCTTGGAAAATCAAGTGAAGTGGGTTCAAATCCCGGGTATGTAAAACGTTAAAAACAGACATACAAATGAATCCAAATGTACCCACTCGATTGAACTGTTCTTTTGACGAGTACGTGCAGATGTTAATGGTTGCGGAAATACTTTCTACGCGAATATAGCCATAGGTGTTGAAGTGCTAGTACGTAATGAATAAAACAAAAAAAAATAGGTGTAATCTAATGAATAAAAGAAAAAAATATATTTTTTGATAAAAAAAAACAAAAATAAGAAAATAATTTTATTAAAAATACAAAGATACATGTAAACCTTTATTTCTGTTTATACAAAATAAGAAGGTAGCGTGGTATGTTTTTTATGTATGTTTTGCAAAATCCGCATTAAAAGTATACTTGTGTCTTTTGTTTGGTCTTCAGTAACAGTTAGAGTACTTTCATCTATAGACATACTCGTTTCAAAGGTACTTTCATCAAGTTTCCCAGTAGAGGTTGAAAGGTATGTTGATGTGTAAAAATCAGTATCAGTAAATGTAGGTATTTCGTCAGTGTAATCTGTGTCGTTTCTAGAACATTCGGTTATATCGCCTGGTGTGGGTACAAATCTATGCACAGTAGGTCTTGCTTTCGTATAGCCTAGGCTGTAAAAGATTTTATCAAGGACACCAGTGGCTCGGAATATTAAAAAGAGTATCAGAATCGCCAACCCTGACATTATGCAGTCGCAAGCGCCACCTCTGTTCACAGGACACGGTCCGCCTCCACCACACATGAAACATTTTAATCTTGCAGTAAGAAGAAACACTATACATATGGGTATTAATGATATCATTTGCAATAAGAATGATATAAAGTTATATATTGTTTGCAAAATCATTCGTATGAGATTTTCTATCATAAGAATTATAGTCATGAACACTCGCACCAACATTTGTATACCGCATATTGCGGTTTGAAGCAGGGCATGCACAGTTCGACACATTTTCGAAAGCTAATCTGAAATAATTATGCCACTGAAAAAACTTTCTTGGCAAAAGTAACGTTCTAACACTGTAAATAAAAAATACTCTATACTAATTAAATTTCGATTAATACTTAGTACAAAATAACTCATATAAATAGTATAAAAATATATATAATTGAACAAATGCTAAACAAATGTCTAATATGTCATAATTTTTTTTTAAATACCATAGTCAATTTTTATGGATATCAAAAAATTGAGTAGAATCTGTACATTAAATATTTTTATGGAAAATCTTATTGAAATACAGTCATTATTATCGATACAGTCTGTGTCTACAGTTTTTAGAATTTTTGCCTGTTGTGTGTGAACTCATCACAAGAAAACCACTGGATATATTTTGATGAAATTGGGTATCTCTGAGAAATCTATAGGCACTAAACGTTAAAACGTAACTTAGGGACGAACCCGAGCGGAGCGAGAGTGATTCGCTAGTAGCTCCATAATTTCCAGTAGCAATTAACAAACTACTCAGGATTACATTTGATTATTCATTAAAGAAATCCAGGAGTAATCTTTTAATACAAAATAATACTATGTACTACATATCTTCTTCAACCATATATCTGAAAATATATTAAGCACTAGCGAATTACCCTCGCTCCTCTCGGGTGTGTCCCTAGGTGCATTTTAAAATATAAATAGTTAGCACCACCATAGGAGATAGACATTAATATGCTTCATATAAACCTTGTTAGCTGGCATAACAAGGTTTAAGGCGTTAGCCATGGAAAAAGATGACTCGAACCAGTTATTGTGTTTTTCCGTGGAAACGAAAAATTTCCCTATAGTAAAAGGTTATACTTAATGTTGATTCGAGTAATAAGTTATCAATACACAAAATTTATTTAAAATAGGTCGTGAAACGCACACAGACAAAAATGTTAATAACTTTTGTTTTCAGGTCTTTATTCTGTACACAATACATAAATTGTCATTATTTAAAAAAAAAATATGTACAGTACATGTGATTTCGCTAAGTTACTATTTTATTATATATATAGATACTAAAAAATAATAATAATATAAAGTCCTTCAGACTTATTTTTATCACAGCAGCCAATCTCACTGAGACTAAAGACTAATCAAAACACGTCTGACAGTCTCCTTAATCTGTTCGTCTGACGCACACGTCTATTGTTTTGTTATTCTACTTTCAACTTCCGGTAGGACGACATATTAGGCGCAGGAATGATGACATTGACTTTACTACCTACATGTTGTCCAAACCGCGAGAACATCGCAAACTTAAAACTACGGGCTGTTAGTAAGAATTTTTAAGTATAGTTATAGGATTTTTTTAATAAAAAATTAAAAATATTTAGTTTTTGGATTTCTTATCAAACAACTATACTAATACTTACGAGTAAAATACCAATAAATAACCAACTATTACAACGATGAACTAATACCGTTATTGCTCAGCACTTATATACTCTAGGGCAATTTAAAAGTTTTAAATAATCACATTCTTCCTGGAGAAATGCAGTTCATAACAGCAAAAATTACATTCGTTCAGTAGTTTTCGAGATTAGTGCTCACATACGTACAGCAGTGGTAATGGTAAGCACAAACGTAACGATATAGGAACCTACTTCCTACCATAATATTTACTTGTTACTTTTATTCTACGGTTTATTACGAACTTACTTGTAAGTTATACAGCAACAGTTTGTCAAGACAGCACAAAGGTCTTTAGATTTTATGTTTGAACTCTATTATCTATTATATGAATTTATTAATTAATACGATAAATAAAAATATTAGTATGAAACGTTAATATATTTACAACTAGCAACTTACCCTCGCTTCGCTCGAGTCATTTCCTAGATGCGCGAATTTTGTTCACATAATTTCATGGGTTTTAAGTTTTTTGCGCGGAACCCTGATACTTCTTCTACTATAAAATTAAACTAAGCCACTCCTTAAAACAATAAACATCACTATCTGCCAGTGAAAGTCCCTTGAAATCGGTCCAGCCGTTTCGGAGACTAGCCGGAACATAACAGGCAGACGCAGAAAAAATTCTAAAAATTGTTATTTTTCTTATTAGTACCGTATATATACTTTCATATGCATTTAGTACAAAGCTTTTATTTTGTCATCACAAACAGACATTTGAATTTTATATATCTGTACAGATAAAACAGCACGCTTAAACAATATGTAAGAATGATTATCAAAAGTAAACCAAGACAAGGTCTAATGGAAAATCATCATGAATGAGAAAGAACTTTTCAGAGCGAAAATAAGTAAAATTCATAATTGCTGAGGTTTCGATAACATTGCTTTTTATCTATACATATAATAAAATTGTAACTAAGCCGAATCTGTACATTAAATATTTTTTGAAAAATCTTATTGAAATAAACTTTATTATCGATACAGAGGCCGAATCTATAGTTTTTAGATTTTTTGTCGGTCTGCCTGTCTGTTATCGCATCACGGAAAAGCCACTGGAGGGATTTTGATGAAATTTGGTATGGTGATAGCTGGTTATCCGGGTCAACATATAGGATACTTTTTACCGCGGGATAATATCTCATTTCTGAGAAAAAATACAAAAACTGCAATGTAAGAGTATACTAATATGTAAAACCTAATAATTTAGTTTTTGGTCATCTGAATGTGGGCGGAGCCGCGAGCAATGCTATGTATATATAAAATGCATTATTTTTGTCGAGCGATCAATGTAAATTCGAACGAATGGGAAAAGAAAATGAAAAACTGTAGCTTTTTTATTTTGACTTACTGTTTTGTTACTGCATTAAGTCTTTTGTATACATGTAAGCATCGAGCGAGTACGTCAACTCAATGTTGTAATAAAGTGACTGATTTAATACATCTTGCATTACAATTATTGCAACTAATAGGCCATTTTAATTTCCGATCCCAAAAACTTTAGGTCCGTAAAATTTGTTCTCAGCTATGGATAACCATTATCTAACATATAATAAAACTGTAGACGTCGAATGTCTGTACATAGAAAAAAAATTTGCTAAAAACCGAGTCAGGGCGATGTAAGAAGATATAGAACAAGTCCAGATTTTTTTCAATTTTTTTGTTTCTCTGTCTGTTTGTCTGTTTGTACGGGATAATCTCCGAAACTGTCGGACCGATTTAAATGAAATTTTGGATGTTGGTACCTTATAACCCCGGTCAAGATTTTAGATACTTTTCATGCCGGAAAATTAAGGAGTTCCTGTGGGATAGTTAAAAAACTATAGTAACTTATACAGTTTAGACTAGTGATTTTAATGAAACTTTACAATAATATAGTTCATACATCAGAATAACAAATAGGTGACTTTTTTCCCTGAAAAATGTACGGTTCCCGTGGGATAGATTTGTTTCTGTTTGTCTAGAGGCGAACCCGAGCGAAGCGAGGGTGAGCCGCTAGTTAAAAAAAAACAAAATCGAAGTTAATATTTTTATTGACAATACACAATAATTTAATGAAGCATTTGTTATAATATGTATTAGGGAACATAGTGCAGTATCTACTTCTCTTGTTCTCTTATGACGTGCGAGTGAGAGCGAGACAATTACAGTTTATAAGCTTGGCGCATCATCAGATCGAAATAGCAGTCGCTGTCGATAGATGTACTTATGCCGCTGTAGTAGTTCATAAAATCTTCCAGAGTTATCTGAAATTACATAAAAAAAAACAAAAGTAATATAGGATACATACAATATAACAATAGATATTTGTAATATAAAGACATTACTGACCTTCCCATCGTGCGAGGTCGAGCCTTCGGTTTCAAAGTTAGCGAGAAACTGGTGCAAAATAGCATCTGCCGACTCTTCCCCGCTCATATATCTGTAAATGTTACATAGTGGAAAAAATCAATTAGTTTTGTTAATAGCACTACTTTGTGTGTATGTTTGTCACTTCTTTATATGAAACGGCTGGACAGATTTGGATATAATTTACAAAGACTACAATAACCAGCAGTAACAGATAGGCTACTGTTGATTATAAAATTTGACAAAAGGTGTCGCTACTTGTATATAATAAATATTACAAAACTTTACAAAAAAAGAAATTGTCTTTGTCCTAAAATTTATTTTATGATTTTTCACTTCATTATGAATTAAAATAAAGGAAAAATACCCATATTCCTTAAAAATTTAGGATAATAGGCAAATCCTTTTTCTCGAGTTATTCATATTTGAAAAAAAGTTCAATAGTTCTGATATTTTTAAAAATACCGCGAATTTATTCAATTCAGAAGAAATAAGGAGAATGTTTTAATCAATACATAATGGACTTCGAACGCCGTTATCGGGGTCAATACAACGTAAATATAATAGGATTTGGGGCTTAGTGTGAGAAAGTACTAATAAACATGAAACAAACTTCACTTTTAAACTCTTTTCTACTATTTTGATATGATATTGAATGTTGATAAAAATGTATGTATATATATATATATATATATATATATATATATATATATATATATATATATATATATATAATGTTCATCAATCGTTCTCCTAGATACAGAAGCAATTTTTTTCAGGCCATACATATATATTTTTTCAATAAATCTAGACGCTTATGCAAGAGTGTGCGAAATTAGCGACCATATTTTGCGCGGAATAATGCGAAACAAAACTCGAAACAAGCGTTTTCTCTGACATAAGACTATAGTTCATTCGCGTTAAGATAATAGTGAGTCATCGGTGTCCACCGGCCTAGCCACACCCCCCGACCAATTCGATTGCATAAAATTATAAAGTCATATTTCACAATGACCAGTTGAAGGCAAACTTAAATATATTATTAATGACTTAATTTTGATTTGAGACAATTATGTTCAATATTTATCACAAATCAAAATAAAGTCATTGTCATCTGAAATCAAGATTTGAGATAAGTGAGATAATTAAGTTGATTTTTATCCATTAGACTTAATCTTTTGAAATATTGAATTTGATTTGAATTTTTACTCCCACTTTGTATACACCTTTACCTGCCGTTGCACTTGATGACTCACTATTTTCTTGACGCGAATGTACTATAATCTAGATCGATTTTTCGCCCCCGAAAACCCACACATACCAAATTTCAGCGAAATCGTTACAGCCGTTTCCGAGATCGCCAGTATAGCTATATAAATAAATAAATATACAAGAATTGCTCGTTTTAAGGTATTAGATATATTATTACCTGGGATGTGCAGTAGCCGCGTACACCCCGCGAATATCATCAATAGTGATGAACCCATCGCCAGACTTGTCCAGCTTCTGGAACGCATGCTCCACGGTCGCGCGGCGAGCCTCATTCATTGGTGGCTAGAGGTGGAATACATAAATATAATCTACCTATACAGATAAATAAAATTAAAGTGTCTGTTTGTAATGCCAAAATATCAGCTTTATACTAAATGCATATGGAATTATATAAGGTATTTATAAGAAAAAACACAATTTTTTACAATTTTGTCTGTCTATTTGTTCCGGCTAATCTCCGAAACGGCTGGGCCGATTTTGACGTTACTTTCACTGGCTGATGGTTGATGTTATAAAGAGTAACTTAGGCTACTTTTATTTCAGTAAAAGAATTAGGGCTCCGCTCAAAAAAATGAAAATGCACCTAGGGACGAACCTGAGCGAAGCGAGGGTGAGTCGCTAGTATATGATGAAAACATGAATATAATAGATGGTGATGTCCTCCCGACCGATTTTAGCCGCGGCGGCCTAGCCTTAAGACTAGCAAACTGCGCAGGAGATATTATAGTGCACAAGTGTTCACGAAGACACGAGTGCACTCTCTATTCCTTTTTACTTTCAATGTCCGATGGGACGATACTTCGACACTCGCGGTAAGAGTGTCGGCGCAGGACCGACAGCTTTACGTGCTCTTCGAGGCACATGAAACACCACCTACTTTCCAACTCCGGTCCCATTTCATTTAAAAGTAGAGATGGGCCGAATGTTCGTATTCGGTATGTTCGGCGCTTTTTTACGTGCTCGTATTCGGCTGAATATTCGGTTAAAATGCCGAATAATTTCCGAATATTTTAATAGTTATAATTATGTTAAACATAATATATTCATCTTATTGATACCGTAAATAAGTTTGTATTATATAGTTTTTCTATAAAAAAACAAAGTAAATTTTGCAGCCGATAAACGAACAAAACCTGGAACCGAAAATACTCTATTTCTCAAAAACTAACTCCACATACTGTGAAATAAAATAAATTTCGTTTAAAGTGATTTTATGAAAAAATAGGGAGAGAGTCTTGAGACTCTTTATGTCTTTATGTCTCTTTATGTCTGTTTATATCTTTTGAAAGATTTAACCGGACAACTCGTTTAGAAACATTCATCTCATTTTTAAATACCCTAAATAATTAGCTTACCTTCTCTTACATTTATTTCAGCATACCAATATATGTATATAGCCTACCAACAATGAACAATGTCTTCCGCGTAAATTGACTGTGACATACGGATAGACAGACGTGACCAAATAATTAGGGTTGGTTGTAATAATTGGCACCGTCTTCGAAAATATCTGATTAGGTATCTATTCTAAATGAAAACCCCCGTTTAGTTATTTTTTACATTTTAGTGCTCTGAAGTCGGTTTTTTTTAAGTTTTTATTTTTATATTTTTAGTGTAGACGTAATAAGCGGGTAATTTGTAGGAAGAAACTTTTTAATAACATATTCGATTAAACAATTTGTTTTAAAAAAAAATTATTGTTGATTTTTTTAAAAACCGCTCGACCGATTTCGATAAAATTTATATGGGACCACCTGGGAAGTATACCCTTTCAAACAAAATAAAAATTTTCCAAATCGGTTTAGGTGTCTTCGAGTAATCGGTGAACATACATAAAAAAAGATTCCGACGAATTGAGAACCTCCTCGTTTTTGGAAGTGGTTAAAAAACTTCTACTAAGCTAGCAAACCTTGGCTTTAAAATAAATAAATTAATTATATTATCACTCTGATTTTCAGAAGAAATTCATCGAGGCTCATGTAGCCGGTGCCGTCCTTGTCGAACACGTCGAACATCTCATCAGCTTCCTAAAACAACAAGAAAGTATAAAAAAAATATATAATACATCACTACATAGTATAAAACAAAGTCGCTTCCCGCTGTCTGTCTGTACCTAAAAATTAAAACTACGCAACGGATTTTGATGCGTTTTTTAATAGATAGTGATTCAAGAGGAAGGTTTATATGTATAATACATGCATATTATAGTACAGAAAAGACGAGATATTCAAAGATTTCATACTAACCGTTAAAACGTACCTAGGGACGAACCCGAGCGAAGCGAGGGTGAATCGCTAGTAAATTATGTTAAAAAAATGTGCCTAATATGTCCACAATGAATCTATTTCGACTAAATTATAGCGTTATGATGAGTATTTGTTTATGTAAAAATATATAATAGTAAGACACGAAACTGAGAATATAAATTAAGTGCGTAGGTTTGATTCCTGAAAGTACTTAAACACATTTTTATCTTAATAGAAAATAGAATATAGCTCTCAACGGTAATGTAGCTTCCTATTACTGATTTTTTTTTAACAGAGACTAACCCCTACATACAAACTTACAAATTTTACCTCTATATAACAATGTAGATTACACTATTTTTATTACTATATAAGTTACTTTTAGAAATAATTAAGGCAAATCCGGAAAAAAATCTTTCATTTCTGATACATGGATCCTAAAAAAACATGACATTAGTATAGGTATCTATAAAAACAAATATGTTAATGTACATACAGCCCTGCTTATCTCCAATCCTGTCTCTTTGATGCCATGAAAAAACTCCTCTTTAGTAAGCTGCTTGCCGCCATCGCCCATGCGACGAAAAACCCTACAAACAATGAAAAATATTATAAACTACTTTTGTCACTCATACTTATATTATATATTCAAATATATTAAACTATGATTGGCTTTGCTTTATTTAAATTAAAATGAATGATTTTTTGTGTTTTACTAGCAACAAAAAAACTAACCCGAACCGTACATTTTTTCGGGATATAAAGTAACTGGGCTAAAAGGCGTTGATTGCATCTTAACCCAATTAAAAATAAGTACTGTTTACTTTGTGTTATATTGCTTATACGCCTAATAAATTTTTACAAGAATCCTTAGATAAGGTTAATTTATCGATAAGATCGGTATTAATTAAATCATAACACTTTGTAATATTGTACTTTAATATGTAGTTTTATGCCCTGGCGGCTGCCTGCCGTGGCAGATCACGACAACCATTGGTCTCACGGTACACTCTGCTATCAGAGAAGTACCAGGAGCATGGTACACCGTCCACCGAAGTGGGCCAGCTCACACCCAGTAAGTCAGTAAGATTGCCAGACGCTAATGAGCCTCCAAACACAACATGGTGAACACACATCACACACACGGGGAGGAGATGGACTCTAAAAGATAAGAAGTAGAAGTAGAAGAAAAGAAGACTGAAATTTGTTGTGTCTCTTAAAAAACTTTGAAATTTTGCGAATTGTAATTTTTGACTATTCCGATTCAAAAGGTTGCTGACCCCTGGCCTAGAGAAACACATCATTTATGTCAGGCACATATCACATTTATAATCACATTTATAATTAATATGTATGTTAGTTTAAAGGTATATATGCTATGGGCCTCTGTTTACATACTTAAGACTTTTGTAAATATTGCCCGAAATAAATGATTAAATAAATAAATATCACACCACGAGCGCACCCGACCCAAGGCAGGGTAAGGTCTCTAATAATGAATTAAATTAAGTACCTGATGAAATTTACAAACTAACCTTCCAATAGTAACAATGCCTGAAGCACCCCGGGACAGACATTGCAGACGCAGACGCGCTATAGGGTCAGTGGTGTTCAAGAGAGTGTGGTTACTCTTCTGGATAAGTTCTTCATCCACCCGAGAGGAGTTTGATAGCGGACGGTGGAGGGCTACTGTAGATATAATATTAGAAAATTAATATAAAACATTTTCGCAGTAGGATACGATCCTTAGATATAATATAGGTAGGTTACTTATTCTTTCACGTTTCTTTTCTTAGGATTGCCTTGCGAAAAAGCAAAAACCGTTATAATAAAGACTTATAATTTGGTCTTATCTATCTGTCCGTATGTCACAGTACTTTAACTCACTCTCAAGAGACAATTGTTAGCTATATCGCACATCTCAAATAACGGAAAATAAATAAAATAGGGGGGAGGGGGGTCACTCCCTAAAGAAAAATCAGTTCATCAGAATATCAATAGATGGCATAGGTATCGATTTATATATAATAATAAAGATAGTGAAATTTTATCATAATAAAAAATGGATCCCGTAAAGGTATATTATATTGTACATATATGTAAAACAAATTAATGCGCTTCTTAATAAAGTTTGCGTAATTTTACTATTTATTAAAATCCGCAATCAGGTAATAGGTTTGTAATGCATATACACAGATGGCGCTTTTACTTTTTATGAGTGGTTCATCACGATTTTTGTTAGTAAGTGAAATTTGTTCAAATTAATTCAGGACAAATATTGCAATTTTTTTTTATATTTCACTTCACACAAATGAAAAAAAAAATTGTTCGACATTTTGCGATGAAATAAATTTAGTTTGCGAGAATTAGCGCCGCCCAATTTATTTGTATGGGATGGCGCATCTGTACTAGTGTCTGCATTACGTCACAGATCATATAATACTATACTAGTTACGTCATCTGTGATGTAACTCAGGTGTGAAGAAAAATTGAGTCAACAGAAGCTAAGTGCGGGGTATATCTAGGTAGGCCCTTAGAAATGAGATATACTTATCATCAAATGACTTTTCTATTCAAGCCAATAATGGCTTAAGTTGTTTTTAAATCGTAAAAACTGCGTTCAGCGACAAATTTTTTGCAGACCGTACAACCATTTTTTTAGATGGATAAATATTTTCTTTTACTTTGAAAGTATTAAATTATGTTAAAACATAAATTAAATTTAGTTTTACATGTGACATAACCTTCACGTGTGCAAGTCTCAGATAACACGAATTCTCCTACGAATAATACGAATTGTCATAATATGGTCATTTACCCGGTATATAATAATATTAACTGTAATTCTTCTCTTCATAGGGTCGACGTTTTAAGATCATACTTCACACGAGTCATTTATATTTATTTATTTACTAGCGACTCAGCCTCGCTTCGCTCGGGTTCATCATCATCATAGTACTCATTCATCATCATAGTACATCATAGTAAAGGTACGTTTTAACAGTTATTATGGAATAAATGGAGTGCATATTTTATATTTTTTTTCCAACTTAAACTTGACGCATTGTTTTAGATGATAGGCCCGCCACTAACGCCATCTACTAAAATTAATCCGAAGTAGTGATTCCCATAGAAAATAACAGTTCTGAAGTTTTCAATTTACACACTTTTCGATAGACACGTTTGGCTCAGTTTGTAGCGACCCTACTTGCTGTGCCTGTGTCGCGGGTTCGAGTCCCGTTGGGGGCATTCATTTGTGTGATGAGCACGAATGTTTGTACTCTAGTCATGGGTGTTTGTTTATATTTATAATATGTATGTATTAAAAGTTATATAATTGTGTAGTGTATCAACTATCTGGTATCCATAACACAGGCCTCGTAGCTTACCATGGAACTAGATGGTGCTGTATGTTAATGTCCCAAAATATTTATTATTATTTATTTACTCCTTTTTTACTTGTTGACCCTATTGAAAGATATCTTTAACAATTTTGCATTAAAGTCGTTTTTACCTTGATCCTGATTTAATTCCTTAACAATAGCATTTGTTAGAACTTTCTACCTGTCCCTTTATTGTCATTTTTTCTTGACTTTATGATTCTTGTAACTTTTATGTACCCACGGAAAGCTAACGATATTTTTAAAATGATCCGCAGAATAAGTGTCATAGGAATTTTTACAGAAAATTTGTAAAAATATACTTGTACAGTTTTGGAGCTCTAACTAAAATGTTTGAAGATTGTTTTTGTTTTGTTACTGGTTATTA
This sequence comes from Brenthis hecate, assembly GCA_951806755.1. Lineage (NCBI taxonomy): Eukaryota > Metazoa > Arthropoda > Insecta > Lepidoptera > Nymphalidae > Brenthis > Brenthis hecate. The sequence goes on from OX638269.1 coordinate 3,880,032, forward strand.
TTAACAAGGATGTGCACCAGCTAGAAATAAAAAAAATATGATGAAATACATTTTTTTAAATTTATTTTTAAATTCGCAAACCCCCCTTTACATAGAAAAGAAGCAAAATAATAATAACTCGAAAACGATATACTTTTGTATAAGCACTTTGGGGATCGTTTGATAGCTATATATGTCCTGTATTATATTCCTTTAACGGGGTCATGACCTATTTCTCTTAACCCTGTATATATAACCTACTATAGATCCTAAACAGATATTTTCGAAGTCTGACTAGTTAAAGTTCTTAGCTCAAATTGTACTCTTTAACATTTGCTAAACATATTTGAGAATTGAGTTAATTAAATTATGAATTTGGAGCAATGTTTTTTGTATATATGTATTGGTAATTGACATAATCTTTGCCATGGTAATGTTGATACATATATCATATATAATATTACCGTGTCCTTACCAAACTTTTTGGCGCCCTGAATATGACGCTAGCAAGACCTCGCACAGATAATATACTTATTATATTTTAGTGGGCAATTGTAAGTAACACAATTATAAATATATGTTAATAAAGTAACATAATATTGCTATTAATTACTTTTTCATATGTAGGTATGATTTTTTTGAATTAGTTTTTATAAATATAATATTAATATTGATAAATAAAGTCAATTAATAGAATTTGGAAATTTGATACATTTCAATTTTCATCATCAAAGACATTTTAAATGTCAAATTGAAGTCCTTATCGAGGTTACTTTTCATAAATTGTAAGACAAACAAAAGTTAAACACAACAAGATAAATATGATGACAAAAATAACAAAGAAGTTTGGAATTTTTTACAGAGTGTTATGTGTGCATTTGTTTATGTACAAACGTGTCACGCACACTACACTGGACGAGCTCGCGGGCGGTGCAGGTGGGACATGGCGAGGCCGCCTCGCCGAAATCCTTAATGTTTCGTTCTGCGTACTACGCAATGCGTAGAACGAAATTTTAAGATTTAAGGTAAGCCGCTGCGTGGTGCACATTGTGCGTCGTTTCAGGGCGGCCAAAAAGTTTGGAGAGGATTATAAATGATTATAATTAGTAAAAGAACTAGGTAATAATTTGACAATCAAGATATTTAAAACAATTGTTGTGGTATGTTGTTTTCAGTTTGATAGTAAACATTATTGAAATACTTCTATAATTTTGTTGACAATGTTTGCTAATAAATGTAAAACGAAACGAAAACAAATAACAATCACAAAATAACACAAATTTAAATAAGTATAGCTTAAATAAGAAATTAAAATGAATCCAGGACTTGAGCTTGAAAATCCTTATTACGACATTTCTCATCGATCTACGGTACCCCGCATCGGCCGGTTTGTAAATTGTTAAAATAATAGGCTAAAATTGTAGTAAATAAAGTACGAAACACAATTCCGTTCATAAGCGTTTTAAACAACATAAAACTACAAAATGTATCAGTTTCATACATTTGTATACAAACAACACGTGATACAATTTCGTTTAAAAGTAATAAAGCATGAAGATACAACTCGGTTAATTGTAAAAACTTACTATTGGAATTTGTTGTTGACCTGCGATCCATTACGACGTAAGTTGTATGTATGTAGATTAATCAATCAAAGGACTCAATTGATCGATATTTTAAGGAACCAAATTTATCTACACAACTACACTGTCGAACGCTCTACGAACACGGAACAACCACAGAGCACAATACTAAGGAACAACTGTCGTTTGACGTTTCGTTTCTCGTCGTTTCGTAATTCGTTTGTCAGGGTCACACGCCGCCCATTTTCGTGAATCATGACCTATCCTTCGGCTGTACACTCGCGTCGAGCCACCCCAAGACATGCGTACAGCGAGAGTGTAAAATACTAAGAGGGCTCGAAAGCGGTTAAATTTTTAAACCGATTTTGATCTTTGACCCCAAGCCGAAAGACTTTTCGGTTTAAGGTTTCGGGTATGTTCTAAAGAACATACCAAACTTCCCGTTAAAATCCGGAAAACCTGTCTGGTCTGGCAAATTTAGGTTTCATGATTATCTGGTTAAAATGTGTTATTGTGTGTTAATATGTGACAAATCTTTGCTAATGTGTATGTAATATTTGTAAATCATGAACGAATTAACCATTGGACCAGACATATCAGCGGACGTACCTTTAACGGTCATGTCTGTAACCAGGGAATTTTAGTCTAGGTCGTTTGTTTTTTGTGTCAGTCTCAAGCACTTACTTGTCAACAAAACATCTCCCAAAAATGACTAAATGTTCTGTTAAATGGTGTAAAAACTATAACGGCGGAAGCAGCACTATTTCTTTTCACTTGTAAATACATTATTTTATTACATTTATTGTTATTTTTCATAAAATTTAATTAAATGTAAAATAAAATGTCATATTATCCAACTATGTTAAATATAGTCGATATTTCTATGTATTGTTGACATCTGACAACCATCATAAAATGGCTGGATTATACCATTCAGAACAAATGACGAAACTGTCGAGTGAGTCCATTTGACATCGACTAGTGCTTGACAATGTCGAAAAATATATATTTCGATATTTGACGATATAACTGAACGAATTGTGTTATTTGTACGGTACAATAACATAAAATACTTTTATCACAGTATTCTACAATCTGATGACAATAAATTTATAAAAATATTTTCTAAATGAAATAAAAATATAAATGCAAAAATTATAATTAGTATGTGTACTTCATTTTTTATTTTATACCACATTTATATACTTTGGAATATTATTCCATTGTAATTATAATAAAGATTATTTTATTTCAACACATAAATTACACAAAATCAAACAATAATGTTTTAGCACTAAACTTCTGAGTTGGCGATTTGTAATAAAACACTTTACCACTTGCACTAATTATTTTACTTTCACGATCCAACACTCACTTTTTCACAATTTGCAATCACTTTTTCTTTTTCACATTAATTTCACAAATGTTTATTAAGAACTGAGCAAAATTAGGACAGTGTCACATTTTTATAACTACCCGAGACATTCAATTGCCAATTAAAATAGTTCAATAACAGAATCAACAAAATCACTTTATTTAATTAAATTAGCTTAATATTTTTTTAATCTTTAAAAAATAGTATTTATTATATATTAATGGAATATACACCCGATATTCATTTGTTCATTAAAATTATTATAGGCCAACAGAATGTTGCCATCAATGCCATCGTATTTATATAAATCAAATTAAAAAAATATTATTATTTGACACATTATTATTGCCTCTTTAATTCATTTATTTTAATTTATTATAATAAATACAGATATTTTAAATTAAAAGATGTAAAATATGATGACTATGCTTACAAATATCTAAAATGTCATTCATTGGTTCATCGATATATGTATTTTATCGATTACGTTCAAGCACTAGAAATATTGTATTGTGTATCAGTGTTTATAATAATGTAATAAAATCTTTGTGTGCGTTATGCGTCACTTGGTTGAACTAGTTTTCATACATTTGTATTTTATGTCAGGTCCAGTCTCTAATTCGTCCATGTTGTAAATATGTAGTGCTTATTAAAAAGATACATGTCTGTTAATGGAATTAGCCGGTTTATTTTGCTATCAAAACCTAAACCGAACCATTTTCTAAGAATAACCGTTAACTTGATTGGTTTAGTGAATCGATGTGTTCACTAAACCATTCGTTTTTATTAAACGTCTAATGAATAACATTACCGAAATTAACTGTTTTTTCAAACCGATTCCGGGCCTTGCTTTATAGTACTCGCTTCGCTACGGTATGTATCGGTGATTCTTGGTTTTAGCGATTAAATAAATAACGAGACTCGACTATTCTACCTTTGATACATGAGTACATCAGTGTCCTTTCTCGCGCTTCAGTTTGCCACATAAATTCAAGCTGTAAAGGCGTATGTACACGTCAAAGCGTGACGTGATGTCAAAGTGTGTTCAACGCCCGTGCAGTGAACGCGCCCAAGGAGAGCTTTTCGCGCGTTTTTTATCGATTTGAACCTAAACATTTCTCAAATTATTCAAATTTTCTGACGTATCCAACGTAACGTTGCACTCGTGTATTTAAAGCGTTTCGCGCGAGAACGCGTCTCCGCAAGTCTCGCCAAGAGCACTTGAGCGAGAGTACTTATATTTAGAATCCTGGCGATCGAAGCGAGAGTGAGTCGCTAGTTTTTAATAAAAAAGCAGTGCGTGTGTGTGCAATTCACACATGGTAGATTATATAACCAAATGCAAGAAGTAAAACTTCAGAAAAGTAACTTACGAGAGAATGTGATAAATATAGATTATCAGGTGTAGGATAATTATAAGGTTTATTTTATTTATAATATTTTTACCAGTTTAAAAGTCATTTTACATTTTATATGACATAAATATACATTACATATAATTCAGTAATTAATTTTATTATTTTTCACTACCCGTGTAATGGTATTCTATCTCAAATAATTAAAAAAGACATATTATGCACATTACAATCATATCATATATTTATAGAATACCAATTATCATATACAGAAAGAATATAATATTTTACTTGTCAGACAATTACAACGGTTACCATGGCAGCATATTCTGTCTCATTCTCTCACCCCTTAATCCTATATTATATTGATGTGTTTGTCTCTTTTTAGTGTCGCATATCCGATTCATCGAGTTTCAAATAACAACGATTCGTCTTTACCGTAAATTAACAAAAAAATAAAAACCGACTTCAAACAAAAGCACTAAAAAGTGAAAAATAACTGATTGGTAGTTTTCATTTACTATACATACCTAATCAAATATTTTCGAAGTCGGTGTGCTTTGCTTTGTATGGGCTGGCACCGATTTCGAAAATATTTGATTAGCTACGTATTTAATAGGTAGGCTTTAATTACTTAGCCAAAGCACACCGACTTCGAAAATATTTGATTAGGTATGTATAGTAAATGAAAACTACCAATCAGTTATTTTTCACTTTTTAGTGCTTTTGTTTGAAGTCGGTTTTTATTTTTTTGTTAAAAAGTTTTTATTTTTCCTTTTTTAGTGTAGACAGTAGTAGCAAAGTAAGGATTCTAACGTGTTAGGCTTGTCAAATCAAACAAAATAAGCCCAAACTCAAAGTATCTACTATTAGCAGTTGAAGAGTTCCACCTATCCACCTTCTGGCCTTGCCGTCAGATCAGGTCAACAACACCGAACCACTGTACTATCAACGGAAATAGAAATACTTGCAAAGTTCAAGTCAATATGACAATTAGAAGTAGGTTAAATTCATCATTAGTTGTTTTTCCACCCTTAGGGGTGGTATTCTTTTTTGAAATTTAAATGGGACCAATCTGGAAGTATACCCTTTCAAACAAAACAAAAATTGTCCAAATCGGTTAATAAATGACGGAGTTCTGAGGTAACAAACATAAAAAAAAAAACATACAGTCGAATTGAGAACCTCCTCCTTTTTGAAGTCGGTTGAGAAAAAATTAAATAGTACCTATACTATAACATGTTTAAATGACTTGATCTTCTTTGTAGGGTTCCGTAGCCAAAACGCAAAATTTCATGATGTATGTATGTACATGTACATACATATTTTTCATTATTGACCAGTGTCCACAGCCATTTTAATCCGAGACTATTGTTATAATAACTGATAATTGGGTAGGTAAGTGTTCTACGTAACCCTTATACAATGGAAAAATTACAAAATTAAAACAATTAGTAGTAATATTAAATATATTATGTCACTTCCTAATTAAGTACTGCATGTATGAAAAGCTACCTATAACTCTTGTTTTATTTGAAAAAAAAAATTTACGTGCATAAATGTGTAGAATATGTTTGCAGAATTGACGTTGAGTAGTTTTTGTAGTATATGTTCGTTTACACACTAAGTTTCACCACCCCCAGAGATTTCCACGACAGCCGTCTTGTGCCATCTGCATCTAGATTCTAGCGGATACCGGCGATTTTATCCAATTCTTCTCTCAATAAAGACAGGGCAACCTCTTTGGGTGAGCTTAAGCTTTTTTATGTAGGTCCATTGTGAGCGGTCTTGTTTTCGCAAAATTACTTTAAAGAAATGAAACTTCTTTAGGCGCACCATAAGAGGGAAAAAACGATAGCCTTTACGATTTTTGTAACGGAAACGATACGTTACGGAAGTGAATGAATAGTCAATAGAAAAATTATTTAAACTATTAATGAATATTTAAAAGGTAGAAAATGAATATAAATATTGTTCAATCTATTTAATAATTAAGTTACTTTTATTATAGCATTTTATTTATACGCTTACGTGTTCACTTTTACAATTTAGAAAAATGAAACGAAACCAGTTTCTTTTAAAAATTAAGATTTTAAAATATTTATCATTGGATTTTCTAAAATTATCTTTAATTATTTTGCTGTAAATAGTTGCATTTATAGGTACTGAAGTTTAATTTCATCGATAACGTTAAAAAATATATTCAAAGTTGTTAATTAAGCTCTACACAATGAGGTTAAATAATAACTAATAACTCTTTTGTTTATTTATATTAAAGAGACTTTTGATCGATTTCACCAACATCACTTAAGCCACCACCTACGTATGGGATCCCTAGCTTAAAAGTTCCCCTAAACTAGCCCCTAAATTAATTTTCGTTTACCATCGTCAGAGCCTTTGTCTTCTAAAATTAATTCCTACGCGCCAGGAACAATATTTGATTTTGTAATGCGAATTGCGACGTAAGAATTGTTTTATAGTTGCGTGTTGGAGGTTTACTTGAATAATATTGTTGACATGAATGGAGAATATAAATTTTATACCAAAAAAAAAAAACAGTAAACGTCTCGACTATACGACTTCCATTAACATATGTATACGGAAGTCTTTACTAGACCAGGGTAGAAGCCTTTAAAAATAATAAAAAGTGAAAACAAATAATAGTAGGATGCAACCCGTTAGAAAAGGAGGGAAATATTATAAAAATCTATAATAAAATATATGAAATATACATGAAAATCGGCCAAAAGTTACTTTATATTTTTTATACATTTTGACATTTATTTCTTTAATTTTTTTTTCATGGGGGTATACTCACGATAAAATAGTGAAGGCATTATTAATTCGATTTTGTCTTTTCAGATTATCAGTATGGATGAATCTGTTTGTATCATCTGCAATAAGGCAGATGATAAGCAAGTGTATGAAATAAAAAAGGTTTTTTGTTTTTTGCATTTTCTCAGAAGATTTACTATAGTAACATATTTTTTTTTCACCATCGGAAAGTAGAGATTTCAACGAACAGAAAACATACCAACTTTTTGAAAAAAACTGATATTTTGACGGGTGAATTTTCGATTGAAAATTAGGGTGCTTTTTCGATATTAATTCAAAATAAGGTGAAAAAATAAATATTTTTAATCAAATAAATTACAGCGTATTTGGAACATAAAAAGGTAAGTTTTCACCAAATTTCGTTAAAACAATTTTTTTTTTGTAAAAGATAAAAACAAAAAACCAAAAACTTGGTTTTTTGAATTTTTCACATTTTGAGGTTATGTGAAAAAAGTGTAAATACAAAGGTTTTAGATCTTTTTATTACCTACAACTTTGCCGTTTGACTTTTTTCGATAGGACTTAGTTTTGCCGGAAATCGAGAAAAACCGTTTTTTACCCTTAAAACCTCACCCCCATCCCCTTCCCGACCTCAGATCGCCCGTAAATTATTTTTCCTTTCATTTTTATAATATTCCCTTCCTTTTCTAATGGGTTTCATCCTACTATAATTTTTTTTGGTTTTAAAAATTATCGACCCTGGTCTATACATACAGTAGGTACTGAATAAATTAACCGACTTGGTTTTACATTAGATCTCAAAACTTGCGGTGGAAGAATTGCGTTGCGAGACTTTTTTTACATGTTATGTTCTTCATGGGATAAGCTTTTTCTATATTAAGTACCTATCGAGAGTTTACGTGAATTTTTAATGTGACTGATTTATTATGAGTGTGTATGTACTGACACACCTGCATTACAATTATTGCAAATAACTTTAATTTCCTATCCCAGAAACTCAAGCCCATTAAAATAATTTTAATAATAATTTCATACAACCAGCTAAGACCAATGAATAAGCATTATTAAAAAAAAAACAAAATCGAAATTAAAAGTTTTAATGAGATTTAATACAACATTAATTTAATCAAGCATTTGTTATAATATTAGGAAACATGGTGCAATATCTTCTCTTTCTCTCTTATGACGTGCGAGTGAGAGCGAGACAATTACAGTTTGTAAGCTTGGCGCATCATCAGATCGAAGTAGCAGTCGCTGTCGATAGACGTACTTATGCCGCTGTAGTAGTTCATAAACTCTTCCAGAGTTATCTGAAATTAAATTAAAAAAATATACTCACTAAGTGATATTTTTGTTTTTTAGCCAATAGTCATATTTAGTTTGATTTTTTTAAATACATGTAAATAACATTTTTTTAAATAACTATATCAGTTTGAACAATGTATAAATCAATCCTATAACTTCTACTCTAGGACGTGCTTCATACAAAAAATATTTAATATTATTTCTTATTCTTCTTGCAAAGCTACTTCCGCACTTAGGCAACTTTGTCTGTTGTGCGTGAGCTTGTGCTATTCATTGTGTTATTCTTCCCATTCCAAGGCGTCTCAGGAGTCTAGCAGGCTGCCGGTGTCCTGAAAGATTTCCGGGAGTGATCTCTTGGGGCCAAGTTTTTCTGCGCTTAGGTATTCCAGTTCACTGCATTCAAGCATGTGGGCTGGTGTTTCATCCCCTCAAAGTCACGCTCGCAGGGGCTGTTTGTGATTCCTATATTGAAAAAATGTTTATTGAGATGTCAGTGTCCTTTAAAAGTCCCACCACCGTTTTCAGTTTAGTTCATCCTAGGCGTATTAGTTTGGTTGTTAGTTGTTTGTTAGGTTTGGGAAAGGCTTCTTTAGATTGACGGCAGTCAGTGTTTGCCTTCCGGCTTCCATAGTGTATCGACTGTTTTGTTAGTTAGACCATGATTTGTATTTACTGAAGACTTCACCTTTAGTTTTGAGGCCTGTTTAGCTAAATTGTCCGAAACCGCATTGCCTTTAATATTGGTGTGACCATTTACCCAAGTAAACTGAACTTCATTGGTTTGGGAATTGTATTCTAGAGTATTATCACATTCTAATATGTATTTTGATATGGTTGTATTTTTTGTTAATGCAAGTAGTAGTGTTTTGCTGTCTTTTTTTATGGATTGTTGTGTTGTTTATTAATTTTGTTTTTTTTTTGTGCACCAACTGTAATGCCGGCGCATTTTGCACGAGTTTTACATACCCAAGTGGTGGCTGGTTTTAATATTGAGAGTGAGTGCAGAATATACCTGCCCCTGCACCTTCTTTGGATTTAGATCCGTCTGTTTAGACAAAGTGAGTATGTACTGTTTCAGACCTGCTGGCATCTTCTTTGTCCTCTGTTGAGTCAATATTGTAATGCTTCTCAATCACGTGGGTTTTGTTTATTCTGTTGGGCCACGTTTGTTGTGGGCATTCCACGGCGTAAAAGTCGAGTATTTTGGTGTGTCTGCCCTGATTGTATCACCATTGATGGATGATTGCAATCTTAGAGCTGATATAGCTGCCTCTGGTTTTATAAGAACGTGTAAAGGCGTTATTAACTCCAAGGCAACTGATGGTGTAATCCCCATGCATCCTGTGATGGCTACGTTAGCCGTTATATGGAACTTCTGAAGTTTTTTCTGGATTGTGCATAGTTCTGTTCTTGTCCACTAGACTAGGCTGGCGTATGTAAGAGATGCTCGTGCTACCGTAGTGTAGAGCCAGAGTATTATTTTCGGTTTGATGCCCCATGTTTCCTAACCATGCGCGTGCATTAATTTAATATCTTGTGGCACGAGATTATCTTTTTTATCTACGTGTGTATTCCAATTGAGTTTACTATCGAGCGTCACTCCCAAGCATTTGACCTCTTTCGATAGTATCAGTGTTTCGTTATATATTATTTCTTTTATATTTAGTAGAAATAGAATAGAATATTTACAGGAGAAATTTTAAAAAAGTATTAAAATGGCCAAAAAGTAATTATAATAATGTGTCATTCACATATATTTTATAGATTTCTGTTGGTCAAGGATTGTAGAATGACAATAAAGCGATTTTTTTGCGGGATATTAATATACTATATATAGATCTAATATCGAGTTTAAATGAGTTTAGCCAATATAAACATTAGGGTGGAGCGAAAAAAAAAATTGGCTTTTTTCTTTGCATGGGGGTAGAAAAAAACTAAATTTAAAAAAAGATCAATTCTTTAACGTAACTAATTAATTTAAATTTTTAGATTGTTGTCATATTTAAAAACGTTAAAAAACAAAAATTGGATAGAAAAAGACTATAATATATTCGTCAATTCTCGAATGTTTTTAAAGATTAGTCGAAAAAAAATTTCATTAAAACCAAAAATTTCAATTATTTAAAAATCAGTGGGCTAACTCGAAATGTTGAGATTTTATTTTATTTCAAAAAGTTTGTTTTTTTTATGCCACAAATTCTACACCCAAGCTCAGAAAAAAAAAACAAAAACATATATTTTCGCTCCACCCTAACAAACATATGGTCCATGCAGGAATGAATAGAACCCACCAACCTCAGCATACAAAAGTAATACAGTAAGCATACGTACATACATTCACATATGTACAATATAACAATATATACTTGTAATATAAATACATTACTGACCTTCCCATCGACCGAGCCTTCAGACTCGAAGTTAGCGAGAAACTTGTTCAGTATAGCATCTGCCGACTCTTCACCGCTCATATATCTGTAAATGTAACATTGTGGAAAAAACTCAATTAGTTTTGTTAATAACACTACTGTATGTATGTTCATTACTTCTTTATATGAAACGGCTAGACGGATTTGGATGTAATTTTTAAAGACTATATATCAGGAGTAACAGATAGGCTACTGTTGATAATAAAATTTGACAAAATTTGACAATATATAAAATTCTCGTATCAGTGTAACTAGGTCTGAGAGAACCTATCTAGTTTTCGAAAGACATGAAGTCCACCATGCCACGTAAGCCACCCCGGACTTGGCCACTTGGCCGTGGTAGTCTATGGCCTGACCTCGTATTGAAAAAGTTTTTTTTAAGTATGCCGTTGGGTCACATGAGTAAGAATTTAACAAAGCTTCATACAACCATGCAACGATAGGTATATAAGGCGACGTTGTATGAAGTTTTCTATTGAGCGTGACACGCTCGTCCTGACATAGTCAACAGCTCGATCCGGAACAAATTGGTTCTGTCAACGGGCAGGGCGTACGTGAAGTCGTTCCGTCACCACCAACACCAGATATCCAACTTCTTTGTGTGTAATTATATAAATAAAGAGTTATTATAGCTATTATTATTACCTGGGATGTGCAGTAGCCGCGTACACCCCACGTATATCATCAATAGTGATGAACCCATCACCAGACCTGTCCAGCTTCCTGAACGCTTGCTCCACGATCGCACGGCGAGATTCCGACATTGGTGGCTAGAGGTGGAAAATATGAATATTATATTGATGATAATGTCCTCCTGACCGACTTCAGCCACGACGACCAATCTCACTGAAACTAGCCAATTGCGCAGAAGATATTATAGTTCAGAAATGTACACGCAGATATCTGTGCAATCTCCCTTTCTTTTCACTCTCACATTCCGATGGGTCGATACTTCGACACGACAGGAGAAACTTAAGAAGCAGAACCGATGGTTTTACGTGCTCTACGTGGCACGGGAGTAAACACCGTCATCTTCTAAACTCCGGACTGTTATTGGGACTTCCTTAATAAAAAAGACCCAAAAACTGACTCAGGACTAGAACCCAGGACCTCCGGATCACATTCGGAGAATTTTCCGAGATAAAAAGTAACCTATATGCTATTCTATCTTTCTATCTCTGTACCAAGTTTCATCCAGATCTATTCAGCCGTTCTGGCGTGAGTAACAAACATCCATTCAAACTTTCGCATTTATAATATTAATGGATATAAAAATTAAAAACAAAACAGTAAATAACTGGTACCGTTCAAAAAAGTTTTTATTCCGTCAGTTACATAGCTTACCTATCTTAAAAAGCGTTTCATTTATTTAGCATTAGGTTTATATTTCATGTGTTTTGTCAACTCTCCTAAACTAATTTATATTTTTTTTATTAATATTCATTTTTTAATTTTTGTATCGTGTCTAAATGTGTTTATATTATAATTTATTAGTTGTACAAACATTATGTGTACAAGAAGGCATATAAAAGGGATTTTTTCTTTTGTTTCGTTTTTCCGATCCAAACGTCTTGCCAATTTTCACCCTTCAAACATATTTTTATATAATACTAGGTATGTATTTATAAAACATTGTAATAAATAAAAAAATCAGTTCGTGTTTGACGTAAATCTAACAACATTACAGTAACACTTACTTTTAATTCATTAACTGACTAATAAATTAACAGCAGGTTTTTTTCCGAATCCTATTTGGTAAGCAAACATACCACAACAGCACATGATTATCTGATGTTATGGTGTACTTTTCCATATATTTGTTTACCCACAATTATATACTACATATGTCCTGTTGTGGGAAGTCGGTTTATCCTGCCTTCTTAACATCATCATCTCGAATACAATCAGCACCATTATTTTATGAGATTCAAAGTACATTAAAATTAATCTCATGAAAAATATAACATGTAAAAAAATGCAAGTCTCGCAACGCAGTTCTTCTACCATAAAAAGTTTTGAGATGTAATGTAAAACCAAGTCGGTTAAATTATTCAGTACCTATATGGAAGTATCTATCCAACAACTTTGTCGTTACCTTATTAGTTAAATAACAACATTTATATAGACCACCATATCAATATTAGATATCTTTATTTCTTTAATAAATAAAATGACTTGGCTATCGGATACGGCAATTAACAAAATTTACCTAATATTTGAGTTCTGAGCGCATTATTTATGTGTATACCACAGACAATTAAGTTGTATTGTCTGTGGTGTATGCATAAATTTGACTTTCTAGTGGCATGTTAAATTAGTACTTTTTAAAATAGTACATTATTCTTATGTGATTACGTTTCTATCCGTTTTGCTATAGAAGAACTGTGTTGCAATACTTGTATTTTTTTACATGTTATGTTTTTCATGGCATACTATATACAGTATTTGTGATACTGTCTATATCTATACTATATCTATACATATAATAAAATTGTAACCAAGCCGAATCTGTACATTTAAATATTTTTTGGAAAATCTTATTGAAATAAACATTATTATCGATATAGAAGCCGAATCTATAGTTTTTAGAATTTTTGTCTGTCTGTCTGTTACCGCATCACAGAAAAACCACTGGAAGGATTTTGATGAAATTTGGTATGGTGATAGTTGGTTATCCAGGTCAACTTAAAGGACACTTTTTACCGCGGGAAAATGTCTCAATTCTGTGAACAAATACAAAAACTGCAATGTAAGAGTATACTAATATGTAAAATATAAGAATTTGGTTTTTGGTCATCTGAACGCGGGCGGATCCGCGGGCAATGCTAGTCTATACTATTTTTAATACTAACATTTGCCATTTTCTGGTTCAGAGAACACGAATCAAAAATAAAGATGATTCATTTCACATCTGGCTTCATTTGACAACCTCTTGTAAGAACGAATTAGGAAAAACAAAGATAACCAAGTGCGAATTTGCCTCACGCACCGAGGATTTCGTAGCATAACACATTATTTTTCTTTTAACTTATAACAAATATTATTTTAATAATTTAGATATAAGATATTATCGTAAACCCAAAATCGGAGGTCACAATTTTACATTAAAAAAAGGTACTTATTCAACGTGAACAAAACTTGTTTTCTGCCTTTTATATACAATAGACTACAATAGAATACAATAGATTTATGCAGCCGGTAAACAAAGCCTGGGAACGAAAATATCCTATTTGCCAAAAACTAACTGGTAAAAATATTTTCGTTTAAAATATTTCAAAAATTACTAATTTTATCCCATACTTTTGAAATTAGAGGGAGAGTGGCGCAATGTTGAACATTTGATTGGACAACTTGTTTAGAAACTATATCTGAAATAATTTGCGGTTTACACAAAAGACTTACCTTCCTTATTTCAGATGTATATTACAAACTAAAAACAATAGTAATCCGAAGATCCGACTATTTGGCTGTGGCATATTAACAGACGGATATGACGAAATAACAAGGGAAATAAAAATAATGAATGAAAACTTAAAAAAATTAATAAAAATCGACTTCCAGGCACTAAAATGTAAAAAATGACTAAACGAGGGTTTTCATTTAGAATACATACCTAATCAGATATTAAGTCGGTGTCCGCCGACAATATTTTAAGATATGAATATCTAATAAGTGAATATGTATTTTACGTATCGAAATATATTAGATTTCCTTTGCATCGGCTGGCACCGACTTCGAAAATATCTGATTAGTTATCTATTCTAAATGAAAACCCTCGTTTAGTTATTTTTTACATTTAGTGTCTGGAAGTCGCTTTTTTTTTTTGCATTTTTAGTGTAGGTGTAATAAGCAGGTAATTTGTAAAAAGAAAGTGTTTTTTTTTTAATAACATATTCTATTAAACAATTTATTTAAAAAAAATTATTTACTGTTGATTTTTTTAAAAACCGCTCGACCGATTTTGATAAAATTTATATGGGACCACCTGGGAAGTATACCCTATGAAACAAAAAAATTTCAAATCGGTTTAGGCGTCTTCGAGTAATCGGTGAACATACATAAAAAAACATTCCAACGAATTCATAACCTCCTCCTTTTTGGGAGTCGGTTAAAAAGAAATGATGTTGCTTTTCGTTTAGGCTACGGGCCTTTAAAAAAACCAACTTTCACAATCTTTAGACATCGTCGAGACAGTTTAGTTAAAAATAAATATTCTAGAAATTAAATTATGGGAGTAAGCCAGTAACCAGTACGAATTATCCATACTAATATTATAAATGCGAAAATAACTCTGTTTGTTTGTTACCTTTTCACGACTAAATGGCTGAAACGATTTAGATTAAAATTGGTATGGAGATAGTTTGAGACCCTGGGAAGGCCATAGGATAATTTCCACCCCGGAAATCATCCCTTCAGGGGGTAAAAAGTAGGGTGGAAGTTTGTATGGGGAATCAATCATTTCCCAAGCATAGGGATATAAAACTTATCATATTCCATACTAACGGTCAAAACGTACCTAGAGACGATCTAGTTTAAAATAAATTAATTAAACTATTCATACTCTGATTTGCAGAAGAAATTCATCGAGGCTGATGGAGCCGCTGTTGTCCTTGTCGAACACGCTGAACATCTCCTCAGCTTCCTTAAACAACAAGAAAATATTAAAAATAATAGATAAATTAATACTTTCTTAGATTTACGCGAATATTGCCCATTTTAAATAAAACTATCTTTTCGGATTGTTTCGCAGATTTATTTTCTTTATATTTATTTTTAAAATAAATTCGCGAAAACATCGACAAATTTTAATTTTCGCGAAAACTTGTAACTACCAAAATTTACCTTAATATTCATTTTTTTTTATTTGTTGGAATTTTTCCTTTACTTGTGCTGTAAGACCTTGCTTTTAACCAAAATTGACAATTCTAGGTCAACCAGAAGTACCCGTTAGTTTTTTGGTCGAAACCCTATATGTTAGTTCCCGTTGACCTAGAATCACGAAATTTGGTAAAAAGCAAGGTCGTACAGCACATATAAAGGAAAAATTCCAAAAAAGAAAAGAAAATTAAAGTTAAACAGATTTCCTACAAATTTGTACGGAACCCTTGATGGGCGAGTCCGACTCGCACTTGTCCGTAATTTTTTGAGACATGGTTCCAAAAAAACTTGACATTATTGTAGGAATTAATGTATACAAACATGTCAATAATGTATGTACATACATCCCTGCTAATCTCCAATCCTGTCTCTTGGATGCCATGAATAAATTCCTCTTTATTAAGCTGCTTGCTGCCATCATCGTCCATGCGACGGAAAACCCTAAAAACAATGAAAAATATAAGCTACTATTAATTATTATATTGTTATTAAAACTATAATTTACTTTTTCGTAATTAAAATAAAACTTTTTTATGTTACTAGTGGCTCGTTTCGCTCGGGTGCGTCCCCATTCTGTAGGTACGTGCACATATCGTTGCTAGTTTAATAGGAAGATCTTTTTAAGAGTAATAATTCTGTTATAAGTTGTTTTTCTATAACTTTATTAGTTTACGCGGCACACGCCAATAAAGCTTGCAGTCGGCAAGATTTTTTCCGACATCTTCAACAGTCATTATCATATTTCAACTAATTTACACAAAACCTTAATGAATTATACACCTAAACCTTTCTCATGTATCACTCCATCTATTGATGAAACCCGTATGAAAATCCGTTTGGTAGTTTTTGAGTTTTTCGCGTTCAGACAGACATATGCGGCGTGGGACTTTATGTTATAATATTATGTATTAGCGACTAACTGTCGCTTCGCTCGGCTGGTCCTGGCTACCTAACAGTAGTGTGTACTATTTCAGGTCATCTGTGTACTAAATTTCACCAAAATCCGTCCAACTGTTTCTGAGTGAAGAAATAACAAACATACACACATACAAACTTTAGCATTTGTATTAGTAGCCAGATTTTATTGCAGCAATATTATAAATGCAAACGTGTGACTTCTTGTCGTTGTAATTGCTCTGTATGGAAATATGTAGCTATTAACTTAATATCTTGGATTAACGTAAACAAATTTTATCGACCTATCTATCATACAAGAGGAGACGCGGGCCATAATTAGAATGAATTATATAAGAAATAACGTTTTAAGATATTATCTATACATATAATAAAATTATTGTAACTAAGCCGAATCTGTATATTAAATATTTTTTGGAAAATATTATTGAAATAAACATTATTATCGATACAGAGGCCGAATCTATACTTTTTAGAATTTTCGTCTGTCTGTCTGTTACCGCATCACGGAAAAACCACTGGAGGGGTTTTGATGAAATTTGGTATGACGATAGCTGGTTATCCGGGTCAACATATAGGAAACTTTTTACTGCGGGAAAATATCTCATTTCTGAGAAATCGATACTAAACGTCAAAACATAAGTAGGGACGAACCCGAGCGAAGCGAGGGTGAGTCGCTAGTTGTCTAATAAAACTTACTTTTGCCTTTATCACAAAACTCAAATGAGCGCTACATTGCGAAATACTTTTTAGGGTTCTGTATTTTAAGTACGAGATACAGTTTCATATAATATAAGAATTCGTTGACGCCGCTAATATGTTAAAAGAATACTTGTCACATACAAAGAAACTATTCTAAGTTGAAAAGCGCTGATGCTGAAGTTCGTTCAATCTTGATTCAATTAAAAATAAAGAATGTTTACTTTGTGTTGTATTGCTTATACGGCTAATAAATTTGAACAAGAATCCTTAGGTTAATTTATCGAAAAGATCGGTATTAATTAAATCATACCACATTGTAATATCGTATTTTAAGTAAGGCAAGTGTACAAAAACATATCTAACATCAATACTCGTAGTTTTATTTAGATGTACTTTTTAGTTGTAGCTTATAGTTACGTTGCAGACAGCAGAGTATAAAAAGAACACTAAAATCGCCTCTTAAGGGAGTAGTACCCGCGAGTTCTTGCTTGCTCTATTAATTACGCATACCACCTGCATACATATAGGTGGCTATTTGGGATTCACTGGCCAGAAAAGCCAGTACTATCACCAACGAAATCTCCCCCGTCTTAATGGAGCGTCGCAGGATCGCTTACGCACTCAACCACGACGCTTCGACCGCCAACGACAGATGTGCCGAAGTAGACCACAACAAGTCTCGTGGCTTTATACCCATGGCCGTAAACACACATCGGGCAGGAGATAGACTATGGCTTAAAGCATCACATAGGCAGTCCAGCGAAGCTAGGGTAAATCTCTTATTATGAATAATTAAATGCCCACTAAAATGTAGAATGAAACTAACCTTCCAATACCAACAATGCCTGAAGCACCCCGGGACAGACATTGAAGACGCAGACGCTCTATGGGGTCAGTGGTGTTCAAGAGAGCGCGATTACTCTTCTGAATAAGTTCTTCATCCACTCGAGAGGAGGCTGATTGCGGGCGGTGGAGGGCTACTGTAGATATATAAAGAAAATTAACAAAGTTTTGGCAGTAGGATATTATAGAAAGGTTACTGAATCTCGCACGTCTTTTTTTAGGGTTACCTAGCCAAAAGGCAAAAACGGAGAACTCATAATTTCGTCTTGCCTATCTGTCCTTATGTCACAGTAATATTAATCGGAGACAAATATTGTTATTACTTACTATGCAATTGCATGTAAACTGACAGACAATTCGGTCACTAGACATGTCAAATTACGTAAAAGAAATAAAGTATAATCCATACATGCACGGGATCTCATTAGAAACAAAGATAAATTAGTTCAAAAGAATGTCAATTGATAACATTATAGGTATCGATTTATTATTAAACTAGCAATGCCCGCGTTCAGATGACCAAAAACCAAATTCTTAAGTTTTACATATTACTATACTCTTACATTGCAGTTTTTGTATTTTTTTCAGAGATGAGATATTTTCCCATTGTAAAAAGTATCCTATATGTTGACCCGGATAACCAGCTATCACCATACCAAATTTCATCAAAATCCCTCTAGTGGTTTTTCCGTGATGCGGTAACAGACAGACAGATTTAAAAAAAAATCTAAGTACAGGAAAATAAAACAAATACGCCCGTAAATAGGTTACATTTGCGTAGTCTTGATTATTAAAAAATCCGCAATCGCGTAATAGGTTTATACTGCATATTCGCAGAGTGGTTTATTACGGTTTAACTCTTAGTGTTTGTTCAATTAATTTCAGGATAAATTTTGCAATATTTTTTATATTTTCGTTTGCACAAAATTACATAAAAAATTTTTAGACGTTTTGCGATGAAATGAAAACTTTTATTATCTATTCAAGTAACGAATCACTCGAATTAGCGCTGCCCAATTTCTTTGCATGTGATGGGACTTTTGTACTAATATAGTATAAGCATTACATCATCTGTGATGTAACTCAGGGTTGAAGAAAAATTGAGTCCATATAAGCAGAGTGCGGGATATTCATAGATAGGTCTCTAATATCGAGATGTATGTATGTCTATACGTTTCTAAGTGACTTTTCTATTCAAGCCAATAATTGCTGAAGTTGCCTTCTAAAGTTGTAAAAACTGCGTCCAGCTACATTTAAGTATTTATTTTTAAAGTCAATAAAGAAATTTTTGTAGTTGGATAAATATGTATTTTCTTTTCCTTTAAACGTAATAAATTGAGCGTTAAAACATATCGTAAATTAATTTTACATGAGACAGAACCCTCGCGTGTGCGAGTCTCATAAAACACCAATAATTGTCCCCCATATAATGTGATATACCGTAATTCTTCCCTTCATGGATCCGACGGTTTGAGGTCATACTTCACACGAGTAATATTTCATAGGAATAGTAGGCTCCGATTTGACACTGTAGTAAAGTTATTAAGCCATTACCGATTCATGGCCCTAAATAACTAATATCAGTAATACCTACAAAATATTGTATATGTACATTGATTGAATATAAAAAGAAAATAGCTTAAATCGGACCAATCGATAAGTTTCATATTCCCAAAAGTGGATGTTATTACATCTATATAATAAAATTGTAACTAAGCCGAATCTGTAGGTATATTAGATATTTTTTGGAAAATCTTATTGAAATAAACATTATTATCGATACAAAGGCCGAATCTATAGTTTTTAGAATTTTTGTCTGTCTGTCTGTTACCGCATCACAGAAAAACTACTGAAGGGATATTGATGAAATTTGGTATGGTGGTAGCTGGTTATCCGGGTCAACATATAGAATACTTTTTACCGCGGGAAAATATCTCATTTCTGAGAAATAATACAAAAACTGTAATTTAAGAGTACATATATTAATATGTAATACCTAAGAATTTGGTTTTCAACCGACTTCAAAAAGGAGGAGGTTCTCAATTCGACTGTATGTTTTTTTTTTTTGTTTTATGTTTGTTACCTCAGAACTCCGTCATTTATTAACCGATTTGGACAATTTTTGTTTTGTTTAAAAGGGTATACTTCCAGATTGGTCCCATTTAAATTTCAAAAAAAAAATACCACCCCTAAGGGTGGAAAAATAGCTAATGATGAATTTAACCTACTTCTAATTGTCATATTAACTTTGAATTTGCAAGTATTTCTATTTCCGTTGATAGTACAGTGGTTCGGTATTGTTGACTTGATCTGATGGTAAGGCCAGAAGGTGGATAGGTGGAACTCTTCAACGGCTAATAGTAGATACTTTGAGTTTGGACTTATTTTGTTTGATTTGACAAGCCTAACACGTTTGAATCCTTACTATGCTACTACTGTCTACTCTAAAAAGGGAAAAATAAAAACTTTTTAACAAAAAAATAAAAACCGACTTCAAACAAAAGCACTAAAAAGTAAAAAATAACTGATTGGTAGTTTTCATTTACTATACATACCTAATCAAATATTTTCGAAGTCGGTGTGCTTTGGCTAAGTAATTAAAGCCTACCTATTAAATACATACCTAATTAAATATTTTGAAATCGGTGCCAGCCCATACAAAGCAAAGCACACCGACTTCGAAAATATTTGATTAGGTATGTATAGTAAATGAAAACTACCAATCAGTTATTTTTTACTTTTTAGTGCTTTTGTTTGAAGTCGGTTTTTATTTTTTTTGATCACCTGAACGCGGGCGGAGCCGCGGGCAATGCTAATAATATATATTTTATACCTTAGCCTTATAATTTCGTCACGTCCATCTGTCTCCATATATCTTGGCAATTTTACTTAATTTTTCAACCCTATTTTCACCCCTTTAATCACTTGTAAATTAATTAATATTTTGTCATAAGTAAATCATGGTGTCAATAGTTTCCATTTTTACATGGGACAATCTTAGTTTATACTTAGGTATATTATAAAGATATAAAGTTTTTGATGTTGTAGGGGGTAATCTCTGGATCTACTGAACCGATTTAGATTAAATTTAGTAAGAAGATAGTTTCGAGACCCTGGCAAGGACATAGGATACTTTTTATCCCGGAAATCATCCCTTAAGGGAGTAAAAATGGGGATGAAAGTTTGTATTGGGAATCAAGCCAGGGACGAACCCAAGTGAAGCAAGGGTGAGTCACTAGTTACATTATAATTTCACTAAGCACATTCAGTGACATTGTGGATTAATGAGATTTTGACAATTTCACTTAAGTTTGAGCCTTTTTTTGTTTAAGATTTTATTTTTGCATTCTTAGTGGGGATGTACATCTTATTAAAAATTAAACTTGTCTTAACACATATTTCATTAAATATAAATTTTGAGCTACACCTTATACTTGCAACTATTAAATATTGTTTAAAAGTCTAAATGTCTACAAATCTAACACCTCAAAGGTGAAATGTGGAAATGATAGGCACCTATTTATACTATATGAAGAGAAAGAATTTGCAAATTTGACCCTAAAGTAAATTTTAAAGATAATATTATTATATGGATGAAAAAACTCACAGAATAATAGTTTTTACTCATTATTCATCTAAAATCTCAAACAAACTTACTGCCTTTAATTTTACTCTTTTAGATTAAACGTTTTTTTTAATATTTAAGCATACATAAAAAAAACAGACAATGTATTCATTTGTCTTATGTATGAAAAATGTTGTTTTCATAAACTTAGGATTTAATTAGAAGGTGATTCGGATAGCAATAACTTTATTAAGTATAAGATATATTTATCTATTAAGTTAAAACAGTTACAGTTTACCGCCACATATTACCATCTCAACAACTAGTAGGAATTGCCTTGCAAAAAAAAAAAAAATTATGCAAGCCTTATAGTGGTCGATTAAAGTAGTTAATATTTGAATTTACATTATAATTCTTAGCTCAAATGTTAAACAGTACACTGTTTAAAATTTGCTAAACATATTTGAGTTATTTAAAATAAATAATTTCTTAAGCAGAATATCATATATTTAAAGTAACATGTTATTGTGATAGGTTGTTTTCAGTTTTTTAGTGATATGAAATTCTTTATAAATATTTAGTCAATTAAAATGTTATAACAACATTTTTGCTTAAAAAAAACAACACAAAACGAAAACAAATACAACATAGTTTCGCAAATTTAAATATAGCTCATGAAAGAAAATGAATTTAGATCTTGAACTTGATAGTCTATAATATGACATTTACTTAATTGAGCGACCTGCGGCAGCGGCCGGTTTGTAAATTATTAAAATATAGGCTAAGACTAATGCAAGAATTAAGAAACGTAATGTTGTATATAAGCTTTTTAAAAACAGAAAACTACAAAATATATCAGTTACATACATAGTTACGACACGTGATACAATTTCGTTTACCAGTTTAATGTATGAAAAGAAAACTCAATCAATCGTAAAAACTTACTATTGGACGTTGTTGTTGACCTGCGATACATTTTAATGTAACTTGTACGGTTGTAACATTAATAACAAAGGATTCAATTGGTCGTCATTTTAAAAAACCAAACTTGCCAACACATCTCCAGTCTACACTTTATAATGATAAACGAGCAACTGTCTTCTGTCAGACTGTCACACGCCGGGTAGCCGGTTTCATGAATATTGACTTTATATATGTAGCAATATACTCTATGATATTGACCTATCCTGCGGCTGTACACTCGCGTCGAGCCACACTAACGCATGCGTAGTGCGAGAATGTACTGGTACTCGCTAGCAGGGCTCGGAAACCCGTTCAATTTTTAAACCGATTTTAGTCATTGATCCTAAACCGAAAAGCTAAGCCGTTCGTTTTTATTAACCGGTTAATGAACGGGCAATGAATTAAAAACTACATTGCCGAAATTACTCAATTGTTGTTTTAAAACGGTTCTGCGCCCTGCTTCCTAGTCTACTTGTACTTGCCTTGCCACGGTATATCTCGATGATACTTGATTTTTGCTATTAAAATAAACAAAGACCGACCGACGACGGAACTTCGTAAAACGCGCATCGAGGGCGTCGTCATGTAAAGAGAACTTTTTTAAATTTTAGAATAATATGACAAGAACCAAACACAGTAATTTTATAAAAATAGAAAAACAGATTAACAACTCACATCTTCAATTTTTTGTGACGTGTCCAACAAAAAGGATGCACTCGTGTATTAAAAGCGTTCCGTGCTAGAGCGCATGTCACGCTGAGAACACTTAAGCGAGAGTGTATAGACGCCTGAATAGGCTATAAATAGCAGATAGCCCAGGTAATAAATTTTTGATAAAAAAGCCTTTTCTCTATAGAAAAATTAAATAGTTCCTCTTTTTTTCGTTCCGTAGCATACATACGTATGGCCTATTTACGTCTGAGTTTAACTTTTAAAATCACTTTCTTTAAAATGATGTCCACATAGCCTTAAATATAAAGATTGTGATTTCGCCAATTTTGGTCGTCTTATTACGGTAGCCCACTATTTCTTCAGTTTTTGTCTTTTGGGAACAAATTATATCCTTTTTTCTCTGTATCTTGGCACTGCACAATTTATCATTTCAATTAAATTTTAAATAAAATGAAAAAAAAATCTATCCACGCTACTACGCTTTACAATATACTGAGGGCCATAGTGATCGAAAAAGGCAAAATTCTTCCCCATTTCGTCATTTAAGGATAAACGTACACGTCCCATTCCTACTCAATCCCACAGTCCCTATGACATTCCGACTCACAGCTATTTTAATCCGAGAATATTGTTATGATACCTGATATTTGGGTAGGTAAGTAGGTGTTCTACGTAACAACTATAAAAGATAAAATTACCTAAAAAAAGTACTAATATATATTATATAAATGCCCAATTAAGTACATGTATGGACGGCTAAAATAATTATCTTTAGATAGATTTGATGTTGAGTAGTTTTTGTAATATAGGATATTTTCGTTTATACATTGAAAGCTTTACCACCCCCAAAGATTTCACGACAGCCGTTTTGTGCCATCTGCGTCTAGCGGATACCGATGATTTTACCCCAAGTCTTCTCTCAATATAGACGGCAATCTCTTTGGGGGAGCTTAAGCTTTTTGTGAAGGTCCATTGTGAGCGGTCTAGTTTTCGCAAAATTGACTTAATTTTTCTTAAAGATACTACATATTATCTACCTCTCTGAGAAATACTATTAAATCACGAGCTTTTTCTTGCCATCGATAAAATTAATTTTGTTTAAAAATTTAATGTATAACTATTTTATTTTAATTTTAGCCTAATCAATTAGCCAAACAATACATAATATAATAGCACAAAAATATTTCATAACACGGAAGCCGCAGTATACGAGTCAGATTTTTTATACTGATTTTATGCTTTACCACACAAAGGTATTCTTTAAGGCGATTAGTACCCTCAAGGGCTAGAAAAGAGCTACTTTCTAAAGCGTACTTCTCGTTTATGGCTAGACCGAAATGCTTGAAAAAAATATATGTGAATCATCAACTCTTAAATAATATTTTCATAAGAATTTTTTTTTCGTGGGACGAAAATATCTATTACTTTTTTATTTTAAAGAAATGGTATTTTTTTGACTTGCCTTTCCTACTGTTTCTAAACGGCTAAAAATTTTGGAATCATTTAAATACTAAAAAATAATATATCTATTTTACTTTATGCCCATCAGAAAAAATTGAAAATCAATTACTATTTTCCTATTTTAAAAGTCGAAAATGCTATTTACAAGCCTAGAAGCTATAGAGGTGCTCTGCGCGGGCGCGCGCGGCAGTCGCGCGCTGGCGCTCGGACGGGAGGGTTGTGTCACTTTTGTCTCCTGTTTTTTTACGATGAATTTATGCATGTATTGTTTATGTACACAAGTATTTTTGTATGTGTGCGTGCAGAGAATAGTCGCCCGCAGACAGATAAATGTGTAGTAAAGTACGCGCTTGGACGCTGTAGATTATTTTAACTAGTTTAATGTAAAAATTAAATTCTATGAAGGTATAGTTATTGTTATTTTTATCTATACATATAATAAAATTGTAACGAAGCCAAATCCGTATATTCAATATTATTTGGAAAATCTTACTGAAATAAACATTATTATCGATACAGAGGCCGAATCTATAGTTTTTAGAATTTTTGTCTGTCTGTCTGTATGCCTGTCTGTTGCCGCATCACGGGAAAACCGCTGGATAGATTTTGATGAAATTTGGTATGATGATAGCTGGTTATCCGGTTAAACATATAGGATACTTTTTACCGGGGGATAATGCCATTAGTTTAATTTCATCTGCCTACTTGAGTTTATTTCCAGTTTTGTGATTTCAAATATTATATTTTTTATTTAAAAAATATTATTAGTAGATTTAATTTAAAAATCTCTTTGGTGGTTGTTGAGTGACGAGAAAGCACAAATAAAAGATTACGTCACTAATAAAATTATAATGAAAAATTCAACACACACATAAAAACAGTACAGAAGGAAAGTTTAGGGAAATACACAATGACACAAAGAGTTTCAGTACAAACATAAAAAGTCCACATACAATATCTTACGAAAATGATTAAATTATATTAAACAAAGTAACAAGTAATTGGCATCGAACGGTAAAGCATAGACTGTTTGTTAGTAAAAAGTTACAAGTGGCCGATAGGAGTAAAACAAATTCCGATCTTCTGCATACTACGGGTTTCGCGCGGCTGTGCTTGTGGATTTAATATATATGAATAATTAATAAATATAAATAATTATGTGTACGTGTGTATGCAGGTGCGTAGATGATATAAATACGTAAATTAAATATTTAATAAAATATAAATATTATAATATATTGAATGGAAAGTTTAATATATAAATTTGAAAAAATTAATATATTATAGTATAAGTCACCTACAATCTCAAATTTATAAGGGCCACATACCACCCTTATAAATTTGAGATTGAAAAATATTTGCGCCTCGACTAAGACGTACGTAAAGCTTTATTGTTAAATTTAATAGTATACAAAATCCGCATTCGGATAAAAAGTTTAGTTAAAAATACTTAATTTTTTTAAATAAAAATAGTTTAAAATTAAAATAATTTAATTCCAGATTACAAAATTATTAGTTTAAAAAATGATAAGTTAATAAATAGTCACTAACCAAAAATTGAAGTTAAATTAAATATAATCAAATAAGTTATAAATATGATCTGTTAAAATACAATGTTAAAAATTATTAATTAAGAGTAATCATAATTTAAAATTATAGATAAGCATGTATAGAATAAATAAAGTTTTATTATTATTATTATTTCTTTTGCATTATTCCACGCAAAATATTATATTCGATAATTTCGCACGCTCGGATATAAGCATCGTGTTCAAGCGGCCAAGGTGCAAGATCATCAATCTCAGGGGCCCAGGTTCGATTCTCGGTCGCATACAAAGTTTTACTTTTATTTTATTTTTTATATTTATTCAAGTATTTAGTTTTTTTTTAAAAAAGACGCAAGATTGACAATTATAGGTGTCCAGGTTCGAATCCCGGTCGGATACAAAGGTATAATTTATTTTTAATTTTTTTTTGTATTTATTCAAGTTTTTAGTTTTTCTTTAAAGAAAATTGTACTTTGTAACCAAAAACTCCGAGCGAAGCTCGGTGGCCCAGGTACTATATGATAAAGTAACATAATATTTTTATTTATCACTTTTTCATAATACTTATTTAGTGATTTGTTTTATTTTGTTTTAATAAATATAATTATAATATTTATTTTTAAATAATAAATAAATTTTAAAAAATAAATTATATTAATTATAAAATTGAATACTTTTCGAGGTTACTTGTAAGACATAAATAACAAAAGTTAAATACGACAAAAAGTAACAAAGTAAATATTATAACAAAAATAACAAAGGAGTATGAAATTTTTTACTCGAGTGTTTTGTGTGCATGTACAGACGTGTCACGCACACTACACTGGACGAGCTCTCGGGCGCTGCGGGTGTGACCCGCCACTCCCGCGCGCCTCGCTCGTTACCGTTTCCTTTTGCGCAGCGGCTCGCGCCAATTTAGAGCAGCCAAAAACTTTGGCGAGGATTATACTTATACCTCTTTTACATGTTAGGAAATGAATTTACGTATATAAGAGAATAAAAGAAATAATAAAAATGTTTATTATATTAAATCTATACTAATACTAGCATTGCCCGCGGCTCCGCCCGCGTTCAGATGACCAAAAACCAAATTCTTTGGTTTTACATATTATATATATATATTTAAGAATATACTGAATTATATATACAAAACAATAAATATAATAAATTATATATAATTAATTATATTACTTATATAATACGATAATTCTAGCATTGCATCTTTTTGACTCTTTCTGATTGTATCGCTCGTAGGCAATAATCTATCCCGTGGCTTGTTTGTTGAACTAGCGCGTGGATTTTTTTGATGATTTTTGCGGGGTGCGCGGGTGCAGTGCGCTAAGCCCCGCCCAGACACGCAAGGCCATCGGGGACACTAATCGCCTTAAAATGTGAAGTTATAGCTAGTGTTTGAGAAGTAAATAATTAACTATGAAACGGTAAAAAAAAGTAAAATAAATGCAAAGTCTACTCGCACTTGGCCATGTTTTTCACTAAATACTTTGAATAAATACGAACCATACTTTTATAGGTAAGTAATTATACTGATGAAAAGTAGCATTTGTTCATATAATAATTTACTACATTACTGTCATGAAAATGTAATAAAGGTCAGGTGGGATATTGATTTCTTACGTTTATTAGGTAGTCTGCCACCGCTGTTGAAAATCAATACGAATAAATTTTAAAGTGACTAACAATTTACGAGATAAGGGCTTAACAAAATGGATGCTAAAAGTTTAAACCTTGAATTTAAATAGCACTAGTTGTGCATGTGATATAATTAGTTTTTTTTTATAGTGAAGCTCTATTCGGTTATATTTTGTTTGGAATATAATATTTAATATCTATACTAATATTATAAAGAGGCAGAGTTTGTTTGTTTATTTATTTATTTATTTATTTGTTTTCTTTGTTTGTTTGTTTGTTTGAACGCGCTAATCTCAGGAAATACCGATTTGCATTAGATACATTCTTTTTGCATTAGATAGCCCGCTTTTTGAGAAAGGCTATATACGTGCTACCCGAGGGAGTGGAGCAATAACCATAAATGTCAACAAATCGGGCAGACTTCCTTACATTATTGTTAGGTTTATTACATTATCCCATTAATATAATATTAGCGACTATTCCTCGCTTCGCTCGGGTTCGTCCCTAGTGAAATACAAAAACAGATCCATCCCACGGGAATCGTACATTTTTCGGGGATAAAAAGTAATCTATGTGCTATTCCAGACTGTGATCTATCTCTGTGCCAAATTTCATCCAGATCCATTCAGCCATTCTGGCGTGATTTCCATCCAAACTTTCACATTTATAATATAAATTTATCGGATTATAAATGCGAAAGTTTGGATGGATGGTTTGTTTAGGGTCGTAAGTTACTTATCCTAAGTTTCGATATAATATTATGTTTGCACTATGCAGGTACCAAATATGCAGGTCGGATTTTTTTTGTTTTATCTATAGCTCCTATTTGGATAGTTTCATACTGAATTTTATTTTAAATTTACGTTAAAGTTTTAATTTTTTTAGTTGTTAACATAATCTATTAATTCATTTAATTAAATATCATTGTGCTTATTAAGATTCCCAGGAGTTTTGAATAAATAGTTTCGTTTCGGCTAATTGGATTAATTTCCCTTGACGTATCGTGAATTGGGTCAGCGAGCAAACAAATAAATTACCTACCATTTTCACGAGATTTCGTAACTGGTCAATTATATAAATGAAATAAAGAGTTCGTTTATTTTACGTAATCACAGTTTTCATACATTAAACTATGTATATATTAAGGAGACATTTTTTATGGTATAGTGTGTCCTATTTCATTTAGCCTCTTTGTTTCTGACAGTTTGTCTTAAAAAAAATTAAGTTTTACAGGTGTTTTTTTTTTAAATTATAATTCATATGTATGTTTTTGTTTCAGCTTGCTTTAATTACGGCGACACGCCTAACGTCAACAAAGGTGACAAGAAGGATAACAACTTGAACATAATGGATGTTGGACGTAAGTAATTACCTAAGTACTATGGTGGGTAGAGGTAAGAAGCTGTCTCTATGTATGAAAAACTGTCCGTCAAAACGCGTCCAATAAAGATGGCGTTGCTGTAGCGTAGGATAATTTTAAAGGAATTGCCAAACGTAATTAAATTAAGATGTAGCATTTCTATAAGATAGAGAATTAAACAAGGATGGTTATATTTACTAAATTATTTAGACTGCGTAAATAGTTGAGGTTTTGTATATTGGTATTTCATTAACTAAGTACTTTAGTCATGAATTTAACACACTTCACGCCGTCTACAACAGCTAAATTCATACCGTAGTTTTTCTCACGCCAGCGCCATTCTGATACGTACTAGAGTCTAGAAGTAAGAACCTCTTGAGATATATATATATATATATATATATATATATATATATATATATATATATATATATATATATATTTATATCTTGAGCATACAGCTGGACACTTCTTCAACCTCCGCACCCCTCCATATAAGACGGTTCTCTTTACCTCTATCCCCCATACTAAGTACTTACTTATTATTTACATATAATTTACAATATACACATATCTGATATAAATAATTAATAGTAAAAAAAAAACAATTTTAAAAACAAGCTTTTAGTTAAATAGAGCATCATTTATTTAAAGAGAGCAGAGATTTACCTATTTTAAATATTAAATATATTCTTGTTTATCTACACAGGTAAATCTCGCTCAATCTATCAAGCTTTTATATCTCGTTTTGTTTGTTGTGTTTTATTTTCTTCTTTTTAGAGCCATAGAGTCACTAATCAAAACATTGGGATTAATGTGGAAATGATAAATCGGTATTTTGCGGTAACCGCCATATTAGATTAAAAATTGTGACATTTAGGTAATCGTGCATTGAGTCGGCGACCAAACTATTGTGCCAAATTTCAACTCGATGGGACACTGGGAAGTGGGTCAAATTTAACTTACAAGATACCATTACACAGATCCGGACACTTCGATCAACACTAGAATTGCTGAACGAAGCCCGGACAGGTGGAACTAAATAAAAGCTTGTAATTTATGCGAAAGTCTGTACTTGTTACTTTTCCGCGTATATGAATAATTTCTTGCTTTTCCGCGCTCACCGGCCTTGGCTCCAATCGATTTGAGTGAAATTCGGAATGATATAGCTTAGACACTTTATTGAGGGAACATCCATAAATTACGTCGCACAAATTTTACGATGACAACATTTTCTATGCATGTTTTATGCTACATTTACAGATTGATTTTTTTATAATGTCTTCGAATACAATCTCACGAATTATCTATAGCAAAAAGGTTTATTTTAAACATAAATATTTTAGCATCATCTTATAAGGTACGCAAAAATGTGTACATGTCTCTGTGATAACATAATTTAAAAATACCGTTTGTTTTACGTTCAATTATTATCATTAGATAGAATGGAAAATGCGGGTGTTTTCATACGCATGAAGGGTGAAATGACTATTCACTAGACTTTCTAGAAATTCGAGTTGAATGGTTTAGAATTAGACCATATTGATTAAAATCACGATAATATTTTGATATAGTTAGGAATTAATCAACTTTTCATCAAATATTAGAGTACCTACATATTATTTAATCATAACTTCCTCACTTTCAAGTTTTTATCCGAATGCGCCAGAAGCAGGGTTATGTTTTTCGAATGTATGTAAGTATGTACATGTACCTATATTTCTTTGGCACGCTCTGTAGTCTAGTTAGGTAGCCGTTTGGCTTGATGGACTGGACTGTAACTAGAGATGTGTCGCTAGGAGAACGTTTCTTAGTAACATATTCGATTAAGCCATTTATTTAAAAATAATTTATTATTGATTTTTTTAAAACCGCTTGATCGATTTCGATAAAATTCAAATGGTACCACGTGGGAAGTATACTCTTCGAAATAAAAAAGAAGTTTTCAAATCGGTTCAGGCATCTTTGAGTAATCGGTGAACATATGTACACAAAAAAAGAAAAAAAGATTCCGACGAATTGAGAACCTTTTTTTGGAAGTCGGTTGAAAATTAAAATAGCACGCAACTATTATAAAACATGTAGTAGGTACCTACATATGTATGTATCAAGTTTTCATCATTTTATTTCGCGTTGTACGCAATCGGCTTTTTTTTTATTTTTGTAAATATGTTTTTTCAACTTTTTATTCCTGACATGTACGTATAAAATAAAATAATAGAAATATGATCATAAAAATATATTTTTATCTGAAAAGCACACCTCTATAATAGTTTGTATGAACTATGAAATTATTTTTACTTCATACATAACAGTCACAAATTTTAAATTATAATATTGTTTACGTGTAGTGTATTCATTACTTGTTGACACAGAAATTTAATTATGAGTAGGTAGATATGTGTCACGTTGGGAGCGTTTCTAGCATATTGTTATATTATAATATGGCATTTTTTTAGAAATTATTTATATGTATTTTGTTAATAGGCATATATTGTCATACATCTGATAAAAAAATCCTATTTCGACAATTGAGTTTAGATGACATTTTAACTCTGGCCTTTAGGAGATATATAGGTACATCAAAACAACGTACTAGAAAATTATAGGTTTTAAAAAAGCCTATAGAAAAGCCTGCAATAGTAAATGTATGTCTATGTCCTAAGCCACACTCGCAATGACTATTTTTATCTATTTAATATGTACCTATGGACGCACCTGAGCGAAGTGAGGATAAGTTTCCAGTATATTATATTATGTACTATACAGTCCAGACTAACATACATAAAAAAAAGATTCCGACGAATTGAGAACCTCCTCCTTTTTGGAACTCGGTTAAAAAGGTATACAGAAATACTAGCCGTTCATAAAACTGACAGTTAATCTTATAGACAATTACCCTTACTGACATTTAATCTTACTGATAGTTCAACAAACTGACAGTTAAACTAACTGACAGCCATAATAACTGACAGTTTAACTTACTGGCAGTTAAATTAACTGACAGTCAAATTTACAAGCCGTTCATGAAACTGATAGTTAATCTTACTGATAGTTAAACTAACTGACAGTTAAACTTACTAGCCGTTCATAAAACTGAAAGTTAATCTTACTAGGAGTTACCCTTACTGACAGATAAAGAAATTGACAATTAAACTTAATAGCCGTTCATAAAACTGACAGATAATCTTACTGATAGTTATTCTTACAGACAGTTACCCTCACTGACACTTAAACTTACTGATAGTTAAACAAACTGACAGTTAAACTAACTGACAGTCATGCTAACTGACAGTTAACTTACTGACAGTTAAATTAACTGACAGTCAAGCTAACTAGCCGTCCATAAAACTGACATTTAATCTTATTGACAGTTAATCTTACTGATAGTTAAACAAACTGACAGTTAAACTAACTGACAGTTAAACTTACCAGCCGTTCATAAAACTGACAGTTAATCTTACTAGAACTTACACTTACTGACAGATTAAGAAATTGACAGTTAAACTTACTAGCCGTCCATAAAACTGACAGTTATCCTTACTGATAGATAACAAACTGACAGTAAAACAAACTGACGGTTAAACAAACTGACAGTAAAACAAACTGACAGTTAAACTGACAGTAGTGCTAACTGACAGTTAAACTTACTAGCTGTTCATAAAACTGACAGTTAAACTAACTGACAGTCGTGCTAACTGACAGTTTAACTTACTGGCAGTTAAATTAACTGACAGTCAACCTAACTAGCCGTCCATAAAACTGACAGGTAATCTTACTGATAGTTAAACAAACTGACAGTTAAACTAACTGACAGTTAAACTTACCAGCCGTTCATAAAACTGACAGTTAATCTTACTAGAAGTTACCCTTACTGACAGATTAAGAAATTGACAGTTAAACTTACTAGCCGTTCATAAAACTGACAGTTATCCTTACTGATAGATAAACAAACTGACTGTAAAACAAACTGACGGTTAAACAAACTGACAGTAAAACAAACTGACAGTTAAACAATCTGACAGTTAAACAAACTGACAGTTAAACTAACTTTTTTTTTTTTTTTTTTTTTTTTTTTTTTTTTTTTTTTTTTTTTTTTTTTTTTTTTTTTTTTTTTTTTGTTTTCGCTGGGGAAACCCATCATGGGGACCCTGCCGGCCGTCATAATGGGCAAGGTACTGTGAGACTCCTACTCACTAAAACCCACAGCGGAACCCGTCGCCGCAGTGCAATGGGGCGTTGAAGGATCGCTTGCGCACACACTACAACACCCCTGCGGACGGCCCGTACCTCGCGGGCCAACCTCGCCTAAATCAGGATGCCCTCGATTCACAGAGCATCCCGACCGCCCCGATGACGTGCAGGGGAGTCCACGAGAGACCCCCCCGCAGTAGCTCCTCTAGGGTGTCGGGAGAAGATGCGCATATCGGCGCCTCCTCCCCCCTGGCCGACGGCGACGAAGAGGGTCTGCTAAGGCGCTAGCCTCGCGTTCCCTCTCCGCCGTCTCCTTCAGTGAGATGACGGTCTCGCTGAAGGAGACCATCGCCGACCAGGACCTCTCGTCACGTAGCATGGCTCCGACCACGCTACACAACGAGAGGTCTCCACCCACTACCGCCATCAGGGCATGGCGCTGGGGAGCCCATGCGGCGCATTCCACGAGTGTGTGGTGCGAGGTGTCCACGGACGCACCACACTCATGGCATGCGGGCGACGATTCCCGACGCGCAACCTGAAACAGATACTTACCAAAGCACCCGTGCCCGGTAAGCATCTGTGTCAGCCTGAACGTCAGGACACCGTGTGGCCTCCTGAGCCAGCGAGACAGGTACGGACGAACCGCACCCACCGTCGCCAGGCCAGCCGCCGGAGCCCCCAGTTCCTCCCCCCAGCGCCGGATCAGAGCCTCGTCTGCTAGGCGTCTGATCCGAGCGACTCCCTCCCACGCCGGACGTTCCCCGCGCGCACGCTCACTCGCCCGAAACTGGTACACTTCGGTGAGCACCTCCGCCTGGAGTTCCCAGGGCGGATCGCCCGCCAGAAGTGTTGCCGCCGTGAACGACACCGTACGGTACCCCCGTATCGCCCTCACCGACAGGACCCGCTGCGCCTTGACAGTTTAACTTGCTGGCAGTTTAATGAACTGACAGTTAAACTTACTAGCCGTTCATAAAACTGACAGTTAATCTTACTGACAGTTAATCTTACAGACAGTTATCCTTACTGACAGTTAAACTTACTGATAGTTAAACAAACTGACAGTTAAACTGACAGCCATGCTAACTGACAGTTAAACTTACTAGCCGTTCATAAAACTGACAGTTAATCTTACTGATAGAAAAAACCCCACATGCCAAATTTCAGCAAAATCATTAGAGCCGTTTCCGAGATCGCCGGTATAAATAAACAAAAATTGGTCGTTTAAAGGTATTAGAATTTAGAAATATCTATTAAAAAAAATTGTGCAGTATCGTCGCTTTTCAATTGTTAGTTTCTTATCAAAATCATCCTAAATTGCCAGGAATTCTCATCTCTGGCTTTTTGTACTCGTCAGAGCCTAACAAAGCCTATAGGAATCTACTGTACTATTAATCACTCACAAAATTGTAACCTATAGATGGCAAATAAACATATTGAGGCCTGAGGTATTGAGTATTGTATTGTTTTTTTAACCACTTTATACTTAAAAACCCATAGCAGATCAATGGCTCTTCAAAAGAATTTGCTACGGGCCCCGCGCTTTCTTAATCCGGCACTGAGTCCAGTCGAAACATTTTCATTTTGTTATTTTTTTTTGCATAAAATTTATAATTTTCATTCTTGCATGTCAATAATATTATTCAAGTTAACCTCCCACACGCAACTATAGGTACTACCTAATACGGCTTATAAAGTTCCTTTATATAGGTAAGTAAACAATAAACATAGAGTTTTTATAACTTACTAGCGACTCCTTCTCGCTCCGCTCGGGTTTGTCCCTACATACGTTTTTACGTTTACTATAGATTTCTCAGAGATGAGATATTTTCCCGCAGTAAAAAGTATCCTAAATGTTGACCCGGATAATCAGCTATCATCATACCAAATTTCATTAAAATCACTCCAGTAATTTTTCCGTGATGCGGTAATAGACAGACAGACAGACAAAAACTCTAAAAACTATAAATTCGGACTCTGTGCCGATAATTACGAGCATATCTATTTCAATAAGATTTTCCAAATAAAAATTAATGTACAGATTCGCCACAGTTAGAATTTTATTATATGTATGGAAGATAGTGGTAACCCAGTGGTAACGCACTCTTTGGAAACTGAGTGAAGCGGGTTCAAATCCCGGGTCTCGCATATCTCTGATATTTTCATGAATTGCGAATTATTTCTAACGTGATTACCACT
This sequence comes from Brenthis hecate, assembly GCA_951806755.1. NCBI lineage: Eukaryota > Metazoa > Arthropoda > Insecta > Lepidoptera > Nymphalidae > Brenthis > Brenthis hecate. The sequence goes on from OX638269.1 coordinate 3,915,806, forward strand.
TGCCGAACGTACGGTGAAGGATAAAATCGTCAGGTAACTTACCTGCAAGTCTGAGAAAACCTAGCAAGGTTCGAAATACATGTGAAGTCCGCCAACCTGCACTTAACCTGTAGTGGACTATGGCCTGATCCCCCTCGCATTGAAGGGGAGGCCCGTGCCCAGCAGTGGACTTTTAAAAAGTCTGAATACAATTCTATAACATCAACAGATGATCATAACACTTAATGCGCAACTTTGAATATACATATTTTTCAATGAAATTAAACTTATTATTACTATTTAAAGTAAAAGAAAAATAATTTTTAAAAATGTATATTTTAAAAACTTATTCTTAAAAATAAAATATAAATACAGGGGTTTCGCTTCATTTTTTAAAATTGTAAACTCAATATGTACGTCGCGTTTAAATGAACTTTGCGAGTAATATTATAAGTAACTTAATTATTAAATATAGATCGAACAATATTTATACGCATTTTCTATCGTTACTATCCTGACCTAGTTTAATTGTGTTGTTTTTGTCCTTGAAGTTTAGTAAATAAATGTACTTGACCTACTTCGAGTAGAAAAATGCTAATTTAAAAGACAAATAAAACGCAAATCATGATGTTATTTTTTATTCTAGTAACCTTTTAGTAACTAAAGATTAAGGCGATTAGTGTCCCCGATGGCCTTGCGTGTCTGAGCGGGGCTTAGCGCACTGCACCCGCGCACCCCGCAAAAATCATCAAAAAAATCCACGCGCTAGTTCAACAAACAAGCCACGGGATAGATTATTGCCTACGAGCGATACAATCAGAAAGAGTCAAAAAGATGCAATGCTAGAATTATCGTATTATATAAGTAATATAATTAATTATATATAATTTATTATATTTATTGTTTTGTATATATAATTCAGTATATTCTTAAATATATATATATAATATGTAAAACCAAAGAATTTGGTTTTTGGTCATCTGAACGCGGGCGGAGCCGCGGGCAATGCTAGTATTAGTATAGATTTAATATAATAAACATTTTTATTATTTCTTTTATTCTCTTATATACGTAAATTCATTTCCTAACATGTAAAAGAGGTATAAGTATAATCCTCGCCAAAGTTTTTGGCTGCTCTAAATTGGCGCGAGCCGCTGCGCAAAAGGAAACGGTAACGAGCGAGGCGCGCGGGAGTGGCGGGTCACACCCGCAGCGCCCGAGAGCTCGTCCAGTGTAGTGTGCGTGACACGTCTGTACATGCACACAAAACACTCGAGTAAAAAATTTCATACTCCTTTGTTATTTTTGTTATAATATTTACTTTGTTACTTTTTGTCGTATTTAACTTTTGTTATTTATGTCTTACAAGTAACCTCGAAAAGTATTCAATTTTATAATTAATATAATTTATTTTTTAAAATTTATTTATTATTTAAAAATAAATATTATAATTATATTTATTAAAACAAAATAAAACAAATCACTAAATAAGTATTATGAAAAAGTGATAAATAAAAATATTATGTTACTTTATCATATAGTACCTGGGCCACCGAGCTTCGCTCGGAGTTTTTGGTTACAAAGTACAATTTTCTTTAAAGAAAAACTAAAAACTTGAATAAATACAAAAAAAAATTAAAAATAATTATACCTTTGTATCCGACCGGGATTCGAACCTGGACACCTATAATTGTCAATCTTGCATCTTTTTTTAAAAAAAAACTAAATACTTGAATAAATATAAAAAATAAAATAAAAGTAAAACTTTGTATGCGACCGAGAATCGAACCTGGGCCCCTGAGATTGATGATCTTGCACCTTGGCCGCTTGAACACGATGCTTATATCCGAGCGTGCGAAATTATCGAATATAATATTTTGCGTGGAATAATGCAAAAGAAATAATAATAATAAAAAACTTTATTTATTCTATACATGCTTATCTATAATTTTAAATTATGATTACTCTTAATTAATAATTTTTAACATTGTATTTTAACAGATCATATTTATAACTTATTTGATTATATTTAATTTAACTTCAATTTTGGTTAGTGACTATTTATTAACTTATCATTTTTTAAACTAATAATTTTGTAATCTGGAATTAAATTATTTTAATTTTAAACTATTTTTTATTTAAAAAAATTAAGTATTTTTAACTAAACTTTTTATCCGAATGCGGATTTTGTATACTATTAAATTTAACAATAAAGCTTTACGTACGTCTTAGTCGAGGCGCAAATATTTTTCAATCTCAAATTTATAAGGGTGGTATGTGGCCCTTATAAATTTGAGATTGTAGGTGACTTATACTATAATATATTAATTTTTTCAAATTTATATATTAAACTTTCCATTCATATATTATAATATTTATATTTTATTAAATATTTAATTTACGTATTTATATCATCTACGCACCTGCATACACACGTACACATAATTATTTATATTTATTAATTATTCATATATATTAAATCCACAAGCACAGCCGCGCGAAACCCGTAGTATGCAGAAGATCGGAATTTGTTTTACTCCTATCGGCCACTTGTAACTTTTTACTAACAAACAGTCTATGCTTTACCGTTCGATGCCAATTACTTGTTACTTTGTTTAATATAATTTAATCATTTTCGTAAGATATTGTATGTGGACTTTTTATGTTTGTACTGAAACTCTTTGTGTCATTGTGTATTTCCCTAAACTTTCCTTCTGTACTGTTTTTATGTGTGTGTTGAATTTTTCATTATAATTTTATTAGTGACGTAATCTTTTATTTGTGCTTTCTCGTCACTCAACAACCACCAAAGAGATTTTTAAATTAAATCTACTAATAATATTTTTTAAATAAAAAATATAATATTTGAAATCACAAAACTGGAAATAAACTCAAGTAGGCAGATGAAATTAAACTAATGGCATTATCCCGCGGTAAAAAGTATCCTATATGTTTAACCGGATAACCAGCTATCATCATACCAAATTTCATCAAAATCTATCCAGCGGTTTTCCCGTGATGCGGCAACAGACAGGCATACAGACAGACAGACAAAAATTCTAAAAACTATAGATTCGGCCTCTGTATCGATAATAATGTTTATTTCAGTAAGATTTTCCAAATAATATTGAATATACGGATTTGGCTTTCGTTACAATTTTATTATATGTATAGATAAAAATAACAATAACTATACCTTCATAGAATTTAATTTTTACATTAAACTAGTTAAAATAATCTACAGCGTCCAAGCGCGTACTTTACTACACATTTATCTGTCTGCGGGCGACTATTCTCTGCACGCACACATACAAAAATACTTGTGTACATAAACAATACATGCATAAATTCATCGTAAAAAAACAGGAGACAAAAAGTGACACAACCCTCCCGTCCGAGCGCCAGCGCGCGACTGCCGCGCGCGCCCGCGCAGAGCACCTCTATAGCTTCTAGGCTTGTAAATAGCATTTTCGACTTTTAAAATAGGAAAATAGTAATTGATTTTCAATTTTTTCTGATGGGCATAAAGTAAAATAGATATATTATTTTTTAGTATTTAAATGATTCCAAAATTTTTAGCCGTTTAGAAACAGTAGGAAAGGCAAGTCAAAAAAATACCATTTCTTTAAAATAAAAAAGTAATAGATATTTTCGTCCCACGAAAAAAAAATTCTTATGAAAATATTATTTAAGAGTTGATGATTCACATATATTTTTTTCAAGCATTTCGGTCTAGCCATAAACGAGAAGTACGCTTTAGAAAGTAGCTCTTTTCTAGCCCTTGAGGGTACTAATCGCCTTAAGCGGCTTACCCTCGCTTCTCACGGGTTCGCCTCTAGAAAAACAAAAACAAATCTATCCCACGGGAACCGCACATTTTTCTCGGATGAAAAGTAGCCTATTTGTTATTTTGATGTATGAGCTACATTATTGTAAGCTTTCATTAAAATCCATTCAGTAGTTTTTGCGTGATATAGTAACAAACATCCATGCATCTATACATACAGACGTCCTCACAAACTTTTGCATTTATAGTAGTAGTAGGAGTCTTTTCAGATTTTTGTATAAAAATAATTCTTAAGTATTATATAATTTTTCTTATAAAATTTAGAGCCAGATTAAGGAAAGGACAACCTAAGTAGCAGTCTCGGGATATGGAGCGGCCCACATGAGCGTCCACTGTAGAATTTTCTAGGTGCTCTAAATTAGTTTCTTCATGTGATATTATTCATAATTCTTTTGTTTTTTCTTTTCTATTTGTCATTCGATGAAAAGAGCAAATTAAAAAGAAAAGGCAACCCAAAAGGACTTTTTTATCATGCATTATGATTAAGGGTCCCGAAGCTCTCGCAAATTTTAAATAATATAATACTAGTGCAAAATTAATAACCTTTAAATATATAATTTTTATCTGACAATATTTTCAAAGTAGATGTAGAGTAGCTAGCTAAATCGTAGGTTGAGTTTACTAACCTAAATAACATGAAGATTTTCATCTCGATATAGTCAATGGAAACATTCTAACATTAAGTAAATAAAAGACCTATTGTTTCAATTGAAGATTGGAGCCAACAGTCACGGTCTACATGAGTCAAGCCCAGCCCACGCCTACAAACCATATGGCTAATATGTGTTTTCGTGTTTGACGATGGAATTAAACCTTACATCATGCTATACAAAAACAGTTTAGTGCATATAGCGTTTATCTAATATATAAAAATTTCGTGTCACAGTGTTTGTATCAAAACTTCTCCGAAACGGCTTGACCGATTCTTATGAGAATAGGACGTAAACTATTTTTCATACCCCTAAGTGACTACGATAGGGACGAACCCGAGCGGAACGAGGGTGAGTCGCTAGTTATTTTATAATATCTTTTCAACTAAAATATCGAATATGAAACTGTTGTGTGAAATACTGCACCCCTCTCGCTGTCCAGTCTATTTATTAAAACTATCATTTACAACAGGCAAAAGACATTATATCTTATTAAAAGAAATATAAAAACGTTTTAAATGAGCGCATAAATAAAATAAAGAAATATACTTGTAAAATAACCAATACAATAATTATAAAAATATTTTTATAATTATTTTTTCATCATGGACTCACCAATTATGAAGTTAGAATAACGTTAGCGCGAAGGACAGTAGCCGGCTACCAGTGTCCACTCCTGAGTCATTAATGAGGGTTCAGAATCGTCACACATCACACATGGGGCATCGATCGCCTCATTTAAATTATGTATAACTTTTACTGCTATTGTCTCGTAAATTAAAGCAATTTAAGTATTTTCTATTTTTTTTTTGATCGAGCGTGAGATATGCTGGCAATACTGAATTATTAGAAAAATGGTTACCTATTATGTAAATAAGACTATATAAGGATATTTGATTGTACCTTCTTTAAAAAATGTAATTCATAATATAAAGCCTTATTTTAAATGATGCTTGTTGTCTTAGATAAAAATTAATCTGCAATCTGACATTGGCTCGATTTCATTAATGGTAGGCATCATGACTCACAGAGGCGGAGATAAACTAACCTCGCTCTCTATTAGTAACGAGTGAGATTACCTTAATTTAAATGTACAAAAATGTCTCCTCCACATGATAAACTAAACTTAAAAATCAAAATCTTAAAAAGATTTGTATAATTAAAAAGTTTATGTCATACGTACCTAATTCTAAAAGCTTCATAAAATATCTTATCGATGTAATTCATCATCGCTTATTTATATACTTACTAGACTTCCAGAGTAATTAAGTAAATAACAAACGTAGTTTGAATGTATTTAGTGGAAACTTTAGTAATAACATTATAAAATAATTTATTTACATTGGAGAAATCAAACGAAAGATAAACTTTACTTACTGTTTTGCAAGCTAAATCTCTCCGTAAAGGTGAAAGAGACAAGAAGAAGAAGAGAGGTGAAATAGACAAACGCACTTACCTTCAATACAATAATATAAGGATTAAATTATAAAGGTTATGTGGCCTTAGAGATAATGACAAAATATATAATTATACCATATCCATTATCTTTATGAAAACCATGGACCTTAATGTTATATTGATTTTGCTTTACTATAGTGAGTCACGAGACGGATACACTACCAAACAATGTACATAGTACTATGTATGGCAAGATATATTCATATCTACGCTAATGTTAAAAAATTAGCTGGTACCAAAGTAAATATGAAATAATAAAAAATATATTATATAAGACATGGCCAATATTGCTTTTATAACGCTAGTAAGAATACACTGTGAATATGTTGTGAAAGGCTAAAACTTTTAAACGTACCGGCCATTGAGGCGCTGCTCATCTTACCGCGTGTAAAATCAATCTTGAAAATATATTTATAATACGCAAAACAATTGCAACTATTACTTTTATTTCGAGTTATGAATAATTGTTAAACAGATGACAATTTTATTATATTTTTTTATTCATATTATTTTTTGCCTTACTTGTTTGATGTGAATTATTAAACTTATATAACTGCTAAAAATATCTTAATAAGTAAATAAAATTATTTATTTAAATATTCTACTTTCATAAATATATAAAAATTAAAGTTATATTATGTTAATAAATAATAAGATTTAAAACTACAGTTTCCGAACGTAATTATTATTGTTTGACACCTATCAAAGTCAAACAACAAAATATTCCTCATAATTCGTATCTACTGTTTTCAAAACAAGTAAAACTTAGGCATTACATGCAAAGAAGGTGGAGTTATATCAATGGAATTCGTTACTTTAATCCAGTCTCTTAGTGGTGTACTTTTAAATATCAAAAGCAATCTCTTTGACTCCTTCATTTAACGTATCATTAGTGAAATAATATGTGATCAACTAGCACCATTACAAACCTTTAAATAATTAAATCAATTATTTATATTAATAAAATTTAAGGATTATCTTTATTATTTCTAGGAACAATGGCACCAGGCAAGAAAGTAGCCGTCCGTGGAAAGCGCTCAAATCACCATGTTCAGAGAAATTATGCAGAAAGTTTTAATGATTTAAGTATAGAATCTTCAGAAGAAAGTGACGATAACTCAGATGATTCTGAAAATGAAGGAGTAGAAGCTTCATTTGCTGTAAGCATGTGGGATTTAAATCATTGTGACCCAAAAAAATGTTCAGGGAGAAAACTCCTACGACATAACCTCATAAAAAATTTAAAACTTGGACAAAAATTTCCAGGACTTGTGCTGTCGCCTGTTGGGACACAGTGTGTCAGCCCTAATGACAAAGATATCATAGAGAAGTTTGGATTAGCAGTAATAGATTGTTCATGGGCAAAAATTGATGAGACTCCATTTGGTAGAATGAAATCACCACATCCAAGACTTTTACCATTTCTTGTAGCAGCTAATCCTATTAACTATGGGAAACCGTATCAACTTAGCTGTGTTGAAGCACTAGCAGCAGCAATGTTTATTACGGGTCATAAGAAAGAAGCAACTTTTTATTTATCAAAATTTTCATGGGGACATTCTTTTTTAGAATTGAATTCCGAGGCATTAGACATGTATGCCAATTGTACAGATAGTAAAAGTGTGATTGAAACACAGAAAAAATACTTAGAAAATGCTGGAAATGAAACAGATACAAGAAAAATGTGGCCATCGAGTGATTCCGATACTGAAACGGAAGAAAATGACTAGATATGCTATAATATAATTAATTTTTTATGTCATGTTTTATTGATGAATATATATTTAAAAAATGGATAATTTTATATTAAAACTTATTGTTATATATTATGTATAGTTCTAAATTTGCAAAATTACTAGCAACTTACCATTGCTTGGATCAACTACACTCGGATATATTCTTACATATCTACCAGTAACCTATGTGTTACTTCAGGTAATATTATATCTGTGTGATTGATTTCATACAAATCTGTCCAGCCTTACAGTATGAAGTATTAGCAAACATACTCACAAACTTTCAAAGTTATAATACTAAAGTAGTCCCAACTTGAATAACTAAACTTTTAGATTATACAAATCTTCAATCAACAGTAGTCTTGTTGATCAAAGATATATATCATGGGTTAAAAACTGTCAAAGTTACTGAAATCTGTTTGATTCAGAATAAATTTTGCAATATCTATCATATTTTAATTTACAAATATAAAACAAAAGTTCAACCTTTTGCACTTTAACGACATCTATTATCTATTAAGCAAACAAAAATAGTCCGAATAATGATAATGTCCAATTTCTCTGTAGGGAAAGGAGACTGGGACATCTGTACCAGTTCAGTATTATGTCATCTGTGATATAAAGTAAAAAAATCACAATTCACAGAAAACATATGAATGAGTTTAAGGTCATTTATTGTAGATCGAAATAAATAAGATAAGAATATTTTAAATTATTGTATAAATAAACAACAGATATTTTATAGGCCGTCGGTAGCCGCAGGTAGTGATGAAGAAGGTAATCTAAACTGTTTAAACATCACAATGTTTTGTTATATGGAAGTGATAAATAAAAGTGACGCCATCTATTGGCACATGGATAATTTAAATAGCTTATTCAATCCTACAAGACGTGTTGTAGCATTTAAACATTACTGTTTAGTTCTCTTGTGTCAACTTAGATGGCGCTACTATATTCTTATTTTGAAATTAAATGGCTTTACGGATGCAACGAGCTTGCGTCCGTTATTTTAGTTTCCTATGAATATCGGAGTGTGGGAGTCGTGGTGTGACGCGGGGAGTTTTCTTTTAAACTCGCGATAAAACTAATTTATGACTTACTTGTAAAGTGCAGTTAAAGTGAAATAATTGTGTTGTGTTTTTTGTGTGTGTATTCTGACAGAAAATTGTACGGATAGAACTTTTTTAACTTATAAGGTAAGTAAGTTTCGAGACTTAACTTTTGTGCAACCTGTCACGCAGGTGTCTCACAAGTCACTAACCTCCGTGATGAATAAATATCTTACTATATCTTTCCAGATAGATGAGATATAAAGAGATAATATTATTTAATATTTAAATATATTACAATATTCAAAATATTATGTTTGTTACTATTTTATTAACATGTTTATTTATTTATTTATCGTATAATAAGTTTCATTCAAGAACACTTTCGAGCTGGCAGCTAGCAGTGTCATTTTTTAAAAGTTTAAGCATGATTTTTACTTTTCAAATGCTTGGAAATTCGCGCGTATCCCATTATCTTTTGTGATTTTTTTTGTAATTTCATCGTTTATTGACGATCTATAAAATGTTGGAAAGCTGACAATTATGTAATATTTTTGTCCAAATGTAATATATGTCCGATTGTTTTGTACTTGTGTTATTTGGTAAGAAGGTATTATCATTTTTTATTCAGATTTTTTTCACACAAAGTATAATAATTTGAACATGATGGCTATTAAATTAAATATTTTTTTCCGTATTGATACAGATTTAAAGCTTACCATATCTACTAATAATATGATTTCTCATAATTCATTTACTTTATGAATTACTATTTAACATGTACCTAATAAAGTCAACATATAAATTAATAATTCATAATTTCATTTATTTTCAAAAGTATTAAAGCCGGCCTTCGTCAAGTAAAAATAAATTAAAGTTTACTTGTACATATAACAACACACAACTATAAAAATACAATTTTAAATAACTATGTATTCAGCCCTTCTTAACGTCCCACTGCTGGGCACGGGCCTCCCTTCTATATGAGGGGGATCAGGCCATAGTCCACCACGCTGGCCAAGTGCGGGTTGGCGGACTTCACATGTCTTTCGAAAACTTGCTAGGTTCTCTCAGACATGCAGGTTTCCTCACGATGTTTTCCTTCACCGTAAGGCAAGTGGTAATCATGTTGAAAATGATTCGCACATGAAAATATCAGAGGTGCGAGACCCGGGATTTGAACCCGCTTCACTCGGTTATCCAAGCGAGCGCGTCACCACTGGGCTACCACTGCCTTTAAATAACTATATATTAATTAAATGTATAACTAATATTAATCGTGGACTTTCAGGTGTATTACTGTGAAATGTGCTGTATTCAAATGTGACACAAAAATTATGTACCTACAGTCAAATTGCAATAATTCCTTGGAGTTCATGTGTTTTATGTAATTTTATGTAGAAAAAGCAACACACCATGAAGACTGTTAGTAAATCGCATAATGATGATTCAAATTGTTCGTGTGAATCCTGCCTCTATAGAAGTGAAGCCGATCGACCATTACTGAGAAATTTGCTTGCACGAGGCTCTCGAATTGACCGTCTTTACTACGGCAAGTACATTCCACTTAGAGAAAAAAAGCTTTTAGATAAGCTAGTAAGAACACGGGCCGTGTATGACGATATAAGAGCACAATTACTCTCCGATAGTACTGCTAGTCTTAGCACTAAAGCAAACTTTATACCTAAGAAAAAATTATCTCTAAAACAATTAGAGAGCACAGAAAAATCAGGAACGATTTTAAAAGCCGTAGGAATGGTAGATAAAGGTGAAATACTTAGCTCAAAAAACTTAAGTGATTGTTGCAGTTGTTGTAGCTGTTCTTCGAAAATTCATATACATAATAGATCTCTACGAAAGCAAAGGCATAAACATCCTTATCCTGGCGTACAGAGACGTGATAACCAAACGTATGAAGGGTATGGAGATGCTTATTCTCGGAAAAGGGGAGTACGATTTAAGGCCAAGCATATAAGATCCGACCCTTGTACATGTACATTTAAATTTAGTGGATTGCTTAAGAATCATTCTAAAACAATGCTCAGAAAATTACGTACAAATGCACCATTACTAGTTGATTTACAAACAACAACAGATGAAGAAATAAGTAAAAAACGACACAGAACAGCTGACTTAGCACGCGCTTCATATCAAATCTTGAAGCAATCTCAGCAACGTGTGTCAGATGCAGTGGTAAAAGGGATAAAAAAATTAAATGAGTCGAAAACAAAAATTCAAGTAAGCTTAGAACTTACAGCGAAAAAGTCATTGGAAAAACTAAAGCAGGGTAAGGATAAACTAAAATCTAACGGTAAACCAGAATTGGAAAAAAATAATGAAAACCCCATTTTAAATAAAAATGTCGCTAGAATATGTGAATGTCCTGAAATGGATTTAGTTTCTCAGATAAAAAAGGATTCTGTTATTAAATTCAAGGATGATCTAAAGAAAAAACGAATGCTGAAAGACTGGGAATGTGAACCTGAATGCATTGCAACCACATGTGATCCTGAGGAATGCTATATAAATCTTAAACAGAAACGTCCTCATACTAAAATAGGAACATATAGAGAAAAGCGAGAGAAAAAAATAGGTGTGCCAATTAGCCAGTCCAACATCAAAATTCGAGCTGATAAAAAAAAGATTAAACCAATATTACGCGCACAACAAACAGAGGAAATAAAATCACGAGTACAATTTCAAACGAACAATGTACAAGAAAATGTCCGCAAGAACAAGAAATACGCACAGCAATGTGCATGCGAGGAGAAATCGAAAGAAAATGTTAAACCGCCAAAAAAATCACCACCCAAAATATCACCGCCTAAGAAAATGTTAGTAAACACTGAAAAGGCCAAAGTTAATCAACCTATTAAAAATCAGATTGCATTGAAACGAGAAGCTAAACTGACGAAAGATCAATCTGGTAATGAAAGAAGTTCACGTCAGGCAGTTCGTATTGGATCCTCTTTTTCATTTAATATTGAATTTTACAAAAATCAGGCAGAACCAATTGAAAAAACATACAAACTACCTGCAAGACCGAAACTGTCTGTAAAATATAGTAATTACGATAGTAAAAATAAAAGATACTTATATAAACGTCATAACCGCAGTTCACAAAGTTTGACAACAGCAAAAAAGAAGAATAAACAGGTAGACAGACACAATTTAAAAAGATGTTTTTGTACTTTAAAATTAAAGGGCAGAAAAAGTAGACCAAAAGTTAAAAAAAGAATCACGAAGGAAACTATGAGTACAGACAGATCTGTTATGGCTTTAAATTCCTTTCTTGTCTCTTGTAGGCCTTGTGATTATATAAAAAATGAATGTAATAGTTTAGAATGCAAAAAAACTGTATTAAAAAATATTCAAACGGATACATACCAATCGAAAACGAATAAGAGACAACATTTACTTCCATATGAATGTGAACCTGGTATATGTACACCTGATTATTGTGATCCGCACCGTTGTATTAAACTAATTAATATAAGAAATGCAAAAGTTAAGAAACGTTCAGTTAAATGTTCATTTTGCCCTAGTACTCATTCACGAAAAACTAAATCCACCTCTAGTTTAACTTCAAGGTCTTATGCTCCTTCTAAAGCTAAATACGTACAATCTATTATAGCTTACACGAGGAAACCTAAAAATATAAGAGAATCTATAATGCGACGACCAAATTACCAACGACAATTAATTACTACTAGGACAGACAGTCGGCAAGCAGTTCGTATTGGTTCCACTTTTAGTTTCAACATAGAATTCTATAAAGATAAATCTCCTTATTCTACACCACCTAGGAATCTTCGTAGCTTAGCTATAAAACCTAAACTAAAAGAAGTGATACATCATAAGAAAAAATTAAATACGCGAGGACATCAAAAAAACTCAGGCTCTATTTACGTGACAAAGCCAACACAAATGACTAAAAAAGATAGAAAAGCTAATATCGGGTTTGTTCTTAAACGGTGTTTTTGTACATTGAAACTGCAAGAAAAAAAACATACAAAAGTTAAAAAGCGAAAAATGCTTACTGCAGGGACTGAAACTACAAATAATTCATATTTTGATGTTATTATGTCAAATAGAAGTACTAAAATGGATCACAAAGATGTAAGATTATTAGAACCTTTTGAATGTGAACCTTTTGTTTGTATACCAGGAGAATGTGATCCATACGTATGCTTAGAGAGAATCAAGAAACATCATAAAAAATTAAAGAACGCTGGTATGTCTACTAAACAATCATTAATAGCAGTAGGGTCAAGTACAGTGTACTCGGAAATATCTTCAAAAATGATTCAAGCTCATTCTAAACCACAATCAAAGCATCAAAAGACTCTTACCAAACCAAAAAGAACAACAGGAAGCATTAGAAAGATGAAGTTAAAAGACAAAACTCCTAAAAATATCAGAGGTAAAAATTCAGTAAACATAGGTTCCTCATTTAGTTTTAATATCGAATTTAGTAAAAGTCGATCACCTATGACTTTTACACAGTCAGAAAAGTGGCCAGAAAGGAAGTCGATAATGACTTCGAAAAACAATGCTATAGAGAAGAAGACTAAGATAAACGCACATATTATCAATGAAAACACACAGGTTCAAAGATCTAAAAATCATCATAAGGCTTCAATGATGAGCCCTTTGTTGAAAAGGTGTTTGTGCACATTGAACTTACAAAAAAAACGTAAACAGCATTTTTTTAAAAATAGTTCATCTAATTCATTAAAACAGAATTTGCTACCTTCTAGAATTTATACAATAAATGCCATGACTGAAGAAATTCGAAATCGCAGTTATTTGAAAATATTCAATAATAGCAGATTAAATTCGAATCAACTATGCGTTGTGAAAAGCAACTACGAATGTAAAACAAAACAGTTTTCTCCGATTGTAAACGAATCAATATTTCTATCCAAAAATAGAGAATATATCAAAGAAAAAAATAAGCCTCTTAATAATTTTAGCCTACTCGGATTTACGGAGATTTGTTCAAAATTACGTACAAACATGAGTTTGCTCAAAACCAGCTGCGAAATTAATTTAAATCCTATTATGAATGATAATCGAAATGAAATTCTTAATATATCAAACGGCAACATAAATGAATGTAGAGAACAAAAAAAAATATCTTTACTGCACCCAAAACACAGGCAATCAAATCATGTAGCACATTATTTTAAAAAATGTTTTAATATTATGAATTTACAAATCGAAAATAATTACAAACATTTTCCTACGAAACGGTCTAAAACCGTGGAACTCTTGAAAAATAACAAGACGATAAAATTACTGCCGTATGAGTGTGAACCAGGAATATGTACTCCAGGAGAGTGTAATCCATATGTGTGTCAAAAGCTTATACTAAAAAGAACCATGAAAAATAAATCGACTAAGTCAGGTACGAAAAATATAACAGAATCAATTCCCAGCAGTACAAGAGTTCTAGGAAACAAATCAACACAAAATAATAAGAAAATATACGTGAAAAAAGTTACATCAGACAACTATAAAGATTTGTCTGACTATGGTAAAAATCGTGTCGTTCGAATTGGGTCAAGTTTTGATTGTAACGTAGAATTTTCTAAGAACAAGAAAATATCTAGAAATTATTATGAAAAAAATACATCAGTCGCTAAACTTTTATCCAACGCGAAGAACGCAAGAAAATTAAAAAAACAAACATCAAAATCTTTAAAATCGATCCATCGAGGAACGACGAAAGACCATAAATATCATGATATGCAATCACAATCACAACTGGCTAGTGTTATGCATAGGGCGTCCACCACTTTACCCATGTCAAAGCGTTGTTTTTGTACACTTAAATTGCACAAAAAAGGCAGGTTACATAAAGGAACAGATATTCAGCAATTAAAGTTTCAAAATGATCAAAATATTATGAAAATACATACTAACAGCAGAGGTCAAAATACGAAAAAAACGAAGCCGTTAAAAACAACGTATAGATTAGAACCCTACGAATGCGAACCAAATATTTGTGATCCAGGTAATTGTGATCCTTACCATTGTTTGGAGATAATGAAAAGTAAAATACCTTATAATAAAACTAAAGAATCTGGCACAGAAAGAAAATTACATAAAAATAAATCCATACATACTCGTAGTATGACTACGAAAAATCAATCGAAAGCAACACAAAGAAAGCTTTCCTATAATATAATACCAATAGACAAAATTCAGCCGAAGCTTACTACAGATATTATTAAACTTAATTCTCATAGTCCATCGAAACAAGTTGTGCGCGTTGGATCGAGCTTTAGTTTTAACGTAGAATTTTTTAAAGATAGTTCACCATATCATAATGAGCCAACTTTGTCAAACGAGAAAGACTTTGTTGAACATAAAAAATATTTAAAAAATATTAAACAAAAACATGTTGCCAGAAAACATTCTACATCTTCCACTGTACAATCCACAAAAAATAAAAAATCTCAAATGCAAAATATTCCACAAATTGCTTCTACAATGACTTCTACTTTCGTAAAGCGTTGTTTTTGTACTGCAAAACTTTATCAAAATAAAGAGAAAACTATTGGTCTTAATCTCCGAAAAAATGCTAAACCTTCATTTTTCAAGAAATGTTTATGTTGGCTTAAACTAAGAAAATCTCTCAGTACCGTGGATAAAGATCATGAGATAAATAAAAAACTTCATTTTGATAAGAAAACCATAACTCAAAATAATATGCGTTCAGATATGCTAATCGGTCGCTATGAATGTGAACCAGGAATTTGCGTACCTGGGGAGTGTGATCCTTATGAATGCGATGCAATTCGTAGAAAAAGACTAAAAAAACATTCGCAATCATCAGCTACTCCATTTATTCATTCTCGTTCTATTCATTCATATGGTTCTACAAATATAACAAAAAATGTCAAGACGCAATCAATTGTAGGTAAAGATTTAAAAAATGTGAAGAAACCAGCACTTATAAAAACTAACAACGATCGTGCTGAAAAGCAACTTGTGCGAATTGGATCAAATTTTAGCTTTAATATAGAATTCTACAAAAATAATATGCCGAAACATGAAGATCATGCTTCACAGCCATATTGGCGTAAACCTTGGCAAAACAGGACTAAAGCAAAGGGATCGAAAATAAAAAAAAATAATTCAGTACATTCAAGACACTCCCAAGCGATGCTATCAAGGAAATATGATCATTCTGTTGGTATAAATAACATAAAACGTTGCTTTTGCACTTTACAATTTCATAATAAGTCCAAAGAAACAACAAGTGCTAAAATTACTAAGGCTAAAATTAAAAGTGAAAAGACTGAAAATTCTAAATTTTCTCCTATGACTTTATTGCCATATAAACGTGAACCAAATATTTGTATACTCAATAAATGTGACCCAAAGCAATGTGATAAAATAATACAAACTCGTAGAGAACGATATCAGTATAAAATACCAATGCAAGCTAAGCTATTGCCATATGAATGTGAGCCTCTAACATGCGTTCCTGGTCAATGTAATCCTATTGAATGCTTAGAACGGATAAAAAAAAGACAAAATGAATCAAAAAAATTTGGAATGACTATTGATGCTCATAATAGATATACCGCCAGTACAATGACAAAAGTCAATATTAAATCTAAAAATAAAAGTAATCAGTCTAAAGTGTCAAATCGTATGACTGTACAAAAGATACCTACTGATAAGTTATATGCGCCAAACTTTCATAAACAAGCTGTAAAAATAGGATCAACATTTAGTTTTGACATAGAATTTTACAAAGATAACGTATCAGGTAATAAAAGTTATGACATATCAGATAGTAAAAGTTGTGGAAAAAGGAACAATAATGCTACACTTCAAACTGTAAGTAAATCACCAAAAATAAAAAAAAAGAGTCAACATACTTCTCTTCTTTTTATTAATTCTAAAATACAAGTTCCTCACGTTGAACAAAAAGAAAAGAAACCTGTCGTACGACCTTTTTTGAAGAAATGTTTTTGTATCTTTAAACTTCATAAACTCCCAGTGGATAGGTTTAAATTGCCTTCTCAGGATCATAAGACATCACCTGTAGAGACAAAAATACAACGTAAACCCACTAAATCAAACGCCACACCCTGCAGCCTAATTTCTCCATATGCATGTGATAAACGAATACAAATAAAGAAAAAATCACGAAATATAAGTGCCCAAGTAGTAAGACAAAGTTCTGATAAATATACTGGAATAAAAGCCGAAAAAAATAAAAGGAAAAATGAGAAAAATTACATTAATAAATTAAATGATTTTTCGAATCAAGATGATATTGAATACAGGAAAAGAATAGTTGAAGTACCTAGATTTGCTAACGTTTTCGATAAACAAGCTGTTAAAATAGGTTCTAACTTCAGTTTTCACATAGAATTTTATAAGCACACAATACCCCAGCCGAGAAAAATTACGTTCAGTAATGACCACAAAAAATCAGATCATGTAAAAAAGAAAAGTACAAGTATTAAGCCTTTTTACTTAAATAATCGTAGTTCTCAAGCGAAAATTGTTCGTTCGAAAGATAAAGGCTTGGAAACAGAAAATATTTTGAAGAGATGTTTTTGTACTTTAAAGTTACACAATACAAATTCAAGACCTTTGAAGACAAATATAAAAAATTGGGGCGGAACACCTTACTATCCACAACTTGTTGAAGTTAGGAGAGTATCTATTCCACAAAAACCCAAAATAGTGTCACAGCAAACATATTATCCTGTAAAGGCAAAAGCAACACAATCTAAAAATAAATATAAAAATGAAAGAAATAGTACACAATGTTTATATTCTTTTTGTCAACACTGTGGAGATAATAACCTTAATAAAATGCACACCATATATCCATATGTACCCAAAAAGTTTAACAAAACGTCTAGTAAAACATTGATTTCTAGGCAAAATATACCAATAAATCCACATCATAAAGCCACAGTTCGTAGTAAGAGATTGACCAAGAAAAAAAGCCAAAGAACAATAAATTTAACAACAGGATCAAATCAAGAATTTCCAGGAAAACCTGTTACATCTAAGATCAAAAAATTATTATACCAATGTGTTAGCTTGTTGACACCAAATAAAGACGATTCTTCGTATAATTGGAAGTCAGCTCAACAATATAATTCCTATAACGAAAAAAGCAATATTAAACAGGACAAAAAGTATCTGGACCCTATAAAAGTTCCCGAAAGTGATATTCATTCTAGAGAAAAGTATGCAAAGAAGAAAATATCAAAAAAATCCAAGAGTTTAAAATTAAACAGAAAAAATAATACTATCTGTCCAAAGAAGAGCCCGTATTTTCTCACTTCTAAAAAAGTTTTGGAACAAGTAGGCGATTATGATCCTAATTTATCTTTAAAATTAAAGAAAAAAATATATCTGGAACAGATTCCTAAAAAAGTAAGTAAACATATACTCACAAATAACAGTCAAGGTGAACATGCTTATTACAAATGTAATTCATCAGTTGAACATTATAAAAAAAATCTTGACATTATAAAATTTCCTAAAAGTAACCTCCCCTCGACAGAAAAGTACGAAAAAACGAAGCTACTAAAAAAAACCAGAAGTTTTAAATTAAACAATACTCATAAAAATACCATGTGTGAAGAAGAATGCCCGTATTTCCTCGTTCGTCAAGAAGGTGACTATGATCCCAAATCATCTTTAAAAGCAAAAAATAAAAGAAATCTACAACAGACCACTTTAAAACTCAGTAAACATATACCAACGAAAAAAAATAAAGATGAAAAAAAACATGATGCTTATTGCAAATGTTCAAAAATTCATAAAAATACTTTATGTTCCCATTGTCAAAATAAAATGCAACAAGAAATTAATCAGAATAAATTATCATCACCCCAACTAAAGGTACATTTTTTAGATCCTTTAATAATATCTCAAACTAATGTTGGAGATAAAAATAAAAAGATTAAAACACAAATGAAATCAAATAAAAATAGACCTAAAAAAATAATTGAAAATCTGGATTGCTGTCGTTCCTGTGGTAGAATAATAAATGCAGAAGAGATTCAAAAAGCAGCAGGTGACTATTATGGAATTAATAAAAAAAGACGTGATATTTTGAAATTCAACAAAAACACCAAACCGTTATTCGAAATGCAATTGGATTCTGATGATTATGATATTTTAAATAAAGATGAAATTATTGGCAACGTTACTGACTTAGGCGATCACAAAATAAAAGATCAATCAAAATATAAAGCGCATACCAAATATGAACAAAATAAATATGCTTCAATATTTAAGGTGAATCAAAAACGACGAAAACTTAATCCATGTATTTACGGTAACATGATATGTGCAAAAGAGAATAAAAAAATATCAAATAACTCTTTTATGTCGGGACAACGTAAAAAACGTCCCTGGAAGAAGTGCGTTTGTGGCAGTCCAGTTTGCGACCGAGATTGTGCTATTATGAAAACGATTTCACCAAAAAAAATGAGTTGCATTTGCAAAAAAGAGAAAATGAAAATAACAAAGAAAAAAGAAAAGCAAGAGTCTAAACTGCATGCCGTTAGAATAAAGCAACATCGTAAAGAAGATCAAATTCGCAGGCGCAAACGTCAAAAAGCTGACAAGGAAATGGCGAAGAGAATTAATAAAAATGCGAGTGACGTAATATTATTAGCAGAATCTGCTATAGACATTGGTAAATTAGGCATAACTGCTTGTATGGACATATTACGAGCGTTGGCCAAAGTGAGCTCTGACCCGAAACACGCTTACCGTAATCTTAAAGCTATGAAGGCAGATCCAAAATTAATTGGACGTAATTTGAAAATCGCTTTCGACGATAGTGGGGTTGCGGGTACTGTGAAACGTATAAGGCTTAGATGCTTGGCCTTGAGAGGAGTGAAAAAAATTAAAACATCATTAGAAAGCTACCCATTAACAAATTATCTTCTACACATTGCAGCAAAAGATCCGAAAAAACGAATGTTTAAAAAGAAGAGGTCTCCTCGCCCCCGTGAACGTCTTGAGTTTGGATGTAGTCTCTACATGGCATCGCTTAGAAAACGACCATTTTTATCGGTTTATCACAGAGTACCCTGGTTCTATCCACATTTCTTATCTCTTGTGAACGTGTATAAGCAATTTAGAGATATATTGTTATTTTTATTAGCAGTTGTTGTATGGAGCCCGTGTATTTTATGCATGGAGGCATGTAGAGCTGTGATGTGTTGCTTTTTCTGCACTAGGTGATATATGTATATTTATAATAAATTATTATTTTTCCAAATAATTATTTTATTAAACAACATATTTTTACTTTTATGTAAAAAAATCTTGACTAGATGATGGTCTTTTTTGTTAGTCCAATCTACTTGGCTAGAGACCACGGGATCGATTCCTGTAAATGATGATGTGTTAGCTTTGTCTTAGGTAAGCAGTATTAAGAGAAGCAAATATAACGTCAGGTGGTATTTATTTATTTCAGTCTATCTCTTATGTACGAATATTACAGTAACGGGTATAAAGTTGAACATTCAGTAGTAGAAGTTTGTCTGCTCTTTATTCGAACAGTACTTGCAAGCGAATGAACAAAGAGTGGGACTTTTTGTTGTAAAAATCGATAAATTAAATGATGGCAATTTAATATTCTATCGGTCCAGCTTATAACAAGTATGAGCTACACGAGAAAGTTTAGATGTTTGAATGGATGTTTGTTACTCAATCATGCCAGAACAGCTGAATGGATCTGGATGAAATTTGGCATTGAGATAAATTATAGTCTGGAATAGTACATAGGCTACCCGGTAATATGCACGATTCCCGTGGGATAAATTTCCCGAGCGTAGCGAGGGTGAATCACTAGTTAGTTAATGGTTTTAAGTTAAATAGATTAGCACACTGGCGAAGCTGTGGGCATTATCTAATTCGCCTATTATATATACAGAAGAATTTTTTTAAGTTATTTTTTTCTTAGTTATTATTTTTTACGTATATTCTACGTTACTATATTCAAATTGAACTTACCCTCTAATTGTTCTATGATCATAATAATGCACCCCAAGTTCAATGACCGAAGCCACAACATTTTGGGGGTGGATTATATAAGAACATTTATTGCAGTGACCCTCGAAATCATCGAAAGTACAGTCAGAGAACATAGTCTATTTCAGAGCCAAACGGGATGAATTATTAAAAATAATTTTTAACAACTAGTTTTAATTGAAAATTCTTAATTATATTTGTAAATCTTTAATTATATTTTTATACTTAAAATATTTTATAAAATCAATCGCATTTCATTACAAAAATATAGTTAAGTGGCTTTGTTCTTTAATGCTTTAACAGGAGCAAAACATTGCATTTTTTTTATTTGGTAGCACATAGCGCCAAAATAAACTAGCATAGAAAATCCTAGTAACCTTCTAAAAAATCATTTTTTATTTCATTGCGAAATAAAAAATATTTTACTGAATTCTCTCTGAAATTAGTATCCTTACAATTCACAGTTACAAATTAACTTTAACCTAACAATATTATGTAAATTTGATGACAATAAGTGCATTCAAGAAAATAGTTAGCTATCCAAAAATCAAGTTGGAACGAGACAGTGAGTTGGAAGTTCGAAAACAAAACAGAGGTATATCGACCAAACCCTCAAAACTGAGAGGGAGCCGCCACCCTCTTTATGACTCAGAGGGGAGGACCCTTGCACGTACTACCCTTAGTACACCGTACCATACCGCATGCATTCACTATTGATCTGGGCTTTTTGGACCCGTCTAATATTGTTTTTGACCTATTAGTCCTCTTTTTTAAGGGTTGCTTAAAATGCGCGCTGAATAACATACGAAAAGTGCAGTTACTTTTTTTTTAATTTTAAAATTTATCTTTCTTCTTTATATTAACTTAGTTTAATAACAATAATTATTATTATTATGTAATATGTACGTAGGTAGCATTATTTGAAAATCCCATTAAACAAATATAATGTCATTACTATATGTAATGTTAAGCATCTTTGAAATATGAAAATTTATATGTTGTTAGAGCTGTAAATTAATTATATTTATATAAATATGTTATTTTGTTCAAATAGTTAAATGTAATTTGAAATTTTGTATATAAATGAAATCTGCCGCAATACATTCTAGTTTGTATAATAAGTCGTATGCCTATTTATTTTATGTTTATGTTTTAATTTTTTAATAACATTAAAATAAAATTATTATTAATATTATATAGACGTTTAAAATATAGTAACTTTATAATTATACGGTTTGGACATGAGATATTCAGTACACGAGGCGCCCACAGCAAATTCACAGATTTGTACGAATTAGCATATTGTCTCTATCCTCTAACAGTGCCCGTGTAACACTCTGGATATTCCATGTTTCACTTTATTGTACAACTTTATTATATATTCATGTTCCTATATGCCTATAAACCTTAAGGAATTTTTTTTTTTTAATCAATCGTGTCTCTGAGAACATATCATATTACGTTACATTATGGGACAGGAGCAGTGTATTTACGTACCAAAACGAGAATTTTAAAACAATTTGCGGTAAACTTTATTGGTGAGAAAGGAAATTATAGCTATGTATACGTGTTTTTCCATTTAAATATCTAACAAATTTCATCAAACCAGATAGTTGCCAAAATACTTTTTATTGTAAAATTGTATAATATGTCCAATAGATTTCCATTGTACTTGTGCAGGTACTAGGTTATTACACATACATATTATTTGTGTAATATTATACGTATATAATATAAATGGTTTTGATTTTATTACAAATATAAATAAGTAATAAATACAATATTTCTTATGTAAATTATCCCTTTTCATTCAAACGTCTTTTCATTTTTCATTAATTAAGGAATCATATTTACATATATAATCATACAGTGTCATAGAATAACAATGCAAACCCAATCAATTATTTTTTTAAATATTATCTTTTAAAACACATCTATACATATAATAAAATTGTAACTGAGCCGAATCTGTACATTAGATATTTTTTTGGAAGTTTTATTGAAATAGACATTATTATCGATACAGAGGCCGAATCTATAGTTTCTAGAATTTTTTGTCTGTCTGTCTCTCTGTCTGTTACCGCATCACGGAAAAACCACTGGAGGGATTTTGATGAAATTTGGTATGGTGATACCTGGGTCAACATATAGGACCTTTTACCGCGGGAAAATGTCTCATTTCTGAGAAAAAAATACAAAAGCTGCAATGTAAGAGTATACTCATATGTAAAACCTAAAAATTTGGTTTTTGTTCATCTGAACAGAGGCGGAGCCGCGGGCAATGCTAGTGTCTATATAATTCTTTAGTCTGAGTCATAATAATGGTTTCATTACTTTGTACACCATCGAGTGAACAGTCTATACTACTATTAAAAACTCTACATTTTTATGCAAATTAAGCATCTCTACTATCTGTTATGGCTTAAAAGCTCCCCACAAAGTTCTTCAAAGTTTAACGTGATTCGTTCCAATAACTGACGACTTTACTTGCAAGGGGACTCAGAAATAGAGTACATTTTTTGATAACACTTATTGACAATTTGTTTTTGATATCCAACCTTAAGTAGGAAAGCAAACGCTATCGACATCCTTAATTTATATGTATGATATTGGATTCTGGGATTTACGATCTCATGCTCTGTTATAATTTAAAAATAGTACACTTCAAAGTAATAGAGACATATATTTGAAAGTGGAACCTTGAAAGCTAGTAGTTATCGTAATTATGCTCAATCAACGTTGAGTTAAACTACAATATAAAACTACGCATACCTATAATTCGGTTGAGCATTTTTAAAATCCAATTGAATTTTACAAAAACTTTAATTGATAAAATTCATAAATATCCCAATTAAATATTTTGAACCTTTATAAATGTTTTATCTCGTTAAAGCGCTGAAAATGGTTGCGGTCGAGATGCCATGTACCGACATGCGCGCAATTACGGTGTGGCGTTAAGAATTTATACCTATGGCTTGTAACTCAATTATTATCGCTATGGAAATGACAATGCGAAACTCGGATTCTGATAAAAATGTTTCAATATACGTTTTGAACCATAAATTTGCAGTGTTATACCACATATACATATATATATATATATATATATATATATATATATATATATATATATATATATATATATATATGTATATATAAAAACAGGTAAGCCTCCGACTGCATAATACTATGTTCCTTCATTACCTTGTGCCAATCTTCTTAGTTTTTTTACTTTGTAATTATTGTAATACACTAAAATTATAATTTATAATTATAGATATAAATAAAAAATTATACAAGTACATAATTTTGGAGCATAAACTTGTAAGTACGATAGAAAGGAAGCACAAACAACGTTGTAATTTTACTTGCAACAGTCTAATAAAGAAGAGTCTGTAGTATAATCCATGGTAAGTAGTAGCTGGATACTGAAACTCCATTACAGTGTCATGTCCATCATAGATAATATAAACATGAATTGTTTTGTATAGCAATAACGTCATGTCAGATGACTCTCGTCTAACACGTTCACCCCATCACTTTGCTTTATTTGAAAATCCCATTTGAATAATTTCTGCGGGGAATATTAATGTAGGAGGCTCAATTCTTATTAAAATATAGTCTGAAAGCTTGATTAGTGACACTTCAACGCGTTGCGACTAAACGAGTTTCGAGCTATAAAAAAGTAATCAAGAGTTTACTATTAGAGCGAGGTTTGAAATTTCAAGCGTACTTTTGTAGTAAATATTTATTAAATATAGAGAATAGAAATTCAATCATTACTACGAAATTATTATTACTACGAAAAAATAAATGTATCAACAAAGTTTACTATTTAGGATAATGCTTTTATCGATAACATGCTTTTATCGATAACAGCTTCTTTATTTGGATGGTTTTTCTAAACTAGCTTTTAGTGGCAGCTTCTATACTGCTCTTACAATTAGTAGAGGAATAAATTATCTTCACAGTAATTAATTAGTATATTACAGAATCAAAATTCACATTAAATAAATATTTTAAAGTAAAATCTTACGTTTTATTAATTTTATTACTTAAGGGATCAGCTGGTAAGAATTTCTAAACTCACATTTATATGCGAGCTGTAACATTCCAAATTTAATAATACCCTAAACGGCGGTGATGCGATAACTTTACAAAGTAGATGTGTTACTCACCAGATTTACTTACTTTGTACAAATTAGAGCCTTGGGATGAAAGTGAAGCAGATTATAAATATTTATCTATTAAAATTCATATTTTTGTACTCGGTTAGAAACCTTTTTCAATTTGTTGTAAATCTATCTGTCACATGCTGGTTATTTTTTTCGTATCTTACTTGATAGCTTTGTAAAGATAGACAACTGGACAGCAAGACACAATTTTTATACCTTTTTTAAGCTTATAATCGGCAATCGGTTACAGAGTCACAAAAAACATTTATCCCAATTTTAAAGATTTATCCAGATATGCCCCAAGTGCTTATATGGACTTAATTTTTTTTTCACCCCTCAATAGTACGGAGTTCCACCCTAGTTATTTTTGTAATTTGATTACAGAACTATGTAGTGATGCACAGAAGATACTTACCAACCAAATTTCAGCTTTCCGAGTAAAATAGTTGACATATCGACAGACGGACATGACGAAATTTCAAAAAAAGAGTCTCATTTGCCTTTTGACTATGAAACCCTAAAAATGGCACTAAACAGTAGCAAAGTCAATTTACGTTGCGTTGTATTTATTTTAAAAATCAACTTTCAAAAAGTAATAACTTTATAGTTTTTTTAAATATTTTATTTCCTTCAATAATATATTTCAAAAACTAAATCCATTATGAATTTATAGTGCTTCTAAAATTGAGTAAAAATATAAACACGACAGATAGACAATCATTAACTCGAGTCGTTGCATTAAACAATGTGTTTTATGCTAACCAAAAACTTTCCTCCCCAAAAGAAACATAACACCCAAGCTTTCCCGCCAAAACATAGCCAACATGGCGGACCGTGTCTTTTTACGACTTCCATGAAAATTATGGCCTTGTACGCGCGTTAAACTTTTATACATTCGTGTAGATCCATATGGAGTGTTAAAATAATATTTTTACTAACAAAAATCTGTGTATTATGGCAATTATTTCTTGTATCTGATCATTTTAATAAACTTAAGTTATATGTTATACATAAATAGTTTTGGTAATATTGTGAATTCTTTTAATCTCGAAATAAGATCGTTTATAAAATCTGTCTTCATATTTCACTGATTTTCTAACTTAAAACGTTAATCGGAAAATACGTGACCATTAGCGGGTAAAAGTACTTAACGTTAACGTTCTAACTTTGTTTACAAACCCCATATCGATTTGGTGATTCATTTTTCAGGTACTGGTGCCAAGTTTCGGTTTATATAAATACAATTGTGGTCTGCCTTTTAAATTGCTACACTGCATTTTGTGCACTTTCTCTATATACACTACTTAAATAAATAAGCGTATGTGAACTTTGCTTTGCAGTGCAATCTGATTTATATACTGCGTTACAACTTAGGGGTCGATTTTCGATCCAGTTTGCTATTTGTAGGTATTGAACATATAAACCTATCATACATAATCCAGGCTCTGTAGCGTATATTCGGAGAAATGTGCGTGCGGAATTAATAATTTAATAGGTGAATCATCGAACCTGTAAGCTTAGTTCTAAATAATGTACTAGCGCCTCACCCTTGCTTTCGTCTAAGCCTACAATCTTGAGTTACATAATATATTGAAATTAGGAAATAACTGAAAACTAATTCTTATATATAATTTATTATATAGGGCCCGTGAAAAAAAAAATCAGACTTTGGCCTATTTTCTAGACTTCAGCTTAAAAACTTTACTTTTATAATATCCCTGTACAATAAAAGTAAAATAACTATAACTTTAACGTAAAACACCTAAATGACTTTAGCTCGTAGACGGTAACTACTTTAGGTTTACACCTCAACATTGTTTACACGCCACCAGCATCGATTTTGTGATTCATTCATGGTGTACTTGTGCCAACTTTCTCGATTTCCACAAATTGGATTCAGCTGTTTTTCTCTTATATTTTTCATTCCTTGCTTTTGCTATTGCATTTTTATCCGTGTTGATGAGAATTAAACGCCTCGGTGGGTTTTAAAATAATACTTTTGAAGAATATTCAAGTTTTAAATTTTCACAACAATTAATATTGTCGTGTGCCAATTGTATTTATTTAGTTATATTGGAATGTCAGATTAACAAAAAACTAATTAAGTGTCAATTTGTAAAAAAATTCTTTTAAAAATTCTCCAAAAGGTCCGACTTTTTATCTTTAATGAAGCCATAAATGTGAAAATGTGATAAGATAATGCATTTATCAGTTCTCGTAAAGTTTATTACTTCTCTGGAGGGTTAAAGTGACCCAACACGTTTCAACCGAAAATAATTATCTCTAGACTAACGGCTACTTCCTATGAATATAGAATGAGATTGTGAGTACAAGATTCGATTGCGTCGCCGTTGAAACGACTTGGTTTGAAGTAACATGGCCTTTACATTAAAGCTGTGCATGCATCCTTAATTCAATTTGTGTCGCTACTGAAGTTTATTAGGATATAAGTAGCTTTTTTATGTCTAGTGAAAACAAACAAACAAACAAACTCAAAATTTATATAAATTAAATTGCTTCTGCATGAAAAGTTAAAGGTTCCCTGACCCACGTTACATTTTATACCAATTTTTGTGAATATTTTCGTTATGTACCTACTTTTTATCTTTGTATAACTTATATATTTCTTAGGTAAACTTCTTTTGGGGAATAAATACTTATAATACCTACTAATAATAATTCTTCCAAAAACTCATCTTCATCTTTCTGGGTGGCATATATTTTATAATTTTTTTTGTCTACGTAAATACAAAATCACTGCTTTAGCTTCTCAACAAAATTCTCTAAGAAAAAGCGCGTGTCATGTGTAGGTATTGTGGACTCAACAGACATGCACGCGAGCGGTTCTGGGACAGTAACTAGTATAATAATAATATGCGCTCTTACATAACCTCAAACTATAGCTGAAAACTATAAATAAAATAGCTTAAAAAGACGAAAATTGTATGCAAACAAACAACTTCAACCATTTCGAAAACTTTACAGAAAGTTCAAAGTTATGAAATAGCTGGGGAATTTCTGCCCGGTTATGTACTAGTATATCATGTTAGAATTTATTAGCTAGAAAATATATGGTATATAATGCTTTGCTATGGACAATTGTAAATGGTAGGAGAAAACAAATGGTAGCCTGTCAACGTACTAGGATCACTTGACAGCTTGACTAAGGACTTCGTTTGAGCGTGCACGTGCTCATAATTGTTTTTAAAAACCTTTGTAATACGACCTATTAATTATTATGACGTACTTGCTTTTGACTATATTGCACCAACATACAAATAACGGGATTGATCTGAAAATATAGGTGATCAATTTGTCGAAGTAACATAATGTTATTTTTATTAAAATGCAAAATAAATAGCTGTAAATTATTGTTTAATCTTATCTAATACCAAAACCATTACTGGTTTCTTTGTTGTGATCTGTATTTTGCCAATATAAGTTTAAGATGTTTCATGACAAAGTTTTTGTGTTACTTTGATTGATCATCTCAGCCCGATAATCTGGGAAGTAAAACGAAAACCAATCATAACAGATTAAAGTTGGATTGTGGTTGACGGATAATCGTTTTATTTCTAAGACGTGAGACGCGATTCCATTTTGTAGGCTATTTTTATAAGTAAAATAGTATAAGTAAATATAAGCAATAAAATATGCTACCATATAAGGATAAAGCTAAAAAGTTTTAATTTAGTCTTAGTAGACGAGACAAGTTATATTTGTACTGGGACGACCTAAAATGTAGGACAAGTAGGTGTAGGCTTTTCAGAGTATTAGAAATCACTAGATATATTAAAACCTCAATGATACAAATGTTTGTACTTGTACTCTGATAATATTCGCAATAAAAATATAATGGCAGCCATTAATTAGTTATATCGTTATTCCTCACGTAACTGGGAATGTGGGGAAAGCAAAATAAACGTAATTAATGCGTGACCCATGTCCTTATTCGATTACGTTATTTGTAATAAATTACTCGTTAAAACAAAAGTTCAAGGCCTAAAGCTTTGACGTTACAATTCATGATGATTTATTTAATTTTTCAAACTTATCGTAAATGAGATTAATTTTGTTACTAATATACATACTAAATTAATTGATGTAATCGGTTCTTTCAATATATTATACATTTGTTTATTTTCCTCCAGCCAGTAAGCGCCTTCTTGCAACAAATCATTTAATTAGAGTTAAAACGTAAATAGTAAGTCTGCATAAAAATGGCTTTTTTATATGTTTTATAACGAGAGTGCTCTTCCCGTTAGAGTCTGGAATTTTATTTGTAAATGGATTTTAAATTAAAACTACGTTGGGGGATTGTCTAGCATTTGATTACAAGGGGTTTGTCTGGTAGCGATCATTGAAATCGAATATTGCGCAGTCACTGACTGTGAAGCGGTTGAACATCGGTTTTTAATAATATTTTGCCCACTTTCGTTAATTGAAAATTGCGTTTGATAGGTGTATGTAGATATTTGCTTTGGTTTCTTTTCAGTAAAATACTATAATATGCATAAGCAACAGTATGTGGTTTTTGATAGCGCGTGCGTAATCAATACACCTGATTTGCAGTGAATACGCTAATCACACTAATATTGATAGTGCGAAAATTAGTGAGTGATTAAGTCAGTTTGTTATTTTATCAGGAGCTTAGAGAATTTGAATATAATTCAGCATCAAGCGGCTAATATAAGTTACAATTACGCAAGCGGCGACCCGAGAAAAATCTATTATTTTAATAAATACTTATTATAATAATCTTAATATATAAAGAATAAAAACATAATTTAACATTACAATTTACACAATAGAAAACCATTAATTAACATTGAGCTTCCGTGGCATCGACTCTATACATTCTTAGATCGTCTACAATTATCTTACGAAATATTGTCATAAAACATGGCAAGTTCGTGTTCAAAGTTCTCACGCACAAATGCAATAAACTTTTATGTTAATGCTAACGTTTAGAATTGAGAGATTCATTTTTATACGAGGAATACGTGAAAATATGAGTATGTTGAAAATATTTAGAAGTTGTGATATGATTTATTTACGTAATGGGCTTGTGTTTGGAGATTAGAGCTTTAGGGGTACATCCTAAGCTGTATATGGTGAGACTTAAGAGATAAAGAGGGGTAAAAAAATATATTTAATAGAGATTTCTTTATTTTACCGATATTGGTTTACACTTTGTGAGCATCCGTATTTTATTATTAGATTGATATCATAAATGATGCTAAAGTTTGCTATATAATATACACATATTATACACACATATATTTGTTACTCTTCCACGGTGAAACGTAGGCTGCTGTCGCATGCCTAGTACGCCCAAGCGAATCGAGAGTCAGTCGCTAGTTATAGGTATTTATATTTTAGTACAGAGTAAAGTAAAATACTGTCATTTTATTTTTCATAAACAGAAGATTAATAGATGTATACAATAAAATTTCTAAAAGTTTAACAGATTTAAATGTACTAACATCAAACATATTTTCATATTAATGTCCTTTTATCATAATATCTTATTTCAAGGATAAAAGGGACGGTCAGGCTACAGTATTTACAAAGTGCGGATGAGCCGTATAGACGTAGTAACGACCAAACAACACATTCACCGCGTTAATTGCAGCCATGACTTCGTGTAGCCAATATCACTATAGTATAACATGTATACAAAAATAGCTTCTATCACCCGGTATAAAGGAATATTTTACCGTACAATATATTAGTGTCCCCTGTGTAATTGCATGCACTTATTTGGTATGCCTAATATGTGATGTGAAACCACGAGTCAACTCATATTTCGACGAGATACAACAATCTAGTAGGTATGGATTTTGTTGGATTATACTTGGCCGGTATTATTTGTTCTGCAAGTGATTTTTTTTTTCATATTTTTTATTTATCTTGAAGAAAATATTGTAACTTACAATTAAGACAATCTTACAGCGGCTATTTCTGACTAGCGACTTACCCTCGCTTCGCTCGGGTACCTGCCTAGGTTTCTTCCCCATACAAACTTTCATCTCCATTTTCACCCCCTTAAGGTATGATTTCCGGGATAAATACTATCCTATGTCCTCCCCAGGGTCTCAAAGTATCTTCTTACCACATTTCATCTAAATCAATTCAGTAGTTTCGGAGCCTATTCGGTACAAACAAACAAAATCTTTTCTCTTTCTTATATTAGAATAGATAAATAAAAGAGTTTTCAGTAAGTAATACCAATAAAATACCAAATGTTTAATAGAAAATGTTTTATGCCGGATCATTCAGAGGTCAGTCTGTCAGTCAGAGGTTTGATTTTCTCGGGTCAAATTAAGTCATTATTCAACATTCAAATCTCCATAACGTCGAAAAGCAGTAAAATGCGTACCTTGCCTTTAGAGAAAAAAAAACATTCCTTTAGTAACCTTATTTATATACTAGCATTGCCCGCGGCTCCGCCCGCGTTCAGATGACCAAAAATCAAATAAAATAGCGCTATTGTTATTTTTTTTCAAGATAAGCTATTTTTAATAGTTTTTGCTTATTTAGTAAGTTACCTTGCTAATATATATACATATAGTATAATCGTGGTTTTATTCTAACTAGTTTTTGTATTTTTTCTCAGAAATGAAATATTTTCCTGCGGTAAAAAGTATCCTATATGTTGACCCGGATAACCAACTATGACCATACTAAATTTCATCAAAATGCCTCCAGTAGTTTTGCTGTGATGCGGTAACAGACAGACAGACAGACAGACAGAAAGACAGACAGACAAAAATTCTAAAAACTATATATTCCGACTCTGTATCGATAATAGTGTCTATTTCAATAAGATTTTCCAAAAAATATTTAATGTACAGATTCGGCTTAGTTAGAATTTTATTATATGCATAGCTGTAACTATTTAAATGAAAATAGAGTAAACAAAATATACATTAGCACTTATGTAATAATCTTGTTGAGACCCCTTTTAGTGCTAGACAGAGTTTATCTCTAATCGCGATATTTACTAAAACACCACATTACATAAACCCTATAAGCAGCTGCTTTTAACCCTCATCAGCTTAAGCGAGGGTTCTCCAGTTCCGCTTGGATAACCACAGCCCCCTCGCTGAAAGACATAATTATAACTAGTAAAACTTAGTTTTTCATAACTAGATTTCTTAGTGCAGTATTATGAATATAATATTAGCCTACGACTTTGCTTAAATTGAAATATTAAACAAAATAAATAATAATAGTCTTAATTGACGACACGTTTGGCTCAGTTTGTAGTGACCCTATTGGTTGTACCAGCAGTCGCAGGTTTGAGTCCCGCTGGGGGCTTTATTTGTGTGATGAGCAAGAATGCTTGTACTACAGTCATGGGTGTTTATATTTATAATATGTATGTATGTATTTAAAGTTATATATGTGTAGTGTATCAACTATGTGGTATCCATAACACAAGCCTTGTAGCTTACCATGAAACTAGATGGTGCTGTGTGTTAATGTCCCAACATATTTATTTATTACTAGCGACTCACCCTCGCTTCGCTCGGGTTTGTCCCTAGCTGACTTCCTCATACAAACCATCATCCCCAGAAGAGATAAAAACTATTTCAATTATTCACTTTTCATACCATGAGATTTAAAAAAAATCTAAGTTTAGTTAAAAAAAAAAATTATCCAATTTGGTGCAGTCGATCAGAAGTTATGCGCGTAAATACATTTCGGTGATTAAAGATTAAAGATTTTTATTGAACATAATAACATACATATTAAAAACATTTAGATCGTAAGTAGCTGCATTAGTATAAGCTGTGTCGCAGCTATTTACGCCCACCTCGGGACAATAAGGACAGTTATGTTCTAAGGTTAGTACAAATATATTATTAGGGTGTGTTAGCAGAATTAGTTACTATTGTAATGATATTAATTTAGTTTAAGCTTATATTTATAAAATTATACGAATCCTTAGGAGATGAAGATAGAACAATCAGGTTGGTAAGTTTTATAGTAGCGTAAGTACTACACTGTATAATATATACCTGCTATATTTACGTACAGAGATTCATTTTTATTTATATACCTAGATTTATTTAATTTTTTTAAGCTAATGACTTACCATTACTTTGTTCAGGTTCGCTTCTAGGTGCCTAACAATATGTGTTAAACCAGGTCATAGTCTATCTGTATAGTAAAATTCATCCAAATACGTCCAGCCGTTTTTGCGTGAAGGAGTAACAAACACACACATTTAAACTTTTGGGCTTACAATTAATTAGTAATTACATTAAATATTTTTACCGATACAGAAGTCGAACCTACAGTTTTTAGAATTTTTGTTTGTCTGTCTGTATGTCTGTCTGGGAACGCATCACGAGAACATTACTAGACAGATTTTGATTATATTTGATATGATAATATGTGGGTTATCCGGGTCAACATATAGGATACTTCTTACTGCGGTAAAATATCTCATCTCTGAGGTTTTTTTTTTTTTTGGATAGGTAAATCTTGCGACAAGCTTTGACATACATATCATATAAATTGTGTAATGTAATAAATTTATGAGTTTGATTTAATTTAAAGTTTATGTTCTTCTTTCTAGAACATTTAAATAAAAGCTCATTTATAAAGTATTTTTTTACTATTATTTTTTTTACTCTGAAATCTATACATAATACAAAATCCATTAGGACAGTTCAAACATTATGCTGATCCGCAGGACTTTTAAATCTTTAACATACGGCCATTCAAACCCTAATCCCCGCGATTCTTGTTTGGCCCTGAACAAAGGGCAGAATGGGTCTGGCAGATAAACGGATTAAAATTTTCGCAATTTATAGCTCTGTAGAATTAAAGTAAGTCTTGTATCGATTGTTCTCTATTTTAATAGAATTTGATTTTATTAGGAATATGTATTGATCATTTAATGTTAACATGTAATATTCTTACAACGTCTATAAATATGTCAAGCTATTTGATCATAGGATTCATATAGTTTTTTTTTTCACAAAACCAGGCCTCACTGCATAATATGCGTAAAATAACTAAACATTTTGCAATTCAACTGCGAATTTAAATAAATAAAACACCTAATCTATACATATAATAAAATTCTAATTAAGCCGAATCTGTACATTAAATATTTTTTGGAAAATCTTATTGAAATAGACATTATTATCGATACAGAGGCCGAATCTATAGTTTTTAGAATTTTTGTCTGTCTGTCTGTTACCGCATCACAGAAAAACCACTGGAGGGATTTTAATGAAATTTGGTGTGGTGATAGCTGGTTATGCGCGTCAACATATAGGATACTTGTTACCGCGGGAAAATATCTCATTTCTGAGAAAAAATACAAAAACTGCAATGTAAGAGTATACTAATATGTAAAACCTAAGAATTTGGTTTTTGGTCATTTGAACGCGGACGGAGCCGCGGGCAATGCTAGTACATATTGAATTAAATATCTATTTTATACACTAAATCTATCAAAGCTAGTTTCTGGCAGAATATTTCAAATCGCTTCTAAATGTAAATACTCAAAGCGCACATGTAATCCTGTAATATTAATCGAAACATTCCATCCCTTAGAACCACTCTCCCGTAGCGGACCCTATTAATTTCCTTTGAAACCTAGGCTTTCCGTATAAAAGGCATGGAAATGTATCCGAGATGTTAAGTGACGCTTGGTTGCGGCATTTGTACGGAATTACTTTGCGAAACTCAATCCGGCTTATTTAGTGATTAGTTTCGAGATTTAGATATAATTTTACTGTATATTGTACGTTTTCAGTAAGTAATAAATTGATTAATTCTCGTTCGGGCTAATTGTCTTACTTGTAATTGTCGTACTTAGTAGACGATTGTAACGATTTTTGTCCATAAATAGTTTAGAGCGCGGAAAACAGATCTGAATATTTTTTATTTTAATCCTTATGGTTTTCGTACGATATTAGAAAACTAAGACTAGGCCGCGGCTTCTCTCGTCAAATTTATTCGTACTCTCAAATTAAACCGGTACTTCCAAATGTTAAATCTTACGAACTTACAGACAAAAAAACAAATAATCTTCTCAGGTATATAATATTTAAGTATAAATAGAAAAATGTTAGTTGCCTGATAAAAATATTTTAATAAGGTTAGCAATTGCTATGGAAAATTTTATCATACAAGAAGATCCAATCAAAATTAGTCATGTAATAATATCCAACAACTTATGGTAATAGAGTTACGGAAACTATCTCTACATATCTCATATCTCAAAGGTAAAGTTCATCGTGTAACTTCCTTAGTCGCTACTGAATTGTATCAAACAAAGTAATCTCATTAATTAAGCAATCATCCAAGGCTTTGACGTGGCTAGGTCCTAAGAGATGCCTGGCAACCTTGATTACTCTTAACAAGGCTCTGATGAATTTTGAATGTATTACCTCAAAGTTAACTTCTAACAAATTCTCTAAAAGTCTTGACTTTCTCCTTTCAGTTTATACTGTAATTGGCTTATACCACTTCATTTTCTTTTAACAATTTATTGCACGATTGAAATAGAATATTATATAGTAATATATTTTGGTGTTTATCGGAGTTTTTTTTAATATTTAAATGGCAGTCAAACGAAGACAAATAATATGAAACAACGATAGGTGTATAGTAATATAAAACAAGTTTGTTTCGGACGTCTGGCGTAGAGGCCATATGTCTGTTTACTAAGTTATGTTATTTGTATCGATATTTGATTTGATCTAAAACTTTACCAACCATAAGAATAAAAAAATAAACCTTACACTTTATCACTGCAGCTGGAAATAAATTTTTGTATAATTCAGAAGAAAAAAAACCCAATGTATTATAAAAATACTACCAACTCAATCTCTCTTCACTTGAGTTCGCCTCTAGAAAAAACACAAATCTATCTCACGGGACCCGTACATTTTTCCGAAATAAAAAGTAGCTTATGTGCTATTCCAGACTATAATCTATCCCTGTGCCTAAATTTCATCCAGATCCATTCTGATGTTCTGGCGTGATTGAGTAACAAACATCCATCGAAACATCTAAACTTTCACATTTATAATATTAGTAATATGATCAGTCAGCAGGTGTTAGTTGTTAATATAGGTACTGCCTATAGCAGGAAATATCTCATATACAATTCCTATCTGGATTAAAGGATTGTGAGTTGTTCATATTTAAAAAAATAAAATATTTTTATTTAAAAAAACACTATATACTAAACTCAGCTCTCCAGTAAGTCTATAAATATTTATATGAATAATTAAAACTTGATT
Organism: Brenthis hecate; assembly: GCA_951806755.1. Lineage (NCBI taxonomy): Eukaryota > Metazoa > Arthropoda > Insecta > Lepidoptera > Nymphalidae > Brenthis > Brenthis hecate. Next base: position 3,952,015 of record OX638269.1, read on the forward strand.
ATTCTCTTTGCTTGAAAGTGATTTTAAAAATGTTAATATCACATTTTAAATCTGTATTTAAGGTAACATTGAGGTGTAATTTTACCTTCTTAAAATACCTGGCCCATCGCGTGAAAAGCAAACGGTTATTATGTTGGGTCCACAGTAAATTACAAGGAACCTATAAAAACTACCCGAGCCTTTTAATTTAAAAAGCGGCTCCACTAGAACCTATGATTAATAAATACTTTATTGTTTTTATACAGTAATTTTAAGTTTCTATGAAGGTTTAATAAAGTAAGAGTAAGTAAAGTTTCCAAAAAGTTTTATTTTAATTTTATATTTCAGACATTTAATTTAACCTCTTTAATTTGTTTAACTTTATCTATAAAACTTTGATAATTAATAACTAAGGTACTTTTTTAAGGTGGCTTAGTTGTTTCATTTGTCTAATATATACATATATATTTCAGTAATCAGAGCCAATCTTTATATTTGAGGAAAAAAAATACTTAAAAAGAAGTTCATTTTCAACGACCTCATTCCATTTCTTCTCATGCGTAATTTCGACCCAAACCATTCATCTTGTTTCAGTAATCAACGGTTAGATTGCTACCTGCTTTAATTATTTTCTCAACTTAACTCAAAAAATGTTATGCGAGTAAAAAATGAACCGAATGCATTAGTAGAATCGATTATATGACCATCAGGCACTGGGCAAACTGGTTGTGTTCCGACTTGTTTTTTTTTTGTTTTTTTCTATCCCTCTCTAACATTACATGATAAGGATACGCTATAGAATATATTAACAAGAAACCAATATAGATTTAAATAAAATACAAATAAATGAATATATTATATTACATGCGTTTGGCTTTTAATTTGTAAAAGTTTTCTTAGTTTGTGGGAATACAAATATCAATTTAGTAATTTCTATCAAAAAGTTTATAAGGTTAGTTAAGATTATAAGTTTAATAATTCATACATAAAAAAGTTTATAGAATATCAATTATAAGAAAAACTAAATTATTAAAAGATTTGGATTTGCAATCGCTTTGTTTTCTATAGAAAAATATTTAGTACATTTATTATTAGATAGTCAAAAGCGCTGTAGTAAAAAAAAAATCATTAGAAAAAGATATTTCCATTACAAAGGTGGTTATTTAAAATAACACATCGATTGTTTTTCTCGGAAAACATACAGGACCAGCGGGGCTATTTATATCGCGTTAGACCTCAGTTTGGGCTTTTTTCGTTTTGTATCTAAGAAAGTTAGCACTATAGTTCCTATTTTAAGGAACATAAAGTCGAAATTTGTTTATTTTTTTAATCTTCTTCAGATCTGCCCGGAGGCGAGTCGACACAAAGGTATAGAGCCGTTGTGGATTTCACGTAAACATCGATAGGTTTATCGTCAAGTCGGGCATGCAAGAGTGCAAAGTGTGTAGTGTATACCCTTTTTCGGGGTGTTTGTATCCTATCTATGAAAACTCATGTCGATGAATTACGTTATCTAATATATTGCTGTATGGAGTGTATAAATTGAGTTTATTTGTATCTTTACTGAATTTCAATAGTTTGCTTTTCCTAGTAGTAGATTGGTTTCAATCAATATGGATTTTGGGGTTTTTGGGGTTTTGTTTGTATAATTTAAATTATTTTCAGAATCTGTAACAAATAAATAACTTATATGGTTAGTTGAATAATCAGAACTCTATTTTGCTTTACGTTGAAATAAATGTACACAATGTGAAACTAAATACCTACGTACTTCCTTCCTGTATAGAATATAAAACGAATGTAAAAAATATCTATCTCGATAAAAAGTTGGGTTAAAGATATCTTCAAGCCTGAATGAGTAACGGATCGATAAGTTTCTAAGATGAATTGCCTACAGTAAACTTTCTACATATGGATAGGTGTAGAACGTCTGCAGGCTGTTTAAATTTAAAGGAAATGAAAGCTGCGTTATAAAAGTTTAACTTTCTTATTAAATATTAGAAAAAAATGTTTTTGCGAAGTTTATAACGGCTTTAGGCCAAAAACTCTATACTATTGTTACCTTTTACTTAAATATAAACCTTTATTGTATCCATTTATAACGAACTCTTACATTCATAAAACCTCTCAGTCTAGTCAGTTAAATCAAGTTCACAATAACTATATTTGATTCAACTTTTTACTTTCTTCAATGGAACGCCTCTACCGTTCTCTACAATTATGTAGGTATATTATCTCGGCATCTCGCTAAGGAATGAGATATAAACCAGTTATCAAATATGCAGTACCATCGACCGACTGGGGGTTTAGAACAAACACTGGACCGATGCCACTTGAATGACTCTCCATGTATAAATATTTGTACAACGCGCGTTCTACATGCACGTATATTGCAAAGTTTTAAAATATTTATCAAAAATTAGATTAAAAATTGGTGATAACTTATATATATGGGGCTAACACATTGGATATACATATTTCTTGCCAGCTTCTCTGAGGACTGTGCCTTTATGTTACTGAACTGGTGGTTCATGAAACGTTCAGTGAAATTGTAATTACTTGATGTTGAATAAAAAAATTGCGTTTGAATTATACCTAGGTGTGGTTTCCTTAAAAACAAATGTAATATCTAGTAAATCTTTTTAGTTTATAATTTAAAGTGCCTTAAAACCTATTATGAATTAAATCGCGTAACAGCTTTTGAATGAAGTATAATTAAAGTTATTCATATTACGCAAGCATATTCTACACCTTTTTATTGTTTAAGTCAATAAATGAACATATAACGAAAAATATGTAAAAATTCTAACGTATCATTTTAGTGCATTATGCATTAAGGTACATAATATCGACTCACGATCATTCGGAGCCGCTGGAGCCGCAGCACTCATAGCGATCACCACAAACACCACCACGATAGATAGAGCCATTGTTACTGTTAGTGTTTACTCGATCAGCTTTATATATAATGACCGTGACTGCCCACGGCGTCATTAGGTCCATCCGAATCGGCCTTGGCAATTGGATAATCGTATGTCATTGTTGGATTTTGCTCTGGTTAGGTCTATAAATATTTGTGACCTTTTGTATTGTTCTATGGAAGTGCGTTGCAGCGTAAACAGGGACTGATATGTTTATTTATGTATCTTTATATTTTATATGCTTAAAATGAATCCGGAAAAACATTTCTATAATATATCTTAGTAAGATATAGTGCTGGGATGTCTTTGACAATGGTAGATTATTATCAAAGGTTTGTACGCATTAGCCATATCGATGTTTATCCGATCGAGTCTAGGGAATGTTTTAGTGAATTTTGTCCCTCTCTCTAGCCATAGCTGACTCTCTACCAAAATGTAAAGCATGCTAGTTTTTATATCGGCGTGATAATATAGTATTAAATTATTGTTCTCCAATAATAGACAGATACTGTATGTTGCTTACAATCATTTATTGATGTGAAATTCAGCTTATAATTACAATATATATTTTTTAAACTTCCTTACACACAACCTGCGTCCTCTCTCACTTTTTATCAACCACCTACCTTTTATTTTTTATTATACTCTCATATTTTTTTTTGATGTCAAAATTTATAATCATTGCTACATTCAAATTAATTAGAATCGATATTACAAAAATGAGTATAATAATAAATAATAAATAGTGTCGTTAACAATAGGTATGTATATAAGTTATGAATAGTGAGTCATTTTTATCTCGGGGAATCTCGTTTCCTGTGAGATATAAACGTGCCCTTCAATGACGTTTATAAACATATTAAATACTGCAAAACGGCTTAGAAGAAGGGTGGGTCTCTAGTGTTTAAAGAAATTATAAGCGCAAATTACCAATTTTCAACTCAAACCAACTCTTTCACATTTGTTCATTAGGCAAGTTTAAGCGGGGTGGCGGATACTGAATCGATACCCGTTGCTGGCATCTTTTGTTGTTAGGGATCATCCCCTACTGGGCCTAAGCCACCCTAACGCGTACGAGAGGATTTTACAAAGCGAATATGTGACGCATTACACATTTGAGTACACAGTTGTACATACATTCATATATATTTGTAAAAAGTAGTACTTAAACTTATGTTTTTAGTTTAGTGTTTTTAATATGACTATATAAATATAATGTTTAGTAAATACTTGTAAAAGATAGTTATAATTTCAAATGTAAATATATCTCCGTTAATTAAATTAAAAATATCCAGTCTACACCCGGACTGATTGCCAATTTTTTATGTTAATTAAACACTTAACAGGCCATTAAAAATAACACACACATTTATACATTTCTTACAAATAATAATAAAATAAAGGGTTTCTAAATTAATTATTATTAATTTATGCGGTTTAAAATACTCATTGACTAAGTTACGAATATGTAGGCGGCATTGTTTAATGCGAAAGTGTCGGCGAGGAACGATGGCCTCATGTATTCTAGTATGATACGAATGTTTATAGTAAAGTCTTGAGTAACTGGTATAGTAAGTAGTTTAACAAGGTTCGTATTTATTTACTTTGCCAAGAAGGGAAAAGAAATTAAAACTTTAGAAACTAAACAAAAAAAATCAATTCTTCACCTTTTACTATCTCTTATCGTAAATTTTCATTTTTTTTCTTTCACATTTTCATTTTTTCTTTCTTATTTTCATTTGTTTTAACCGACTAAAAAATAGAGGAACTCGACACGTACCTACTATATATATATATATATATATATATATATATATATATATATATATATATATATATATATATATATATCTTTGATGTATTTATTTTTAGGTATATTAGTACGCATGCGTATTTTAGTACGTCGTTATGTACGTAGATTTTCAAATAAACCTTTACTTCTTTTGTCACTATGGGATTTGCGAAAAATTTCTTTTTTTCTTATATCTTAATATCTCTTGGTGGTTGATTATATATTATTTGTCACTGGCTGTACTGATTTTAATTTTGATTACAAAAAACATACATACATACTAGCTATAAAAATTTGTTCGACTTTGTAACATCCTATTTTTATTTGTTTTCTAATTTGTCGATTCCACTCTAAAACTGCATTTGAACCAGTAGCAATTTCCCAACGGACAGATAACACAGAGTCAAATTGACAAATCAAAAGTGCTTGTAAAAGGTTTGTTCAAAGTATATTTTAAGTTATATTTACAGTAACAATCGCATCGAAGTTGTACTGTATTGTATCATCCATCATTTTACAAGATATTGTAAAAAGTTTTATTTATAGGAACGATGGGCATTATAATAAGTGCCAGACACGTCTTTCAAGTTTCTACGTAACAATTAGGCCTCTAACAAGTTTTAGAATGTCTATAGTTAATTCCAGATAAGCCAAGTATTCGCCGTTAATTAACAGTGTCTTCGTAGCAGGTAAATGTGTATGCAATATTATTACAAAATATATGAAGGAATGGTAAATAATAATATTTCTGTACATAATAATATTAATCCTTTACAAGTGGACTTAAAATGAAAATATTAACTTAAAACGTAGTATTTATGTAGATAAATATCTTTAGAATATTTTTAGATCTATTTTATAAAGTTGACTTCGTTTTTATAACAAGTTTGTATAAGCCTTCAATAAGAAAGAAATGGTAAATTTATATTTGTTCTATAAATAAACCACATTACGGCTTACAAAATGTTGACACTCTACAGTGTGTTATGAGGCTCGATTTTTGGACGTCCTTGGTATATAAGAAAATTCGTGATAAATTATTAAGAACATTTGGTAATTTCTATGCGCTCAATATATATATATATATATATATATATATATATATATATATATATATATATATATATAACGTGTTAAAAAGAGCGAAAGTAACAAGTTTGCTTCCTGCGAGGTAAAAATATATTGTACGGAGAATATTTATAAACATTTTATTTGTTTGAATATAAAGCCTTAAATTCCTTCACATAAGTGTAAATATGACTTACATTCGTGATAATATCACGATGCTTCCCTATTAAGTATGTTTGAAGTGCCGTATCGCGTCTGCAAAGAGTTTTCAGTTAAAATCCTAGAGCTACGCCACTTCGCTTTGCTATGAAGAACGGAGTGAATGGCTCCTTTTGCCTTTGAATATATCTCTTAAGACTGGCACTTGTTTAAATATTTTCCTTCATTACATAGCAGATGTTTTTACAACTAAAAATATTTTCATCAAATACTAACATTTCTTAATTGATACATATTAATTATTAGGTACTAGCGACGATAGGTGCTTAGCAGTAGCCTATGATCGCCGCAGTTAATCCAGGTCATAGTCTGTCTGTGAACTAAATTTGATCAAAATTCGTCTAATGGACTAATAAAATAAACACACACGAACACGCACGAGCACACACGCGCACACACGCATCGACACACTTACACTCGTGCGCACACATACGAAACAAACTTTTACATTTGTAATAATATTCCGATATTAAGATTTTTAATATTAGGTACATTGAATTATCTTTATTAACTCAATATATCATAGATTTAACGGCAAATAAACCACGATATTTTGTAAAATGTGCACTAGTTTATCATCTCCCTCTAGGGAAATGACGCAGAAGTATAAGTACAGTTTTATGAGTGCCCCGTGGCGAGGTGTTACGTGCCACATTTCGTACTAGTTCCTCTTACTTTAATGGTGTTTTAGTTATATGTATATTTATCAAGCAAGTTAAGTGTTTAATAATAATGTGCTGAATGTTCATTACTTTTTCTTTTAAATAACTCTTGCGTTTTGGTAGCGAGAGAAAATGCCTTCTTTTCTTTAAAAAAACAATCTTCGTTCTTTAGTCATCAGTCCTCTTTAAAATCTCTACTGTAATCTGTAAACATCAAAGTTATGATTAAAATAGACATTTAAATTGACCGCATAGGATAGTTTTGAAGTAGTTCCCCGGGCGACGCCGCAGGCGTTCCGCTAGTGGATATAAATCCGAGGATCTTACCGTTGAAAAAGTTCTCGATTGCCTTCCAATTTACGAGAGCTATAAATATTTTGTTTTCTCCCATTCAAAGTTGGAAGCCAACTTGCCTCATAATTCTGTCGTACGCTGGAAAAAGTTCGTAAGTTAAACTTGTCGTTCTCATTGAAGTTTCATAGAGGCTTTATATGTTTAACTTGTATCTCTAATCTCTAGAAATAACTATTGTTAAAAATAGCGCGCAAACAAAGTTACTCCTACTAACAGTTTAATATTAATACATATAATACGTAGATGTCGTAATTTTCTGTTTTATATGATGTTATATATGAACGCAGATAAATAATTTATCATTGTAATTTTAATAATAATAAGTAACTTCTATACTATACAGTTTGTATTATACAGTATTTGTATTTGACAGTAACACAAGCTTAAAAATTATAATCTGTTTTATCACTTTCAATTTATAGATAGACTAGCGACTCACCCTCGCTTCGCTCGGGTTCGTCCCTGGTTTGCTTCCCAATACAAACTTTCATCCACATTTTCACCCCCTTAAGGGATGATTTCCGGGATAAAAAGTATCCTATGTCCTTCCCAGGGTCTCAAACTATCTTCTTACTAAATTTATTACACATTTATTACAGAGATTACCCCCTACAACGTCACAAACTCACAAAATCACAAACTCACTAACTTTACCTCTTTATAATATTAGTATAGATATGTATATTTGTAATATTTCACTGAGTTAAATACGAAGCCAGCTTTATTGAGACCCCGTTCAAAGGAGAAGATTCACTTATTCAATAGGGGGATAATGGAATAAAACATAATTCAGAGCTAAGTTTGTTTGCTTTCAAATGCCTGAAGTTGTGAAGGATAACAATATCAGACGTAACGGAAAGGAATTTCTTTGCGGATATACAAAGATTAAATTACAATAATGGGAATAAAAAGAGGAGGAGGGGATGAAAGGTAAACTTTATGTCAGTTTGTCCAAAATAAAGTTTTTAATTATTACAAAATCGAATTTTCGGGATTTAACTAAGAAATACTTATTTAAAAAAAATCTATTATTACCTACTTTTAGTCATAATTCAAAAGTATGAATATTTAAAATAGTTAAATTGGATAAATGTTCAGGAGAAATATAAGATATTTAGAAATATATTGTGCAAAAGCTATATTTGAATTTTAAAACTAGCTAGATAGACTATCGGATAAGCAATCGTTGTCCAAATATTTTTAGGCTTAGAAAGTAATAAAAAGTGTTATCGCATGAATAGTTCCGGATCAATGTAACGGACCAGTGAATACGGATATTTCGCTAATACTGCTACAGACAGATATTACATATATGTATATTTCGTTTACTGCAAGTTAATTTGTTTGTAAGAGACAAGCAGCTGCATAATATGTATGTATAAAGTACCTACCCACTAAATTACTATACCTACTTTATAGTGTACACATATTGTTTTATTTGTATTTATACATTGTATTATTACGCATTGTCTAAAAGCCACTCGCCAAATCCAACCGCTGTTTGTCATATATATATATATATATATATATATATATATATATATATATATATATATATTTTTTTTTTTTATGGGACTAAGGGGGCAAACGGGCAGGAGGCTCACCAGATGGAAAGTGATCACCGCCGCCCATGGACATCTGCAACACCGCAGGGCTTGCAGATGCGTTGCCGGCCTTTAAGAAAGGAATACGCTCTCTTCTTGAAGGTGGCCAGGTCGCAGCGGTTCGGAAAGACCGCCGGCGATAGCTGGTTCCACAGAGTGGTTGTGCGGGGCAGAAAGTGCCTTAAAAATCGCACTGTTGTGGAACGCTGGACATCGAGGTGGTGTGGATGGAATTTACTATTTTGGCGCGATGTCCGATGGTGAAATTCAGCAGCCGGGATCAGTCCGAACAATTCCTCGGAACACTCCCCGTGATAGATGCGGTAGAAGATGCAGAGTGATCCAACATCTCTACGCAGAGCTAAAGGATCAAGCCGATCGGAGAGAGCTTGATCGTCGATAACTCGAATCGCCCTACGTTGAATGCGGTCAAATGGAAGTAGCTGGTACTGGGGAGCTCCCGCCCAAAGATGAGAACAGTACTCCATGTGGGGCCGAATTTGCGCCTTATAAAGAATAAGACGCTGACGCGACGTGAAGTACTGTCTCGCCTTGCTGAGCACACCAAGCTTCTTTGAGGCCAGTTTGGCCTTACCTTCCAATTGACCACGGAACTGGACGTTGCTCGAGATGTCGACGCCAAGTATTCCGATACTGGCTGTGGGAGATAGAGGAGTGTCCTCAAATTGAGGAGCTACGATAAATGGCGACTTTTTAGCGGTTAACGCGCAAACTTGTGTCTTTTTGGGGTTGAATTGGACTAAGTTTAGTCGACCCCAATCCGAGACTTTGGTTAACAGAGATTCGACTTCAGACACAAGTTTGTTCCGGCTCTCGTCGACGTATTCCCGAGAAATATTAGCGCGGCCAGTGTACAGCGTATCCACAGTGCTATCGTCTGCATAGCAATGAATGTTGCTGATTTGCAACATGTCATTGATATGCAGAAGGAACAGAGTAGGAGACAGTACACAGCCTTGTGGAACACCAGCATTGACATATTTAGGATCAGAGCAAGCACCGTCGACAACGACCTTAATGCTCCGATCTGCCAAAAAGCTGGTGATCCAGTTGCAAAATTTCTCGGGGAGCCCATAGGAAGGTAGCTTCGAAAGAAGCGCTTTGTGCCATACCCGATCAAAGGCCTTCGCTATGTCCAGACTGGCTGCAAGCGCCTCCCCCTTGGTCTCAACTGCTTCTGCCCATCTATGTGTCAGGTAAATTAAAAGATCACCGGCTGAGCGACCTCGACGGAAACCGTACTGGCGGTCGCTAATCAGCCGGTGCTCTTCTAGGTACCGCAGGAGCTGGCAGTTGATAATGGACTCCATTATCTTAGAGAACAAGGAGGTAATGGCTATAGGCCTGTAATTGGACGGATCCGAGCGGTTACCCTTTTTTGGGATCGGGTGCACTAAAGCGGCCTTCCAGGATTTCGGGACTACGCCTGATGAATAGGAGTACCGGAAAAGACGCGTTAAGACCGGTGCCAACTCCGGAGCACATGTCTTCAACACGATCGGAAGGATGCCATCGGGCCCACTCGACTTATGAATGTCCAAGGAAAGAAGTGCTTTGCGAACTGCACTTTGCCGGAACTGAACTTCCGGCATCGTAGTATTACACCGTGGGATGATCGGTGGTGAGTTTCCTTGGTCATTTAGAGTCGAATTGGACGCGAAGAGAGTGCCCAGTAGTTCGGCTTTCTCCTTCGCGGTATGAGCCAGCGAGTCATTCTCCGTGTGCAGAGGTGGAAAAGAAGGCTTACAGAAATTCCCTAAAACAGCTTTGGAGAGAGACCAAAACGCACGTGTTCCCGAAGGGAGACGCCCCAATCTCTCGCCAATTCTGCCGATGTGCTTCGACTTCGCATTAGCAATACTATTTTTGAAGGACCTGGAGGCAAAGTTATACTCCTTTTTAAAGGCGCTGGTATTTACATCACTAGACGCCGACGCGACAGCCCAGGCTTGGTAGCATTCCAGCTTTCGGCGAGATGCCGTCTTGCAGGAGTGACCAAACCAAGGCTGGGATTTGCCTCCGATGGGCACTGCAGAGAACGGAATAAATAGTTCCATACCCTGAAGTACCACATCGGTGACAGAATCAGCAACGACGTCTGGATCATCTGGCGAGAAGCAAATTTGCCCCCATGGGTAGGACGCAAAGAATGACCGCATCCCGTCCCAATCCGCTGACCTGTAATGCCATACACGGCGACAGCCCGCAAAGCGAGGCCGTGTTGAGCGCGTGACTGGCACTGTACTCCGGACAAGACAGTGGTCCGACGAGCCAAGAGGAGGATCGACGGAGACCAGGTAGCCGTCCGTATGAGAGGTTAACAGAAGGTCCAACAGGGAAGGTGTATGATCTTCCACATCAGGGATTCGCGTTGGCGAGGTAACCAGTTGTGTCAGATCATATGCCAATGCGAAATCGTGAACAGATCTCCCCGCATGATCGGTGGTACGTGATCTAAGCCATTCAGTATGATGGGCGTTAAAGTCGCCGAGAATCACGATCTCTGCGGATGGGATCTGCTGGAGCACGGAATCTGTAGCCATTTGCATGTGCTCAACGAGTCGGTCAGTTTCGGCATTGCCGCTATGAGACCTATACAGGCACGCGTAGATTCGCGGATGGTCGTCGCAGTCTACACGTAGCCAGAGGATGGATAGGTCCCGCCCTTCAAGGCTGCTGAGGCGACGAGAGCAGATGTCCTCTCTGACGTACACGCACACTCCAGCCCGCGGTACAAAGGAATGCTCCAGATTATACCCCGGGTAAGAGAGGAAAGAGGTGTCAGCCGGGGACGATATCTGCGTCTCGGTAAGGAAGAGCAAGGCCGGCTTCGCCGTCTCAAGGTGGAAGTGGACGGCGTTCAAGTTGGAATTTAGTCCCCTTATGTTGCAGAAGTCCACAGCAAGTGTGAAAGGGGTAGCCTTATGTTGCCTGCTCCGATTGCCCCGAACAGAAGACGAGAGCGCAAAATTGCCCCCCCCAGAATTCGGAGGGCAGCCTGGGCACCCACGCTCAGGTAGTGAACGAGCTGAACATGGATGCCCAGAGAGGGATTCTCCACCGCGATGTGCGCTGGTGGTACCCTCCTGGGGTAGACTGACCAAATTTCGCACTATCATAAATTTAGTGGTGTGGGGGAGGGGTGGGGAGTGGGCCTCCCGGGACTCTCACTTACCGAACGAAACGCGACAGCAAAGCTGCCACTTCACGCCGGACTTCTGTGAGAGTGTGGTATTTAACGGGACGTGCCGGCCCATTCGGCTGCTACCCGAAGGTAACTAGCATGGCACTACCACAGTTTTTGGTTGACTGATTGCACTGGTGGAATAATCTCTGTCACTAGACTATCCCACCAGCGGGCGGTGGGGTCGTCACGTCCCGACGCCAACTTTTTATTATTATATATATATATATATTATATATATTATATATATATAATAATAAAAACTCTTTATTGCACACACAACATAGGAAGAAATATAAAAAAAAAGAGGAATACAGTAGTAGCAATATATATATATATATATATATATATATATATATATATATATATATATATATATATATGCCTCGCTGGTGTAGTGGCTAGCATGTACGGCTGCACACCCGGAAGTCCTGGGTTAGAGTCCCGGGTCGGGCCAAGTTTAGTTATTGAGTCTTTCTGTATAGTAAGTCTCAGTAACAGCGCCCGGAGTTGGGAAGTTGGCGGTGTTTCACCCCCGTGCCTCGGAGAGCACTAAAGCCGTCGGTCCTGCGCCTTAACTCTTACTGGTCGTGTCGAGTGGTCGTCCCACCGGAGTATGAGAGTGATAGGAATAGAGAGTGCACTTGTGTCTGCGCGTACACTTGAGCACTATAATATCACCTGCGCAGTTGGCTAATCTCAATGAGATTGGCCGCCGTGGCCGGAATCGTCTAGGAGAACATCACCATCATACATATATGTATTAAAAAAAGTCATTTTTAATCAAACCTACACTAAATTTCGCAATCATTGTAACAATTTCTTTAAAATCATATTGCTTTGGTTTATAAGTAATATACAATTAATTACTGTACAATAAATCCCGAAATAAACCGTCTTAAAACACTAATTCATGGATTTGTTAATGGAATATGCAGTCGTTTAGGACCCCCTACGAACTTGACAATGACACGCTGGGCATTAATGTATCTACATTGGATTTTGTAGCAATAAAATAAGAAACTAATGTCATATGTATCAACTTTTAAAACTTTTGTTAAAACTCCTTTGCTTTTCTGTTTCAGATAACAATTTCATCGAACAGGACGCAAAAAAAGGTATTACAAATTAACCGATAACAATCTAAATTCTTTATAGAAAGAGAAAATATAAAATTTTCTTTAAAGAGAAAATATAAAATTATTTTGATATTTTAAATTATATTTAATTAATTATTTTTATTATATTAAATTATATTTATTATATTAATATATTAATATATTAAATTATATTATATTTAATTAATCTTTACGGATTTTTGCGCATTCATTTTTATTTTTGGTTCTCGACGTTTCGAATGCTTTACAGTCTCTCCCGTGACCACGATTGCTGTGAATAGCTTTCGAAACGTTGAAAACCAAAAATAAAAATGGATCCATAAAAAAATCCGAAAAGATAGTTTTATTTAAAACGTCAAATATTCGCGATAATATAGGAAAGTATTATATTGATATATCAAAAATATTTAAATATTTTATAAAATTAATAAATTAGTAAATGTTAATATGACCTTCTAAGAAATTATAAAAACTGTGCTGATTATAAAAACTCGAACTAGTCTAAGTACATTGACATTTCGGCTCATATAAAAAATCTAGAGCTTTCGTGGAAGTCGCACGGCCGACACTTGTAGGCGATCATACTTACTGAGAGTGTGATTTCTATATAAGTACGTGTCCTTATGAGCGTAGCTTGCATTAGTGCGCTAACGCCGACTCTTATAAATAATGCCTAGTTTTGAACACTCACCGAACTAACTGGGCTTCTAATAAATATCAAATACTAAGAATTCTTATTCTATAATAATGTATAAAGACGAGCGACGATTTGAACCTGTGTTAACATGTATTATAAGATATTTATTGAGGAAATATTATATTTATACAACATTACACTACGAGCATTAGGAGAGCGAGCAGAGCCACATGTAAAAGCTAGTTAATAAATAAAGTATTTCTTTAAATTAATATAAAACCATAAAATAAAACAATACTATTTGGTCTCATATTGCAAACTTGTAAAATAAACAGTCACTGATGCAATTACCAAATCAAAACACTAATAATATATCAACCGGCTATCAAAAACATAAATCAGCCTACAAAAGATATTTATTTGGCCGGCCATAACGTCTTTTTTACCACATAAAGCGTAATTTTATCGCTTAATTTATTAATTAACAACAGAAATCGTCTACGGATTCCCGTCTTAAGTTTTTTAGCCCTTAGGCAATTACAACTACCTTTTATGGAACAACATATCACGAAAAGCTCAAGTACCTACATATCTTTAAACCTACTAGACTAATGACAGAGATTTCTAGTGGCAAATAAAAAGTAAACATCGATGTAACACTTTTTAATTGACTATCTATTAGTTAAGTTACAGCTAATACACTAAAATATGAAAAATCTCACATGACTCGGCTCTTGTACTCGATTTGTTGTAGGCTCATATTTTATAGAGCTTGTATGGACAGTGAAATTGGCTTGATTGTTGTTTAAACTATGACGAGTAATAGATTGCGGAAATGATACACGCGCAATAATTTTAATCTATGCAATAATAAAATTGTAGAAGTCGAATGTCTGTACATAGAAAAAAAATGCTAAAAACCGAGTCAAGGGGATGTAAGAAGACAAATAGAACAAATCCAGATTTTTTCTAAAATTTTTTGTTTCTCTACCTGTTTGTCTGTTTGTACGGGCTAATCTCCGAATCTATTGGACCGATTTAAATGAAATTTTGCATAGTGGTACCGTATATCCCCGGGCAACATCTAAGATACTTTTAATCCCGGAAAATTAAATAGTTCCCGTGGGATAGTTAAAAAACTATAATAACTTATACAGCTTATGCACCTAATTTAGTAAAATTTAACATTCTGATACCTTATATTTGCCGGTCAAACAATAAGTTACTTTTCATCCTGGAGAAATGAACGGATCCCGTGGGAACTAATAGTTCTCTATTAGTGTTTTCCTAGAGGCGAACCCGAGCGAAGCGAGGGTGTGCCGCTAGTACATATATAAATTTTCAATTATAAGCAAAACATTATTTACTTATATTACAAGAATATTTGACATTTAAAATAAAACTGTTTTGCGGATTCTTTGGAGGTTTTTTCTTTACTTTTATTTTGTAATCATTTTTACGTATTTTAAGGTACTCCGGGACGATTTCTCATTTTTTCACAATTATTATATTATATATTGTATTATAATATATATTGTATTATTTTGTAGGTTAAAAACCTTAGTCTAACTGTGTTCCTGAAATTTTAAATGTCGGACCCAAAAATAGAAATAAAACTGCAAAGATATCCAAAAAATAGTTTTACTTAAAGCGTTAATTAAATGAACATAAGAATCTTTGACAAAACACAAAAGTTAAGCTAGTATTGCGCCTCTGGCCCAGACTTGATGGGTAGCTTAGTGGCGTAACAACTAAGTGTATCCGGTCTTAGGAAGACACATTAAACCACTGATTTCTTTTTATCAAACGATAACATTAGTTAAGCTGCTTCAGCGTACATATATCAGGCAGCCTGATAAACTCTGACACGTAAGAAAATGGATCACTTGTATCAAAAGAAAAAAGAAAAAATATATATAGACGGAAGTTGTCATTGAATTTATGTGCGTTTCATTACGATTAATGATAAATTATTAGATCTTAACACCACGACTTTTAAATTAATTAGATTGTTAGAACAAGGGTTTTAGAAAGGTTTTGTACTTTTTTCGTTCCGACTGTTAGACAAACGACTAGTCTTATCGGTGGGGAGGGTGGCCCCTTAATTAAAATTAAAATTCACGTCAGGCTTATAAATGTTCATGGTTTCCAATACATTTAAGTGCTGCAAATTGAAATTTAGTGTTCTATAATTTTTCAGTACGATGTTGAATTCAAAAACAATACTGTAATATTAAGTATCTAAGTAATGGGTAAAAATTTTAACGGAATTTGTCTTTATTCTTTGTTTTTTATTAGATAAATATATGAGTCAAAAAACGTGATTTATATCAGTATAAAGTTTTAGTCATCCGTATTTTAATATTACAAATATGAAAGTTTGTGAGTATGTATGGATGTTTGTTACTCTTTTACGCCAGAACGGCTCAACGGATATGGATGAAATTTGGCACAAAGATAGATTATAGTCTAGAATAACACATAGGCTACTTTTTATCCCGGAAAAATGTACGGTTCCCGTGGGATAGGTTTGTTTTTGTTTTCTTAGAGTGAGCCGCTAGTCTATATACTACATATAAAACAAAACCGGGTTTATTACAACACTTATAACTCGAGAACGGCTGGATCGATTTTTATGATCTTTGTTTTGTTGGATTTGTCCTCACGCCGAATAGCAAAATAACTACTAAAATGTCAGAAAAATTCACGAAAAAAAAAGGAAAAAAAAATCTATTCCATACTAAGCGTCAAAACGTAACTAGGGATGAACTTGAGAGAAACGAGAATGAGTCGGTAGTATTTAATACTTTTTCATCTTTATTTCTATGATACAGTACGGTTATTAAAACCAGCAACATTTAATATCTGTATTATGATCCACCATTGTTCTGCCACATTTATTGCTCCTAAATATTTACATGATAAACATTTATTTGTAAAATGTGTATGATTGTTTAAATGGAGAAATTTCACATTTTTTTTGTATTAATTATAAAAAATTAAGGAAAATATAAGAAAAATTATAAAGAACTATTAAAATAACTCAATAAATGAAAAAAATGAAACTTTATAGTTGCGCTTGGAAGAATAATTTCATGGCGTCACACGACCTGAACGAATGAAATTTAAATTAATTTCTGTAATTTATTGATAGATTTTAAAAATAGTTTTTACTTATTTATTAGTTTTGATCTACATTATAATTCCATTGCGTTAAATATAATATATAATAATATAATATTATCAACATCAGGAAACTTCTTCATTTAATGTAATTAAGTTTGTAAATACACTAACTCCTCTTTATAGATTAAAATAATATTAATAACATTAAAATTATTAATATAATAAATAAATAATATAATAAATATCTTGGGACATTAACACACAACACTATCTAGTTCCATGCTAAGCTACAAGGCTTGTGTTATAGCTACCAGATAGTTGATAAACTACACAATATATATTATAACTTTAAATACATATATATATATATATATATATATATATATATATATATATATATATATATATATATATTATAAATATAAACACCCATGACTGGAGTACAAACATTCGTGCTCATCACACAAATTATTGCCCCCAGCGGGACTCGAACCCGCGACCGCTGGCACCGCAAGTAGGATCACTACAAACAGAGCCAAACGTGTCGTCAAATTATTAATGAATGGGGGTGAAAAATATGTATTATTATTTTAAAATTGTAAACCAATCTTTGTAATAGTCTTAGACCCCGATTTATGTGGTGGACCCCTCAGTCTATTTCCAGGCGATATATTTTTTAAACCATAAAACACATTAACAAACACGAACCAGGCAGGTTGTCACCAAAAATTAGTTCCTATCTGTGTACTTTAAAGCATAAGAGCAACCCTAAACGCTTGGAAGGAGGAAAGCGACGCATAATTGCACTGATTCATAACCGAGTAGACGTTGTATCGATTAGTAAAAAGCTAAGTGGTAAGGCGTAAGACTACTCTTATGTTATGACCAGAAAATATGTTGGAAATGTATTTAAATCTATCCATTAATGCTTTACTTATTTAAATTAATGTAACTTTTTCCTTCCTATCTAACAATGTCGATATAACACAAGTGACTATAAAGCGACTCTATTTAACGTTTAAGTTTTTGTCTTGAAATAATATAAAATAAGTTGAGGTATTTCGGAAAATAACTATGACGAAAATACCTAAATCTATAAAGGTCAAGTTTTTCCTTATTTTAAGTTACATCAATATTTTATGTTACAGTATTTGTGCTAGTAAGATATTAGTAGTGTCCTTCTTCAGTCATTGCGTTGTTTGTAATATCTGTTACCCTATTACATGTACTTAAGTTAAGATTTAAATTGTCTCACCCGTGACCATGATTGCTGTAAAGCATTCGTAACGTCGGGTACCAAAAATCAAAATAAATCCGCGAAATAATCTGAGAAGATAGTTTTATTTAAAATATCGAATATTCGCGTAAATCTAAGAAAGTATTAAGATTTAAAATAGTTAAAAAAAGTATCATAAAACTTTAACTTTTCTAATACACTTGCCACCTAAAAGATATCAAGTATCGGCTTCCAGTAAGACTCATAACCATTGAATGGCGCAGACGTCGCACTCGCATACTCAACGTTCGTGAGTCGCATCCAAATCGCTACACTTTATACTACAGGGTTGACTTCACTAAACTTATTTAATCAGTGAAAATGTAAAAAGTTTTGTTCAACAATGTTTTATATAACATATTAAAAAATATATATTTTAAAATAAATGTCACTGGTGAAGAAGGACAGTCAGATGATGGAAAATAGAAAAGTAAAAGTATAAATAAACTATTTAATATTACAATAGTTGAAATGAGCGCTAGCAGACAGTACATTGATACCCGATAAAATATGTTATATTTGAGTATTGTAAAGACATTATCGGTGCTAAATATGTATACCTACCTATAATAATAACTTTTTTGAATATTTTTTTTAAATCATTTTCAAAAAACTCCAAAAGAAAACAAAATATTCGGACTTTATAATGAACTTTATTTCGCTCTTAAGGGTTCGCACTGTGGGCAATTTATCTAATATATTTCTATATACGTACAGAATATTATTATATAATATTGAGGTATTTTCTATTTATTAAAAATTAATCAATCAAATCGATTCTTATTCGACGATATTGCTTAGTATATCTAAATCCATATTAATATTATAAATACGAAAGTAACTGTCTGTCTGTTACCTTTTCATACTTAATCTGCTGAACCGATTTACATGAAATTTGGTATGAGGATAGTTTGAGACCCTGGAAAGGATATAGGGTAGTTATTATCCCGGAAATCCCTTAAGGAGATGAAAAGGAGGTGGAAGTTTGTATGGGGAATCAATCACTTCTGAAGTAAGGGATATAAAACTCATCATACCTATGTATATAAAAATATAATATATAGTATCTATTCCATACAAACCGTTAAATATATATATATATATATATATATATATATATATATATATATATATATATATATATATATATATATATACATATATATATATATATATATATATAATGTAAAAAATATAATGTAATTGAAAACTTTTTGAAATTATTAATTTAAAATGGTAATTGTTATGAATATTATTATATCATATGGTATTTAATAAAATATCAAACAATCTTTTGTCTAATGCGTCAATATTACTTAACGTTGTGTAGATTCATGGTTGATACTTTGCGAACTTATTTAATCAGACGATACGACGTTAGAGTGGAAGTAGTTTCCTCTGATCTTTTTCCAATAACGTAACACGATATCTTGAAGAGAACGGTATAGCTGTTAAGCGGCTTCGTTGCTTTCACACTCGTCCGATCAGTATATAATTTTATTAGTAAGTTACATTTTGCAATATACATACAAGTATATATATTTGTTTACTAGCGACTCACCCTCGCTATGTTAGGTTTGTCTCTAGGTGAATCTTTTAACAGACAAAAATTCTTAAAAATCATTGTTATGGGTTCTATTGCGTCAATAAAGACCCCCAATAATAGTTTTTCTCAAATATCTTCCATGTAGAGACAGCGATCAATTGCACTTTTAATATATGTATGGATTATAATCTGTACCTACATATAATAAAACTCTAACTGAGTCGAATTTAGATTAAGTATTTTTTGGAAAATCGTATTGAAACAAACATTATTATCGATACAGAGGCCGAATCTATAGTTTTTGGAAATTTTGTGTCCGTTTGTCTGTCTGTCTGGCTGGGAACGCATCACGAGAAAACCACTGGACAGATTTTCATGAAATTTGGTATGATGATGACTTTTTACTGCGGGAAAATATCTCATCTCTCAGAAATCTATACTAAAGATTAAAATGTAACTATAGACGAACCTAAGCGGAGCGAGGGTGAGTTGCTAGTATAATATAAACATGATCTAATGTTGTCAATGTTGACAATGTCTTTAATTTCAACAATGGTATAAATTATAAAGAACTCACCATTAACTATTATACTTTAATGTAACTATAATTAGAAAACTTTATAGTTTTAAATTCAATTTCTCGTAAAAACTATTAACTGCATGTTTCGAATACCATTAGATTTAATAATTTGAATATAACTAAAAATAATATAAAAATTAAAAATATATGAGTCTCATACCAGGGAGAGAACCCAACCTGCACGCAGCATTCCTTCTTTATATAGCTAGCTTATGGGACGATTAAGGAAGCTATCTACGTGGGATATCTTAAAGAACTTACAATTTTACAAGTAGTTGGAAATGTCTATAAAAAGCTCAAGCGGGATTTCAGGTACTTAATGTTTATATTAAAACTCCACAAACAAAATATTAACCAAGGCATTAATATTCTTTATTAATAACTTTTATACTCACTGTTTACTAACTTTTATAATTTTTAAAAACTTTTATACACACTTCACAAAATAAAGGCAAGTTATTAGTGACAGCCCTGAATCATTAAAGAATCTGTGTTCGTTACATTTGAAGCAAGCGTCTCAGAACGACGCGACAAGGCGGGAATTATGATTTGTCGATTGTATGAAAGTTGTTAGCCAAGTTGCTTACCACATACCATAAATGGGGTAAAAATAAATTGTTATAATAACAAAATTGTTTAAGAACACCTTCTTTGGAACTTCTTCTTTTCAAGGAAAATATTTAATCGTACTTGTGTTCGGGGTAGAATTTCGGTCATAATCATTATTGAAAAGAGGGACACATAATATAAATAGAATTTACCTATTTATATAAAAAAAAAACTAACTATTTTTTACTAATAACATTAATGCCCGATTTCACCAACGTCACCTAAGTTTAAGGGATCCCCTAAGCATGGTTAGGGGGCTGTTAGGGGACAGTTTCTGTTTCACCGACAGTTAGGGGTCACCTGTATATTAAAATACCCCCTAAACTACGAAATTTAATGTAGGGGCTAGTTTAGGGGACTTTTAAGCTAGGGATCCCATACGTAGGTGGTAGCTTATGGATTGTTGGTCAAATCGGGCATAAAGCTCGTCAATAGCTAGTAAACAAAAGAAAATCGTTTGACTAACATAGGAAAGAGGGTTCTGAACTGTTTTGGTCTTTGCCTATTAATATATATATATATATATATATATATATATATATATATATATATATATATATATATATATATGTACATACATAGATTTAGAAGTAGAGTAAGTTAATTTCATTTGTATTAATATATAAGCAAAACGCATTAAAAATATAATAATTAATTATTATTTATTGGTAGATAATTATTTCCTCCATGGTGTATACTTTAGTATAGGTTTAGATTAGTTAGCTGAACCTATATACATTTCTAATTTAATATTCCCGTTCTAATTTATCTTAGACTGGTTATTAAACAAGTAAACTACAGTTGCTAAGTCAAATAACTCTTTGAGGGAACATCGCGTCATACGCAGATACATATATTTATTTGCGGTGAAAATGGACTACGGAATAAACTAGAATTATAACGCTAAATAAGCATTTTCTTCATATTGTAGTTTTAAACAATTGATTTTACTATTAAAATTAAATAAATGGTTAAAACTTTTTTAATCTTTGTATTGTATTGTATTCAGCCCTTTTTAACGCCCCACTGCTGGGCACGGGCCTCTCTTCAGTACGAGGGGGATCAGGCCATAGTCCGCCTCGCTGGCCTAGTGCGGGTTGGCGGACTTCACATGTCTTTCGAAAACTTGCTATGTTCTCTCAGACATGCAGGTTTCCTCACGATGTTTTCCTTCACCGTTAAGACAAATCTTTGTACCGGAAACTAA
The DNA here is from genome assembly GCA_951806755.1 of Brenthis hecate. Lineage (NCBI taxonomy): Eukaryota > Metazoa > Arthropoda > Insecta > Lepidoptera > Nymphalidae > Brenthis > Brenthis hecate. The sequence continues at coordinate 3,973,918 of OX638269.1, forward strand.
AAAAAAACTACCCAAATTGTCCTAAAAAGCAGACAGACAAACAAACACTGTATGAAGAGAAATATGCTAGCAATTCGTTACTTAATTACAATAGATATTATTCTATACGATAGCTATTCAAAGTCTCGTCGTCAAAGAATTTGCAATTGTAATATGTTATCCAACTTGTGTTCATTTCCTTTTAACGATTGCGTGTAACGTTCAAAATTACTTAAAGAATGTGTTATACAAATATCTTGTACAAAGATATATGCAAAGTCAATTTTACTCAATTCGATAGAACGCCATTTACTTTTACTTACATGTATATAGAGTATTTTTGAATTTTTTATGTCTGATTCTCTCTATTTCTTTTTGACCAAGAAAGACTCGTTCGATTTTTAATAAGTATTTTTTATAGTTTTCGCTTATTTACATAATCATGTCCGTTGAAATCATCCTCAATGATTTCCTCCATGGCGGCCAATCTCATCAACTACGCAGGAGATATTATAACGCACAAGTGTAGGTGCAGACAGAAGTGCACTTTCTATTTCTATCACTCTCAAATTCCGATGGGTCAAAAATTCGACACGGCTGGTGAGAGATAAGTCGCAGGACTGACGGCTCTACATACTTAGAGGCGAAACATCGTCCAACTCCAAAAAAATCAATAACTAAACTTGGCCCAACCCGGGTCTCGAGCCCAGGACCTTCGGATATGCAATAGTAGACGTTAGCCACTACACCACATAGGCAGTTATTTATACAATATAACTAATAAAACGACTCAGCGTAGATTCGCTTAATATACATAAAATATTCTACCATTTTAAATTTCTATTAAACGTATCAGAGAACGTTCTTCATATGACAAGAAACCTGTAAATTATCACAGTAACTCGATAAGAAGCCGTAATTAGAGTTCACGGAAGGTCTCCACTTCCCAACAAGTTCCCAGGCGCCGAACCGGAACTGCCCTGCTATTGTAATAAATATTTAAACTTACAACCAGTGTGACTACCTTTTTTTATTAAATAACAGTTTTATCACTTTAATTCGTAAATACAATATAATAGTATATATAATACTAGCATTGCGCGCGGCTCCGCCCGCGTTCAGGTGACCAAAAACCAAATTCTTAGGTCTGCACTTTTGTATTTTTTCTCAGAAATGAGATATTTTCCTTCGGTAAAAAGTATCCTATATGTTGACCCGGATAACCAGCTATCACCATACCAAATTTCATCAAAATCTCTCCAGTGTTTTTCTGTGATGCGGTAACAGACAGACAGACTAAAATTCTAAAATCTATGGATTCGGCCTCTGTATCGATAATAATGTTTATTTCAATAAGATTTTCTAAAAAATATTTAATGTACAGATTCGGCTCGTTACAATTTTATTATACGAGTATGTACCTATAGATATAAAACTTTAGTGAAAATTTATTTTGATATAAAATTTATTCACAACAATAACACAAAACGTTTAGCCATATTATTGTAAAGTATCAATAAACAACGATACTTATCTATAACACTATATTTCATTTGGGGACAATATTGTGTAATGGATCGAAAGAAAAAAGCTTACCAAATTACCTTGTTTAGTACCAAAGAGTAATCAGGCGGAATATGTTAAATTGAACGAATATTTTATTACATACAATTACGTAAAGGAAAAATGAAACGCTATATAAAAAATGGTAAATAAATATTTATTCATATATAATAACACAAAAATATATTTTAATAAATATTTATTTTATCATACTTCCGTTTACAGTGTAAAAGCTACTTAGCATATCGCAATGCACTCTTGCAGTGCATTAAACATTCAACGAGACTATTAGGCGCATAAGTACGTCGCTCGTTTACTGTATGGTGTTAGAATAACTTAGAAATTGACTCTTTGTTTACATATATTAAATATATATTTTTATTTACAAAGAAAATATGCAATTTTTATGTACGACTCGAAATACACAAGGCCCCAATAAACAACTAACATTCGAGATAAGGAAAAAGATATTTTACAATATATTAACGTCTTCTAAAATTTATTAGGCATAGATGAATGAGAAAATCATCATAAATTTACCTCTAGGATTAATCAAAACCATACTCGTACCTTCGCTATTTCGATTGCTAATCTATACATATAATAAAATTGTAACTAAGCCGAATCTGTACATTAAATATTTTTTGGAAAATCTTATTAAAATAAACATTATTATCAATACACAGGCTGAATCTATAGTTTTTAGAATTTTTGTTTGTCTGTCTGTCTGTCTGTTACCGCATCACAAAAAAACCACTGGAGGGATTATGATGAAATTTGTTATGGTGATAGCTGGTTATTCGGGTCAACATATAGGATACTTTTACCGCGGGAAAATGTCTCATTTCTGAGAAAAAATACAAAAACTGCAATGTAAGAGTATACTAATATGTAAAACCTAAGAATTTGATTTTTGGTCATCTGAACGCGGGCGGAGCCGCGGGCAATGCTAGTTTCATATAAGTTCTAAAACAATATTCTGTGCCACGCATGCCAAAGCCAAAGGCAGTTTAGTATTGTCAACAACATTCCTTCGTAGCGTGCGCTCTCTTTGCATCTTTTCCTTTTGGAATATAAATAGTCTGTTTCTGATAGATAAATAAATATGCTCGCCTAAAAGCCTTGAACAGAATGAATTAAACTACGACATTGCAGTCTGGGAAAGGTCTAAATATTTTGCGTCGGTAAATATATATATATATATATATATATATATATATATATATATAAGTATTAAGTACTATTTTTTAACATCCGTAATAAATGAAGGTTTTAATGATTAATTTCATGTATGGTATTGTTCTTTGAATGAAAGATCAGAGAATAATTTTCAGTATCATTAAACGGTTATGGGTAATTTCAACCCTATAATTAATTCCATTATTAATAAATACGAAAGTTTGGATGGATGTTTTGTTACTCAATCACGCCAGAACGGCTGAACGGATTTGGATGAAATTTGGCACAGAGATATATTATAGTCTAGAATAGCACATAGGTTAGTTACTTTTTATCCCGGAAGGATGTACGGTTCTCGTGGGTCAGATTTGTTTTTGTTTTTCTTTAGGGACGAACCCGAGCGAAGCGAGGGTGAGTTGATAGTATGTAAATATTCCTTTGGCAAATGATTGTGTAATAAATTATGAAAAAGAATATAATTTTAGAATTTTTGCTTATGTATTGATTAAAATATTAAACTATGAATCTAACTTTAGAAATAGTTTCACGAAAGCTATTTTAATCTCGAAGTTAATGTTAAACTTTAGAGTTGAAAGCTTTGTGAATCTGAAACGAATGAACCGGCTACCTAATTATTAAAGTCGTTCTTTAATTTTTTTCAATACCTTTCTTGGTAAAAAATATGTTGATTTTGATTCTTTCTACATTTCTGTGTAGAATAAAAATTTATATATTTTGTAATAAATAAAATTTATACATTTTTTATATGACACACAACGGCTGAGTAAAATTATTTTTTAGAATAATAGTTAATTTGTTCTTAGATATTATGTTGTTGTTTGAAGTAAATAACATGTCTAAGAACAAAATCCATACTAATATTATAAATGTGAAAGTATGTTTGTTTGTTTGTTTGTTTGTTTGTTTGTTTGTTTGTTTGTTTGTTTGTTTGTTTGTTTGTTTGTTTGTTTGTTTGTTTGTTTGTTTGTTTATTTGTTTGTTTGTTTGTTTGTTTGTCTGACCTTCTTTCACGTCGAAACGGAGTGACTGAAGGGGGTGATTTTTTGTGTGGAGATAGTTGGAGGGCTGGAGAGTGACATAGGCTCCTTTTTACCGCGAGAGATTATCTAATTTTCACGGAAAAACACGTTATAATACAATCCAAAAAAATATTCATGATCAGTATTACTTGAAACTTGGTATTAATGCTCTTCAATAAAATGAAATAAGTACGTATTTTTGCATTTTTCGAAAGTCTTCCTATAAGGGGATAAAATATAGGATGAAAGTTTGTATGAAACTACCTTTCTAGAGATTTTTTTGTAGTTTTAGCGCGAGCGAAGCCGCGGGTTCTGTAAGTATATTATAAACATGTAATGCCTAATATTATAACGAGGACAACGTCAATAATATAGTCAGTTTCATAAAATGCCGCCTTCAAATTGCAGATAATCTTTTATTTAGGTAAACTATAATAATATTATCGTCCATATAATTATAATAAAACTGAAAATGTTCTGTGACCCACTTAATAATATTTTAGAAATTAAAATCATTCAACATATATTTAAACTTTATTATATAATTATTTCTAAAACTGGGTTCAAACTCTGCAAGGCTCGGGGGCACTCTAATTTTAAGAGCTCCCGCACACTGTCTTTCTAACAGCCAATAGTTTTGTTGGAAGCATCTCATTCCACTTGCAAAAACATCATAATTTAGGGATTCCTTTTTTAAAAAAAAAAATTTTTTTTGCTTCGGCGGGTTAAATAACTTATTCACAAGTATTAAACTAATATTATATATTGATGATGGAATAACTAAGTTTTAAATTGTATAATAGATCGATAAAAGACAAGGGGACTGCCGATAGAAGTGAAAATTTATAATTTACTAGCATTGCCCGCGAATCCGCCCGCGTTCAGATGACCAAAAACCAAATTCTTAGGTTTTCATAGAGTATACTCTTACATTGCAGTTTTTAATTTTTCTCAGAAATGAGATATTTTCCCGCGGTAAAAAGTATTCTATATGTTGACCCGGATAACCAGCTATCACCATACCAAATTTCATTAAAATCCTCCCAGTGGTTTTTCTGTGATGCGGTAACAGACAGACAGACAGACGAAAATTCTAAAAACTATAGATTCGGCCTCTGTATCGATAATGATGTTTATTTCAATAAGATTTTCCAAAAAATATTTAATGTACAGATTCGAATCAGTTAAAATTTTATTATATGTGTAGATAAATTTTCACTTCAATAAGTTCTTAGAATTTATAAAAACACTAACGGAATCGCGTTTGTATTGAAAGTTCTTTTACAAAACATTGTTTAAAAGTTAAGACTAAGTTTTGTTTGTCGATCTGATTGGTGACAGCTGGACATATTCCATGTAATATTTTTATTATACAGCTTATTTATTGTATTTTAAACATTAATTAGTTTTCATTAAAAATTAACTGGCTAGAATTGTTTAGATTACTCAAATACTTATCTGACGTACCTTAAAAAGAACACAAAAAGCACCTTAGGTTTTCTATAACAAACTTTGGTTTCAACAAATCAGATTTCGTGGGAACTGTGAAACCGCTTCTATCTAAAGTTATATACTAATCCTGAGCCTTAAACTTGTTAGGTATGGCTGAATGTCTCTTCACTCGAAGTCTGGATTCCCACAAACTTCGAACTTTATTGGACTTCCGAATTGATGTGACTTGTTTAAGGTTAAGGGCGTGAGGGAAGGTTTGCATTGCAATTTAATAATTGTAATAATATTCGAGTTTCATGGTGTTATATTTTTTTATATAGCATTTTTTTAAACTGTCTCGGTGGTCTAGTGGCTAGCATGTATGGCTGCAGATCCGGATTTCCTGAGTTTGAGTCCAGGGTCGGGTCAAGTTAAGTTATTGAGTTTTCTGTTAACAAATTCTCAGTAACAGACTTACGTTGGCGATGTTTCACCCGCGTGCAGTCGAGCGAGCCTAGGCAGTACTAGGAACTCTATTATCACATATTTTTACATAATCTTCTTGTCACATATTTTACACTATTTATAAATTATAAAAATATACACATTATGAGGTTTTACTTAGGAATAATTATTTAACGTAAATTTTATTTTCATAATTATAGTCCTCATTTAATGTATTAAATAATAATCAACAAATTTTTAGAAGCTTAAAAATAATTTATAAAACTAATTTAAACTTAAGCAATAACCAATAAATCTGTTATAAGCGTGGTTCCGGCTCGATAGGCTCGCTAAAACCCTACCCTTATCAGGCACCTGTCCCCTGTCTAACAATAATATCATATTTTATAACTTCTCTGATTACACTATAAAATATTTTTGTTTAATTTTGCATTAACCTGGTGGCTGTGTACATTTCAATATTGGGGCAGGATGAATATTAATGTAATGAACAACTTGTAGTCGGAAGTAAAATAGCCTTGGGTTAATTTGTAATTGGAAGTACTGTTAAGGCAATAAATATTTATCTGAGATATGATTTTTTATATATAGTTTATGGACCGTAATGAGATTTTAGCTGCTTTTTATCCCAATATATAATAGGTGGTTCCAATTAGACATTGCTATATTTTAACAAGATACTGAACAATGGGCACGCTAGAGCCTGAGTTGGTGGACTGAAGTTGGCTGACTAACATTGCTTAACTGCCTTGTTGATCTAGTGGCGAGTTTGTACGGCTACAGATCTGGAGATCCTGGGTTTGGGTCGGGCAGAGTAGCTATGGGGTTTTTCTGTCAAGAAATTCTCAGTTACAGCCAGGAGTTGCAAATGCGGTTGGCGTTGTCGGTATTTCACCACCAAGCCCCGAAGACGAAGTACTCGTGCAGCTGTCAATCATGCGCCTAATCTCTCACTGGACTTGTCGAATTGTCGTCTCACCGGACTTTGAGAGTGAAAGGAACAAAGAGTGCACAGTGTGTAATATCCTCTGAGAAGATGGCTGAAAAGTAATTGAGATTATATAAGGTTTCTTTACGCTATATACCTACATACATTAGAAATGTACTCTAATAAAACAGATCATGAAATACAATATTTAAATTTTGCCCTACTTAGATCTTACATTAATATTTATGACGGAAACATTTAGGCTCTCATCTAATTATGCTGTATCAGTAAATTTGCTTCTTTACATATTTACCGACTGAAGTCAACAACCGCTTGAAATCTTCTAAAACAGACACGATACTCTGTCAAAGATTAAATCCAGTTACGTATTAAAACGCCCACATTGACATATCTCGTGGGAGGCAGTTTTAAAAGAATTTTTTTTCCTAGAATTCCAATTTCCATATTCCATATGCGTTAAAAAAGCTTTTATACCATATTTTCAATACTTATGAATAAATATTAATAATAAATTAAGTCTTGTTTTATGCTTGATTACATTTATATTATACTAGCAGAACCCACTCTAAAAAGAAAAAGAAAATCTCTAAAAAGAAGGTTTTATACAAACTTTCATCCTCTATTTTAGCCCCTTATAGGATGAATTTTGAAAAATGCTAAAACAGGTATTTAATTTTATTGAAGAGCATTTATACCAAGTTTCAAGTAATTCTGATCATAACTTTTTTTTTAGATTGTATTATAAGTTATGATGTGTTTTCCCGTGGGAATTAGATAATCTCCCGCGGTAAAAAGTATCCTATGGCACTCTCCAGCCCTCCAACTATCTCCACATAAAAATTCACGCCAATCCGTCACTCCATTTCGACATGAAAGAAGGACAAACAAACAAACATATTTTCACATTTATAATATTAGTATAGATTCATAGTATTTTTTATTGTTTATTTACATTAAAAAAGTAGTATCTTCAGATATGTAGTATAAACTGCAGTTAAAATTTCCATTACCTCTGTAATAAGTGTGAAACGTAAGTCAAAACACAATTAGGCAGATTCTCAACCCATTCCGCGCTTTAGTGAACTGGCGCGTCTGCATCATTCATTAGACTTAAGCCCAGTAGTTGAAACCCCGCTTCTTGGCAAGCCGCTTATGTTCCACCCGAAATTTGCACAAACTTGAAAATTTAATGAACAAACCGAATGTTCTATCTCGCGAAATTACTTTTTCTCATTTAACTTTTATGCATATTTGTTGTTGTGTTGTTGTTCTTCATGTAACAAATTTAAGTTATTTTGAGAAAATCTCTAAGGTTTAAGTACTGACAGTAAATGTAATAAAATATAGGTATACCTTTTTAAATGTATGGATTTTGCTTATTATATCTACCGCTAAAAGTTCAATATGCTGGTTTAAAATTTAATTAATAAATATATTACACAACACATATTATTTTTACATTTTCTGTGCTAAAAGCTATATCTTTCACGTAATAAACTTGAGGACTAATTGAAGAGTGAATCGATGGAAAAATCACAAGTCACCAATGAATAAACCATAATACAAAATTATTACATACTGGCCCCGAAAGGACTACTATACTATATTAATTATTAGGCTGTATCTTATAATAAATTATATTTTTATAATGTCTACTATTATTATAAGGAAACTAACACACACACACACAGTGACTTACGAATGTTTGTTGACTATTTGTTACTTTTTTACAGTGTTCAATGGGTTTGAGTGAAATTCGCAACGGAAGCTTACGTCATAGATTAACTTTATCAATATATTTTATATTGAGAAACCTTTCACACGAATGCAGTCGCGGATAAAACCTAGTACCGTTTATGAATTCAAAAAAAAATACTATAATATGCACATTTCTTAACCGACGAAATGTAGTTCCTTGCCACACTCACATGCCCACACTACCTCGTAGTACTACAAAAAAGGTTTTACGATTTTAAGCTGCTTACTATCCACTAAGCCAAGCCAGTTTGTTTACGTTAAACCTGTACATAGTCATGCTAACATAATGGAGTGAGTTATAAAGCCAGTATTAGTTAGCCGCGGTCACGCAGAATCGCGTGTATAATCGAATCGATTCTAGCTCAAATTATTAAATACTAAGTATTTACAACGTTATTTAATATAACCCATGGAAGGTGACCCTTGCAATGTATTAAAATTTATCTTAAATATATCATAAATGTCATGTCCTTTCAATCTATACATATAATAAAATTGTAACTAAGCCGAATCTGTACATTAAATATTTTTTGGAAAATCTTATTGAAATAGACATTATTATCGATACAGAGGCCTAATCTATAGTTTTTAGAATTTTTGTCTTTCTGTCTGTCTGTCTGTTAACCCATCACAGAAAAACCACTGAAGGGATTTGATGAAATTTGGTATGGTGATAGCTGGCTATCCAGATCAACATATAGGATACTTTTTATCCTGAGAAAATATCTTATTTCTGAGAAAAATACAATAACTGCAATGTAAGAGTATACTAATATACAAAACCTAAGGATTTGGTTTTGGTCATCTGAACGCGGGCCGAACCGCGAGCAATGCTAGTGTTATTTAAAATTTAACTTTTATTGTTTTGTCGTTTTAAGAATTTTTATCATATCTTTTTATAGATGGCAAAATTAGTTTCTTTTTCCTTGGTTTATGACAGCTACAAATGATTTTGTTTGATTTTTTTTATCGTACCGATAAACTTTATAAAAATTAAAAGCTTTGGTGATAATTTAAGTCGCGGGCCGCTATTATAAATGCATCGACATTTATTATTATATTCATATCAGCATTTTACAACTCATTAAGCTTATTACGCTCAATATGTTAGTCTAATGGCTATAAAGATTAGCTGACGGGATCGATCGCATAACAAATGAATTGGATATTTATTGCTTGAATTTGTTAAATGTCTTTATTGAAATATTTTTTATCGTATGTAGGAATATGTAAGGAAGAAACTTACACAAAATACATAAACACTTAACTTTGTTAAGCTTTCTGAGTAAATATGCGGCCTAATCTCTAAATGCAATTTAGCTAAAACGTTCGTGCTTCCAAGTTTAATAGATTTTATTTCCATGGCAGAAAATATTAAAGGCAGAATCACAACGGTGTATTGTTTGCTCGGTTCAAGGGCGAGTCGCTCGCTGCCAAGGTTACTCTCAGTGAAACCTGTGCCAGTAAAATGCTGCTGTTTCTTTTAAATATTCATACGCTCGATTATTTATTAGCTTTATTCGTAGTTAATAAAAACTATTTATTTAATTATATAATTAACTCTTGGAAATCGATGTTAACTTATTTCTGTGTCTTGTCAATTTGAAACTTTGTATGTCCATGCACTTTGAAAATTAAAAAAAACATTTAATAATCTATGATCTGATCTGATGATAAAAGTCACGAGACGATGCCACGGTCACGATGGTAATGCTTAGTTTAACTGTATCGTTTTTTCGGACAATTTTGTCGGATGAACGCACCGAGCATTTTGTCGGACAACATTAATTTTTAATTATAATTTTAATACTACATGTATATTATTTACCTAATTATGACAGTTATTTTAATATTTTCTAAATATGAGTATTAAAATGTTTAATACTCATGTATCCAACCCTTTTTATCGTCCCACTGCTGGGCACGGGCCTCCCTTCAGTACGAGGGGAATCAGGCCATAGTCCACCTCGCTGGCCAAGTGCGGGTTGGCGGACTTTACATGTCTTTCGAAAACTTGCTAAGTTCTCTCAGACATGCAGGTTTCCTCACCATGTTTTCCTTCACCGTAAAGCAAGTGGTAAACATGTTAGAAATGATTCGCACATGAAAATATCAGAGGTGCGAGACCCGGGATTTGAACCTGCTTCACTCGGTTTCCCAAGCGTTCGCGTTACCACGGGGCTACTACTGCCTTTTTAATACTCATATTTAGATAATATTATTAAAAAGTACTGTAGGCTTCTCTCTGAGAAGTGATATTTTAATATTTTCTCACAATTCACAGAGAAGATGAGATTATTTCATTTGAGTCTTGCCGCCGCTTAAGAACAATAATAATTAAACATTTCATGCTTAAATCACAGATGCGTCGATGACAATCGATATACAGCCTTATTCCGATATGTTAGGATCGCTTAGCTTTGACGGCTTTTGGTTTTACGTACCTATTATTATGCAGTAAATATTTTCAATTTCATTTCTCATCTTAAAATCTCGATTTTCTACCTACGAGTAATAGGTACCGTAAGCATGTATACTACACTAGCTCTTGTCTTTTAAATAAAGAAAATAATAGAAAAGTAGAGTTAAAAACTACTTTTTCGATAACATATTTTTAAATGCACCATAAGGGGTTTATAATTATATATAATAGGCAAAAAAATATGTTTATTTCATATATGCATACGATTACTATATACAGTGATGTAAACACAAAACCACAAAAAATTATAAAAAACAAAATACCCGTAAAATCAAGCAATTTCAAATTATAACTATTAAATATTATGCTCCTGGTTGTCTTCTTGGTACAAAAAATGTAGTTTAATATGAACTGAATTACAAAAAGCCGTTTATGCCATACACATTTCGATTAAGTAACAAATCATTCGTTGATAGTTATTAATTTTGCAATCCAATTTCATTTTCGCTCGTTCAAGAGGTTATTAACTACTTATTCTCAGTTTTTTTTAACTATTCATAGTGTGATATTTAAATGAACTCAATTCAATTCCATGTTTATGGCTTTGCTTTAGTGAATATGCATTTTTTATTTACAAATCGATTACAATCGATTATTTCCGTTTTGAATTATAACCATATAATGGCTTAATCGGATTTCATTTTATTTTTAATGTAGCACCTTGTTGCGCTTTCGTCAATGCATTTAATTCAATTATCTAAGTGACCACTAAATATGACCTCCACTTTGTATGAACGTAAGTAGAATGGAAAGCTCAAGTATCTGGTCTCGTTAGATCGATCACAATGAAACTTTTTGATTCGTAGTAATATGTACTTTCCTAGAAGTCCTTGTATAAATGTCAAATATGATTGTATTCAGCCCTTTTTAACGTTCCACTGCTGGGCACGGGCCTCCCTTCAATGCGAGGGGAATCAGGCCATAGTCCACTACGCTGGCCAAGTGCGGGTTGGCGGACTTCACATGTCTTTCGAAAACTTGCTAGGTTCTCTCAGACATGCAGGTTTCCTCGCGACGTTTTTCCTTCACCGTAAGGCAAGTGGTAATCAAGTTAGAAATAATTCGCACATGAAAATATCAGAGGTGCGAGACCCGGGATTTGAACCCGTTTCACTCGGTTTCCCAAGCGAGCGCATTACCACAGGACTACCACTGCCTAATATCCAAATATGATTACTTTTAGTAAATAGTAGCCAGTCTAAATGCAGACTATCAAATTAAATCAATTGCATCCTTTACTTAGGCTTCATCAAAGGCTTCTTTTAATTAAATGGCACATGCTGGTCGATAGAGCAATATAGGTAGTTTATAATTCATTTTAAACCTTATCGCGGTGTAATACATATTAATATTGATAAAAAAATGCTTAGACATTTAGCATATAATTACTAAACAGGTTTAAGTTTGTGGTTATTTGTAGTCGGCATCTGTTTCATGTTCTCTAACTAGATAATCCAGTCCGTATATTTATAAGCTAAGCTCGCCCATTGTTATAATTTACTATATTTTTTTACATTTAAAAATGCTAATTTAGATTAAATATTAAAATGTTTTCTTTTTTAATTTAATTTAAAATATTTAAATAATTAATTTTATACAAAATAACAATTTTCAAGTATCATCTTGTCCAGCTGAGAGTTGATTATAGTTTCTTAACTATTTACTGAAGTACTTCTCTTTCTATGGATAATTCTAACGGACCCGGGTAAGCAAACGTTGTTCTACCACAGACCTATCTTAGAAAATTAAAAAAAATATAGATCTCGATAACTAGGTATAACTAAAACCATGCATGTACCATAGTATAAAAAAAATTGGTCAAGCCGTTTAGTGGGAAAATAATTACAAACACACGCACACCGGAATTTTATATACAAAGATATGTATATTTATATTTATAACTAGTATTACCCGCGGCTCCGCCCGCGTATAGATGACCAAAAACCAAATTCTTAGGTTTTACATATTAGTATACTCTTACATTGCAGTTTTTGTATTTTTTTTTGTTGACCCGGATAACCAGCTACCATCATAATAAATTTCATTAAAATCCCTCCAGTGGGTTTTCTGTGATGCGGTAACAGACAGACAGACAGACAGACAAAAATTCTAAAAACTATAGATTCGGCCTTTGTATCGATAATAATGTCTATTTCAATAAGATTTTCCAAAAAATATTTAATGTACAGATTCGGCTTAGTTACAATTTTATTATATGTATAGATTATACTGGAGTTCGCATTACAGTTCATTCAAGCGCAGTAATTCCCTAGGATAAACTTAGGTATAAGTTATAAGCAACCATTACATAATCTATCTTTCATTTACAAGACCATAAAACTTTTAAATTCATTTTACTTTGAATTTAATATTAATCTTTATTCAAGTATTTTTATTTAATCGACTGAAAATATTTGTAAAATTCAAATATATTTCTAGTTTTATCTAAACTTTTACATTGACCAATAAATAATAGCGACTGTTTTGATTATAAAGAATACTTTTTATTCAGCATATTATGTATTTAATAATTGCAAGAATATTTAGAATTGTCAAAATGTTTAAAATTAGGTAATTATTATTTTTTATTAATTAAACATTAAATATTATCAGACTTGCCATTCGCATTTAAGTGTTTTGTTCTCTCATCTCATTAGAGTGCATTCATGCGCTCTAACTCCTTGTTCTAGGACAGAGTTACAAGTATCCAGTTTAGTTTAACCAGATCTAGAACTTCAGCTACGGTTTACGTTTGTGTTGGCTTAATTAGGAACTTTGCTCTCAACTGGACAAAGAAAGACACGTTATAACATCATATTTGAATTAATATCGGATTTATCTATACATATAATAAAATTGTAACTAAGCCGAATCTGTACATTAAATATTTTTTGGAAAATCTCATTGAAATAGACATTATTATCGATACAGAGGCCGAATCTATAATTTTTAGAATTTTTGATTTAGTCTGTCTGTCTGTCTGTCTGTTACCGTATCACGGAAAAACCACTGGAAGGATTTTGATGAAATTTGGTATGATGATAGCTGGTTATCCGGGTCAACATATAGGATACTTTTTACCGCGGGATATATCTCATTTCTGAGAAAAAATACAAAAACTGCAATCTAGAAGTATACTAATATTAAAACCTAAGAATTTGGTTTTTGGTCATCTGAACGCGGGCGGAGCCGCGGTCAATGCTAGTCTATACATATAATAAAATTGTAACCAAGTCGAATCTGTACATTAAATATTTTTTGGAAAATCTTATTGAAATATACATTATTATCGGTACAGAGGCCGAATCTATAGTTTTTAGAATTTTTGTCTGTCTGTCTGTCTGTCTGTCTGTTACCGCATCACAGAAAAACCACTGGAGAGATTTTGATGAAATTTCAGATGGTGATAGCTGGTTATCCGGGTCAATATATAGGATACTTTTTACCGCGGGAAAATATCTCATTTCTGACAAAAAAAATACAAAAACTGCATTGTAAGAGTATACCAATATGTAAAACCTAAGAATTTGGTTTTTGGTCATCTGAACGCGGGCGGAGCCGCGGGCAATGCTAGTCTATTATATAACTAGTTATATTTTTGTTACTTGGCTTGATTCTTGGTATAATGCATACCTAATAAAAGATTATTCATTTGTCGCAACAAACTGAAGATTAATATATTATACAAAAAGTAGAAATGTGGAGAACGGGATGGGAAGTCCGCATTTATTATAGCGTACCTTTTAAATAAAAGCGCCAGACCCCTAGTCCTTACTAATGCTTTAAAAGCGAGGCGTTCATTTTAGTTTATGACATAGAGAAAGTTTATGGGACATAGAATGACATAGGCTTATTTATTTCAAGTATATTAAATTATTTTTAACCGACTTCCAAAAACGAGAAGGTTCTCAATTCGTCGGAATCATTTTTTTTTATGTATGTTCACCGATTACTCGAAGACGCCTTCTGCCTTCAGGCGTCTCAGCGGACAATATTTTAAGATATGAATATCTAATAGGTACATATGTATTTTACGTATCAAAATATATTAGATTTCCTATGCGTCGGCTGGCACCGACTTCGAAAATATCTGATTAGGTATCTACTATCTATTCTAAATGAAAACCCCCGTTTAGTTATTTTTTACATTTTAGTGACTGGAAGTCGGTTTTATTTATTTTTTTTAAGTTTTTATTGTGAGATATTATCATGTTTTGAATAGTTTAGTATCTGCTTCACTACGCGCTTCAGTTAAACAAGGGTCAGTCTCTAGTCTTAAATAAATATAAAAACCACACGTAAATTTAACAAAGAAAATTTCAGCAAAGTTAAATCCGGGAATCCTTGAAAATATATAGTATTTACTTGGTAAATCTGTTTGCTACAAGACGCTTACACAGCGTTAAACTAGGGTTTAGCGTAGTGTAGTAATAGTGCAATTTTAATTAAAACAGATCTCGAGGCATTCTCCACCTTATTTGTGGTCTGGAGATAAGTTCTTTGAAGACGTTTCCTTTCCCTTTATGTAGCAATTTGTTTCCGCACTTCAATTTAAACAGCTCTTATATGTTTTTTATTATTATGAATGCGAAAATAGCTAATAATTGTTGGATTTCTTCCATGTACTTTTTTTAAATTAACGTATTTTCTTTATAAAATTCTGTATAATTCATTAGTGTACATCATATCCTTATATATCAAATTGTTCTCTTTTAATTATTGCTTATATTACAAGCCATATAAATTGTAATTAAAATATTATTTGTGATCGTAGAGAAACTCCTCATTACTTCTACGAGTTTATTTTTAGATGATAGTGCTTGACTTACTTTATTTATATTTCGCATTTCAAATACGGCATTCGGTTGAGATTGAGTTTTTAAATATTTGAACAAAAATGTAGTATTAATTAAACTTTAAGTATTATTTTTTTTAATATACTATAGATAATAATTATTAAATTATAATTTTATATGATAGGTATATTGCTGACGACTTAAGAATCGGTCTGCTTACTCATTATACCTAATTACAATATTTATTTGTTTTGTTTTAATTTTTCCCGAACGAAACAGTAGCAATTACTTTTGTTTATACATGGTGTCGTATAAACCCGTAATCTAATCGAAATCAAATTATAAAGCGAGAATAAATCCGCGCACTACTGACCAAGCATATATCATCACCCTTGCGTCATAAAACAACAATAAAAACATCCACTCGCTTTTGTTAAATTAAAAAGTACGTTGTAACTATTAATTTTTATACTGACACTATATTTTATATAACCGTTTGATAAATTTGTTATTGAATTTCGTTGATTTATTACTAAAAAATGTGGCGGATCAACACTTATTCTAAAGTGTTTTTATACTATATAACTACATATATTTGCTTCGTAAATATGTATCTTCTTAATAGATAAAACTAAAGTTGCTGAATTTTAGTTATTAGGCAAAAGTTATTCAAAGCACAAAATATAATATAAACAAATTAAAAATTACAATTGCATAAAAAAAATTATTTCACTTTGATATTGAGTTAATTTATAATTTACTTCATCATAGTCAATTATTTTGAACCCGTTATGAGATTCCTTGACAAAGTGCTTCTAACGAGGTCGTATCTGACAAAGCTTGTAATATTCCGCTTTATTAACCAAACATATATCGCCTTGCCAATTACATTAGGTGTTACATTGCATGTAACTCATGATTGATGGATATCGACCCCTTAACGGCGTCCTCAACATCAGTCTCTGACAATGGCTTTAACGGCAGCTCTGGTCTAGTGTCTCTTTGCTTATGTTTTAAACCATGTATCAAGCAATCCGAATAGTTAATTATATCTACTATAATTTACATATAATAAAATCTAACTGAACCGAACCGGTACATGAAATATTTTTTGGAAAATCTTATTGAAATAGACATTATTATCGAATATCGATACAGAGGCCGAATCTATAGTTATTAGAATTTTTCTCTGTCTGTCTGTTACTGCATCACGGAAAAACCACTAGAGGCATTGTGATGAAATTTGGTATGATTTTAGCTGGTTATCCGGGTCAACATATAGGATACATTTTATTGCGGGAAAATATCTCATTTCTGAGAAATTTATACTAAACTTAATAAGTTAGTAATTTGTTATTTGTACAAACATTCAAAATCCTTGATTGTAATTTATGGGAAACGATTGATCCCGAGTGCCTAATGTCAGGTTTCAGACATATTGGTTACCTTAATACTAATCGATCAGAGAACTTGGTAGACTCAGTAATGCTATAAGTTATTTAAAGAATTCAGGATTCCCGGCGAGACTAAAGGCATTCCGCTCTGCTACCCAAGCATATATCACAATAAAATTATAATAATTTACCTAACTGTTACACTTACGTTTTCTATTACACCGTCATGATCATGACCATGTCTTAAATTCTTATGAAGTGAGAAGGTCATTTGCATTAATTTTTATTATACCTACAGAATTATTATTATATATATATTGAAATATGAAAATAATTAATATAAGTAAAGTTAATAGATCGTAAGCTTTATGTGAGAAAATTGCGGCTTTAATAACACATATAAAAATACACGAGGCGATATAATTTGTCGACTTTATCGACTTTTGTAATATCTACCAAAAAAAAATGTATTAAATTATTTTAATTTAATTAAATTTTCGGTTCAATTAAGTATATTAACATATTATTATTGCAGTATTACATTGTGTAACAAGGATTATCTATCTATGTTTTATAATTATGAGTATTCTGAAATATTTACTACGTAAAGATACAAACATTGAATTTTAAAAAATTAGATTTATTAAAATTAGCCTTATATGAAAATATTGTCCAACAAAGCGGGTTTGATGTACAACAAAGGGTTACAAGTGATATTAACATTATTTTGAAAGAGACAATGCAATGATGCTTTTATATAACAGACCAGCGACTTACCCTCGCTACGTTCGGGTGAGTCCCAGTCGCGTCGCGAAACCGTCGCGTACGCGGATTTTGTTCATAACTTTATGGGTTTTAATTTTTTTGGGCGTAATCCTGATGCTTTTTCTTAAATAAAAGTAATCTAAGTTACTCCTTATAACATCAGCTATCTGCCAGTGAAAGTCACGTCAAAATCGGTCCAGCCGTTTCGGAGATTCGCCGGAGCAAACAGACAGACAAAAAATTTTAATTTTTTTTTCTCATAATGACATTACAAACAGACAATTCACACACTGAATATCCTTTTAAAGATTGTCTATTTATAGCTATAGAAGGTTATCTATACAAACATATTTTCCCTTTTACCATAAAACAAATTGCACCGCTTAGTGAGTAATTGAGCAGCAAATAAATTTTACAGCAAACGTGATTGATTATCGCGTCCGCTCGTCAACTTGACAGCGGAATCAATCAGAGCGACGCCACGTGTTTTTGTTGTTCAATCGGTTAGAGCTGAGAGCTTAAGATAATTAAAAGTTAGACGTTGAGTTCAAGTTATGCTGACCGAGACAAATCCTTTTGAAGCCAAAACAAATATTCTTTTCTTTCTATTATATACATATAAGAAAAACGACAGAAGTTTTATGTAAGGTTTTATTAATAGTCTACACTGACCAAAAATCTGAGTGAGAATGAATATAATATTCACATATCTGCTGCCATCATCGAGTCGGTTCTATCGTAATTACCCTCACCTTGTCACAAAAACAATATAGTGTCCATATTGATTATCTCTTAAAAGTAAACTCAATAAAACAACTTATATTAACTGAAATGTTCATACTTAGCATAAATAATTATATGAATATTAATAAATAACAATACTTAATAATCTAACAATAATTAATTATCTAACATACAGTACCTTATACATATAAGACCATGTGCTAAACATTTCAAATACAAGGTAACGTTGCGACAGTTTTACCAGTTAATTTTGAGCCGACCTCAAAACACATAGACGTAGATGTCAGTAGTACTTGTTATAATTTCAGTTTTTATTATAATAGAATCTAAAATTTTTACTTCTAATTAATTAATTATTATTAGTCTTCAATAGTTTGCCTTGCCCGGTCCAATAAATGCTCCTATGAAAAATTAGCAGAATATTATATTAATTATCCTCGCTTCGCTCGGGTTCGTCCCTGGCTTGATTCCCCATACAAACTTTCATACCCATTTTCACCTCCTTAAGAGATGATTTTCAGGATAAAAAGTATCCCACGTCCTTTCCAGGGTCTCAAACTATCTTCTTACAAAATTTCATCTAAATCGGTTCAGTAGATCCAGAGATTACCCCTACAACGTCACAAACTCACAAACTATCTCTTTATAATATTAGTACAGATTTTAAATAAATTAATCATCTTTAATTTTCACGAATAATTTCAATATTGATGTAGGTACTCCTCGTATTGAATCTACGTACATATATCTCAATATTTTATTATAGTGTTTCTTTCCAATATTTTTGTTAAAGGAATGACACTCACCTTTTGCTGAATACGGAAGACACTAAACAACTTTATGAACAAAACCCCGCCGTATTCGTGAACTAGGCCCATTCCAACCGTGTGGTTTGAATTTAGTTCTTTGTTTGTTCCCTTCCCTCATTCAGCAATATTGTCTGAATTTCCCTTTTATCCTGTTTTTATTTCTTACATGGATCCTTTAAGGTCCTTTACGTCGAGTTTTAATAGTTATTTATATAGATTGACTCAAAATAGGCTCGTCTTGAAATAGATCTTAATACTTCAGTTATTTTGTGCCATTAAAAATAACAGTTGTATGATATTTTTTTTATATTTTTATGTTACTTTAGTTTCGCATATTAAATCATGCAAAATTTTTCGTTATGGATAACTTTCATTTCATATAAATACGTATTTAATATAACATTATAAATGTGAAAGCTTGTGCATGTTGTGTAAAATGCATATAAAAATATATACGTTAGGTAGGTACCTACGGTAATAAAAAAAATACTTTTTACCTTACGGCAATAAAAAATACTTTTTCAAAAATTTTGTTTCTCTGTCCGTTTGTTCCGGCTAATCTCCAAAACTGAACTGTTTTTGATGGAACTTTTCTGGCAGATAGCTGATATTGTAAGGAGTAACTTGGCTATTTTTATTTTAAAAAGTATTAGGGTCCCGCGCAAAAACATTCTATGAAATTGTGAAGAAAGCTCATAAGATCACGTGTTACAAACTAAACGATAACTTCTTTCGTAACGAATTAAGCTTTCTGAAATGTGGGTATATTTAGGCTTGGATATATTTAAATCGTTTTATCCACATAGCTTTATTTTCCATTACGTTCGCTAAGAAATCCAACACATCATCAGATGGGCTTAACGTGAAAGCTGAAGCTTGTTAGTTGATATGTGATTAATCAGTCGGGTAGTCGGATAGCCGCCTCCCGTAGACAGGGATAATCCTCCTCCCAAAGGTATTGCACGCCTTTTATAGGAGCTAGATAAGCTAAGTGCAACTTAAATAATAGGATTAAAATAAAAAGAAATTTAGCACTTACTAAGAAACTGATCTTGAAAGCTTTAGTAGTTAGGTATTAAATAACAATGTTAATCTTACTGCAGATTATTCAGAATAGTTATTCTAAATATTATTCCACTTGTATTAATGTATGTATAGACTGATATTTTTTTTATTAAAATACGGATATTAGCGTCGCATTTGTCCTATGGTCAAAATTTTAAATGAATTTTTCGATTGCTTGACAAAGATCTATACATATACATACATATCTGATAGTGACAGGCCGAATACGATTGCCAAAAATATCTTTAAGATAAATAGAAATGTTCACGTCTTAATGTTAACTATGTAATTGAGCTTCTACGATGGCGTAATTATTTACTGCATACACTATTTTAAAATAACACCAACAGTATCTACTGTAAGCGAATAGAGTTAAAACGTATCCTTTCAACTGGAATCCAGTTATTGAGTTTCATGCTAATTCTACTGAGCAGAGCTTACCTTACGAGCTGGTAATAACGTCAGCGCAAAATTGGTAGAAATTCTCCTGACTTACTATTTAAATAAGGCGTATTTGGACTATAAGCTTTTCATAATTTTCAGAGCTCCATACGCGAAGTTAATTTTTTATTTCGATAAAAAATCGGTTGTATCATTTGAACTATAATAGTTAGTAAAAAATTTCAGGAATATAAAAAACGGTTCAAGTGTAAGTCGATCATTCGTTCGTTTTCGAGTGGAGCTAAACCATTGATCAATATAAATCTTGTTATATTGGCAAATACGAAGAATGAAATATATTGTTTGGTAATAACGAAACTCTCCGCGTATTTTGCAGAGAGGTAGGCAAAACTCTGGCGTAGAGAAAAATAGTCTACACGGTTTTTTAATTTGCTCTAAAATGTTATATTACAGCGACTAAAGAGGACTTAGCACTATAATTAAAATACCAATTCCAACATGCAACGATGAGAACGAGAGTCAAAATATGAGAAATGTGGCCTACCCTTATCAGCCAGACTAAAAGTATAGAGCTGTACTGTACAACCACTTATTATCAAGAACTCTTTGTTTTTCCGATGCATGATGCAATACCTATAATGTTCGACGTATATTAGAAAAGTACTCACGTATGTATGTATATGACAGAAAAAACTAAAAGGGTAATAATAAAATTGATTTTAAATCTAAAGTCGTAAATATTGTGTGCTTCCTGTATGTCTTCCTTCTAATTATAAAAGTTTTGATTTATCATAAATTGCTTGTTTCAAAAGCATGAAATTTTCACTCAAGATTTCATATTAAACTCAAGACTTCATATTTAAGTTGGTAACTAAGGTTTTTTGTGGAAAGATTTTGGAAAATTCATCTCTTAAAGCGGTATAGCCATTACGTTGAAAAATATTGAAGTTCGTTATTTATGTCGTAAGAAATATGAAATTTAATGTTTAAACTTCAGTCTATATTCTCATCGCACTCGCTACTTGTGCATTTTGTGTACATATAAAACAATAATTAAAATATTTATCAACAATAATTACCTATTAAAACATCGACTTATCTATATTCTGAGAAGTATGTAAAAGATAAAAAGCTCCTCAATAAAGCAAACTTTAATACTAACATACTTAGTACCAGAATGCTTTGCGCTTACGTGACTTTTTCGAACGCAAACGCTACCAATTTCCGACGAACTTGTTCTGTAGAATGCGTCAGCTTTATTTTTGTGCTTTGAATCGCAAAAGTCGTCAGCTTTATTTTTGTGCTTTGAATCGCAAAAGTTTCTTAATTAGAACGAAGCAATCGTACGAAATTGCCTTTGTGTAATTATATTATTAAGATATTCTTCCAATGAGAGAACACATTCAATAAAAATATTATTATTTATGGCTATATATGATTTTTGTTTTTTCCTGCATATAAAATACCAACTTATTTCATATTATTATTTGTGAATAATTTTTTTATCCCCTATATTTTTTATTTATTAATTTTACGATATTAAAATTGTGTAATTAACTTTAAGCAATAACGAGCGTGTTCGTAGGTGAAATATTGCGTGTGAGTATCAATAGTAGGGGTGGGTAAATTGCTACTGATACTGAAACCGAAAAACTTATAAAAGTTATTTATGTATACTATAAATAGCATACCGATAGTTTTTTAGTGTAATTATTGAAGAAGTGTTATGTACAGTGAATTATGAATAATACTCGTAAGAACGATAAAAAATCTTAACCGTTTCCCTCTCCCATGAGTCATATATGAACATTTTGATTGTTTAACTATTGAGTCTATTTTGCGGATACTTAATCTGTTACTATGGGGTAATATTATTTATGATATAAATATTTAAAAAGAAATACGTAATCAAGAGCGTTATGCGATATTCCTAATAGAAAATTTAATAACAAAAATTTGGTAATGCCATATTTTGACCACGTGATCTAATCGTAGTTATATCATTTTCATACTTTCTTATAGTTTGTTTTATTTGCTATAGCAATTGCAGATTGTCATTTAATAAAGCCCGCGAAGCTCATTTAATTTTAAAATTATAAAACTTTCTTGTCAAACTCACAGCAACTTAATATTACCGCTTCATGAAGTTAATATTCTTTATAGAGCTTTCTTATAACATAGAGCTTTCCATATAAAATGATGGACGCTAAAAACAAGACGCATTTTCAACCCCCCGCAAGGATCCCTTGTCGGGGGTCCGGATGCTAGAGACGTACAGACTTTTCCACATAAATAGCAATACATTAATAATAATTATATTTTATATGGACATGTTTTTCGAAAGCGAGTGTGCAATTCTCTAATAGAAATTACTTAGAGTTTTGTCATTGCATTTAATAGGCGTAACTTTGTAATATTTAAATTGGATATACGAGAATCAATAAATAGTTTTATTTATAGATTCAAGTCGTTTGTAATCACTAAGTTTTATTTTCTGATTTATTTAATCATTTATAATTAATTCTTAATTTAATGATTGAAATATTTAAAAAAAAATAATTAAAAATAAAGGAAAAAAAGCTGTACAACATTTTAAGCCTTAACCTTATTTCTAACATGCAAATAAGGACTATAGAATTATGGTGACATGTTTGGCTTAGTTTGCTGTGACCACCCTACTTGCTGTGCCAGCGGTCGCGGGTTCGAACCCGCTGGGGGGCATTCATTTGTGTGATGAACGCGAATGTTTGGACTCCAGTCATGGGTGTTTATATTTATAATGTGTATGTATTTAAAATTTTATATGTGTAGTGTATCAACTATATGGTATCCATAATACAAGCCTCGTAGCTTACCGTGGAACCAGATGGTGCTGTGTGTTAATATCTCATATTATATTTATTTACAAATCATAATTATTAACAGTTTAAATTTATAAGAGAAAAGAAATTACGATAAGAATTCTAGCTTTATGAACAAAACTTTGCATATTGATCAAAATTATATTGATTATAATTGATTTATGTATGAACATTGTGATACACTCGTGGGGAGCATAAACGTAAATATATGTACATATCGAACGATGTCCGCAACGCGCCGTCTGTCCCAACATAATTCAAATTAAGCTCATAACTGAAGGGTCATGAAAGCAAGGGACGTACGAAATTACAGAGCTGGTAATCATACTTATGAATTAAAAATATCTAAATATATCGTAGAATGGTTAATAATATAAGTGGTTTATAAGATTATTGGCTACGAATAAATACATATTATTTATTCGTAAATTAATGGTAAACGAAAGAAAATTATATTTAAACTTGCATTGCCCGCGGCTCCGCCCAGATGACCAAAAACCAAATTCTTAGGTTTTACATATTAGTATACTCTTACAATGCAGTTTTTGTATTTTTTCTCAGAAAAGAGATATTTTCCCGCGATAAAAAGTATTCTATATGTTGATCCGGATAACCAGCTACCATCATATCAAATTTCATCAAAATCTGTCCATTGTTTTTCTAGTGATGCGGTAACAGATCGACAGACAAAAATTCTAAAAACTATAGATTCGACCTCTGTATCAATAATAATGTCTATTTCAATTAGATTTTCCAAAAAATATTTAATGTACAGATTCGGCTTAGTTACAATTTCAGTATATGTATAGATAGTTTTAGTACAAATTGTACGAAGAGTCAAGACATGATGGAATAAAAATTGATAAGAAATATAAAAGTAATATTGGCATGAAGTTTTAAATTGAAATTAAGTCTATTAGTCTACAGTCCCCAGATAGGTAATTGAAGTTACGGATTGTCTACGTGCCGTCCATAACAATTGCTTGGATTCGGCATGAAGCTATTTACAGTTGGCGCGATATAATTTATTGTTCAACTTAGTACTAAAGAATTTTCTTATAATTATATTATAATATAAATTTTACGTGAATTTGTTAATATAACAATTTTTAACCAAATTTAAAAAAGAGGAAGTACTTACTCAATTCGGGTATATGTTGTTTCTTTGTGTATATATTAACACAAAAAAGTGAACCGATTTTCATGATTCTTTTTTTAAGTTAAGGCTGAGGTAAGGGACTTCAAAACTATAATATAATTGTTACCAACTTTAAAAACTCTTGAAATTTATATGAAATTACCTCTGCGGTGTAAGCTTTACATAATAAAATACACTCGAATTGAGTACCTCCTCTTTTTAAAGCCAATTCAAAAATAACTTTTGATATTATAATTAATAGTTAGTTTACTTGAGTATTATAAGTGTTAAAAATAAATTATGTATATTTACAAAATTTTCGCCAATAATAAGACATTGCGTGGTGTTAGGTATTCGTACTCGACGAAACATTTCGTCTTAACTAGATCAGAAGATATTAAGACACATATAAGGGATTCGAACTCACTATTTTGGACGTATTAGTCACTGACCAGGTGGTTGGAACCTGACCTTCAGAAACCACTATGTATTATTGTTGTAATCTGTGGTAAATATTATAATCTTTATAATTCTTTACATAGCGCTATCTATTTCCTCACTCCTACTTGTTCTTAATCATCTTTTTTTCCTGTCATGGCGTTACTTATAATATGTAATAACTGTTCTATGTTCGCAAGTTACAAAATAAATATATCTACATAACTAAAAATTACATTACTTCAACAATTATAATTAAACAAACTAACATGAAATATTTATGAACAAAACTGTTCTCGATTTATCCAAAAAAACTATACAAAGTACCGATAGCCGGATACCGATAACCGATAGGTAGCCGATGCAAAGCAAATCTAATATATTTCGATACGTACGTAAAATACATATTTACCTATTAGATATGAATATCTTAAAATATTGTAGGCTGGCACCGACTTCGAAAATATTTGATTAGGTATCTATTCTAAATGAAAACCTCCGTTTAGTTATTTTTTACATTTTAGTGCCTGGAAGTCGGCTTTTATTTTATTTTTTTAATTTTTATTTGTCCATTTTTAGTGTAGACGTAATAAGCAGATAATTTGTTAGAAGAAAGTTTTTAATAACATATACGATTAAGCGATTTATTTAAAAAATAATGTATTTGTTGATTTAAAAAAAACCGCTTGACCGATTTCGATAAAATTTCTATGGGACCATCTGGGAAGTATACCCTTTGAAACAAAAAATAATTTTCCAAATCGGTTCAGGCATCTTCGAGTAATCGGTGAACACACATAAAAAAGATTCCGACGAATCGAGAACCTCCTCCTTTTTTGGGAAGTCGGTTAAAAATAGGCGTGAAAAATGTATATATCCTAACTCTACGTTGAAATAGTATTAAAAGTATTGTTGTTTTTTAAATATACATACCACTTCTAAATCTCCATACTTCTTACGCTAAAATGAAGATTCCTGTATAAATCACGATGACGTCATGCTTTTGTTCAGACAGGCTCGGGGGAAGAAAAAAATATTTAATCCACCAACCGGCAGTACAGCGCCTATTCTGATAACTGTGTATCGTCTAACGAAACATTTCTTATCATATACATTATTCGAATTTTATTTTCGCTGTATATCTTTCTACAAAGAAAGAAACTATTAAAAAAATAATTGAATTAATTATGACGACACGTTTGGCTCAGTTTGTAGTGGCCCTACTTGCTGTGCCAACGGTCACGGGTTCGAGTCCCGCTGGGCATTCATTTGTGTGATGAGCGTGAATGCTTGTACTTCAGTCATGGGTGTTTATATTTATAATATGTATCTATTTTAAGTTATATATGTGTAGTGTATCAACTATCTGGTATCCATAACACAAGTCTCGTAGCTTATACTATAGAACTAAATGTTGCTGTGTGGTAATGTCCCAGTATATTTATAATACATATTTTATTTATATTTGCTATAAAGATTTTTACAGAATTATATTTTTAATTATGAATATTATTTTTCTATTACTAGCGACCTATCCTGGCTTCGATCGTTTGCGTATCTAACAGTAGCCTGTGTTACTTTAGCTTATAGCCTATCTGTGTATTTATCTAAATGCGTCCAACCTTTTTAGCGTGAGTTTCACATACAAACTTTCGCTAGTATAGTCGCTTCGTAGGTTAATTAAATAACGAATTTAATGGACAAGAGAATGCAAAAACTATAAATTACTGTATATTAATAATTATTAGGGAATAATATTTTATAATGAAGTTATTTTATTAAAAAAATCTAAAATTCAGAATAAGCGCTCCGTATGAGTAGGTATATGAATTATTCATAACTGGTCCGCGCTAACGAATACAGAGGCAGTTTTCAAGGGCGTCGCACCCCAGAAGTTATCCGAAATAATAACGCTTGGAAATTTAAAAATTCCCGTTATTGATTCATCGTTTCAATCTATACATATAATAAAATCGTAACTAAGCCGAATCTGTACATTAAAGATTTTTGGGAAATCTTATTGAAATAGACATTATTATCGATACAGAGGCCGAATCTATAGTTTTTAGAATTTTTGTCTGCCTGTATGTCTCCTACCGCATCACAGAAAAACTACTGGAGGGATTTTGATGAAATTTGGTATGGTTATCCGGGTCAATATGTAGGATACTTTTTACCGCGGGAAATATCTCATTTCTGAGAAAAAATACAAAAACGGGAATGTAAGAGTATACTAATATGTAAAACCTAAGAATTCGGTTTTTGGTCATGTGAATGCGGGCGGAGCCGCGGGCAATGCTAGTATTATATAATACCGTCTTGTATTTAGTTAAATTATGGCAATTAACATTAGATTTACCTCTTGGTTATCTGACACGCAACTTTAAACAGTGAACCTATTTATAACAGCTATACGTGAATAATTTGAATAATAAAAGCAGTTTTAATAATTTATTACTTTCAAACATATTCAGAATAGTAACTTATCACGACTATCGAGTTGATCCTTTTCAAAGTCGAAATCAACTAGAAAACTGATTAAACCCTTTTCGGTTTGTCGTTCTACATGTCAAAGACCTAAGCAAGTCCATATGTCAAAATCTAATAGGGTTCAGAAAAAGCTTTAGATGGAAAATCAGAAGATAGTTAATACAAAATTAAATAGAAATATTTTATCATGATTATTACTAGTTACCTACTTATTTTAAAATGTGAATCGATAAAATGCCACTCTACATATCTCTATTTTTTTCCACACCATTCATCGAGTTCATAATTATTTGGTTTTTCAAAGTACTTCAAGAATCTGCCTTATTCATCTATCAATGTTAATTAATTATAAAACTATATACAATTTTAATTTCAAAATATTTTAATTGATATGACATATTTGAATGATTGCTATATCACAACAATCTACTAAGTCAAATACCCTATATTATAATGTATATCGTAAGAATTTCTAGTAACAACGTGCCTCAAAGCGTCATTCAGTCTATGTCTACAGTCTACGTATTAATACAATTCTAAAGGAAGTAGAGCATAATAATTCTATGGCTTTGCAAACCAGTCGAATTCGTGTTGGCATCTTGCGGTCTTAGATTGCTATTATAAAAGGACTTTAAAGAAGGTCACAACAGCCAATTATTTACATTCACTTATTCTTATACTGTGATTATTGTACTCTCGCTCACTATCGTTTGCACAGCAAAGAGCTCTCAGGGCATTGGAAAATACGCTTCAATGTCGTTGAAATCCTTCATTGTATTTCAACAACGAATAACTGAATACCGAATTTCTTTATGTATTTAACTTTTCAGAAAATTTTAACTATACTTATGAAGAAGTCGGTTAAAAATATTATAGAAATGAATACCTTAATCATTATGATTGTTTTTGTATTTAAATGAAATTAAGCATATAAATGTCACAAACAAAATAAGGGGCAAAGGTGAAATGGTATAGATATGGGTAGATTGCCTTTTCAGAAATGGTCCCTGAGCTTCGAACAGTGCGTAGAGGACGTTACAATATTATTGGGATATGTAGATTCCTTCGCTTTATACTCCGAGCAAAACTTTTTTATCTCTCTTTTTATGTCTTGAACAGTTTTATTTCTTTTCATGATCGTAATTCCAGGTTTTCTATTCAAAAAATTTAAAAAGAACATTAAATTTCAATTAAACTTTTAATGAAATTATTTTAAAATATGTAAAACTACTTCATAGCAGGAGTTTAATATAATATTATATATATGAATGATAAATACATACATATATATAATTTAGTGTATGCACTATTTTTATTCTCCAACGACTGGAAGAGATCTCTTTTAAAGATATCCGTCCATCTGTACTAATTTTATTTAAAATTTCCGTATTACTATTAAGTTTTATAAATAATATTTGATTATAATCGTTAAAAATTATAATTATATATTGTTTATTAAACTTAATAAAAGTATCTAAATAAAAGTCGAACACTGGCATTAAAACAACAAAAAAGACAAATTACAAAGAGAATTTGCGAAAGAAATAAAATTCCCATATCAAACACAGACTGATAATGCAATATCAACATTTAACACCGTATTTTGTTACTGATCCAGCTACTGCAATCAACTTCAACACTCCAAACTTTCACAGTAAATAACGTTTTAAGAGTTTTAATTGAAGGATTTTCCACAAGATTTCGCGTTAATTAAACTTTATTTTTAGATAAAGATTTTGAAGGCGAATTTCAATGGATGTTGACCGAGCTTTTATGTAAGTTTTCCTTTCCTGGATTACGTTAGTTCAAAATTTAAAAATAAACATTGAATTAAAATATTTATTTTAAAACATATATAATCTATATTATAAATTCGGTAGCAAAACGTAAAATCCCATACAAATGAATAAACTTGAATTGTCTGTTTATGATGTCAAAATAACAGCTTTTTACTAAATGCTCGGTGTTTCCGTCCGATTATAACATGGGTGTCTTCAAGGCAAGAGTGAATAGGTGGCTACTGAATTAGTGCGACTTACCATCTACGACTACGTTACCACTTACCATCAGGTGGAACGTAGTCAAGCACTAATTCAGAATACTATAAAAAAAATGCCTATCAAATTGTTAAGAAAAACACAATTTTAATATTTTTTTTGTCTGTCTGTCTGCCTGTTTGTCTGTTTGTTCCACTGGCACTGGCAGATAGCTGATGTTATAAACAATAACTTTTTCATACAAAAATAAATATTCTTATATGAAATCGAATTACAAATTACCAAAAAATATAATGTAGATGAAGATTAGTTTTTGCAAGTAAAATGTATATACGTTTATAGTGGCATTGTTTACGAAGAGCCAACCGTCAATAAACAGACAAAACACTTTATGTTGCGTTTAATTAGTGGACGAAATAGGCTTTTGCTGCCATTTTAATCCTGCAGACAACGCCACTCGTTTTACGGTCGGTAAAAGAGGATTACAATCGTAAAACCGAAAAAAGACAAACGCAACTATATCAGTATTCAACTCAGATGGAGGATATAGGCATTAAAGAGGGTCACCATTATGGAAATCGTCTTGAACGAATCCGAGCTGGTCTCCATTTCAGAGCCAAATTTTAATATATTTTTCCTTATAAACTTATATGATGCTTTGATGGAGTAAATATTATATTAAAGTGGTACATTTTGATGTTTATCAGTCGGTATTTTTTTCTGTTGAAACTAAAAGAATTTCATAAAATGCAATACAGTAGTGTTGTGATTTATTAATTTTAACGCTAAAATTGTTCGATATATTCAAAATAACCTATATTGTTATTATTTGAAGTTTCAATGAAATTATATTTTATATTTTAATTTTGCTTTTATAAATTAAAATACTTAAATAGATTATTATGATTTAGAGATTACGCCGGAAGCAGTTGAAGTTCCATTATAATTATTAAAAATGTGGGTGGATTGAAATTAAAATTATTGTATAAGGAGTGCTTTTTATGATTGGGATTCATTCTAATTTAGTAAGAGTTACGGTGAAGTTATGCTGAAACTGTGTTGTGTAATTTTAGTAAAATCAGTGATATATGTAGTGTTAAGTGTGGTGTAATTCTTATATGTGAATCTATAATTATTATATGTTTGAAGTATATTCTGGTGGTTTTCATTATAGTAGGATCAGGGATACGAATAAAAGCATATTATTAGCACGCTAACTATAAATTATTAAATTAAACATTATACAACAGCAATATTCACGCGAATCGTCGTGCCACCATTATGTCTAATTATTCTTCATTTTCTTCTTTTTATTCTTAAAATCATTTAATACATCTGTTTTTCTTAAATAAATGACATTTACTAACTTATCATCTTCCAATCTCACACGTACATATGTACATCCATACTTACTAATACATATTAGGTATAAATGTGAATGTGTGTTTGTTTGTGTTTGGTGTTGAGATAGTTGGTGGGCTGAAGAGGTACAGAGGCTACTTTTTACCGCGGGAGATTATCTCATTAAAAATAATGTAATCATCTTATAAAACACGTTATAATACAACCCACAACCCGAACGAAGCGAGGGTGAGCCGCTAGTTGTTTGGAATTTTAGGAGTTCACTTGTAAATGTAGTATATTAAAATGCGAGTGAATAATAGAAGAATTTAAATTTAGTATAACATAATTATGTTATACTATAAATGTAGTGTTATGAAGTCTGTGTTTAAATTCCAACAAACTACAATTTTGATTGCATTTCAATCATACCCTAGTAGCTAAACGAGTTAGCATGGCTACAAACATAGTATACCTATTGACCTATGTACATATATAATATTGGTTTTGCAATTAATTTAAAATTTTAATCAAGGAACACAAGTTTTTTTGGCTACTCAACGAATCTTTTTTGTTACTCTTAAAAAAATCTATGCAATTTTTTATCTTTTCAAAAGGATATGATATATGTATGAACATGTAGATATGTATAACTATATGAACAGTTTTTTTCGCTTTCAAAGCTTACTTTATACCTTTATTCGAAAAGGTTAGAGTCATTATGCTCTTCAGTTGAAAGCTAATTTTAAAACAGACGAGAGAAAGCTTTCAGAACAATATTAGATCTGCTTGATAATAGCCATACTAAATTCTTATTTTGAAACCAAACTAAAATAGGTACTTAAATAGGTACTAAAATAGGTACTTATTTCGTTATTCATCTATCAAATCTATAAAAAATTCCAATACTCATTAAAAGTTTCATTTATTATATAATTTGTAAAGAATTTTTATAACAAAATAACAAAACACGGATATCCTAAATTTTCATTATAATTTGTTACAATATTGATATAAAAAATAGCTTTTTAATAAAACAACCTGTTCTTTATCAGCTTTTTCGTTTATACGAAATGGAAAAGTGCACGCGGGCCTGCTTTTCGTTTATTCGAAAAGGAAATGCGAAACAGTGTGAAATATAACGGGGCTCTGAAACATTTGATAATGCGCTGGGGAGACGCGAGCTGTCGTGATAACTTTGTGGAATATTATTATGGTTTCAGAATACCTTAAACGCCTCTTTGTTTTGATATCAGCTATCAGTTTTACTTAGAGGTTTAGGTAAAACCAACGTTTCTACTACTTCTAGTTGGTTATTCTAATTAAATGTAATTTTATACTGAAATGTGAAAGAAATATGTATTATATACGATGCAGTTAGAGAAATCCTCTGCATACAATTAAACTAATAAAATCTCTTTATTATAGCGTAGGATTAGATGCTACTGAATAATATGAATATAATCCGTACAAATATTCTAAATGCGAGAGTGTTTGTTTCTTTGTTTGTTTGTTTGTCTTGCTGTCGTTCTTTCACACCGAAAAAGAGTGACAAATTGGCGTGATTTTTTGCGTGGAGATACTTTTTACCACGGGAGAATATCTCATTCCCACGGGAAAACACGTTATAATACAAATCAAAAAATATATTTAAATACACCTTTTAGAGTTTTTTTAATTGATTTGATTTTACACTATATAATTACTTAAAAGAAGTAATTTGCGATATTGTTAGAGAATAACTTACATATTATGTACTGGCATGACTGTTATGACCGGCTAGGAAAACAAAAACAAACCAATATCCAACGGGAACCGTACATTTCAGGATAAAAATCCTATGTGTTATTCCAGACTATAATCTATCTCTGTGAGAAATTTCACCCAGATCTTTTCAGCCGTTCTGGCGTGAAAGAGTAACAACAAACAACCATACTCACAAACTTTCACATTTACATATAATATAGATATGTATTTGTGTATGTAGTAGTATGTACATATGTTATGGTATATAATATGTATAATGTTTTGTTATATGTATATATAATATATATTTATTTAAGTATTTACATTTGAGTTACTGCACTTTAGCCTGCATTTTAATACTATCTCTCTAACTCACTTAGGTTGACTGGAAGAGATCTCTTCTAGAGATAAGTCCACCTTTGCTAACTAATTTTATTGTTTGTTACTCTCTGTATTTTACATATAAGTGCAATAAAGAATAGTATATAATATTAATACGCATACACAACCTTCCATTACTTATGTTCTTACTACATTATGGTCTTAGAATATAATTAATTAATATACTATCGCAATAATGTATGATTGATATACTTACATTCTTTCTATAGAGAAATAATAATATAAGGGTTTTAATATATAAAACAAAGGACAGCAACGGCGGGTCTAGATAAAGGTCTTAAAATATGCAACTTATTGCTACGCCCTCCTAATTAGAAGCACAATTAACGTCCCAGGAGTTAGATCTTACGGTTATAGCTGAATATCAAATAACTGCCTAACTACGTTGGATATAATGATTATTGTTCTGATTACGTCCTAAGAGTCACAATCCCACAGGTTTTCTCTGCGTTCTCGCATTTATATTCTATGTAAAAACACTTTTAATTTTCATTAACTTTAATTAAAGACGCAAATAGTATTAAACGAACACTTATTATTCTTACTTTTTGTTGATCACAATACGATTCTTTTGGATGGCAATGCAGAAAAAGTAAAATGTGATTCACTGAGAGTCATTATTCTTGACTTTTATAGATAATAAAAAAGAAAATAATTACAAAACAGTCATTTATTTCTTCACTAAGAATTATTTCTAATTAATCGTTAATAGCGTTGCTTGTGTTTTTGAAGATGTTTGACTATTTACATATATGTACCTAATACAAATCAAACAAAATTTTATCATGCTTTTAGGACTTTTCTAATTCAATTTTTTTTTCAAATTCCAAATATTTTATTCAGCATTAAATTATTACATTTTTTTACTAAACGTCATGAGTGTACTACTAGTTCGGAAAGAAGAAGCTTCAGACCTCAGAAGAACTGGCGAAATAAACACAGCGGGACTAATTTTATTTCATTATCTTTTTTTATAAAGTTAAATTATAATTTACAATATTTCTATCAAGTTGAAGTAGCCTGGAGGTGGAAGTGAGATGGAAGTTGAAGTAGACTAATGGTAATTTCTAGATGTTATGAATATATAATATTATCTGTTACTTTTTCTTAATTCGTTGAATTAAATATTTGTGTTGATGCTTAAGTCAGTTTTATTTTAGTATTAAATGATCAGAATGTAAATATCTATTTTTTTAATAATTAAACTTTGAATAAGTTAAAGATTCCCACATTATTTTTATTTTAATCAGGAGGCTTAAATTTGCTCTGGCGGGATGTAATTACAACATTTGCCTGAAAGTATAATCAGATACAAAATTTGGCCCACTTGTAGCGAGAATATTAAACATGGCTATATATTTAAATCCAATTATTATTCCTTTATGCATTTTTTGAATTGTTAGATTTTAGTTGCAGTGTAAATTATAAACAGGTTTAAAGGTTCCTTCGTTACTAAAACGTTATTTTTTCAAGTATGGGTAGTTAAGAGCAAAGAATGCCTTACAGAATGTAGAAACCAAATAAAAGAAAAGAAAATATGGTGTCGTTAGATTTAATCAAAATTCTACCTGCATTTGTATTTGTTGAATTTGTTAATAGAACACTTCTTACGGGTGCGGGTATTAATTATTGTATACCAGCCAATAGTGTCACCAGAATCTAATTCTAAAAAGCAATGATCTTAACCCTTACGTACGAGTATATAAGGAATGGTATTATGACATTATAAAGTAAACAGATTAAAAATAATTAAGCCAAATATTAAGCTAAATATAATATTTTCTTTGACGCTATTTATAATTTAACTATTTGCTAAGGTATGTACATATGTATATTGTCAACTAAAATTAAATAGGTTTTCTTGTCCTAATGTACATTTTATTCAGTACACTGAATATTATAGTAGCATAGTAAACATCTATTGTACTCATCAGTGTGCTCGTAAAATAAATAATATACGTATATCATAGGTATAATATTTAATCACATAATAATATTAATATGTCTGCGGTTTGTCACATTTAACTGTATTGAGCAAGTATAGATTAAAAAAGAGCTTTTACAAATTATGAAGTATGAATCGCTCAGTACCTAGTAATGAATTTATTTATTTATTTTATTTATTTATTAGACCACCAAAAAAGTACAAACTAAACACATTATAACATACACAGAAAATGGAACAGATAGAGTAGTACTTTAATTATAGGTGATAACGACATTCAAAAAAATAGTACATGTAAAGGCAAAACAACATTTAGAATATTAAAAGTTGAAATTAAATTACTTAAAATTACAATTAAAAAACAGTTCATTAAAGATTTATACAAACACACCCGGAAAATTAAATTTAAAGTAGGTATCTACAATCTAAGCCACACACAAAATTAGAAGTCTTGAAATACGAATGAGCATAATTCAAATATGCAACTAAACAATAATAGCAGTATAATTTATTTATTTCAACATAAATAAAATCTTGATATTTCGTCTTTTAAAGCATAAAATATTCTTTGATAATATTTTGTGATATAATTTTATTCTGTCTCAACAATTTGTTTACATTGAGTTTCATGGCTCAGTAATTAGCCAACATCAAACCTGCTGTTTGTTCAGGATACTCAAAGCTAACAGTATTCATTTTGCCCGTTTACCCTCCGTTTTTATATAATTTATCTTCATAAATTTTTAAATGCACTCCGAATTTTTATTTCCGAGGGGAGATCCTTCAATGGAACTTTACTATCGCGTGGAGATTTAATGACGCTGCTGAAACTTTTATGCAATTAACGTCTCTGAATTTTTCAAGGAAATAATAGTTTTGAATTTCAGCTTTTTTATTTTTATTGTATAATAAAATAGATTTTTGTATCCGTCTCACTTTTTTAAATTATAGGTAAAATGTAAAATTTAGGTATGTAAAATGTGCGTTTAAAATATTATATATAAATTTATTCTATGATTTTGTTACAGGTATGCAGCAAAAACTTTAATTCAACTTTGAGCTTGTAAGTATATTTATTGAAAAATTCTACTATCGACATCATAAGAAATATTTGAACTGGATCACTTTGAAAATATTAAAGTTGAACGAGAAAAAAATGCACAGCTCTAAAAATATAGTGATACTTGACAAAGACTAGCTATAAGGCAAAATGGGTCATGAAAAAATCCTCTATCGTGCAGGAAAAATGTAATATGCTGACATATTTCTTATTCAACATTGATAATAGTTAAATTGTATATTCATACGGTTGTTGATAATATCGTTCCTATTAGTACAAAGACTTCGAAAGTATCTATTGATCTACTCTTATCTGCGAGATATGGTTCATTTTTAACAGTTATTAGGAGAACATAAACTTTCGTCATTTGTCTTAAAAGCCTGCCTGTCGGATAATTTATATAGATATTTTCGTAGTATAACAAAGTAACTAAATTGTTAAAAATACTTCAAAAAAAGCATTCAATAATGAAAATTGTTTGCTTGAAAAATTCGACGAAATGTACAGTAGGTACTGCAGACTGCAATAAAATCATGTAGTATTGCTACTAAAATAGCAATAAGCAAAAAGACCTGCGTCCGAACAGCTGTAGTGGACAGGCATGCTAGCTAGAATTATAGCTTTCGATACGTCTAAGAGGTAAGGAATATAAATGAATAAAAATATTTTTAAATAACTCGTAGGTACGAACTTTAATAGATTTTTGATACTTGTATTGGAGTATGTGTAACGATTTTAAATAATAGTGTACTACTAATGTAATATAATATTTTTAACAAATTTAAAACAGGCATGTCTTCAAAAATTGTTTTTTTCTTAATGGTATGGATAGTCGGTTCTTCTTTAATAAGAAGATACTTTAATTTAATCTTAATGAACTGATTAAGGTGTATCTTATAACTTATCAATTGTATATTCATCGGCTTTCAACGCAACTGGCTTTAAAAACGTTTAACTAAGTTTATCTACAGCCACTACCTTACAAATTACAATTTTATATTTATTTATAGCATCCATTTTATCATAAACTATTTATGTCTTTAATAAATTCTCTCGTAAATAAGAACTTACATTAGGTCTGTTATCTAAGAAAACATGATATCTTCCTTGTTACAAAATTAATTTTGCTCAGAATAAATAGCCTCCACTTTAGTTCAATTACATGCAAATTGGTTGCCATCGCAACTCAACCGAGTGGAATGACACATCATTCTATGTTGCCATAAAATGGGAGAAGCCATAATTTTTTATAGGACCGAATAAGGTATTCTATTAAATTATTCAATAACACGCACCTTTGGTGCTTCAAATGCGTTTCGTTACGTAAAGCAATAACATCGATATTAATGAGTTTTAAATGGCTTAATGGCTAAATCAGTTATCGGTCCTTATATACAGAAAAAAACATTCTATAAAAACACACTCCCTGTGATCTATTATCAGGCGTAAAAAGTAAAAAGATATCTATACAGATTAATAAAATTAAAGTGTCTGTTTGTAATGTCAAAATAACAGCATTTTACTAAATGCATATGAAATTAGAGTATATACGGTATTTATAAGAAAAACACAATTTTTAAAATTTTTGTCTGTCTGTCTGCTTGTCCCGGATAATCTCTGAAACGGCTGGACTGATTTTGACGGGACTTTCAATGGAAGATATCTGATGTTATAGGGAGTAACATAGGCTACTTTTATTTTAGAAAAAAATAATTATGGTTCCGCTCAAAAAAAATAAAACGTACCTAGGAACGATATATTATTGCCTAACTTTATAGTAACTTAATATAAAGAAGTACATCTAGTCATAATGTTTAGAAGTATATTGGAGGTAATATCATTAGACATATGATCTAATATCATAATGTTTTCCGCTCTGTACACAATATGCGGGTTACTTGTCTTGATGTAATTACAGGATATGCTAATAATTGGCTAAAGACTCTAAAATGTCCACTCTTGTTGACATTTCCCATATGACCTGAAATGTAAATAGTAATTGTAACACACTGTAATACTAATTGTAATTTATAGATACTCAGAAGTAATCATCCATAGTATTCGGTGCCTTATAAATAAATATGTTTGGATATTAACACACAGCACCATCTAGTTCCATGGTAAGCTACGAGGCTTGTGTTATGGATACTGGATAGTTGATACACTACGCAAATATAACTTTAAATACATACACACACACACACACATATATATATATATATATATATATATATATATATATATATATATATATATAAATATAAACACCCATGACTAGAGTACAAACATTCGTATACATCACATGAATGCCCCCAGTGGGACTCGAACCCGCGACCGCTGGCACAGCAAGTAGGGTCGCTACAAACTGAGCCAAACGTGTCGTCAATATTTTTTTTTTTTCCATTATCAAAGGTATGTGCTTTAATTTTATTAGCAACAACTATCCGTAATTCACTAAATAAATAAAATAAAACAATCAATCTCGGTTTATTCTGCCGAATGCTAACAACAACGCTAATAAATCATTCAAAGACACTGGACGATGAAATTCTCTCGGCGTATCATTTTGTCGCCTATTCGAAATACGTCCTCTCGAATTAAATGCCGCTGAATTCACGATCCCTATAACGTTGTTTACAGCGCTATAAAGTTATATATTTGGCGCCATTACGCCTCTACTATTGGTAAAACACCTTTTAGTAAGACGAGTGAGCTTAAGTTTATTAATGAAATAAAAAATATTACACATGCTAGGACAATATAGCCTTTTTTTTATGTTAGGAAATGCATTTTCTTATACCACCTGTAGACATACAGGTGGTTATGTGGGACTCACCGGCTACAAAAGTCAGTACCTACTACCCCTAGAACTCAACAAAACCTCCCCCGTCTTAATGGGGCGTTGCAGGATCGCTTACGCACTCAACTACGACGCCCCGATAGCAGCTCTGCCGAAGCAGTCCACAACAACCATGGGATGCTCCACAGTCCTCTCTGCTATCAGAAAAGTACAAGGAGCAACCCACATGGCACACCGCCCACCGAATTGGGCCACATCCCTGTGCGTTTCTTGGCTTCGCGCCCGGCGATATATATATATATATATATATATATATATATATATATATATATATATATGAGATAATATTGAGCCCCCTCACCACAACAAGGTGAACGCACGTT
Organism: Brenthis hecate; assembly: GCA_951806755.1. Taxonomy (NCBI): domain Eukaryota; kingdom Metazoa; phylum Arthropoda; class Insecta; order Lepidoptera; family Nymphalidae; genus Brenthis; species Brenthis hecate. The sequence goes on from OX638269.1 coordinate 4,013,340, forward strand.
GGGGGGAGGACAATAAAGCCTACGTCAACGTAATTATATAGTAAATATAAAATTCAGAGTTTGTACTAAATGTTGCGGAGACTAGCCAACTGCACTAGTGTATGGTACGACTGCACCGCCGGCAATGATCAGGTGCGAGAGCGACAGCTTTACGTGTTTTCTGATGCTTTTCTCTATACTATTGGTCGGACTTGGTACTATAAAATATTTCGTGATTTGCAGCCGAAAATATAAGCCATTGGTTCGAAAATTACGTGTAAAATCTATTCAATCTCGCGATCATAAGGCTGCGACCCACGCTCGTCATTAAGCAAATTAATATATCTATAATTATGTACCTCTGTGACCTTCTCAAATCGGTGAGGCAATTATGTATACTGTTTATTTCGCGTTAATACGATAGCGACAGTAGTTATGCAAAATTACAATAAACATTCATAGTTGAGCTATTAAGCCAGAATTGTAGCATATAGTGTTATTTTATACAACTAGCCTAGTACATAAATTTATTTAAATAATGATACTCGTAAATAGTAATGTCAAAGTATCAAGCGCTTGCAACGAGTTGGCGAATGCTATTTTGTACTATCTGGCTAAACTGTTTACCAGAAATAGAATATTATTTTTACTGTTTATTATATCTGCTAACCTGTTTGACAAGTTTTACACATTACTTGCACATCACACATGAAGTCAGAACTAAAATTTTACAACTTCTTATTCTTTAAGTTTAACTTGGTTTGGTCGAAAAGAAATTGAATCTCATGGAGATTCTCTTCCACAAAAACTTTTCGGCCATGGTTCCCTAAATAACAGTAAGAAAAGGCTTGAAACCTCTAGAGTAAATTAACATGATGACAAAAGACTAAATAGTGATGATAGACGGACCCTACAGTGCGGCGCTACGTGCATTGGTCCGACCTCATGTTAGGCAACGTCTAATATGCGAGCGACAGCGGAAAATTGTCTAAAATTAAAATATATAAATTCGTTTTTCTTATCCAAAATAATTTCCTTTGTAACATTCGCAGTAGAAACCCTTGACACCTGGAATGGAAGTACTTCAAACTTGCTAAATCACAAAGCCTGGTGTTATCGTCTCTACCGTTGTCAAGAGGGCTTTCAATATTTAAATATCATTTTTTTTATATTCTACTATTTCATAACATCTATGTCTTCTTTCATTCGGTTTAAGGGTGAACTCTAAAGGTTTTAGGACAAAACTTTGAAGTTTAATTGCCCCCGAATGATTAAACATTGCTAATTAAATATTTAATTAGGTATAATTGGATCGAAAAAAAATTAGTTAAACACAGAGAAGATGATACATTTTTCTATAGTAGAATTAATAAGAAGTCACATTTTGTGTGTACAAATATGAAAGAACTGTAGAAACGCCGTATAAATAAAAGAAACACTATATCTTATAAAGTTTCTTCTATAAGCTCAACGATTTATTAGCGACGTAATTTTATGAGTTGGCTCATTCACTGTAAGCCGCAGTTTACGCACACGTATTTGTTTTATGGAAACAGTCAGATACGTGCTCTCATATAAAAACTTATCTACTAACCAAGTATTCCGTTCTAGGTCAGTAGAGCTTTATTTATATAAAAAAAATGTTATATCAACAAACTTTTTTAGTAAATTTGTTTTATTGTTTAAATTAAAAGAAAATTACAAAATCTAAAGTTTTGCTATTAACATATAATTATGTAGTTATTTAGAAAGTAAACAAACATAATTGTGAACTTGTATCTAACATGTGTCTTAAAATACTTTTCTTTATATTATATATTCTTAACACATCCAGGTAAATTTTTAAGAAATTAATGAAATTTCTAAGAAATCTATTGTTAACTATAACGCCAGCGTGTCCGCGGTCGTGGAGGGATTAATATATGCATTAAAACTTAATTTGTTATTACCTTAACAACAATTTTAGTGGGTTTTTGTCAAACAGACTAGTCATCAGGGAACGTCTATAAACTGTATTGTTTACGATCCCCATGATACGTGCCAACATATTAACTCTATATCTATTTTATATATCTACTATATGTAATCAAATTTTTTTATGATATATGGTAATATAAATAATATCTAACTATTAAAGTAAATTATGCTTGCATACACATTTGCCCTATGGGTGATCTTTACTAATATTAATTTACACAGACACACAGACGAAATGACTCGGGGACATCAGTAAACTATTAATGGTCCCCACGCTACGTGCCATGCTGTAATTGGAGTCAGCCATGTCTACAGGTATATGAATTACGAAAAATGCGGAAAACTATATATTTGAGGATGACAAATAATTTAAGTCATAACAATGTCATAATATCATAATAATTTGTTTTAGTATTTAATTAATACTATAATTTATTATAATTTTTTTTTTCAAAAAAATAAATAACAATTACTGGATTACTCTGTTTCTAGATGCTAGAAGTTATAGAAATCGAATATTTTCAAAAAATCTTTTTCATGCAATTATAGTATACTCAAGGCAAAATATATCCAAGATAGGTATTATATTCCCTAATCATTCTCGTCTTAATTTTGGCTATTTGGCATACGTATTGTTTGTAAATGAGTTCAAAATAAAATTCAAGTTAAATAATAATATAACAGAATAAGTAGATATTTTAAGACATCGACTATCAGTGACATTAAAACATATAAAGCTCGCTTACAAAACTTCTTATGTCACCAAATCGTTTTAAGTCATGTCGTGTTTCGAACGCGGCGCCTGCACTCAGAAGTACTCTAACGAAAAATAAAGGATTTGTGTAATAGCAAGATAAACGATTACAGCCTTTGTATAATACTTGATTGGATAAACCACTTAGTTTTAATAAACTTTAGATTAAATGTCGCATTAAGTGTCGGAGGTAATCACAGTTTTCAAAGTAAGAGTACACCTGCGGTTTTTGAACTCCAGTCGAAAAATGCTAAAAGCTTTATAATTTTCATAGAATATACAATTTCATAGAACTTAGCTTATTACAATTTCATAGAAATTTCGTAAGTATTTTTAAATGTTTACATGAATTTATAGCTTTCGCTGAATAAGTAGTGAGACATTTACCTAATTTAAACACATGCAACTTCTCAAAGTACTGCAAATAGACGTAAACAAGTAACTCTTTTGTATGTTTATTTGTACATTCGATAGTTTAGTGTTACCAAGATTAGCATCATCATAAAAAAAATATTCTTTGGTAAAGTCTATTCTAATCCCCGTTGCGGTTTTGGTGACATATTTTTAAAAAGAACTAAATACTTTGATAAATAAGATTTGCTTTAAGACTCAGACAGTATACTTTTCTAGCTAATCTAGATCAAACACTAATCTTTTTTACGAACCTAAAACGAAATGGCTTTGCGTACAAATTAAAGCTTACAAAATGATTTTCCAAAGCCGAATTTGCCGAGGCGAAAAGTTTCCAAAGCTACTTAATTAAAGAGTGAATTTTCGGTTAGTACTTGGCCACTCTGTCCTGATCCCTGACCAAACATCCTTTGAATGTTGTACCTAGTAATTATCTTAGTGTACGATCCACTTAACTCCTCCTGTCCGGTCGTGAATTAGAGGAGAATTTTTGACTTTCATGTTCTCGTTTTTTATGTACTCACATTTCTTTTTCCCCTTACATATGTTGAGTACATTAAGTAAAGTAACACATTTTGTGTTAATGTCCACGCTTAAAGCGAATTAGTTTATGTTTTTAACAAAAAAATGTATTTGAAAAAAATCTATGTATTTCATTAATTAACTCCTTACTAATATATAAATGCGAAAGTTACTTTGTTAGTCTGTCTGTCTTTTTCACGCTTAATCCGCTGAACCGATTTAGACGAAATTTGGTATGGAGATAGTTTGAGATCCTGGGAAGGACATATCTAGTCTATGTATTCCATACTAACCGTTATAAGCCGCTAGTATTTATAGATTTTTAACTTTATTGTGTGTCTGTCTTTGTTTTCTGATAATTAACGAATTCTAATATATGAAATTTATTTGCTACCGTATTATACCTATTATTGTCATTCGTCACTCGGTAAGTTCACGGCCAAATAATTTCAATGAATGAAATGAATAGAATGTTCAATAGCGTTTATTTATATCTTTATTATACGTTTATTGAAAAACTTATAATTTTATCATTCTTAATATCGAAGAAAGAATGTCATTTGAATAAGCAATTTAATTTTCTTCGCAAAATTGCGACCTAAAGACACTTTTCAATGTCCGTACCGCATACCAGACGCTCATTGCTAAGTCCTAACTTACTTTAGTACTAGCAATTTTGCTTCCTGTATTCTGTTTTAGGGTTGTCTAGAAAGCCTAAAAAATTTGTGTAGGGAAGACTTTGGTTCAAATAGGTCTTCAAATATTTTCTATGAATTTATTATATGAAGAATATGAATAAAAAAATTATAAAGTAAATTATTTGATACTTGGATATACTTTATATGATAATGTATAGTGAATTTAAAAGAATATTGTCAACCCTATTCGAGACATTCGTTCTTACTGCCTCACCGCTCCTGTGCTTTTCCAACACTTCTGTTATTTCGTTTCCGAACGTAAAATGCAATATCGACTGAATAATAAAATTTTACATTGAAATTTATTGATTAAATTGAAAATTTGACTATACTTCAAGGCATAGTTTTCGATAAAGAGAAATACTAAACATATTTTTTTCCGGACTGCGGCGAAGCCCAAAGGAGGGTTGTTTGTGTGTGTCGGCATATGACTTTAGATATGCAATGTATGGATGTATGTATGTAAGTCCAATACTATGTTACCTCGTATTTATTAAACGGCTTAACCGATTTTAATTATTCATACGTAGTTAGACTTGTGTCTTCAAATATAATTTTCCAAGCCTATCGAGTGGAGCATCAAAATGAAAGTTTTTAAATGGCGATCACAAAAATATATACAACTTATACGGTAAAAGTAATTTAGGATAAGAAAGTGACTCACTGACAAAAACTAAAAAGCTGTAAATAAAAAGAAAATATATGAATAAAATAAATCGATTACGTCAATGTCTCCGACTGCATTCCTTTGTCAATTTGTTCCCATTGTTTTAGTTCGCTTTTTAAGCAATTGGTTTTTTTTATTTTATAATTATTATTAAATATATATTATTAAATATAATATTTTAAATTTATATAGGTAGAATTTGTAAATAAAACAAAATATGTTTAGCACTTAAGAGTTTAGGTATTACTTATACGAAATATAACTTGTTCTATGCCTTTTAAATAAAGAATATATTTTATGCTCAAAATGAGTGTATAATTAAAACTTTTATAATAGCTCTTTGTTTAAAAATATCGCTAGTATAAAAAATCTGTGACTAAGTAAAATACGCATTTAATAACATTATATTTTTTCTCTCTTTCTTTTTCCTTGTTCTTCATCATTACGTTTCAAGATGTTTTCCAGAACTTCGCTATCATTGATGAATTTCATCTGTCGTGTTTTTTTCTTATCGTCTATTATCTAAAAACCTTGAGCCCTAAAAGATTACTATGCCTGTTTTTAAATCCCTATAGAACTAAAACAATGTTTTCTTTTTCATAATATCTTGATAATTTGTGTAGAGGTAAGATTCCTTCTTTTATTTCAGTGCTTAGATGCGGAAATAACATTACAGGTACATATTAAAAAGGTTTGTTCATTTTTATGAATAGCTATGACAAGGTCTTCATTAGTTCCAATTTAATATATAAAAGTAAAGAAAGAATTTTTAAAGCATGATTTTTAACGTTCTTTTCTTCATAAATCAGCTTAAGCAAGTACATTTTCATTAAAAAGATAATGATATCTAGATAAACTGGTGCTATTTCTTTGACTGTCTTTCCCACAAAATATCGTTTTGTATATTTTCATCCTTATCTCTAAACATAGATCATCCTAGATCTAAACAGTTGAACATGTAAGTTTTCAAGCAACAAAGCTTCAACATCAAATAAATGTACACAAACATCATATGAATAAACGTCATCCCCGTTAGAGTACTTTCTGAGTATTATATATTGCGTGTAACGGTCCGTTGGTCGTTTATCTCGACCTTTGACTGGATAGATATGCAATGTACATGTAATATTACAAAGGAATACAAGATTTCTTACTTAGGAAGTAAACACGAACTTTGTTGAGAAAATTGGAAAACACATATATGTCTATTAGGTATATCTTATTAAAATATGTAAGAGGAAGAATTGCATTTAATTAAATATTGCCGTTTTCTTAGCAAAATTTAACAAAACTTACGTTGTTTTTGTAATTTACTGCTAATATAAATATGTGTGTTAGTTTATCCACTCTTAACGCACTAGCGGAGCAATATATTTAGTTTATTTTTTACTTCGAAATAGTTTATGGGTTGAAAACTGTGACCTCACTACTTTTAAATCCGATACATCAAATAGTTTCCGTGGGATACTAATATATTGCAAAAAGTTAATGAAGGATTCTTATTGATTAATAATGATACTTAATTTATATTTTATTTACATCTTTGAAAAAATTAAAACCTTTTTAAAACGGCCAAAAAATATCTCGTATTTTACAAAATAAGCATATATATTAGTGACAGCCAAGGCATGCCAAAGCAAATCTAATAAGATATAATAAGTTACAACAACAATTTACGCATTCAATTTTGACGACAGTTAAAAGCTCTTAGATTTTTATTTTTTACGTTTACGTTGACTCACCCTTGCTTCGCTCGGGTTCGTCCCTAGCTTGATTCCTCATACAAACTTTTCGGAATGATTTTCGGGATAAAAGTATCCTATGTCCTTCTCCTCCCAGGGTCTCAAACTGTCTTCTTACCAAATTTCATCTAAATCGGTTCAGTAGATCCAGAGATTACGCCCTACAACGTCACAAACTCAAAAATTCACCAACTTTACCTCTTTATAATATTAGTATAGATAAATTACGACTAAAATGTCAATAATGAATAATGTAACGAATATAAATTACTTATATTATAATTATACTTTAATACGATCATATAAAAATGGTCAATGAAAGCCAGTTTTTAGGTGCAAAAATTATGTCACATCAGAATAAATCTGGCTGGCATTCACGCGTGTAACTAATACCGCGGGCATCTGATATCGTGTGCAGGGAGTTGTGTTTTGGTAATATAACCTTTATTATGTGGTTAGTAAGATCTACGACCGTATTTGTCCGTTTCGAATTACTCGGTATAAAAAAGTCGATATTTTCCATCGTTAAACGATACATTCGATGTTTTGAAAAGTTACGATATTACGTACATCGTTAGTTAAAACTATTTACAAATTTTCTGTATGTAACTAAAAATTTTGACTAAACTACAAAATTTGAGATCGATATTACTTGGACAATAACTTTTCATTTTGATTTTTGATATTGAATATAAGATATGTGTTTGTTCTTTCACGGGTCGACGTTATTTTGTACACAGGAATAGTTTTAGGCCGGAGAGCGTCATAGATAATTTTTATCCTGATAAATTCATTAATTCCCAAAGGTTAAAATAAACTTATAAGTTATAGCGAAAATATACGAAGTCTAAGAGTGATACCAATCATACCAGATATCGTGCATATTATTTCTATATATAAAATAAAACTGTCGAGGTCGAATGTCTGTACATAGAAAAAAATGCTAAAAACCGAATCAAGGTGGATGTAAGAAGAGAAGTAGCACAAATCCATTTTTTTTTTCAATTTTTTTATTTATCTGTCTGTTTGTACGGGCTAATCTCCGAAACTGTTGGACCGATTTAAATGAAATTTGGCATGTGGTACCTTATGTCCCCGGTCAATATTTTAGATACTTTTCATCCCGGAAAATTAAAGAGTTCCCGTGGGATAGTTAAAAAACTGTAATAACTTATACAGCTTAGTAAAGAAAAACTACTGATTGGATTTTACATCAGAATAACATGCTACTTTTTATCCCGGAAGAAAGTACGGTTCCCGTGGGATAGATTTGTTTTTGTTTATCTAGATGCGAACTCGAGAGAAGCGAGGGTGAGCCGCTAGTATTCACATAAGGTTGATATTTGTACAGGTTCAACAAATACATTACTCGAGTAACAAGTTTAGTTATTGAGTATTTCTGTCAAGAAATTCTAGTAACAGCTTGGATTTGGTAAGTTTTTTTCACCCCCGCGCCTTGGAAGGCACGTAAAGCTGTCGGTCCTGCGTCTTAACTTTAACCGGCCGTGTCGAAGTATCGTCCCATCGGACTTTTAGAGAGACAGGAATAGAGAGTGCACGTTGTGTCTGCGCGTACACTTGTGTACTATAAGATCTCCTGCATATCTGGCTAGACTCAGTAAGATTGGCCGCCGTGGCCGAAATCGATCGGGAATACATTATTATTATTTTAATACATCGGGTAGCTCTGACAGAGAGCAGTAGGTATAGTACTAGTACATACTCCTAACTTTCTTCTAAAAAGCTACTTAGTGATAAACCCAAGTTAGTGAGGCCAAATCATTAGTTTTCATAGTGTTTTTACAATAACATTGACTCTTTTACAATTTAACTATCATAATTACAATGATATTCATTATGAATAGGTATAAATAATAAATAATAATCTTCATAAATGATCAAAAACGTCTTTTGTTTTACTACATTAGTAGCAGTACAGTAACGTAAAGGAAGTGCTAGAAATCTAGACAGGGCTCTCTTATTAATGATTCTGGATTAGAAGCAGCACTGATTAATTTATCTTATCATAAATAATATATTATATGAAATCTCAATGTCTATTGATTTATAATAGTTTCTAGTGGCAGTTAAAGTTGTTATAGCAATAAATCAGATTACGTTATATGCTTGTTGGATTATACTGCTTAGGTATTTGTAATTTTTATTGACATTACAGTAGAACTTCTGTCTGTCTGTATATTTCTCTTTCTGGCTAGTAGTGCTTCACTTACTACCTTTACGGCTTAGCGGTTGAATCGATTTTGATGAATTTTTAGATATGTTTGGGGATACGATAACTCCCTCAATGAAATTTATAGATCTAAATAAAAATTGACAGTTTAAAATGTTGAAAAAATCTGTCGAAGCCGTGAGGAATCCGTTATTCTTGTATATACATATGTGGTACATATAAAGTTATATTACAATTTGGGTAAGTTTATCACAGAATATCTAGACATATGATATATTTGTGTAATGTAATTAAAACACGAGCAACCGTAAGTTTTACCAATCAGATTATAAGATCTTGCAAAAAAAATGTCAAAAATATAACAAAGTAATCAAAATTCGTCATCATCATAAAGAAACACATATACCTATTCAGCCCTTTTTAACGTCCCACTGCTGGGCAGGGGCCTTCCTTCAATACAAGGGAAATCATGCCATGATCCACCACGCTAGCCAAGTGCGGGTTGGCGGACTTCACATGTCTTTGAAAACTTGCTAGGTCCTCTCAGACATGCAGGTTTTCTCACAATGTTTTCCTTCACCGTTAAGACAAATGGCAATCATGTTGGAAATGATTCGCACACGAAAATATCAGAGTTGCAAGACCCGGGATTTGAACTCGCTTCACTCGGTTGCCCAAGCGAGGGCGTTATCACTGGGCTCCCACTGCCTTTCTGTCAAGAAACACATATTACATATATAGCTAGAAGTTACTGTATATTGAGCTATTTGTAGTCATAAAAGAGCAGTAAATTACAGCTAATCATGATCACTTACACGCATTTATCAGTCGGTAATGGGTAGGCTTCAACTTGAAACACCGGATACGATCCCTGCCATATTTCCCGTCAAACCCGCTCGGCTCCTGTTTACGGCATTGCTTGTGACTGATATTTGTATAGGCTATTGCTTTTAAAGCAGTCAATTATCAACTAAGATTACCAAATTTGTTTAAACTCTGGTTTCTTAAACTGATCTATTTAGCTTTCTCAGAATAGGGGTTACGTTTGTATATAAAGTTTTGAAAAATATTAATTTCTTACATAATATATAATTTCTTACATAAGATTATATTGGTTAGAAGAATTTTTTGTAGAAGAATGGGACATTAAACCGAAATTTTTAGAACATTGAATAACTGTACTCCAATAAGTAAGCATTACAAGTCTTATTATTTCTGTTTTCTCTATAAAATACTTAACTTCAATTTAACTATATAGAAAAAGATATACGTAATACCTTAGTAAGAAGTATTACAACTATGCCACGAGAAACCAAACATAGCGTTGGACGATCCCAACGAGATGCTTAGCGGTAAAAAGTTTAAAAGAAATCTTTCAATTACTCGCTTCCTATACCCTAACGTAACTATAGGGCCGTGTAAAAGAATTAATTCAGCTCAATCATATTGAATGATTAGCGGCTTACCCTAGCTTTGCCCGGGTGCGTATACCTAGGGAGGTACGCCGATTTGTTCACAATTTCTAGAGTTTTATTTTTTTTGCACGGAATCTTGATTCTTTTTCTAAAACAAAGGAAGCTACTTAATAAGTTACTCCTTATAACATTAGAAAAGAAAACCCCGAAAAAATCGGTCCAGCCGTTTCAGAATTAAACTGGAACAAACAGACAGAAAATTATAAAAATTGTTTCCTTCTTATTAATACCATAATGTACACTTTCATATTATATGCATTTAGTAAAAAGCTGTTATTTTGATACTACAAACAGACACTTCAATTTTATTTATCTGTAAAGATTGATTTAAAAACACCATAGGTATATTTTACGCTGAGTGACGTTTCATTTAACTAATTATGGTTAACAAACAATATAAAACGAATGAAGGCTATCAATGTAATTAATCTTGTATCTGCATATGACAATATGTAATTAATAAAATTATTAAAAGTATTACATTATACGAGTATAAATGATGTAAGTGAATAATATTTTATATTTAAATCTCACTCGAGCTCGCATAAACAAAGCTAGCGTTTTTTGAGTTCAGAGTTTATTTGAGCCACCCGTATTGTCAGAGCTTAACAGACCCGTTTTATTTAAGCTCTGCGCTTCATTGAATTACATATAATATTTACATACATATGTGATAAAGAGTACTTTTTTAACGAATTTCAAGTTTAATTATTTAGAACAGACCAATTAAAAGCTTAATAAAATTATGGACTATTTAATGAATACACTGTAAAAATACTGTCTAATATGAGCTACTATGATAGGGTATGTTTGTCTGTTTGTAAAATATACATTCCTAAACCATTTATCTTACTGTGATGATGCTTAACTGACGAATTATTGTGGGCACTCTCACGAACGTTTCTGTCATAGTATTATCAGATCACGACAGCTGGCGCTTGAGTCGTATCGGGTAAAATGAAATTTATTACTCTACGCATAGCCAAAAGTGCTCTTCATGCTTGGTGTGTTGCAGGTACATATTATGTATGTGTATGTATGATATATGTATGTATTTGTAACACACCAGGGTGCAGTCCAAGATAATCTATGTATATCACAATAAGAATAAAGAAATTTGACTGTGAAAGTTAATAAGTATTATTATTTTTTATTAACTTTGTTTAAAAAAATCTAATTAAATAATTTTCAAAACTTCAAAAACTAATGACTAATGTAATCTGCCATACCCATAAAATAAAAAAAATGAATATAATATGACTGCGTGCAGGTAGACGCAGACACGACCGGTCCTGGGGCTTGTATTAACGGAAACTGCCAACCAAATTACCTTAACCACTGCATTGGAATTTACGACTTATACCTATTATATTAAAGTATCATTACAAACTACCTATCTCGCAGGATTTGCGTGCACTTTTTACACCTAATGAAATTAAACACCCTCAGAAAATACGTACTTCGCAAAGAATGCGATCTCGAAACCTGCGTCTACATCTGTTTCCTCTTTTGTGTGTGTGTGTTTTATGGATATATCTATACATATAATAAAATTCTAACTAAGCCGAATCTGTACATAAAATATTTTTTGGAAAATCTTATTGAAATAAAAATCATTTTCGTTACAGAGGCCTAATCTATAGTTTTTAGTTTTTTTGTCTGTCTGTCTGTCTGTCTGTTACTGCATCGCAGAAAAACCACTGAAGGGATTTTGATGAAATTTGGTATGGTGATAGCTGGTTATCCGGGTCAACATATAGAATACTTTTTACCGCGGGAAAATGTCTCATTTCGGAGAAAAAATACAAAAACTGCAATGTGAGAGTATACTAATATGTAAAACCTATAGAATTTGGTTTTTGGTCATCTGAACGCGGGCGGAGCCGCGGGCAATGTTAGTTTACAATAAATCTCACTTTTTCTGATAAATCTAATGCAAGTTTCATTCAGTACTTACGCAAGTAATTGAGCTGAATTATGGATAATTTACTGTTGCTTACTTCTCTGGTCAGACCTATTAAGTTCAGTGATTAAAGTGCCAATATAAATCGTTTGATTACTAGGAATATTTTATTTGTTGTATAATATTGATTTTTATCTTGTAGCTTCGTGGAATGGGATAACTTTCTCATCTTTTATTATGTTTTTACATGTGGTACGGACAAGCAATAGTACTTCTTAGATTTACAAAAAAACTAACTTTAGATAACGTGCAATTTTATTGCAGAATTTTATTTTTGGAATATTTTTATAAGTAATTATAACAAGTAGAAAACTATCTTCTGAATTATGTATTAACTTTTCGACTACAAAACATTTTAAATTACGAAACGAAAACGGAAAAGCAAAGAAACTTAAGTCTCTCCGACTACAAACATGGTACTTTCAACACAATTTCCAACGATTTACAACTAGTTCAAGTTTCTTCGCGTACTTTGTAGTAGAGCGTGCCACTAAGAGCTTCGTAAGGAATTTACGCCAGTTTCAAACAAGCTACCGTAATGAAATCACCTAACAACGAGATATTACCTAAGTACTTCTCTAACTGCATGTTTTTGATTTTTATGTTCGGAGTTAATGTCACTGACATTTACTGCCAAATAGAAATAGCAGTATGTAATTAGTATATAAAACAGCAAGCGACTTAGTCTGGCTGTACCCGTATGTTTCATTTGAGTTAAAATTTATTATTTATTACTATGAAAATCTCTGTAACCTATTTTCCCTTCTTTATTGATTTAATTTAAAAACTCTCTTCTTAGTATCCACTAAGAAGAGAGTTAGTGGCGAATGTCACTAACTAGATATATTTATGATAATTAAAAATACGTTGTTATGTAATGAATCATTCTGGATATATAATTTTCTTCTGTAATATTTAAAAATCATTGATTTTAACGTTTACTACGTACGAATTCACTTTAGATAAGTGTTTACCTTTTACAGAGTAGTGGGCAGAGAAAACTTCTTAAGCTCCTTTATCACTTTATTCTTCCACTTTATTTTTCTACCTGTGATTTAAAATTTTTTATCTGATAAATGATTATTTCGCAACCGCGCCAACCCTGAAAGGATTTTACTTTAAGTAAATGGAACATACGCTACAAAGGATACCTTCTGTAAGTTTCATTTCAACAAATAAACACTAAGTTTAAAAGAGAAAAGTTAATTGTCTCGCAATAACTTCAGCGTAAAGACTTCCCAGTCTCGTGGTTTTCTGTTAATATGTTCCTATTGTTTTTAGTTTTCTTTTATTGTGTTTCTTCGAGACTAGTATAAATCTTATGTTCTTCAAAAATGAAACGGAGATATGTATGAAAGAATGTTATTAATGAATGTTATGATTTATCCTATAAACTATTAACTAAACTAAATGTATTATAAGCATATTTTACATAATATTAAACACTTTAGATACAAAAATAAAAAAAAAACTGACTGCGTGGAAAACAAACTAAAAATATGAAAACAAGTTAAACATAGTATTATGCAGTCGGGACACATACTCGTACCTACATGTTAATACTTACTGCTAGTCTTGCTACGTGCTTGCAAGAACAGCCCCACCCACATTTTTTTTTGTTTTTCAACTTAAATACTACAAAGTATTCTTAATACGCTAAAGTTTAATTTACGAAAGACCTGGTAGCAGTTTTACTTATAAATAAAAAATGTATTTGCGTTTTGAATTTTTCAACTTTTTGGAAATGCAAAAGGAACCTAAGCCACTCAGTGTACTTACATTGCCATTGCTGTCGTATGGCTTAGGCTGAATGAGATGCGATCCTTACCAGAACAGTTGGAGAAATGTTACATACTAGTTGGCCTCTCAAGTGTATTTTAGAAATTTAGAAAATATTTAAAATACAAAAATGGCCTGATCCACATTTACTTTTAAAAAAATAGTTATTAAATGTCTGTAACAAATTTAGTTCAAAAGAAAATAAGCTAAAAACGCAAAAATAGCTTTGAAACTTACGTTCGCGCTACATCTATAAAAATATTTTTATAGATTTAAAAACTTATTAATAGTTTTTCATGAAGCGTGCATTTTCTCCAAAGTATGTGTCAGTGTCAGTGGGTTCGGCTACTCTTGCGCTGATGGCGTCTTATAAGTATGTTAACCGACTGCGTAGTTTTATTTTATTTTCGTAATGTAATTTTTTATTTATAGCTTTTTAGTTTTTGGCCATTTTTCAGAAATTCAACATTTTGGAGTTTTATTTTACAATTTTTTATCCCAAACTACTTTTAAACATATAAGTTGTATCTTCTTGTGATCGCCACTTAAAAACGTTCATTTTAATAGATTTGGACGAAAATTTCTTTGCCGCAGTTGGGTAAAAAAGGGACATAGAGTAGAGCCAATCTAGCGTACATTTTTATTGAAGCAACTATGTGGCATGGCCTATTGTATAGAAGGTGGCAGATTCCATATTAACAGGGGAGATTTTTTTTATATTAGACTTCATAGAGATCGTACTATCTGTAATGATCTTGTAAAAGTGTACTTAAATTCAGTAGAACTCTTCGCTACGTTTTTTCTGTGCCTAATCTACGTTTTGGGGGAAAATTATTATTATTATATTTTTTTTTAAATGATTTGAAGTGCTCCTTCAACGAATTCGGCGTATTGGAGCAGTAATGGAGAGCACTCGAAGGATAATCCACGATCCAATTTGTCAGCCTCTTAAAATGGTCGCTTGTATTTTACGACTGCCTACGACATAACAGTATATAGTATACTAAAATAAATAAAATTATTTTATTTCACTGTAACGTTTGAATTGATTTTCCACGTAATTCATTATAAATTAAAGAATTTGTATATTAAAATTGTTTCTTTTCGTATTAAAGGTAAAGTACCTAATAAAGGTATTAAAACTACGAAGAGTTTTCAAGTGAGACAAAAAAAACAGAAAACACATGCAAATTTAAAGTGTTTAGATATGTGATTCATTAATAGTATTCGCTATGAAATCCTTAAAAATATTCTGGCAGATAATGCATATTTAAACGTCAAATGTTCGTTATGGAGAGCTTTCAAATTTTGCACTCAAATTTGTCAACCTCTTCAACCGTGACATGACAAAGCACATGTACACTGTATAGCCTGGCTGTCCTATGAAATACTCGTACAATAGTCCTTGACAGGTGATACTCGAACTTTTTCTTTTTCTATTGACTAATGTTTGGACGCGACTTCACACCGTTTCTGTAACTGTTCCTCTCAAATTAGCAAGAGTTATCTAACAGATAGTCCATACCTAACTTCCTCAATAAATAGACAATAAAATGCAAGATTTTTTTGTAATTGGGCCAGTAGTATCAGATATTAGCCCACTAAAAATAATAAACACACACACTTTTCAGCTTTATATGTATATTATTAGTATAAATTAAACTGAAAAAAATAATAATAGAAAAATTAGTTATTAAAAAATTTAAGACCAAAAAGGTTATCCAAAAATTATATAAAAGTATTCAAAATAGCGGAAAACTTAACACGACAACAAAACTTACTTTAAATTTTCTTGTTGATACCTTCATACATTCCTGACCTAAATCCCGGTATTATCTACTCGTATTTCCTTTCCCTAATCTTATTAATATTTAGCTGATTCATATATTAAAAATATTCTATCGTGTCATATGTCTCAATATTATATCAAAGTATATATTTCAAATTTTTTATGGAATTTTCCAACAAAAATTTTTTTAAGAACATGATATTTGGCTTTTATTAGATACATCTCGGACATAGATACAAAACACAGTTTATTCAAAACATATATACAACATATGTATATACACAAATACCTATAATAATTGTTTTTTAATCTGTAGTTCATCCTTAATCGAGTCTAAAAACAGCAAAAACTTTTCATGAATTAAACGTTAGAGGCTAAAGTGTTTTCAACATATTTTCATTATTTGCTTTCCCAAACAATAGAGCTTTCATAAATAATTACGAGAAACAATGTTTTGTCATAAGCCAAATTAATAAGCGTCGGCGTTATAGGGGAAACTCATAAACATAAATAAGCAGTATATGAACACCTGCACCATAATAAGCGAGATTCTATGGCAACCCCCACTTGAATGGAGGGGGAGTCTCCTTGACTCTTAAAGGAGCGATACAGCGACCCCAGCCTGGAAGAAATCGACGTTCGATAGACATTGCTATGAATAAAAGTATAAATAATCACCGTCCATAACTTGTTTATTATATAGGTACATATTCTTTAGCTATATCATATTATAATTTAAGTCATATTGATTTTCATTTTTTATAAACAAAATTCACTTAAGATTCTAAAGTATAGGTACCTCTGTAAAATATGAGAATATTATGAAATTTAATATATCTAAAATGTTTTATATTTTTCACTTTGTACTATCTGTAAAAGTGAAGCCTAAAAAGTTTTGAGAAATGTATTAATTGAAGTAAAAAATCTCTTAAAATAGAATGTTATTGTAATAAAAGAAAAGAGCGTATAAATTGAATAGAAGAATAATGACTACACGAATATTTAATATCACCTCGTGAAAAAGCTAGAAAATATTACAATTACGGTAAAAGTTACGCTTTCAAAATTGAATGCTAACAATTATAGAAATATTCAGAGACATGTCTGACAATGATAGAATACAGTTAGTATGAAATTAAAAAGATATCATTAGGAAGCGGCCACACAATACTTAGATTTAAATATTATAATTAAAACACTGCATAAGATAGATAAAAACAATTATTTTTAATGAGCATCGCCCATACAAAGCTAAAGGAAAACACATGACACTAGTGGAAATTGCATCAAAGGTTAAAAATAATGACTGAGCTTTTAGAGATGCATCGTGAGTCTTTGTGAGATTTTCCGAAGTTTTTACATTTCATGACGTGCCGTACTAGTGAAGTGACCTGCTCTAATTTCGTTCGTACATAAATTTTCCAAATGAAAAATTCTCTGGTGCATAGATTGGGAGAGATTTAACTAAGACGTAGAAACGGTGAAATAAATTTAGTTGAGAAAATGTATATGAAAATGTTAAAAATACGAAAATAAAAACTTTTTTAAATAATTCGCCTCTAAGTTGTTACGAATGGGTCCCAAAGACGCATGAATTTTTTTATCAATTACGTATAGTGTCAAATGAACAAAGAAAAATACCAATA
Source organism: Brenthis hecate (assembly GCA_951806755.1). Lineage (NCBI taxonomy): Eukaryota > Metazoa > Arthropoda > Insecta > Lepidoptera > Nymphalidae > Brenthis > Brenthis hecate. Next base: position 4,030,933 of record OX638269.1, read on the forward strand.
TGGGGTAAGCATACAGATAAATTTTGCACCTTTGTGTAGACTGAACAAATTACACGGTGCGCTATACCATTTTATGTTGACCCTTAAAAAGGCTTGCGTTTCCCCAGTTTCGTATCAATTTTCCCTATTATTTGGGGAACAGGAGGTTCAAAGTGGATGGTCGGTATAGAATTGCTGTGATTCAGCTTCGGACAATACATTGAATGGGGTACCAAAGCACAATAGAATATGGATTCCCATATAGATCGGGATTTCAGATGGACGTTTTATTAGATATATTTTGACACGAGAGGAATTAAACATATTATTCGTATGAGCAAACAATAAGTTTAAAAAAAAGAACTCTTTTTGTTATCTATTGTTATTTATTATTAGAAACATCAGTGAGTAAATATTTTGATAAAATTCAAGTATGCTTAATAAGTATTTCCTAACTTGAAGTTAGGTAATAAATATTAATTTAAAGAAGATGAATTTTCGTTTATTTAGCTTAGGTATGAAAACGAAAAGACATTAAAAGTTTTAATTCGCTTTTCGTATTTTACATTTCCTTTTTCACCTCGGACCTCTAACATCTGGTGTTGCAACCTAAAATAATTTATATCACAAACAAGTGATACAATAGGTACTGAAGATAAAATATTTAAAGAAAAATATATTTTACGTACTTATATAAATATACTTTTATAAGAAATCCGTTTGGTGCTTAGGTACTGTAAAACTAACTTAACAATATATAGTAACGAGAAACTGTGTAAATGTATTCCGTAAAAACAACGCTTTAAAATAATATCATATTAAATTTCCCATAACCGATTCCTTCAAGACAGCACAAAAGAATCTATTGAATGGTTCCCCTTATGTTGGTTTAACGCCAGGAAAAGTAACTAAGGTGAATGAATGGGATCCGATAAACCTCTTAGATCTATTCAGAAGAAATCTTCTGTATAGATTACGCTCTTTTGCAGGAAATATAAAAATGTATGGCTTTAAATAAAAATGTAGTACAGCAATATATGCATTCTTTAAATATTTCTATCTCATTTTAAATTTGTTCTATTTATTACGACGACACGTTTGGCTCAGCTTGTAGTGACCCTACTTGCTGTGTCAGCGGTCGCGGGTTCGAGTCCCGCTGGGATCATTCATTTGTGTGATGAGCACGAATGTTTGTACTCCAGTTATGGGTGTTTATATACATAATATGTATGTATTAAAAGTTATATATGTGTAGTGTATCAACTATTTGGTTTCCATAACAAAGCCTCGTAGCTGAACATGACACTAGATGATGCTGTGTGTTAATGTCCTAACATATTTATTTGTTTATTAAATGTATTTTTTTTTGTGTAATCATGATGACACATTTATATTTAATATATAAGATACATCTAATAAGTATACATTTTATCATAATTAGATAAATCAACTTTATATCAATTGAATTGCTATGACAATATTGTATACAATACGCTGGAATTTTAAGTCTTTTTCTAACTACCAGTCTAGATTTATAACTATTAACAAAATAATGATACTCTAGCTTATGGAAAAAGAAAACTCTTGAAACCCAAAAAATGACCTAATTAATATATACTGAACTGGTCCAAACACCAATCATCTATGTGAAACATATTCTAAAAAATATATCTCTTACACACAAACACACAGCAGAATATATTTTGAAAATAGATACCAATATCAGAACTTTTTAAACATTTCCAAAGTTCTCAAAATATTTAACGTGTTTGAAAAGCGTATCTTCACGCGACTATCAAAGCGCTCCATTCAAGTTAACCAACAGTTTAGATTTCCATGATTTCCACGTGGAGTACGGAAGCGGCATACAATAAGGGTTCAAAATAACTGGTGTAGGGATAGGCATTGTGCGCATCCTAGACGCTTCAGACCACTCAACGTCCCTCTTAATTAAGGGGGGCAATACTCAAATGCTCCTAGCGCGTCGAATAGCCCCATTCAGACATATGCCGTCTGCGACGAGATAACGAACCTCTCCCGGTTATTACACTTCTATTTCTTTTTTTATCTGTGTTCACAGCTCCACTTGTTTGCGATGACGGCTTGATTAAACAAGGCTGTATACAATTGTGTCATTGCGTTTCCAAATTGTTTGAAAAAATTAAGATGATTTGGTTTTTTTTTCTTCTGCTTTTGTGAGATCTCATTTGACGTAAGACAGATATTACATTTACGTTTGCGGTCATGGTAATCGGATATTAACCGTGGAAAAGTTGAGATTGATGGTGAGATAAAGATAATATATAATTTATATTTACCGCGGTTACCCATTGAAATCAACTTGACGACTTATGTAGTTATGTTTATTTTTAAGTTTTTTAACGAACAGTCAAATCCAATGAGATCAATCAAAATGCTTAAAGATTTTGTTAAGTTATGTAATCAATTTACGACCTATAAATATTCTTTCTTTTATGTATCATAAATATATAAGCATTTTATATAATACATAAATATACATGTAATGGATATATTTACGTGGTAGTTACACTTTTATATGATGTTACCTAGCGGTGGTGAGCTAAGGTGTACAAACATAAATTTTTATATCCCAATAAATTAACATGCGTTTTAACTAATAAACTTTTATTAATAGCACTCTGGATAGTATCTACGAAGGAGGAACATAAAAAGTTAAACGTACTGCGGCCTTATAAGGAGCACACGTTTTTCTCTTGGTCAGAATCATGTTTTTTACTTAATCGCCATAATTTTTAAATTACTCTTAAATTTCATTCATACGGTCGGTAATTGCGCAGCATTCGTCTACGTCTCATCATACCGTTATATCTGCCAATAGTTAAACGAGAATGCTGAACCAAGGTCGTAAAAACATCTATGCTTTTTACTCGCAGCCGTAAAGCCATACATACAAATGCAGTGTGGAACGTAAGAGTTTATTGATCGAATAATATCTTCTGAATATAAATGTTCGCATCCTTTTAAGTTAAAGTCATATTGCAAATAGTGTCCGTATTAAGATATCTAGAAAGCTAACTTAGACGAATGTCGTGTAATGAAGCAATTAAATATAACTGGGCTATTTACTAAATAAATAGCTCCTTTAATATCTAAAATATAAAGAACCACTTAAAATATATTAATAACAAATATTGTAATCTATACATATAATAAAATTGTAACTAAGTCAAATCTGTACATTAAATATTTTTTGAAAAATCTTATTGAAAGAGACATTATTATCGATACAGAGTCCGAATCTATAGTTTTTAGAATTTTTGTCTGTCTGTCTTTTTGTCTGTCTGTTACCGCATCACGAGAAAACCACTGCACAGATTTTGATGAAATTTGGTATGATGATAGCTGGTTATCCGGGTCTACATCTCATCATCGAATTATTACTTTTTACGGCGGGAAAATATCTCATTTCTGATAAAAAATACAAAAACTGCAATGTAAGAGTATAATAATATGTAAAACCTAAGAATTTGGTTTTTGGTCATCTGAACGCGGGCGGAGCCGCGGGCAATACTAGTTATTATATAAATCGTATATACCCTTACGCTCGAGTACCTACAATGGTTAAAATAGGCTTCACTATAGAAATAGGCTTTAAAATAAAGCAATAATGTTTCAAACGGCTTCGGAGATGTGTCGATCTATCGAAATCGAGCTGACATTACTGTGATTTAAAAACTAGTTCTGCATTTAAAAAGCTTATGCGCGCTTAAAATAGGAGTAAAATGTTACTAAACATTTTTATTACTTTCATGCCTTATAATAGATCTCATTATTTTGATCTCGCATCTGCGGATGATTCTATCAAAAACCCTTTGACTAAAAGGCGTTACGGAACAAAACATGATGAATGTTCGACGCTTTCAAACAAATAATAGGACAATACAATGGGGGCACAAAATTTTACCCTGTTGCGGGAAAAATAATCAATTTTTTTTTAAGGATGTAAAATAAAACGTTTTATAGAAATACGAACAAACGATAAACATTAAGGTAACATAGTTGTAATACTTTGATAATAATTGGGGGCTTTATAGAGAAAAGGTGGGTTTCAAATATAACATTTTAATATCCTGAAAACAAGTAAAATAGATTTACACTGAGGTCTTTGTCTGAACATTATGCAGATAAATAAAATTATTTGTTTAATAATATAACTTCCATAGCTACATACTAAAATAATGCTTTATTATTGTTTCTCTTAAAATTATGCAAAAATGTGTTTATTGATTTATAATACTTTCATCAGCAATAAATCGACATATATTTTGCATAGCAATCATTTTGGAGATAGAAACTTATAGACTCTTTGCCATCCCGGTGTATCGAGCTGTTCTCATCTTTATATATATAATTCTTCTGTGAGTGTGTATGATCTGGGAATGGTTTAGATTCACAATTTTGTCCAATAAGTTTGAAATTTTCAAATTAAAGACGTGTAGACAGGACAACGTCTGTCGGGTCCGCTAGTAAGTTATAAATCGCTCGTTAAAAGTTAATTAGAGATGCATATGAGCGAAACAAGAGCTAGAATACAAAACAAACATCAAACATTTTATGGTAACTCATATTAGTTGTTGTGAATTATAGGTCATATACCTATTACGTAGAATACATTCATCAAATATACAATTCTTCACAGTCTAGCGAAGTTACCTGCCTACGAATGTAAGTTTGTAATGTGTTCCGGTCAATGACTCATTGCATCTTCGCATACAACCTCTATACTATTGAAGTAAAATAAACACACGATATATTCAATTTTCGTTTGCTTTTTAAGTGTAGTGTTCACCACTAGGTGAATTATACTAAAACGTGACCATTTACTTAAATTTATGCCCATTTTACACTGAAAGCGAAAGTTTTACACTTTATTTATCTTTTTTGTTGGCTTAACAGTCATTGCATAGTATGTAATAATAATATCGACATTAAGTTTCATACATATTATTTTGCTAAAAAAACTAACACACTTATATAAATATTACGGCGAAAAATCGATCTAGATTAGTCTTATGTCTGGGAAAACGCGGGCTGATGAGTTTTCATGCCGTTTTTTTTTCGCATTATTCCATGCAAAATATGGTCGATAATTTCATCCGCTCGAGTGGGCATAAGCATCGTGGTCAAACTGCTAAGTCGCAAGATTGACCATCATAGGTCTAGGTTCGAATCCTGGTCGGATACAAAGTTTTTACTAGTGAATTTTTATCTCATAGTTAATTTATTAGGCTATGACCGAATTAATAATTATTCATATAGGTATCGTCTATACATATGTGCATAAATATATTAAGTGAGCCTGTTAACTCTTTTATTGTTCAAGGCCAACTTCTGCCCAAATAAAAATACAAAGTATTATTTAAAAAGGTCGTATAAGGACGGATAATCCATACTTTAATATTATAAATGGGACAGTTTGTTTGTCCTTCTGTCACGTCGAAACCGAGTGACGGATTGGCGTGATTTTTTGTGTGGATATAGTTGGAGGGCTGGAGAGTGACATAAACTTTTTACAGCGGGAGATTATCTCATTCCCACCGGAAAACACGTTATAATACAATCCCAAAAATTGGTTATTAGTAGATACTGCTACGAGTATTAAATGTAAATAAGTCATGACAAATACACTCAAAACAACACGTTCTATAAAGACATATCAAAGTATAGACGACGCTAGGCAAAACTGAATTAAATATAGCTTAGTAAATGTAGCGAAGAATATCGCATAACCTACATTCCTCAGATCGATAGTATGAAGACTGAGTTATTGCTAATAATAGTCTTCTTTAAAAATTCCCTGTAAGTGGCACTGGCAGTCCGTCATCGTACTGCAATCATAGGACAGCGACCCCACCGGTCGATAAGGTTGTGTTTTATTAATTTAAGTACACGCTTAGTTAATGTCCTGCTCTATAGATTACATAATTTACTACTTTACATAATAAGTAGTGTTTAATAACTTAATAGTAATAAATGGGCATGTTTAGTATAAAGTAATTATTAGTAATTGTAGAATTAATATAAATTTACAGTGGAGTTAATGCAATTCGTGACTGCAATTATTTGATTTTTTTATAAAAAATGCTAATGACTTATTCTTGTTTCGCTTAGGTGCGTCGTCTTTAGGTACCTAATAGTAGACAAATTTTATATTGTACAGCTGTTTTAGCATGAAGGTGTAATAAACAAACACACATACATAAACTTTATATAAAATATTTTAGATATATAGTGAAATTTTTACACTTACCACTTCTAAATCTTACTTTCTACATTTCCATTCATTACATGCTTCATAGAAAAGTGTCACCCAACTTACAAGTGTGTTAGGTTTTGTTTAGTTTTCCCCGAGCAAAGTGCAGTGACTCTTAACAGTTTGTTCTTCCACTCTCACATGCTTAACATCTACCATTAGATAGTCTTCTTTGTTTATCAAAGGTCCTCTTAACTTGTATTACACAGTAATATAATGGGATATAAACGTTTTAAAAGATTCGAATAAAACCCTCTTTAAAATATGTAACATATATATATTTACGGTATATGCATACTTGTATAATATTCTTAATGGGTATTTAAAATAACGTTCATGGCGCAGTAGCGAATGTGTTGGGAGCCCATCTTGATGGAGGTTCCAATACAATTCCTGTAGGAAGTGAACGCTACTATTTAATTAATGCGAGTGTTTACGTGTGTTCGTTTTGGTACTTCTTCATTGGTTTTGGATACGGCTGGACAGATTTAGATGAAACTTAGTACATAGATAGCGGTACCTTAAGTAACATATAGGCTACTTTTAGGCACTTAGGGACGCACCCAAGCGAAGCCACATTAACTCGTTATTCCTATACTTAGTTTAATTTTTTTCTATACAAGTAAACAAAATGATTTACCAAAGAACAAATAATTGAAAATCACGAAAATTTAATAGCCATACAATGTTTTTGCCAGATTCGATCAATTCAGCACTAATTAAGTAATTTACGTAAGCACAATACTAAATTTCAATCTAGGTCATTGACATTGACATGGAACGTAAATAAAAACATGTAACATAAAAGTATTTCATTAATAATCCTATAAATTCCTAATCACATCTGTTTAAAAAGTTATAGCCATAAATAATATTAATTTTATGGATGCTGGTTAAGTATTCGACGGCAGGTCCGATATTCGGTGGTCATTTGTAAACGATGTCACGACGCGACGCCATAAAAACAAGGCACAAATAAAGCCGTCAAAACGCAATAAAACGAAACAGTCGGCAGCGATTAAAACGGTAAGCGGATTTAGTATATATAATTATTAAAAATTTTAACGACTCTTAACTTGTGCCGTTTGTGATAAAATTAAAGTGGTCTAAGCAAATTATTTCACAATTTCAGCTTTTATTATTTAATACTAGCGTTATTTTACGAATGAATTGGTTTTATTATTTAGTTTGCAAGCATGGGGTAATTGTGGTTTTATAATAAGAACAGCTCAAGATAATTATTTAATCACCTGCAGTATAACTTGGGATTGAACAGTTGATTAAAGTAAATGCTGCCTGTGACTTAAGATGAACTAACAGCTATTATTATGTATAATCCATACTAATATTATAAATGTGAAAGTGTGTTTGTTTGTTTGTTTGTTTGTTTGTTTGTTTGTTTGTTTGTTTGTTTGTCCTTCTTTCACGTCGAAACGGAGAGACGGAATGGCGTGATTTTTTGTGTGGAGATAGTTGAAGGCCTGGAGAGTGACATAGGTTACTTTTTACCGCGGGAAATTATCTAATTCCCACGGGAAAACAAGTATAATACAATCCAAAAAAATATGATCAGAATTACTAGAAACTTGGTATTAATGCTCTTCAATAAAATAAATACGTGTTTTAGCATTTTTCGAAATTTATTCTATAAGGGGGTAAAATAGGGGATGTAAGTTTGTATGAAACTACCTTTGTAGATATTTTTTGTAGTTTTAGCACGAGCGAAGCCGCGGGTTCTGCTTGTAATTTATAAATCCAAGCTTTCTCTTTGGTTACATGATGGGATTGGGTGCATCTAACTATTAAGTAATAATCTTTCCATTCGCATTTTGCGATTAATTTCTTATGGAAAAAGAAATCAACTTCACAGTAAGGAGAAAATTTGACACTATTTAATATACATAGTGGGCTCCATATAAAAGATTTGATAAGTCCAATTAATATTCATGTTATGTATAGAGTATACTACTAATAATACTTATATGTGGGTGTAGATAAACGACCACATTCCTTGTACTTTATGGCATTTGGACTCCCAACTCTTAGTAGTCGGTTATGTTAGATAATTTCGTAGCATGAACTCATATCATCCTTTTACGAAAAATAAATTATTATACACAGTACACTGTTTTTTAAATATAACTAAAAATTCTAGAATACCATTTTTAGTATAGCTAAAGCGCTTCGTCGCCGGCGTCACCGTGTCATTAAGATTATTAGATACGACACTACATTGATAGATGGTCGCATAGCTCACGGTAATTAATATCTTCACCTATAACGAACCTTAAAAATATCTTACCATAATAATCTGATACTAAAAAATAATATAATGCTTGTCAATTATTAAATAATGTTATTAAATATAATATCTTCATTCTACGAATCTAGAGGCAAACGAAACCGCAGTTACCTATCGCATCTACTTTATGCTTATAACCGATTTCAAAAAAGAAGTAAGCTCTAATTTGCGGGGAATAAAATCTATGACTTTCAGCATGGCAGACAGTGCCGGCTAAACACGACATTCCTATGCCAAGATATAAAGCCAAGCATTATGGTATGTTTAACTTTATACTTTATAAATCCTCTCTATATCGACCTCATCAAATATCAAAGCACAACCATTATACCATTTTCAACCGACTTCAAAAAGAAGGAGGTTCTCAATTCGACTGTATGTTTTTTTTTTATGTTTGTTACCTCAGAACTCCGTCATTTATTAACCGATTTGGACAATTTTTGTTTTGTTTGAAAGGGTATACTTCCAGATTGGTCCCATTTAAAATTTCAAAAAAAAAATACCACCCCTAAGGGTGGAAAAACAACTAATGATGAATTTAACCTACATCTAATTGTCATATTGACTTGAAACTTTGCAAGTATTTCTATTTCCGTTGATAGTACAGTGGTTCGGTGTTGTTGACCTGATCTGATGGCAAGGACAGAAGGTGGATAGGTGGAACTCTTCAACGGCTAATAGTAGATACTTTGAGTTTGGGCTTATTTTGTTTGATTTGACAAGCCTAACACGTTAGAATCCTTACTTTGCTACTACTGTCTACACTAAAAAGGGAAAAATAAAAACTTTTTAACAAAAAAATAAAAACCGACTTCAAACAAAAGCACTAAAAAGTGAAAAATAACTGATTGGTAGTTTTCATTTACTATACATACCTAATCAAATATTTTCGAAGTCGGTGTGCTTTGCTTTGTATGGGCTGGGACCGATTTCAAAAATATTTGATTAGGTATGTATTTAATAGGTAGGCTTTAATTACTTAGCCAAAGCACACCGACTTCGAAAATATTTGATTAGGTATGTATAGTAAATGAAAACTACCAATCAGTTATTTTTCACTTTTTAGTGCTTTTGTTTGAAGTCGGTTTTTATTTTTTTGTTAAAAAGTTTTTATTATTTCACTGTCTGTCTGTCTGCTTGTTTAAAGCTAATATTCGTAACTGAGCTGATTTCCACTAGATGTTCCATAGTTTTTAAAGAGTTTCACGCGCAAAGCTACAAGGGCTACATTTTTCAAAACTAAAATGAAATATGTACTTTTCAAAGCAAATTTTAACGGAATATATTTTCTATTTAAGGAAATAAGCTAGTAGATCACGCTGAGTGACAAACGATTTCTATTTCTCCACGATTTGGTGCAATTCGTCAAGCTTACACATGAGCCTAGGCCGAATTGAACTAATATCACCGATCTCCACGCATTCGCTCTATACGTGGAGTTGACAGTCACTGACTTGCTGGAATTAGACACGTAGAGGGTTTAACGCTATAAATTTTACTTTATTTACAGAGCTTAACAATACGATAAAATTATATAGGTATGTAATAAAATAATAATAAAATTTTATAATAATAAAACTAGCGGCTCACCCTCGCTTCGCTCGGGTTCGTCGCTAGGTACGTTTTAAATAGATATAAATAGTTATTACCCAGCGTTAGCAATAAAATGTAGATTAACGAAAAATTAAAATTAAATTAAAATGTATATGACATTTTAATATTTTTTTGTTAAATCGGTGCAGCCGTACACGCGTGATGGCGTGACCAAGGGAAATAGGGATTCATTTATATATATATATATATATATATATATATATATATATATATATATATAATAGATTGTAAAATTTAAGTTTATTTTATTTTTAATTTCCGAGTTTTAGACTTTTTTTTATTATAGATAAAAATAAAGTTAATGCAAACAGGTATCTTATTTACATATTTATAAGTTTTCTACTTCAACCAAGTAAACGGAAACACCTACAAAATGATATAAAATATAGGTACGTTATGCATAGTTCAGATGAATTTTGTAATTTATAATTGAGAAGTAATCTTATATTATACAAATATGTATTATATTTCTTTAGAAATAACTTACTTCTGAAGAAATATATATACATATATTTGTAAATATAAGTATAATAATAATATTTCTTCAGAAGCAAGTTTTAAGTAAATACTTAGAGTATGTAATAACACTATTTAATTAATATCATATGATCATTTATAATAAGAATATTAGAAAAGTATAAATGTTTCTTTATTTTTAAAATTACAAATGAGTATCATATATTAGGTTGTGCCATGTACGAGCACATTTGATTTTACTTACACTAAATATTAAATAAAAATAGTGGCATATTTTAGTGCAGATTTTTCTTTTTAACAGGACTTGAGTTAAACTGTTGTAAAAAATACAAGGCAAACAATTAATAATAAGTATTTAGCTTAGTATACCTATCATAAGAGATGACTCTACATAAATTATGTTAACATCAAAATGAATCCACTGTTCATTTTATGTAAAAACAATCATTAATTATATTCAAAATCTTCCCTCTTTGTTTTGGTTAATTCTTGCAAATTTCAGTTTTCATTAAAGCGTTACGAAGCAAAAATTTTGTGGTTAAATTAATCATTAGTTATTTACTAAACCGTAAATTATGTCTTTGGCTTCATTATATTAAGAATCTGCACGAATTTGTGGTTAACTAGTTACTTGGAGAAACTGATAATTAAATTTATGTCGACGTAATAAATAACTATTATGAGGTCATGAATCATTAATTTCAATGAGTATCGATGTTAGCCATTTTAGGATAACTTAAAAATATTCAAAATGATACAACTTTTTATTTCATTAGATTTTTATAATTTAGCTGATTTATATAATTTTTCTTTTCTAGATGGCGATCAATGCGTAAAAAAAAAGAAAATCTCACTCTGCTCATATAAGGTTAGTCTTTAATATATGTATTAGTAAAAATAAAACTTATTCTTGTTCTTATTTATATATTTAGAATAAACATTATTTTCATAGTGTGTATTATGAAAATAATACACATTATGAAAATAATGAGTAGTATAAGCTAATGGTAGCCCAGTGGTAACGTGCTCGCTCGGGAAACCGAGTGAAGCGGGTTCAAATCCCGGGTCTCGCATCTCTTATATTTTCATGTGCGAATCATTTCTAACATGATTACCACTTTCCTTACGGCGAAGGAAAACATCGCGAGGAAACCTGCATGTCTGAGAGAACTTAGCAAGTTTTCGAAAGACATGTGAAGTCCGCCAATCCGCACTTGGCCAGCGTGGTGGACTGTGGCCTGATCCCCCTCGTACTGAAGGGAGGCCCGTGCCCAGCAGTGGGACGTTAAAAAGGGCTGAATACATATTATAATAATTTTATTGTTGTATTTTTCTGCTTTTTATGTTTTCATGGGCTAAACATAAAGAATATCACTCTGCACCCTGTTTGAAAATGGCTGATGAGATGATGCCTATTGGATGCCATTATCTGAAATAATACTTGGTAGAAACATTCACTTGAAGGGTGCATTGAATGTGTTAAATTCCTTATTAACTCACCTGATATTAAACATAGGTAATATATCTGATGCGATATATAATATAACAGTTATATATAAATATTTTATGAGAAATGTTATAATTCCCAAAAGGCTACATTTTATATGAAAATTATCTTCGCTCCAGGCAACTGTTAATCATAGATAAAGTCTGACCCTCATCATATTATAAAGCAGTAGTTTGCGCCTTTTTTGTTAGTTTGATAACCACCGAACTAATTTACATAATAGCTTTCGTTGGTGAAGAGATTTTTTTTAAATATTACACTTGAAAAAATATAAATACTTGAAAATAAGCGTGTAGATCACCTGCTGTACTATTTCTATTATATTAACCTATTATTAATTGTACTATTCAATCGAGTACTTTTCTATAAGAGAAAAATCATGAGTGCAGCAAAAACAAATATATCATCAAATAAAATTTCTTCCCATGCGGAAATCGATGTCACGACCAGCTTGGTAGCATTGCACTTGAAAGCTTTATGTTAAAGACGAAGCTTTTTAAAAGTATTATAAGAGTTTACTTACGTAAACCATAAAGAGTTATTTTAGCGTTGAATGTAGCGATCTTCCAACGAATAAGAACATATCCAATGGCCGACTTAGGGCGGGGATAGAAATTGAATCGGCAATTCCGAACACGCTTAATAGATAGCACCATTAGCGATAGGGAAACATCAATTTTGGATGGATTTATCCCATTTCATTGGGAACGAGTGAGCTAAAATATAAAATGATGGAAACGAATATATGTATTTGTTAAATATAAATTATAAACTAATAATAAGTAAATAAGATTTTGTCAATAATATACAAATAATATGCACAATCGATATTTTATCTTTTTAGGACAAAAGAGCTAAGAAAGAAGAGCAACTAAAGATTAAAATTTTAATTAACTAAAAATATACATCCACTCATAGGAAATCAAAACGATCATCTTCGCAGACAGATCTTCTTAGACATGCTCTGCATTTGACATTTACCAAGAAATTAAGCTTCTATTGATAATTACTTCATTAGTTAAGTAATTGAATACTAAATGAAAACCGTTAGATATTACTTTATGAAACATTCAACTAAACAAATTAAAGCTTTGAATCTGATTGTATCCCGCCCACTAACATTTTATTATTAGCAATAGTAGTACGTAATACATACTCCTATTTAGAACATTAATATTCTAGGCAAATGTACGTGCTTATTGGAATTCCAATGTTTTGACTATGAGGCATTTGGAAAAATTTATAAAGCTTTTAGATAGGATTTTTGATAGTTTAAGCAATAACAAAATGATATATTCCAAAAAATATAGTTATACAAATAAGCATTTATAGTAATAAAATTTATTTCTTTTTTTTCTATTTAATATATGTGATTTGAATATTTTTAAATATGATAAAACCAGCAAATCTCGTGAAGGACCATTTTATAACAAATAAAGAAAACAGGTACGTTCAACTACGGTTAATGTTTTCGTATCCAGACGTTTTGTAAAATTGTTGACATTTTACTCCCCCACAAGCCCCAGTAAATACTATTCTGAGCATTTTATTCGACAAATTGTTACTGTTATCTGTTTTGACTCTATCATTTGCTGCTATTGTGCTATGTGCTAAAGCACTCCCGATCTATTTTGCGTGAAATTTTTATGTCTGCATCAAATAGATCAATCTTATAGTTTTTTATATATATATATATATATATATATATATATATATATATATATATATATATATATATATATATATATATATATATATATATATTATAACTTATTAATAATCTTTTACTTTCACTTATTCGTGATAAAAATTCGAATATTAATGTCATTACTACGTTAGTCTGATACTTTATACTATTTCTAAAAAATATACACATAATTAAGTCATTTAGTCACTACGTGGAGAGTAATTATTATTGTTGTTAAATGCAGATTTTTTTAAGTTAGACAAATTAAATATTTAATTAATATTATAAAATATGTACTTAAGTATACTAATAAAACCACAAATACCTATAACTACGTGTGGCTAATTGTTAAAGCTATAAATCTATGTGTTTTTCTTATAGCAATTTAACGACAGAAAAATCGTTCTATAGCTATCAGATAAATACATTGTAAAAGGAAATTGCCACGCACTTCCATTAATTGCCCCATTAATCTTAGACCTTAGCCGATTCCTGCTGAAATGGCTGAATTTTGCCGAAAACTCCCGATTCCTATAAACACCAATAATAATTGTGCAAGGGATTAAAGGATAATCTTTTCGCTGGCGTTTTGATCTCGGATTAGCCTGTTTATTTAAGCTTTTTACTTGTTTAAAGACACTGATATTTCAGATTATTAATTTTTTCCATATTAATAGGTACTATGAGCTTGCATTAATAGAAAATTTTCATTTTATTTAAATGTAAATCCTACAATATATTAATTAAATATATTTGTCTTATATGAATATAAAATTAAAGAATATGATAGTAAATATTATTTCAAAGTAATCTAGAGTTTCTTTAACTCTCTGACAGACATTTATTATCCTACATAAACTCTGATATTGCTGTTAGTATTTATCCGTGCATGCCGCATATAAATTGACTGTTTCATGTTGATACCAATTAATGCTTACAATTTTATTACTCTACAGCAAATGTCAGAAATTATTTTAACTTTAAATCAAATTTAAATATAAATTTTAAAGTCGGTACCTTAAAGTCTAAAGATGTATTGCACACACACACACACACACAAATATTGCGTGTGACAAACTGATATTTGCATTGCATTATTTAAGAAAAAATAATGTTCAAACTTATTTAGGTCTTCTTTTTTATTTACAGATGGGCAACCGAAGTCTATGGAGGACGAGGCGGCGTTGTTGTAGGTGAATAGTGAGCAGAATGGCGCGGTGGGCGCTAGCGGCTCTCGCCGCTCTAGCGCTCTCGACCGTGCACGCTTACCTTATCATCGTCCCTGACACCGCACCACCAGGCCACGTCGTTTTAGACGCAGCTGTATACAAACTGGGCTCTGAACGCACTTACACTATCGACGTACACAGAACTGCTAACTTTGTTCATCACATTCTTCGAGTTAACAGAACATCCGGTATCGTCACATTAAGAAAGAAACTAAGATGTGACGGCGTCCTCTACCCAAATTTATTTACTTTCTACGTAGACTCTACGTCTGAACGAATTCGAGATATTGACTACTACAGTCTACCGATCAGAGTTTTAGTGGCCGGAGAAGACTGTAGTCGGCGACATGCTGATTTATACGATATCGATTTTGACCGTGTTTACGATCAAAACGATGCCGCTCTTCAGTATGAGGATGACCACCCTAGAGATAAAAGAGAAATTAGTTATTCAGAAAGTATAGATTGGAGATTATTAGAAGAGAATGAGTTGGGTTCTAGTCAATATAGCGTATTGTCAACGGCTTATCCATGGTCAAACGCAATGTTCGAGGATTATGTAGTTACAAATAAAAGTAGAATAAAGCGATCTCCATTAGTGCCATTTGATATGGCAATAGACGTGAAAATAGCTGAAGCAAAACAATGGATTTCAGAAACGTACGCTAGTTTTGCTATACCAACAACAGATCGGTGGAACGGCATTTGCTTAAAAAGATCTCAATTCGTAAATTCTTTAACCGCATTCCTGCCTAGAACTGTTCAAAAAAAATGTAGAGTTCAATTCTTAGATGTAAGTGATCCGCGTTTTGTTATTGAGAACAGTCAAGGTGATTTAGTGGCTAGCAATGATGTGTGTATTCTAGAGCCGATGTGGAAAGTGTCTATACTCTTTACGTTTAATTGTGAACGGACTAACATTGTGGACTCAGATCATAGGTTGAAAATAGTGTATCATCATCAAGAACTCAACGACACTGATATAGCGAAACGCGTTAAACGCGAATTACGAAATCAATCTCCTTACTTCGAGCAAGCTTTGTATGTAGCATCTGTGGCTGAAGAGCAACCGCCAGGAGTAATAGTTACAACCGTACGAGCTCGGTAAGTTTTAATTTCTATATTTTGAGTTAAATGTTCTATTATGTCGTTTAGACACGATGTGGTTTAACTCATGCATTACACCGCAAGCCCCGCCTAATACCGTTCCAGTCTTTAATCCAAATTATACTAATCAATGAGTCATGAATGCCACGGAAGTAACACCCCGGCCGTAAACCATCTGCTTTGCTTTAATTGACTTTAAGCTGGCTCGTTGAGCTTTTATGATCTCATCTATTTTATGCGGTCCGGAAACAATGTAATCGTGACGGATAACAATGGCGGGGGCTATAAAGCTAAAATACCTCAATTACTCCGGAGTTGCCTCGAGAAGTTACTGGCATGTTCTGTCTGTAACTATATTTTCTTACAAAATAACGATTCTTTTCATGTATGTAATATATCTTCATTAGTAAATTATTAAAAATGATGTGTGTAAATCAAATTGAAAGACTTACGTATTTAAAATTACTATGACTTCATATGATAAATACTTAAATTATAGATACGAGTACAACTCATTCAAATTAGGCAAAAGCTATTAGTTTAAGATTCCTTTACTTCAAAATAATTCAAACCAACCTAAAGATGAACTAAGAAGGCTGTTCTTACTATAAACTTTTAAATAGCTATGAGATTCCATAAAGTACCTACACATGCTAGTATACTTTAGAAAACATACTCGTAACTAACGTTGGCTTGATGATGTAAAATATAAGATGATTTATATGTACCTAATTCTTGTTTGAATATATACCTACATATGTATAAATTATTTTATGTGAAGTCTTAAACTTAATTAATATAAAAAATAAAATAATTGAAAAAAAAAACATTTTAAAAAACCAGCTTCTATGTAAATGCTCTAAAAAGAAGAAAATAACTTTGGGAGTCCGCATTATTGGTTTTACAATGACGTCACTTTGCTTATTGTGTTTCGCTCATCGAGCCCTTTCCCATTTGATGCCCCATATGATAAAGATGACTATGGAAATGATAAAGCGCTATTTTGTAACGTCCACTATAAAAGATTAAAAATGCCGACATTTAGGTAATCGTGCAGTCACGAGAACCAAACGTGTGTCCTAAAATTTCAGCTCAATCGGACACTGGGAAGTGGGTCTTTAACTTGCAAGATTCTATTACATTTACCGGGTCAGGTCAAACTAAACGAAGTGTAATAATCGAAAACTTAATTGTTTCATATAAAACAAACATATTTATCTCTAACGTATTCAGTTAGAGAGATGAATTCAAATCATTGTTATCTTAATATCTACAATACTGTAAAATTGTATTTGTTCCATGTAATGGCATGTAACACCTTTAATAACTAGACAAGATCGGACAATTTAGTCAATTTCCTGGGTTTAACTCCGTGCGACTGGATTTCCCTTTTGCGGAGTTGTTTCGCCGCCGCCCATATAATTAGATGCGGTGGTGTAGGAACTTGTATTTGCAGTTTTCTGTGCACTTAATGTCATTGTAACGTGTTTTTAAATACAAAGCAGAGCGTATATGCGAGTAAAATGCAAAGCTTTTTGTTGCTTATCATGCTAGTGAATTATTCCTGCACGTAATTTATAGACGTATATTCTTCTGATGAAGTAATCTTGTAATTGTATGTTTATTCATATAAATAGTACACTAGAGTAACATTGTTTCTAACCAGGTTTGTGTATAAAGCTTAAAACGTAGAGTGGGATGTTAAATTCAGGATCACGTCCATCCATAATTAAAAGGATTATTTTGCTGTGAAGGAGTTATATTTTTAGTATACATAATAATAAAAGTGCCGTTTGTTTTACTTATTCGCTTATTTCACCTCATTTTTAACAGCGATCCAGAAAATAGTCCAGTCACATACTCCATGTCGAGTCTCCTAGACTCTAGATCAGCTGGTATGTTCGCTGTGGACACAAGAACTGGTGTAATCACAACTCAAGCTCGCTTAGACAGAGAGAGGCTCGACGTGCATTACTTCAGAGTTGTCGCTCAGGATGATACGTTCCCACCGAGAAGCGGTACCACAACGCTTCAGGTAATAAGGGTCTTATAATAACTTCATATTGTATTATATGTAAACAACAAGATGAAACAGACATTTTAAGTATGTAATTGAACCAATGGATTAGATCTACCTTAACGTGTAGTGTTAAATTTGTACTTATGCAAATTAACTTGCGAAAATCTTATTTAAGAACTTAGATAGTATATAAACTGCATGAAAAACTAAATAAAAATATATTTGTGTTAATATTTAGATCAACGTGTTGGACTGCAATGATCACGCTCCTATTTTTGAAATGCAACAATATGAGGCGTCAGTTAGAGAAGGCGCAAGCCCTGGTACAACAGTTTTAACTCTTAAAGCAACGGATCAGGATATAGGGAAGAACGCTGAGGTAAGGTTACTTATTTCGTGTATTTAACATTTATATCCTATTAACAACATAAAAATGACAGTCAAAATTATAAAATTAATAATTCAATTTTAAAATTATTCTATTTTCTAATGTGATACAAGCAATCGTTGGGGCGCGTTCATAAGTATGTTTTTTTTTGAGCGGAACCCTAATTCATTTTCTAAAATAAAAGTAGCCTAAGTTACTTCTTATAACATCAGCTATCTGCCAGTGAAAATCCCGCCAAAATCAGTCCAGCCGTTTCGGAGATTTGCAGGAAATAACAGATAATCAAAAAAATTAAAATTTGTGTTTGATAAAAAATAAAATATAAGTACCGTATATAATTTCATATGCATTTAGTAAAAAGCTGTTATTTTGACATTACAGGCGCTTCAATTTTATTTATCTATCTAGATTGACCCGCAAAGAAAACTTAAAGAAAGTATTATTAACAAGATAGAAGTGCAATAAAAATGCCTCCGCGTTAAATTACTAGAAAACTGTGCTATTAATTGTTTTACAACAGCGTAATAAATTATGGGCGTCAGTGTACAAGCACCATCATCTACTGGTTTGACAACTAGTGTTTCTGGCTTGTCATCGCGAAATAATTACCATAAACTTGAAATAATAAAGACATTTCATCTGAACCACTTTGATATTCACGACTATATTATTATTGCTAATATTTTATATATCAGTTTCCTGAGATTCTTCAGGGTCGATGACTTAATGCCTGATTGTAACAGATAATCGCTCTCCCATAAAATACGCTATCTTATTAGGTATGGTATACGCTAAAGGGAATGAATGTTGTATTCTGGTTTATATATTCTAATTTAGATAAATTGAATCGATTTGTAGAGACTCTTTAAATATAATGCTAATGAACTGTTTCCTTTATTTAATACTAGTGACTTACTCTTGCTTCGCTCGGGTGCGTTCGTAGGTAACTTTTCAATAGGTATGAATAGTTATTGCGAGTGTACTTTATGCGAAAAACTTATGCTATTATAGATTTTCCTGTAGGCCTTATATTATCTACAATTTTCCTAAAATTTTCTAGTACATTGTTTTGATGCATCTCTTAAGGTTTAGCCAGCGTTATACATGTAAATTTCTAAGAATGACTCGATAGAACCAATTATTGTGTTTTCCTGTGGTAAAACGTATTCTAAATGTTGAGTCGAGTAATAAGTTATTACTATACAAAATTTAATTAAAATCGGTACAGTACTTTCTGCGCGAAACGCGTACATCGATTTCGCTAAGTTACTGTTTTATTATATGTAAAGGTAAAATATTTTATACAAATACCTCCACTTTTCACTTGGTATGTGGTATGGTATGTTCGGGCTATTTTCCGCAACTCGACAACTATGCGCCTATTTTGCGTGTGTATCAATCAATTCATTCATTAATGAATCATCTAGGAGAAGAAAGTTTGTATAAATAAAATATATTTATTTTTACTTGTACATTGTACAGGTTGTTAGAAAGGCCTTTAGCAAAGTGTCCTGAGTTTTGAGTTTAATTTTATTTCATTCATTTCGACGCTCTAGTAATTTTGTATTTCATTGCTGTTATTTTACATAATCCAAGTGTAGAATATACTATTCAACATTGGCGAAACAACTTGTACTCAAGTTGCACTATAAAAATAAGAATAAATCATATATTGTGAATTGGTAACTACTGGTTTTTTCCAATATAATTTTATAAGGTTTAAATGAAATACAATTTCTTTCAGGTTGAATATTCTATTGATTCAGTAAAAGCGGAAACATTAAATCCGGAAGACTTTAACGAATCTATAGATTCAGGTATAGAAGCAGACGCTCAAGACGTATTTAGGGTGGACGGTAGAAGTGGCGCATTACTGACGCGTTCAACGCTGGATAGAGAAAAAGTTTCGAGATACACAGTTATAGTGAAGGCTACGGATCAAGCGAGTCCGTTATCCGATAGATTGTCAAGCAGGTTGGTATTTTTTATAAGTTATTTCGTGACTGAAAAGTTTTTCCTTCTTTTTGTATATCATGAGAAACGGTTTTATAGTTTTTTGACAGTAAACGTGTTGCGGTATTAAATTAAGGTTTTTTTCCGGTTATTAAATAATAATGGTTTTATAGGTTTCCAATGTTTATGTAAAAAGTATGTTTATGTAAAAAGTATATTAATTGTAATTCCAATAAAAAAATCTTCTTAATTGAGTGGGATATTGTTGCCCTTTTATTAATACTAAATAATAATATGTATAAATTTCTTAATAAAAATTTTGTTTTAGCGCAACTATCCATGTTAACATTTTGGATGACAATGACAACTACCCACAGTTTAGTGAGAAAACTTACACCGTGAATGTGGATGAAGATATTAGCGTCAGCGACAACCCTGTCATTGCCAGGATTAAGTAAGTTTTTTACATATTTACATATCAGTGTATTATTAGGTATAACTGTGCAGTTTGTATTAAAAAAAATCGATTCAAAAGTATTTGTAAATATTTCATCTGAATTGATATACTTGAAAATATATGAAAGAAATTACTTAGTATTTTGATTTCAATAGAATTTTGTATAAAAATTAAATCGCTAACATAGCGACATAAATGATAAAAGCGGAACTAGAGCAAGCTCGAGTAAAGCATTTAGAGGACAATTACTGCCTTAACTAACATGTTGTGTTGTATCATAAAGTAAACAAGATACTAATCAATCTCAACGTCGTTTGATAGCAGTGAAATTATCGTACATACAGAGACTGTGAAAAGATTCATTAAGTCAATTTGGACTTTGGACTTGATTCAGCATTGCCACTTTTTTTTATGTGTATTTACTTTTAATTTTTTATTAGTAAGAGATCTACTATCAATAAGAATAGGAATTTGAAAGTTACAATTAGCTTTTTTAAACGCATTACACCTAAGATACTAATAAAATGCGCGCAAATAGAATGCAGCTTTTAAAATGAAAATAGAATAATTTTTTTTGTCAGTCCTTTAAGTGGTAGCGGAAAAACCGAAACAAAATGAATTATGATATTTTAAATATATATCAATACTCAAATACAATTTTACCACCGATGTCTAACAAGTTTGAATACACCCTTACCCCATAGCTTACAAAACCATTAAAACTGGACTTGAAACTAATAAATATGGAATTATATCTGCTGCATTTTTAATTAAAAAAAAAACAAATTTGATCCGAGTTGCATTATATTAAAATCTACAAAGCACAAGAGACATGTTGCTCAACTTCTTCGCATCTTTTTAAACGTTACAGCGCCGTCTGCTTTTTCGAATTTATGGGTCTGGAATAAATTGTTGTTTATGGATATTGCGTTTCCGATATGTGTAAAGTAAAATATGTAGTAGAAATTCACTTTGAATAGTTTTATTCGCAAATACAAATTTTTAGAAAAATACTTGCAGTTAACTGCATCATAGCATATATTACCTTCTTCTAAGAATTAAAGTTTCTTCTTTTAAGAATTAAAACCAATTTCATATTGCAATATTATTTTAATTGAATAAATACATTTATTATGTATACTTATTACTTATTTCTTATAATATTATGAAGAGGTAAAGTTTGTGAGTTTGTGACGTTGTAGCCGGAAATCTCTGGATCTACTGAACCGATTTAGATAAAATTTGGTAAGAACATAGTTTGAGACCCCGGAAAGAGCGTAGGATACTTTTAATTCCGGAAATCATCCCTTAAGAGGGCAAAAATGGGGATGAAAGTTTGTATGGGGAATCAAGCTAGGGGCGAACCCGAGCGGAGCAAGGGTGAGTCGCTAATTATTAATATATTAGAAGCATTAATGCTAACAATATACTGTTTGACATTAACTAAGCATTTCCCCAACTATGAGAATAGCTCCAAAGGTAGCATAGAAGTTAACGAAGCTAAGTAGATATATATAAATGGTTACAAATTACTCTATTTTAAATCACATTTACAGACTTAGCATAAACTGAGTTATTCTCACCAATTATACAGCCTTCAGCTCGTCTAAATAGGTATAAAATCTATTTAAGTATAGCTGACTGTCCGTGTCGGGACGATCACTTTAAAGTTACGACAGTAGTTGCTTTAGAGTATGACAGCCAACCAATTTCGCTAATAGAAATATCGCGTGCAATTTCTATACCATTCAACGTGATCGTGTCTTGGTATTTTTGAAGTAAAATACTTTAACTTAATATTATATCTGTTTCAGAGAAATGCCTTGTTTTATAGAGTCATTTTAATGTTTATCTATATTAATATTATAAAGAGATAAAGTTTGTGAGTTTGTGACGTTGTAGGGGATAATCTCTGGATTTACTGAACAGATTAAGATGAAATTTGGTAAGAAGATAGTTTGAGACCCCTGGAAGGACATAGGGTACCTTTTATAACGGAAATCATCTCTTAAGGGACTGAAAATGTGGATGAAAGTTTGTATTGGGAAGCAAGTTAGTTGATAATATAAAGTACTCATAAACTTTAGTCGGTAAATTCTTTCGTTGTGCGTCATTCCTTACCCGTTTTATATTTGATTTTTGTACATAATTAAGGAATTATACATACGTTTTGATTTATTTTGATCAAAAATTTATTTAAACGTTTGTCATTTTCATAGAGCAACAGATGCAGATGTCGGTGCGAATGCAGCTATTCGGTATGCAATCATCGGCGGAAACACTCAAATGCAGTTTTCAATAGACAGTCTAAGTGGAGACGTTTCATTGGTAAAGCCTCTTGACTATGAACAAGTGCGAAGTTACCGACTGGTGATAAGAGCTCAAGGTATGTTGTATTGGAATTAGTTGTTCGAAATAGAATGCTAAACTTTTTTATACTTCGATTTTATATAAAAAAATATTGTGTTTTATAATACTCTAACAAATAAGGTACACTGATTTCAAAATCGCTCTAAAATAATTAATTATTCAACCCATAACCTATTAAGTAATGATCATTTGTTTTTGAATTCACATGGGAATAAATACTCTACCTTAAGAGTCTATACATATATTCTTTAAAAAAAGAATTATCAAAATCAATTCACAATTGGCGTAGCAAGTAGCTGCATACCAACAAAAAACATATTGACGAATTGAGTAACTCCTGTCTTTTGAAGTCGATCATAAATAGCTTATTTTGATAACCACGCCTAAAATTATTTATTTAAATTATACATTATGTATAAATTATGCAAATACTTTAAAATTACTAATTTACTTGATATTTATGTATATAAACGATTAGAAACGATGAAACGATTAATTGGACGTGGCAGTAGATTGCTACGTATGTTGGTTCCCTTTTTTGTAAACCTACCAGTAAATATGTGGAAAATCTAAAGAACAACTGTTAAGTTTTTGCCGTTTCGCCTAAGCAGAATTTTGCATTCCGTAAGGTCATGGTATATGGTAGTGCCCGGTGGTAGCTTGCATGTCACATGTGAAACGTTTTTTAATTGATCTTATTTACTTGTGCATGTAAAAATCTTGTATAGAACTAATAATATATACACACATATATAAAATAATAAAAATAAAAATGACATATTGACTTGTTTTCGATCACTTTATTATTCACTGCCTCCTGTACTATTATTGTAGTATGACCATATATATATATGAGAAGAAAAACGTATATGAAAATTTATTTTATAGCATTTAAGCGTTGCATTTCGATACTTTTAAACGTCACTGCGCTACGCTAAAATCGACAAAGTCGTATTTTATAACTACACAAGTGCTTACAGTTCCATTCACAGTGACTCTTGAGTCCATCCTGCTCATAAATAATTTAGTGTGAGAACTACATTATTTATAAGCAACGCTTCACACGGTACTGACACATGATACAAGTAGTACGTTAGTAACTGAACTACGAGCTAGAGCCTAGGATATAAGAAATTGAATGAATATTTATTACTTCACACTTTTACATGCCTGGGGCGTTGCTGCTATACCTTTAAGTGCAGTAGGATCTCTATCTATAGGTGTCTACCCAGGATCACTTCCTATTTAAATAACAGATTGTTAGGTTTCTCATCAGGTTTTTATAATATATTTTTTCTTTATTCTATATATTATAGTTTGTTGTGAAATTAGTTATTGGAAAATATATTCAATTAATTTCTACAGAGTTTTACTATTTCCCTATTTCTTGAAATTGGTTTTACATATTTGCTATCCTATTCTAAGGAATTTGATAAAATAATCCATGCTCGTGGTTTCGACATCAACTCTATACTTTATACTAAACTACATTCTGGTTAAGACGATCATGTTATACACCTGTTTCTAGTAAATCTTTTTTATTATTTTATTATTCTTCAGACGGTGGCAGTCCATCTCGCTCGAACACCACACAACTGTTAGTGAATGTAAAGGACGTGAATGATAACCCGCCGAGATTTTACACGTCGCTCTTCCAAGAATCGGTCAGCGAAAGCGTTCCTGTCGGTTATAGTATTGTTAGGGTGAGTATTTGGTAAAATAATTTTGTTATATGTAATAAATAATATTACCATCAAAACAAATAATACTCTTTTTTCTAGAAAAAAACTATTTTTTGTAAAAATCATAATATAATCGTATACGGAAATAAACATAAGTATTAAACTAATGATAGAGTCATTTCAAAAAACTTAGTATACCAAAAACGAACATATCAAATTCTATGATCATTTACTGTATATCGATAAAACAAAAGCAAATGAAACATTTTTTCTCTTACAGGTGCAAGCCTACGACGCAGACGAAGGAGTCAACGCGGAACTGACTTACACACTGGCAGATAAAGAATACAATGGCAATAATGATCTACCTATTACGATTGATCCTCGCTCAGGATGGGTTTATACCTCGGGACAGTTAGATCGAGAAGTGCAATCGAAATATCAACTTCAGGTATTTATTTCTTACTAGTGACTTACTCTCGCTTCACTCGAGAGCTTCTCTAGGTATCTAACAGTAGCCTATATCTTACTTCACATCATAGTTTATCTGTGTACTAAATTTTATCAACATCCATTCAGTTGTTTCAGCGTTAAGAAGTAACAAACATACAAACACATACACACACACACAGTGCCGGATTTAACCTTAGCGCCGCCCCTGGGCATAGTAAAAAATGCCACCCTATTATCGAAATCTATATGATGATGTGATTATATACGATACGATATGATGATAGCTGGTTATCCGGGTCAACATATAGGATACTTTTTACCGCGGGAAAATTTCTGTTTCTTACTGTATTGTAAGAGTACCTATACTAATATGTAAAACCTAAGAATTTGGTTTTTGGTCATCAGAATGCGGGCGGAGCCGCTGGCAACGCTAGTTTTTAAATAAAATTTTGAAAGTTAAAATTTGTTTAATTATTATTTTTTTGAAAAATGCAAAGAAATTATAAATGAGATCAATTTTTCGAAAAATGTACCTTCTAGTTGATCTTTTTTTATTTTTCATTTTTCGTATTAAATTGCCGTTCTAGACACTAGCCCCGAGTGCCCCTAGTGTAAATCCAGCGCTGCACACACACACTTATAAACACACACGTAAACAATGTGCTGTGTACAATTAACAATATTGTTTTTTTTTTCATGAGAACTTCTACTCTCATCCTTCCTATTTATGTCCGTAAAGCATATTAAATTCGAACTGCTTGCTTTGCATTAATTCACACATCTTTTATTTATACCTACTATAATACTTTACTTTTACCGCAATACATACCACTGAATCGATTAATTAATGATTAAAAAAAAAACAAAGTACTCGTAATAAAAAACCAAAAGCTTGTTATACCCCTTTAATTTATATTCCACACAAACGTTCGTATAAAAAATATTTCCAATTTCCCTAACGAGGCAGCTTAATGATTGCGATTATATCGTATAACTCGGTGCGTATTGATCCTAAGCGTCATTAGAGTAATAACTTAATACTCTAACATAAAGGATACTTTTAGAAAAACCACTTCATATAAATATCAATATGTATGAATTATTTACCTACCTTCAATTTAGTGATTTGTATTATTTTAATTAAATTTCTTACCTTTTACCTCACTGATTATATTTATTACTTGTATATTGGTTCGCTCTTTGCTTGAGTCTTTTCTCATGTACTTTATGTGTTCTTTATATTACATCATACTAATTATAGAGTTAACCTTGTTTTTATCCGCGAATTTGCATGCTTCGAGACATATTACATTTATAGGATGACTAGCGACTCACCCTTGCTTCGGTCGGGTTCGTCCCTCGCTTGCTTCCTAATACAAACTTTTATTCACATTTTCACCGCCTTAAGGGATGATTTCCGGGATAAAATTCCTATGTCCTTCCCAGGGTTGCAAACTATCTTCTTACCTAATTTCATCTAAATCGGTTCTGTAGATCCAGAGATTACCTCCTACAATGTCACAAATTCACAAACATTACCTCTTTATAATATTAGTATAGATATTTATCGGATGGTACTTAATATGTTATTATGATGTCTACGAGCACTTACTATGTCTAACGCAATATAGTAAACCATGGTTTCATTTAAACGCCGGATTTTCTCAGCAGAACTGCTTTTCTGACATTTGATTTGAATTTCAAAAATTTCAAAAATTGAGAATTCAAAATCTTGTAAAAGTCTATTTTAATATAAAACTTTCTGAGTTCTTTCAACTATGGAAAGAAAGGTGCAATAAAACTTATTTAGTAAAATTTATATTTTTCAGGTAACAGCAACGGATAACGGGTCACCACCTCGATCAGCGACAGCCTCAGTAGTGGTTGTGATACAAGATGTGAATGACAACGATCCAGTTTTCTCTCCGCCACAGTATGAAGTGGAATTAGCAGAAGACGAACCCCCTGGAACACCGGTGGTCACTGTGACTGCGACGGATGCGGATGAGGATAATAGGTTAGAAAAATATTAATATTCTTTATTCCTCTAAACAATTGATACAAAAAATCCACAGAATGTGAACCCCCAATTTGTAGGATCCGGGGATACTAATAAAAGCGTTTATAACTATACTGACTATTTATTCTTTTAAAATTGTATAAAACAATGTTCACGCGTCTCGTCGTATCGTCATTATGACAAAACATCCTTCTTTTCTTTTATTCATCTTATCTCCTCTTTTATTCTTAAAATATCATTTCACGCATACTCATCTCGCAAATCCTACACTCGTGGCAAATGGTCGATAGATAGGTAAATAATAGTACATAAGCATTACATACTCGTCGACTTAAATAAGAGAGTATATGATTATAATCTGTTAGATACTGTATGTTGTCATAAGTATTTTATCGGACTGTTAAAGTTAGTGTTAACCAATATGCTATATCGGTGATAACGTTTGTTTTATATATATATATATATATATATATATATATATATATATATATATATATATATATATATATATCCTAGATAATAGAATAGAATTAATATTTCTTTATATTTGCGGAAATGTTCACAGTGAATCGTAATAATAACGATTTAAAGACTAAAGTGGTTTATTGAATACAGTACCCTTCAAACGGTTCAATCCCAATTTTCCCTAAACGTTTTAATTAGACCAATCCTAGATCCTACCCTACTACATTCTTAAAACATTACCTTGTCAACAGATTACATTACGAAATAACAGGAGGTAATACGAGAGGGAGATTCTCGATAACGTCTCAAAATGGCCGCGGTCTAATAACCGTTGCTCAGCCTTTGGATTTCAAACAAGAAAGACGATATGTTCTCACCGTCACTGCTACGGATTCAGGAGGAAGATCTGATACAGCCATGGTCCATATAAATATCACTGATGCTAATAACTACGCGCCGGTGTTCGAAAATGCACCTTATACGGCTTCGGTGAGGTTTAATTTTGCTTGTTACTTACAGTTATAATTATTTATGTATGACAGAGGTTATTTTTTTATTTTATGGCATTGTTCCCGTGGGATATATGAGTTACAATGAGTTAATTAAGAGTCGAGATCCTAATATTAAATTTTTTCCTTTTTGATATTATTAAAATGATAGCAGATTTAATTTTTTTTTCAAAACATTAAAATTACTGATTTTTTTTTTCACTTATATTTAGGTGTTCGAAGATGCTCCAGTAGGCACAACAGTTCTAGTGGTATCAGCAACCGACAGCGATGTAGGAGTAAACGCACAAATAACATACACACTGAGTTCGGAAATATCTAACGAAGCGGTCGCTCACCATGAACAAGAGTTCCATATCAATCCGCAAACTGGGGCTATTACGACGAATAAGCCACTCGATAGAGAAACTATGAGTGGTAAGTGATTTTAGAAGGTGCTTCTACTATTTCGTTCTTAATAAATCGTTTTAAAGTTTGTGTTCTCAAAACCCAATTTGAATAATTAATAATTTTCGACAAAAGGTATAGACTAGGAAGACGAAGGCTTTCGGCTCTATAATTTATGAAAGTTTTGCGAAAAAAACCTATAGATTGAGAATTAAGCATGAAAAAATCTTCCTTCTGAGAGTTTTTTATAATAATATTGTAATTTATAAATGCGGCAGGCGTCTACGTAATTAAGCAATTATAACTCATAATTATATTAAGAAGATCGAATTCATAATTATTAAGAGTTTATGACCTGGGTGGTTTTTATCCCGATTCATTAAGTTTCTCCCTAGAATATTATTTTAAAACAAAAAACCCTATTCCCTATATACTATTAGAGGTCCTTAGTATATACAATATTTGAGAAAAATCCTAAAGCTATAATTTTTTGCCTTCCAGGCTATCTCCTAACAGTAACAGCGCGTGATGGCGGCGTGCCGTCCCTCTCGGACACTACGGACGTGGAGATATCAGTAGTGGATGTGAACGATAATGAGCCGGTGTTCAAACAACAGCTGTATACTGCTACTATTATGGAAGATGCTTTAGTTGGTAAGTTATTTGATACTTAGCAGTTTTTTCTATTACTTATTTTAGATTAAAGAGCCTATATGTATATGTGCAATAACTTAAATGGTTATGGGGCGTGGTAATTACCATTTATTTTTATTTTTTTTTAAAGTAGGCTATATATTTACATCAACTTGGATATGAATACGTAGTTAAGTATAATATACTGCCATTTTAAATTGTTACTCGATGCCATTTTTAATCGTTGTCCTTCCGTTCTAATTTAATAGGATACTATTTAAAATATTCAAATAACATACTGAATCTATTCTTAGGTTCATAAAAAAATGAAAATAGTTTAAAAATAAAAAAAAAGAAACTTAATTGGCGCTTTCAAAACTAATGTAATTTAGATTTAATTTTATAAATATGTATACTTTCCCAAGGTAAGCAATAAATAACGCTCTATGAAAAAAGCTAGCTATTAAATCTAATATCAACGCTAATATTAAACAAATTAAAATAAATCTTTCAGGTACATCTGTGACCCAAATAAGTGCAACGGACGCCGATGTTGGTTTGAACGGTAGAGTGCATTATGAGTTAGAAACGAAAGACAGAGAGGAAGGTTCCTTCGTAATCGACCCTGCTTCAGGGGTGATAAGGACTAACAAGGCTTTGGATCGCGAGTCGGTTGCTATATACGATCTGAAGGCGTTAGCGATAGACGGGGGCACCCCGCCACAAAGTTCTACCGTAAGTATTAGATTTTGTATTGTTTGGTTTGTTTTTCTTTCTGCTTTTATATACTTTCAGAGATGAGATATTTTCCCGCAGTAAAAATATTCTATATGTTGACCCGGATAACCAGCTATCATCATACCAAATTTCATGAAAATCTGTCCAGTGGTTTTCTCGTGATGCGGTCACAGACAGACAGAGACAAAAGTTCTAATAAGTATAGATTCGGCCTCTGTATCGATAATAATGACTATTTCAATAAGATTTTCCAAAAAAAAAATTATGTACAGTTTCGACTCCGTTAAAATTTTATTATATTTATAGATTAAAGCCGTTTTGACTTCATAATAATTTGAATGGCTTGTTATTCATTGATGATGTCATCAAAGATTTTGACAATGTTGACTACACTATTCTATATATTTACTCATTTTCATCGACACGCTTGGCTCAGTTTGTAGTGACCCTACTTCCTGTGCCAGCGGTCGCGGGTTTGAATCCCGCTGGGGGCATTATTTATGTGTTGAGCACGAATGTTTGTACTCCAGTCATGGGTGTTTATATTTATAATATGTATGTATTTAAAGTTATATATGTGTAGTGTATCAACTATCTGGTATCATAACACAACTCGTAACTTACCATGGAATTAGATGGTGCTGTGTGTTAATGTCCCAACAAATTTATTTATTATTTATTAATTCTATATGTATCTTTTGTAGCCAGAGTAAAAAAATGTGTTCATAATTATGCTCTTATAAGCTTAAAAAGCTATACCAAATAAAAAAATAGGTTTTTAAAGTAATGAATTTGATTAGTTATTTTCCCTCTGACAGTAATATCGGCACAAATTATATTATTATTTACTTATATAGCGTTATTATTCATTTTAGGTAATAGTCCACATAAAGGTGGAAGATATCAACGATTCTCCGCCGGTATTCGAAAGCGATTGTCTAACATTTTATATTCCTGAGAACAGTCCAATAGGAACGACAGTGGGCGAGATATACGCTCGTGATCCTGATGAAGGAGCTAATGCAGTCGTTCATTATTCTATTAAAGGTAAGTTCTTAAAATTAAACTTGTTTTTGGCCTTATGAAGATTGTATTACTAAAAAACCTTCTTATAGCGTGCTACATATGCTACATGGTAACATAAATTAGAATATTGCCTTTGATGAACTATGGAGCTATCGAGTTTTGGTAGCAAAATATCTTGTTAATGTTAATTTTGTAAGAAAAATTTTGCTAAAATACACTACGCCTAATCACTTTCGAGGAAAGACAGGCCTGCAGTTTTATTAACAGATCAATTCCCACTTTTAAGAAATGTATTGATTTTACAAGTATTTATCAAGATATAAAATATACTCAAGTATTTAGTATTCAAAAGAAATGTGCTCCACACTGTTTTTATATATTTATTATAGGTGGAGATGATTCAAACAGCTTTTCCCTCGAAACTCGTCAAGGCTCGGACAAGGCAGAATTAGTCACGATGGTGGACCTCGATTATGAAAGTCCGAGAAAGAAATACGAGCTTGTCATTCGAGCAGCGAGTCCGCCATTATGGAATGACGTCAGGGTGGAAATATTAGTAACAGATATGAACGATAATGCACCTATGATGAAAGATTTTCAGATTATATTCAATAATTATAAGGACTGTTTTCCCGTGGGACCGTTTGGGAGAGTGCCGGCCTATGACGCTGATGTTACTGACAGAGTAAGATTTAAAAGATAATCCAATTTTTCTTTTTTTTCTCGAGTACGCGTTTTGCCCACTTATATAATGTTATAAGGGGCGACCTAAGGCGATGTATTAACGCTATAAAATTGTATTATATATCTTTTTTTAGAATTTCTTTTCTCTAAAGAACTTAGCATTTGAAAATTCCGATTTCGGTGGTCGGTTGGTCGGTATCTATCAAAAAGTAATATACATTGGGAAGTGTGCTTTTGTTAAATGAACTCCTATTATATATTTTACTAATTACATACTAATATTTTTTTTATACTTTTCTAGCTACAATATCGTATTCTATCTGGTAACAATGCGAATTTGGTACTCCTAAATGAAACCACCGGTTCTATGACATTATCGCCTCAGTTAAACACAAATGTTCCAAAACTAGCTACAATGGAAATATCAGTAACAGGTAAGTGTTAATATAATTTCATTCGCTTTACAAATTGCAAAATAAATTAAAAGTTCTTTTTAATTCTTTCGATTTTTTTATATTAATTAAAATTTAATATATACATACATTACATGTAATATAGTGAACTCAAATATATCATATAATATTCTAACATTAAATGTCAAAACTATGTATCTATATACAGTAAATATATATGTACATATAAATATGTATAAAACACTTGTTTAAAGATTACCTGTATTCATTTTCTAGATGGTGTTAACGAAGTGAAAGCAGTAATGCAACTTCTGGTAAGACTGATAACAGAAGAAATGTTGTTCAGTTCAATAACAGTTCGTTTAAACGATATGACGGCGGAGCAGTTCCTCTCTCCCTTACTTGGATTTTTCATTGACGGCCTAGCAGCTATTATACCCTGCCCTAAAGAAAATATTTATGTGTTTAGCGTACAAGTAAGTTATAAAGGTTTTTTTTGTTTAAATTTGTACTCCTTTTTACTTAGAATGGTTTTAGCAGTTTTTAATGAATATTGAAAAAGAAAACTTAATTGAAGTAATCATTATTGCTATTTGCTTTAGAACTAAAAAGGTACACCGCCTTTCAAAGCACTAAAAATTAAGTAATTATTGCATTCTCATTGGCGGATTTTTTAAAATTATATGGAACCTTCAATCCTTGAAGGGCAAAAGATCGTGAAAATCGACAATATCAATGTATTGGCCAAAATTTCGCGTAATATACACAAAGAAACGTACACCTACATCGTCTATCCTCTGCTTTTTTTTATATTACGTCAACTAGCGTTTCACCCTCGCGTCGCTTGGGTTCGTCCTTTGGTACGTTTTAATTCTTTTGAGAGCAACCCTAATTCTTTTCCTAAAATAAAAGTAGCCTATATTACTTCCTATAACATCAGCTATCTTCCAGTGAAAATGCCGTCAAAATCAGTCCAGCCGTTTCAGAGACTATCCGGAACAAACAGACAGACATACAAAAATTTTAGAAATTGTGTTTTTCTTATAAGAACCGTATATAATTTTATATGCATTTAATAAAACGCTGTTATTTTGACATTACAAACAGACACTTCAATTTTATTTATCTGTATAGATTATATAATAGAACAATTTTACAAAAAATGTTTTTTTTTTAAATTGCAGGACGACACAGACGTAACGGGCAACATACTGAACGTGTCGTTCTCAGCGCGGCGGCCCGACGCCGAGCTCGGCGCCGGCGGCGACGCCTCCCCGTACTACTCGCCCACGCACCTGCGCGAGCGGGTGTACCTGCACCGCGCCACGCTGGCCCGCCTGGCTACTGTACAGGTGAGATTGTTAATGTTATCTTACTGATTAATTAATTGTATTGTTAATTAATATTATTACTGTTTTTCTTTTAATTTTGAAGATATTTTTAATACTTGATCGATATATTTTAAGTTTAATTGTAACTATCTTTTCGGATTATATCTCGATTTTACTTTGATTTTTTCTTACTAACGTTTCGAATGCTGTACAAAACGTGTCAAAATTCGATAAGACAGTTTTATTTAAAATGTCAAATCATATAACGTAAATCTAGGAAAGTATTAGATTGATTTAAATTCTTAAAAGTTTGTATATATAGTAAGTGAAAAAGAATAAAATAAAAATATTTTGATCAATACAAAATATCGAAAAGTATAATAATTGTACATAAAATATATTTGAATTAATTATAACTAACGCTAATTTTTTCTTAGGTCCTTCCATTTGACGACAACATTTGCGTACATGAGCCATGTCTGAATTACGAAGAGTGTCTAACAGTACTGAAATTTGGAAATGCGTCGGGCTTCATACACAGTGACTCAGTGCTCTTTCGTCCAATATATCCTGTGACAACATTTACTTGTAAATGCCCGCAAGGGTTTACTGGTAAGGCGATTTAAATTAAGTTAATGCCATTTATGTTACAAATGCGAAAATTTATGGCCAAGAGAGGGAGTAAAACTGCTTATCATTACACGCTTTGTGGCTTAATGGATTTAAGTGAAATTCGGAAACGCGTGCAATTCATAATGTAAAAAACACCTGTAGCAGGCAATCTCGCTCTTCCATAGCCACATCATAAGTAACATGTTATAGCAAATTAAGTTTTAGGTTTATGCATATTATACACTATAACTAAAGATTAGTTAATAGACGTTTAAATATCTGGCGATTTTGAATGGCGAACATTTTAGTTTTATAATTACCAAATTTTTCAGCAGTCCTTTTTTTTAATAAAGTATTCTGACAATTATTTTAATCTTTAGGTTCCCGAGATCACTATATGTGTGACACAGAAGTCGACTTGTGTTATTCATCGCCGTGTAAAAACAACGGAACGTGTGTACGTCGAGAGAGCGGTTATACCTGCGTCTGTGGCGCGGGATTTACAGGTAGAGTCATGAAATTCTTTATTATGAATGTTTCCCGTTATAATAGAAATAATATGTAATTAATGTTGTAATAATATAAATATAATCTGGAAATATATGTATGACTACTAAAAAATATTTTTTTGTCCAAAGTTCAGTCCAAATATTTCAATTACGGTTAACTAAAATTATTAAATTGATGTAAATAAAGTTTTTTTTTATTTCTTCGCGGATTTATTTTGATTTTTGGTTCGAATATTTTATAACGATCATGATAACAAGAGAGGCTACGATTTTTGAATGTGCCAGAAGTTATCATATAGTTTTTAGAGAACGGGTAGCGGGTGGGTAGAGCACCCACGAAACATACATTAATTTTGAAGAAAAGATAAATGGCACAGAAACAACGGGAACCGAAAACAAACAATTCCGCGAAAAAATAGTTTTATATATATAATACGTCAAATATTTGTCTAAATCTAATAAAGTATTAAGCTATTATATTTGTTCCCTAGGAGTAAATTGCGAAACGATTCTAACAAAAGCAACATGCGACATGAACGGTGACGGC
Organism: Brenthis hecate; assembly: GCA_951806755.1. Lineage (NCBI taxonomy): Eukaryota > Metazoa > Arthropoda > Insecta > Lepidoptera > Nymphalidae > Brenthis > Brenthis hecate. Next base: position 4,066,327 of record OX638269.1, read on the forward strand.
AGCATATGCCGCAGCGGGTCCCAGTGCGTCGCCAGGAAAGAAGGCGGGATCTTGTGTCAGGGGTGTACGATAGACGCGGCGTATACGACGGCCGTGTGTGAACTGAAAGCTAGGAGTTTTCCTGCCACTTCGTTCTTGACCTTCGCTGGATTGAAAAAGCGACACCGATTTCATTTGAAATTGAAGTAAGTTTTGTTTATTTGTGCCCGTATTCTTTAATTTTTATCGTTTTTTTTTAATATTTTTTAAATTTTAATTATAATTAACCGTTATTCGGTCGGGATGATCTGTATAATGATTGTTATAATCGTGATTTTTTATTTACTAAGATATAGTGGAAACTAACGGATAATAAATTGTGTCTTGTAATTAATGAAAAATAAAACAACTGAGTATCTTTCCTATTTACTCTATAGTCAATATTTTATTCCTTAAACTAATAACACGCAAAATACAATATAAATATCATCCATATTACATACAATCTATACTAATATTATAAAGAGGTAAAGTTTGCGAGTTTATGAGGTTGCGACTTTGTGACGTTGTAGGGGGTGTAGGAGGTAACCTCTGGATCTACAGAACCGATTTAGATGAAAATTGGTAAGAAAATAGTTTGAGACCCTAAGAAGGACATAAGATACTATTTATCCCGGAAATCTTCCCCTAACGGGGTGAAAATGGGAATGAAAGTTTACATGGGGAATCAAATGTAAAGCCAAATAAAGCTTTATTTGTAAGAAACTGTGTGTTTCTACAAACAAGTTAAAACAATCTAACGTCCCACTAGGTTCGCAACCCAAAGCGCATCAGGTCTGCTCCTCTACAACGGGCGGTACAACGAGCGCCACGACTTCATAGCGCTGGAGACGGTGAGCGCGGGCGCGGGGCGCGGCGGCGGCGCCGGCCTGCGCTTCAGCTTCGCGCTGGGCGGCGGCCGCAGCGACCTCACCGTGGAGGGGCACGTGGCGGACGGCGGCTGGCACACTGTCGAGGTTGACTACTTTAATAGGGTAAGGACTTCATGTTAATTAATTCGAAATAGGTTGAAATCTAGAAAATACGTAAATAAATAAATAGAAGACAGAAATGAGAGAAATGTGATGTCCTCCTAGCCGATTCCGGCCACGGCGGCCAATCTCAATGAGATTAGCCAACTGCGCAGGAGATATTATAGTGCTCAAGTGTACGTGCAGACACAACGTGCACTTTCTATTCCTATCACTCTCATACTCTGGTGGGACGACCACTCGACACGACCAGTGAGAGTGTCGGCGCAGGACCGACGGCTTAACGTGCTCTCCGAGGCACGGGGGTGAAACACTGCCAACTTCCCAACTCCGGGCTGTTACTGAGACTTACTATACAGGAAGACTCAATAACTAAACTTGGCTCGACCCGGGACTCGAACCCAGGACCTCCGGGTGTGCAGCCGTACATGCTAGCCACTACACCACCGAGGCAGTTGAGAGAAATGTAATTATATATGAAAATGAATGTTTAGTTTAATTTCCCATTTTGGAACACTAAGGATAGGAGATCAGTCCAGAGGATTACTTAATAAATAATATCATTAAAATTAAATCTAAGAATTTTTATTTTAATGTACGATCCGTTACTTTTTTTTACAGACAGCGACAATTATATTAGACGAGTGCGACAAAGCTCTATCTCTAGCGGGTGCTGCTGATTTTGGTGTTAAGTATGCGTGCGCTAATTTCACTAAGAAAGAACTGCCTCCACGCTGCGATAACCCAACGGAAACCTGTCACAGGTAAGAAAAAACCAGTAATTATATGTTTTAATTTTTTATTTTGGAGTAAATAAAACTCTACAGAAATTTCGCTCTTGCCGTTTTGGTGCAGATTTTCTATTTATTGTTGTTTTTTTATTTCTTTATCTGTGAATTTTGCGTTCGTACAATTTTTCTTTTTTAAATCAAAAATACAAAAAAAAATGATATCTGGTAGAGTCTACTCGTTTAGGTACACGTCATTAGTGACTTTCATTAATTCGTATTTACGGGGATAACATTTAAAATTACATTTGCTCTTATACGTATATTCTAATTCCTTACATCTCGATTCGGTACATATTAATCAATACCTTAAAGTATTCTCTTGTATTATAATATGTATCGATAGTTTTACGTTTACCAACAGATTCCTCGATCTCACCGGACCATTGCAAGTGGGCGGACTGCCGAACATCCCTAGCAGCTTTCAAGTGAAGAACAAAGATTTTGTTGGATGTATATCTGATTTATACATCGATTATAAGTTCATCGATTTAAATAGGTGTGTTGATGATTATTTTCGTAAATAAAAAGTTGAATGTAGATTGCTATATTATACCCGTATCCAGTCTTGTAATATAAACCATAAAAATATTACCAAATTGATCCATTAAACTGTTGCTACTTGAAGGAAAACTCTAACAAGAGAATCACTTTCACAATTATAACATTAGTAAAAAAATCATATAGTGTGTGTACCTTCGATATACTGTATATCTAACTAACGTACTATATTATCCATAACTCTCACTGGTCGTGTCGAGTGGTCGTCCCACCGGAGTATGAGAGTGACGGGAACAGAGAGTGCACGTTGTGTCTGCGCGTACACGCGCTGCACTATAATATCTCCTGCGCAGTTGGCTAGTCACAATGAGATTGGCCGCCGTAGCCGGAATCGGCTAGGAGAACATCATTATCCATACATATATTATAAATGCAAAAGCAATTACTTTTTGTTGCAAAAATGACAGTTGAAGCGGGTGAAATAGAAGTTGAATGTTTGTATTGGAAATAAACAAATACTTACATACATATGTGTTATATAAATCATTAAAAATATATTACACTAGCTAAAGAAAAACAAATCTATCACACGGAAAACTTATATTTTTCCGGGATAAAAAATAGCTTTTGTGCTATTTCAGACTAATCTATCTCTGTGCCATATTTCATCCAGATCCGTTCAGCTGTTTTGGTGTGATTGAGTAAGAAATATCCATCGCACATCTGAACTTTCGCATTTATAATATTAGTATAGATAAATCTTTCTAATCTGTTGCTATTTCTAACAGTTACGTAGCAGATAACGGCACAATAGCCGGCTGTCCAGAGAAGCGTTCTCAGTGTAGCAGCGCGCCCTGCTACAACGACGGGGAGTGCCTCGACCTGTGGGACACCTTCCTGTGCAAGTGTAACGAAGGGTACACCGGGAAGGATTGTGCTGAATGTAAGTTAAATGTTTAGTTTAGTTAGGTCCTGATAGAAGTTGTTCAGATTTCAATCAATTTTGTGTACGTGATGTTTAGATTCTTACAAAAATCCCGTTTTTACCAATTTCTCAGGCAATTTTTCCAATTTTTCTTTTCCCCCCTTAAAAAACGCATTTGAAGTTTTACAAATATTTAAAAAATAATTTTGTCTAGTTTCAAGTGATGCGTTCAAAGGAACATTTCATTTATATTTTAATACATAATACAAGATAAATACCTGACATCTCTTATAGAATTTTATATTAAATACAGTTGTAGATGTAATTTTTTTAACAAGGCCTTTTTAAAAACTGCATAGACTTAATCTAGCTATTAATATGAAAATTGAATTTGAGATTTTCATGTTTATTATAAAACATTCCCTTAAACATAATAATATTCCACAGCAACAACCCCCCCATGGCGGTTCAGCGGGGACGGCATGTTGTCCTTCAACCCGCTACTGAGGCCCATACAGCTGCCGTGGCTGAACGCGCTGTCGGTCCGCACGCGGCAGCAGGACGCCTTCCTCATGTCCGTGCAAGTGGGGCAGAACAGCTCGGTCATTGTTACTGTGAGTTGTTTTATATTTGTTTACTTGGTTTTGTATGTTATAAAATAAACTCAAACGTAAGCCAATAAAGTTATATGAAAACAATGTATTTTATTTTGTGGAATTATTCCACTTAAAAAGATCTATTTAACTGTAGCAACGTCAACGCAACGAAAAAGCGAAGCGTGGATAAGTCACTAGTAATGTGTAAATTGTCGATTTAGAATTATTTGATTTGTGGGTTTAGGCGCGTGGTTGATACATTATTCAAAAGTAGGTATTTCTCACCTATACGAATGTTGCTCGGAATCGTTGTCTGTTTATCTAATTAAATAGATTATGTTAATGAAGGGTAATATAAAATAGTACATATTTAAAGGTATATGATATATCTTTTATTAAGTCGCAATTTTTGTTACCAGTTCGTGAAGTGCAAGTCTATCGAAACCGCAAGTTTTTTTTTTAATTTTTTTTCTTCATGTCATAAAATTTCATCATAAAATACCATTTTTCCTTTCAGCTAAAATCCGGTCTTCTCCATTACTCTTACAATGGAGAAACTATGTTCTTACCGTCGACCACTTTGGCGGACGGCTCCTGGCATCGTATTGAGATCAAATGGCTAGGAACCGATATCTCAGTCAGCATTGACTATGGGTTAAGGAACGCCTTATTACCGATGCTAGCAAATAAAATACAAGGACAATATATTGGGAAGATACTTATTGGTGGTCTCGATACTACAGCAGGAATACTCGCGTCAGATGTCGGGTACTTTGAAGGATGTATTCAGGTGCGTGCTATGAAAAATAATATATATTGTTGAGTATATTATGCCTTTTTTATAAAAAAAAATTGTATGATATGAATCCTTTTCTTCATTTAAATATTTAAATTTTAAGTAAAACTACTTATCAGATTTTTTACGGGAGCGATAAATTTTTTTTTTATTATTTGAATTCATTATGTTATTTCATGGGTTCGCTTTCTGTAACAAATATATAATTTCGCACGCATATAAACATCTTAGTCTCAAGCGCTAAGTCGCAAGATTGACTATCATAGTGTCCGTTTCGAAACCCGGTCGGACTCATTTAAATTCGTGTCCGATTTATTCTAGTTTTGTTTAAAAAAAATTGTACCTTTGGCCAAAAAAATCGAGCGAAGCTCGGTCGCCCAGGTACTTGACATATTAAAAAATGGATATAAATATAAGATGAAAGTCCCTTATTATGTATAATTTTGTTTATTATATACATTATAATATTTTCAGGATGTACGTGTTGGAACAGCTCAATCTTTACTAAATCGTCCAACAGTTAGGGAAAATGTACGAGATGGATGTCAATCACGGGCCGACTGCATGCTGTCTATCTGTCCACCTTTTGTGAGTATGAACATTATTTACCGTTTGATTGGCACAGACGTAGTAATCTATCCAATCGAACAGTACAGATTCAATTCCCGTATAAAGCGAATTCATTGTTGTTATGGATTTTTATATGCTTCTCATTAGACAGCGTTGGTTACTAATGCTCTTCAGATATAGAGTGAAAGATTGATCAAGTTATTATGTTATACTACGTAAAGTAAATAACTGGAAGGTACAAATTAAAATTTTCTTAATGTCTTCATACAAGTGATAAAATAAAGGTACTTTTTAATATATGTACATAATTTTCTCGCCAGCTCTTCTCACAAAATCTGTTTTTTCAACCAGAGATAGTTTCCATATGGACTGACTACACTGACGCTCTTTAAATTAAATTGACGATTCGAAAGTGCTTGTGATAAGTATAATTGAATAAAAATTAATTTCATTCATTCATAAATATAATCTAATTTAGCAACAACTAAATGGAATTGACTTGTTTTGCTAAAAAAATAGTTTGAAAATATATCCATAAACATTTTTTCCTTTTTCATCTTACACTCACACCGAGTATGTGTATGTGGGTGTGTGTGTTGTGTGTGAACCGGATTGATGCAACCCGATCAAAACTTCTAGAATAAGGTGTTTTGCCTCTTACGAATACACGAGTTTGAGTCTTGTAGCGTCATCTATACTAATATTATAAAGAGGTAAAGTTTGTGAGTTTGTGACGTTGTAGGGGGTATCTCTCGATCTACTTAACCGATTTAGATAAAATTTGGTAAGAAGATAGTTTGAGACACTGGGAAGGAGATAGGATACTATTTATTCCGGAAATCATCCCTTAAGGGGGTGAAAATGGGGATAAACGTTTGTATAGGGAATCAGCTTAGGGACGAACCCGTGCGAAACGAGGGTGAGTCCCTAGCTATTATATAATTTTATTATCTGACTCTATTAAGGGATAAATAGTTTATTTAGTTTCAATTTTTTGTACTAATATATAGTTTGTGTTTACATCACACAGAGCAAGTGCACGTCGAGCTGGGACAGCACGGAGTGCGTGTGCGCGGCGGGGCGCGTGGGCCCGCAGTGCGCGGCGGCCTGCGAGCTGCGGCCGTGCGGCGCGCGCGCGCGCTGCGAGCCCGCCGCCGCGCCGCGCGGCTACCGCTGCGTGTGCGACCAGGGATATGTTATGACTGGTTAGTGGTTATCATACTATCTACTTAGCTATGCTACTGTATATTCTACCGACCAGTAGGAATTATCACAGTCTGGTAATCCATAGAGTTATGTAATTAAAGTTTTTAGTTAGGGCGGTGTTGGTGTTGCTATTTCATGTTTTCCTTAAGACAAGTGGTAATCATGCTGAAAATAATTCGCACATGAAAACATGGAGATTGAACCGCTTCTACTTAAACTAAGTGTAGCTTTCCCTTGTTGTCGTTTTCCTTACAATTTCCGTTAAAATCAAGGACGATTCTGCTGTATGGATGTTTATGCTTTGAAACTTTTGCAAACCTGTTTTCAGAGAACATGAAGTATCTTGCATAGACATTCGTGTCTAAAAGGGATATATTATGTCAGAAAAACAAAGTATAGTATAAATCTGATAATTTAGTCGGTACGAACCTTGCAGTAGAAGCCTTAGTAATCCATACTAATATTGTAAATGTGAAAGTTTGTGAGTATGGATGTATGTTCGTTACTCTTTCACGCAAGAACGGCTGAACAGATCTGGATGAAATTTGGCACAGAGATAGATTATAGTCTGGAATAACATATACGCTACTTTTTATCCCGGAAAAATATACGGTTCCCGAGGGATAGATTTTTATTTTGTTTTTCGCTTCGCTAGTGTTACTAATTTTAGGAACTATGCTTTCAATTTTTATGGTTACACCAGTAAACTTAACAGCACTTCACAATGAAACTACTTTACGCTTGCATAAAACGTAAATATAAATTATTAAAGTTTATTGCATGCGCAATGGTAACAATACCGATGGTAATTTAGAGGAATTATTAAGCTAGATTAATATTAAACTAAAAAAAATATCACAAACTACATATATTATAATTGCGAAACATTGTGTGTTTATATGTGTATGTTTGATACGTCTTCACACTGAAACGGTTGGGTGGTTTTGGATGGAACTTAATACACAGACTATGAACTGCAGTAACACATTGGCTACACATAAACTATCTGACTGCTCAAACCCTTAACTAACAAGCCATCTGTACAGTAACAGAAACTAACTAATCACAATGGTTACTTAGACGACACGTTTGACTCAGTTTGTAGTGACCCTACTTGCTGTGCCAGCGGTCGCGGGTTGGAGTCCCGCTGGGGGATTCATTTGTGGTTTGAGCACGAATGCTTGTACTCTAGTCATGGGTGTTTATGTTTTTAATTATGTATGTATTTAAATTTATGTATGTAGGATCCGGGGATACTAATAAAAGCGTTTATAACACTATTTACTATTTATTCCTTTTAAATATTACAAAGACAATGTTCACGCGTATCGTCGTGTCGTCATTATGACACAACATCCTTCTTTTCTTTTATTCATCTATTTCATTCCATTCTTAAAATTCTTACATACCACCTCTTTTATTCTTAAAATATTATTCCACGCACACTCATCTCACAAATCCTACACTCGGCCATCCTGCATCAATGTCTGCCCTCAGACATATCATTATATACACTCTTCCACCCTCAAAAACTAATCTTACAATTATATAATTTATCAGATAATAAAAAGTGCCAAACATAAAAAGTAAAAAAATTAAATTAACAAAATACCTAGTAGTAAAAATAAAAACAACATATAAAAATTCACAGGAGCTCTGGTGTCACCTGCTTTGAACAGACCGCTTTTTCCTTTTATTAGCCGCGGTTAAAATTACCTTAGACACATCTATGTTATCTTTTACGTTTTTTATATAAGGACAATAAGGTTTGAATTTAAGCCCAATCATAAGCTGTGTTCTTTTGAGAGCACCCAGATCGTCTATATTGTATTTGAGGTTGATTTTACTAGTTTTCCTGCGCTTATTAGAAGTTCTTTTGTTAATGCTTATAACCATCATAGGCTTCTGTGAAATTATTTTCTTTATTAATTTTGACCGGCATTACCTCAGTTCTGACAGATATGTCACTCTCGTATTTATCTAAATTTTTCTCTTTTAAATTGATAACGGCGTAGGTTTTCGATAAAATGTCATTTCTATTGTCAAATTTTTCGTTTAATGTACTAGGGGAACATTCTGAAACTGTAATCGCGCCTTCTTGAGAAATTCCGAACATAGCATGTTTTGTCATTCTGTTGTCGGATTTACCCGAATCTATGCGATTATATACGTTTAACGCCGATCGATATTCGTTTCTATTACATGTAGAACTAATATGACCAAATACATTGCACTTAAAGCATTTAAGCCCCTTGTCTTTATGTGGGCAATGCAAAGAAATATGACCCACTTCACCACAACTATAACACCGTATCCGTGGGATATTTTTGGATGTCCTTCTTCTTTCTGCTTCTCTTGTTTTGTTACTGATTGTTTCGTAAATTTTCAACTTCTCTTTAAATTCACTATAAGTATTTACTCCGTATAACATCATTTTATTTATTTCTTTGTCACTTATTCCATCAATTATATATTTGATTACTACACCATCTTCCATTTTTCCTCGGTTACCTAATTCCTTCATCACAAACATATAATTTATGCAGCTCTCGTCCTGCCGTTTTCTTCTCGCGCTCATAATCTCGTGTATCGCTTTGGCATCTAGCTGGTCCGGAAATTCCTTAATTAACGCGGTCTTTAGTTCGTCCCAAGTTTTATACGGTCGCTCGGTCTTCAGCCAGAGTGCCGCCGTTCCGGTAAGCGATCTTCGCGCTATTAGGAGTTTTTGTAACGGAGACCACTCAAAAATTTCGGCATTTGACTCCACTTCATCTATCCATTTTTCAATGGAGTAGGCATCGTCTTCACCACTAAAATTAGCCACTAATTCAGCCGTCATCTGAAGCATGTGTGGCGGATGCGACCTCGCCTCATGGAACTCCTCGGTTTCCATCTCCCGTCTTTCACGTCTTTGTCTTGACATCTTCGTCGTATAAAATATCAAGAGAATTGATAATGACGTCGCGTATCACAAAGCTATGTTTTTCGATAGAATAAGTGTTTTTTTATTATTATCCCGGACGAGCCCCCAATTTGTAGGATCCGGGGATATCAATAAAAGCGTTTATAACACTATTTACTATTTATTCCTTTTAAATATTACAAAGACAATGTTCACGCGTATCGTCGTGTCGTCATTATGACACAACATCCTTCTTTTCTTTTATTCATCTATTTCATTCCATTCTTAAAATTCTTACATACCACCTCTTTTATTCTTAAAATATTATTCCACGCACACTCATCTCACAAATCCTACATGTATGTGTAGTGTATCAACCATCTGGTATCTATAGAATGTCAGTGTTTGTTCCGGACAATCTTCGAAACGGCTGGGCCGATTTTGACGGGACATTCTCTGGCAGGTAGTTGATGTTATAAGGAGTGACATAGGATACTTTTATTTTATATAAAGAATTAGGGTTCTGCTCAAAATATATATATATAATTATATTTATTAGTCCCAATATATTTATTTATTTTTTATTATACTCCCAACGTGATCTCCTCCACAGCGGAGGGGTGCGTGGCGGAGGGGCGGCAGGAGTGCCCGGGCGGGTGGTGGGGGCGCGCGGGTGCGTGCGGGCCCTGCGCCTGCGCCGCGCCCGGCCTGCACCCGCACTGCGACGCGCGCACCGGCACCTGTCGCTGCAAGGTACCGTAGTCACTTGGAAAAAAAATGCACCTACATTATAAACCTCAATTTTCGCCAGTACTAAAATAAATATGTAATTGATCTACCCCACTCCCACGTCTAGGAGAACCACTACCAGCCGGCGGGGTCGTCGCAGTGCGCGCCGTGCCAGTGCTACGCGGCCGGCTCGCTCAACGGCTCGTGCTCGCCGGCGGGCCAGTGCCACTGCCGCAGCGGCGTCATCGGCCGCGCCTGCGACTCCTGCGCCAACGTCTACGCCGAGGTCACGCCTAGTGCTGGATGTAAAGGTTTGTTACTCTCTGTTATATGGTATGTTTATTGCCACGGAGTTCTTTATCGCGCGTTACACACTGACCGGATGGGAGTGAGACCGAAAACGGTTACAGTTACTGCCATGTATGAGCTATATAGCTCTCCCACGCGCCAAAAGACTAGACGGCTCTCTTCTCGGCGGCTTTTATTTATATTTTTTAGTAGATAATTAATGTTTGTTTCTAAAATTAAAAAAGTATTATTAATAAAACAAGATTTATTCAGTTCTTAAATTTTTATTTGTTATTAACTTAATTATCCCAGATCATTCTGTGTTTAATTTATCATTATTTATTTTATACATATTAAATATACTTTATCGTAAATTTTTCAATTGAACTTGATATAAAATACTCAATCAACTTGATATTTTATAATATAGATTATAATGACTGTATAGCACACGTCTACCAAAAAGCGAAAGGAACTTCGTTCCGACCGGCGGTCCATAGACCTTTCATTTAGTTGTAACAGTACTATTAGAAGTTTGTTTGTATGCGTCTGTGTATTGTTGTTATGATTTCATGGTGAAACCATAGAGATATAGAGAGAGATATAGAGTACCATATAGGTTACTGTTAAACCCCTAGGGACCCACCAGAGAGAAGCGAGCAAGCGATGTACTAAAGGAAGGCTTGAATAGACCATCCTAAAATCTTTATATTTTTTCTGTTATTTTTAAACTTTATTATACTATAAACCTTCCTCTTAAATCTCTTTATTTATTAAAAAAACGCATCAAAATCCGTTGCGTAGTTTTAAAGATCTAAGCATACATAGATAGACAGACAGCGGGAAACGACTTTGTCTTATACTATGTATTGATACGCCTTACATATTTGCCCAAGCAATATTTAAATAATCGTTTTCTTACAGTAATTTATGACGGATGTCCGAGATCCTTCGCGGGTGGTGTTTGGTGGCCGCAAACTAAATTTGGAGTTGAAGCTGTAACCGATTGTCCTGCAGGTAAAGTGATAATATACAACTTTGTAATTTTCGTCTTAATAAGTTACTCATATACTATTGTATTTTTATATGCAAGCTGTTAATTTAACTGTTTCGTAAATTAAAAAGAAAACTTGAAGCCATTATAGGATCTCTTGTGTGAATGTCTGTTCATCTATCACTCTATTTACCTAAGTTAGATGACCTAATGATGGACATAAGCGTATTTTGGGAATAGGCTAAGTTTTATCAAATTTATCATGTGCGTTTTTAGAAATGTTTTAAAAAGAATTAAAATGATTTAAAAAAAAAATAAACACTTTTCCCCATATTATCTATGAAAATACTAGAATTTGGAATATGCTATAGAAAAAAGGAATCCACTCGTTCTTGACTGAAATAAATTAAAGAAAACGCTTATTGTTAGTTTTTAGATGCCTTTAAAATTACCATTCGTAGTTATCCAATTTTTTTTTCTTTATTTTTTAATTTTAAATACTTTTTTGGTATTAGGTTCAAGTGGCAAAGCCACGCGTACGTGCGACGAAAGTCGAGTGATCCCATGGAATGAGCCTGACATGTTTAATTGTACCACATCAACATTCTATCAATTAAGAAAACAAGTAAGCATTGCGTTTTTTACTTTTAAAATATTTTTTCATATGTACTATATGCATGTTGATAAATTTATCGAGATTTCGTGCTGTTTTAATATGCAAAACTATTCACTAAAATGTTATAATTTGCTTAAGTAAAAATATATTTACCTTCGCAAACATGTTGTCCTACTTTATTATATTCCATCTCATATATAAGTACAGACTATGAGTAAAAGTTTTACAATTATTGAAAGAACTTCCTCTTCTACTTATGGAAATCTAGCTTATTTTTCAGCTAATTTTTCCCAATTTTAAGATTATAAAAGTAGTTTTAAAAGTCTCGTTTATTCACATTAAACATATCGTCGCCATTTCTAAAATTCACTATTTCTTATATAAAAGAAATAGATAAAATTATTCATGTAATTAATCATTTTATGTTTCTCCAGCTCCATAAAATAGAAACAGGAGAATTACAAGTGAACACATTCGTGGGTGTACGTTTAGCTGAAGACTTATCTTCCGCATGTTCCAACACGGCTACATTGTATGGGGCTGATGTGTTGGTAGCAGAAGGCATTTTATTAGAACTTATCCAATATGAATTGAAACAAGGTGGTTTAAACCTTACACATAGTCAAGATAAGGATTATGTTCGCGTAAGTATTTAAATTTACTTACCATATCATCATTTCAGTGCTTATTTTTCAAAATTTACTGTTATTTTAATGCAGAATTGTTGATTTTCAAATGTCAATTCTATTGGTATAAAATACACATTTTTCTTTATAAAATCCAAAAACATGTATATTATTTAAAAGATGTGTTTTGTAAAGTGCAACTTGTATTGGCAATTTGAACAAATGAGCACTAAGGCGACGATATGTGTATTATATACGTTAGGGTGGAGGGGGGAAAAAATGTTTTTTTTTTTCCTGAGCTTAGGGTTATATTTTTGTAGCTTATACAAGAAACAAAATTTTTGACAAACAAAAATTACCCAACATTTTAAAGTGGCCTACTGTTTTTTAAAAATAATTAATGATTTTTTTTTGTTTTGAATGGAATTTTTTTTCTACTGACTGAATCTTTAAATACAAGTGAAAGTAGAGTAGAATGCTCTTCTCGTTTTGTCTTCCATAGCAATAGTCATTTTTCTTTCCTAAATTCGCGTAACTAGTTAAAATATCTTCAGTTTAGTCTATTTGTGTCATTGTTTCATTTAAAAAAAACCGAAAACTTATGTCCTTTTCTAACATCTATTTCAGTAATTTATCTTATTCAAGAATCGAATTCTTTGTGTTGTTGATTTAAATCATTTATATTGGTAATATAAATGATTCAAATTAACAAAACAAAGAGGCTATGATAAAGATAATACCGGTGTTTTGTTCTGTCAACCCCTGTTACATGTTTTAAGTATTTTTTAAACATTAAGAGTGCTTATAAAATAAATGTTAATGATGTTTTCAGAATATATTAAAATCATCCAACACAATATTGGACAATCGATACAGTAAAGAGTGGAATCGTATAAGGGAGCTAACAGGACGGGGTGTGGAACACTTGTTGCAGCAGTTTGACAAATACATAGCGGTACTTGCTGAGAGTCAACACGATACTTATACGAATCCTTTTGAAATCGTCACATCAGATTTAGGTGAGAGTCTTCAAAATCAGAAGGAGAATGCTGCGATCTCTATAGCTAATAATATATATATATATATATATATATATATATATATATATATATATATATATATATATA